>OY759156.1:3414580-4014580 GCA_963662125.1 Diplazon laetatorius
AGGTGATTCCAACGCCGGGGGGTCTCAAGACCACCGGAGCTGCTGTGTACGCCAGGGTCATTGCACCAACGACGATGGCTTCGGCCCAGGCCAGCATCGTTCACCAGCAACAACAACAGCAACAACAACAACAACAACAACAGCAGCAACAGACGAATCTGCAAACACAAGCTTCGAGAAACAGTCCATACGGAACTCAATGATGAATCTGGAAAAAAAAACAAGGAAGAAAAAACAACAAAAAATTCTCATTCCACCTTCGTATCAACAATCGCTGTTCTTCGGGGTCGATTATTCATCCGCAATTTCATTTCAATTTTTTTTCATCATTCCCAAACTCGTGGCCTCCGAGCTGAGAGCTTGGAGAGCCGTGGAAAAAATTTGTGCGGGGGATCAAGACGATGAGGAGCGTCGAAAGTCGTTTTTTTGACATTCGGAAAAATTGTTTTCTGACGAAGGACGATGTAGAAAAAATAAAGAAATAAATAAATAAATAAATGAATGAATAAGGTACGAAAAAATAATAATAATGTGCCCCGGACAAGCGGCGTTGAATATTGTACAAGAGAAATGATGAAAGAGAAATAAGAGAACAAAAAGAAGAAATAACGTTTCACGTACGGATAAGGTGTCGATTTATATTTTGAAATGTGGCGGTACGTTTTGAATACAAAATACGGTTTCGTCTGTACAGCAAGCACGCTCTCACAGCACACATAAACATACAAACACACGGAACACACATGGCCCACAAACAATAATGCAAGAACGAAACCGCAATGTTACTTCAAAGTATATAAATAAAGTCTTACGTATAAGTAGATCGTTAAATTAATTACTCATGAAAAAATTCTACGAAGATTCTAAAGCGCTGATTCAACATTTAATTATTATCATTATTATTATTTTATATATATATATTTTTTCAATTTTTTATCTAATTTTTACATATTTTTGTTGTTGTCTAGCGGCTAGTTAAAGTTTTTTTTACTTATTTTCGTTTTCTAGGCAGTCGGTTGGGCTGCCGCGTCTTTGGTCTGTTGATTATGTTGTTGGTTTTTTTTTTACATTTTTTTTTTTCGTATTTTTTCTTATTTTTGAATGAATTTTTTTTGTTTTTTTTTTAAATTTTTTTTCCATCCGATTTTTAATTCTTTCGTTGTCTCTCACCGTCCGTGGGCGAAGCTTTCCGAAGCTCACGGTGGTCTTTTTTTTTTGTTTTTCGCGTGGCTCCGTCGTCCGGGTCCGGCGAACATTACACACGAACGAGTTCATCAATATACATGTATATTATTGTTCCTCGAAGGTCAAACTCTCTCTCCACTGCTCGATTTCTCACCGACGGTCAAAAAAATAAAAATAAAAATGAAATAAAATAAAATGAAGAAGAAGAAGATGAAGTCGGCATCGGTGATCACACCGGCAATGAATATATCATCAATCGCAAAACATTCTATCGAACTAAAACGAGTTTACGTGATTGTCGCGCGACGGGGGAGAAAGTAATATGATGTCAGGCACGTTGTAACCGAACCAAGTCTGATTATCACGCGAAACAAAATAATAGAAATTGTCCGTCGAAAGTCAAAGGGTCATGAAACAATAAAACAAAACAAGAGAACAAAAAAAACAAATAAAAATGAAAGTTTCCCCCGGCGGGCGCGACTTCGTCGTGATTACGTCGTCGAAGACAGCGTTTTCTGCACACGCTCGAGATCAACGATTTTTCTAAACTTCTCACACGCAATTCCGTGAAAATTGAACCGTTCGAGATTTTCCACGCTTTTCTCGAACGAATCGTCGCTCGCGCAAACAAACGAAGAAACACAAAAAGAAAAAGAAACAAACGAAAAACAAACGAATTAATTGATTCGTTTGTTTTTTTTTTTTTACGTCTCGGAATTTTTGATATCCTGAAATATATCGATGAGATTGTTAACCCCAATGAGATAGCCGTCCTCGTGATTGCCGACCTGCCACTCGGCGTCGTGATTGATGCCGGTCAGGTGGGACGGAAGCGGCAGAGTCTTGGCAAAATCTATCATCCACACACCAGCGTTTTTTTCGTCGTGAACGAACAACAGACTCGAACCCACGACCTCGTGGGTGGCGAAGAACGGCGAGGCCTTGAGAGTCGCTCTTATGGCCTTTAACCGTTGCAGGTACTTCGTTATCGCGTGAGGATAATTCTCCACGAAACGCTTCAGGGCTTCGGTTACCTGGTTACGAAAAAAAAAAAAAAAAAAAAACGAAAAAGAAAAGTCAAATATGTGAATGCGGTAAATATATATTTTTTTTGCAGTGATGAGGAAATAATTGATAACACGGGCCAACGAAATTCCACCGATTTTCAAAATTCAAGAAGAATCGGTTGTCACTTGTCTCGACTTTATTTGTTGTTGGCCTGTGTGAAAAAAAATTGTAAATGATTTTAACGAAAAAAAAAAAAAAATTGGGAAATCGAATTTTGAGGACAATTACCTGTTCTCGGGTTCGTGTGGTTTTGAAGTCTTTGGACGAACTGCCGTGACCGAGCTTTATACCTTCGACCCGAAAACCCAGAGACGCTGTGCTCGATATCGTTTCACGCCAAACCATGTAACGCGGCTTCGTCACACCTTGGACACGACGTTCCTCCGTGTTTGGGGCCGATGGATCCACCTGAATCATCTTCTCGTACATGTCCTTGCGTAACTGTGCGGCAAAGAAATTCAATGACGATTATTTTTTAATGTTTTTCTCAAACTTCGCGGTTGAAATAATTAAATTATTATTATTATTATTATTATTATTATTATTATTATTATTATTATTATTATCGTTTAACCCTATTCATGCTTTATCAATTTTTTTTTGTAAAATATTGTAAATATAGTTTGAAAAATCTTAAAATATGTATGCATTACGTTTAAACCTTCCACTTCATGATAAAATTATATAATATGGTATTCACAAATAAACTTTAGCAATAATTAAATGAACTGATGAAAAACTCATTTGAAAAAAAATAATAAATAAAAAAAATAAATAAAAAAATTGCATAACTTTGCGAATAACAAGAAAATTTGAGGAACCGAAGGTCAAATTCAAGCTTAAGAGCGTACCATTCAAGAAAAAAAATATTGAAACGACAGCCCTTTTTGGGAATCTTCAAATTTTTGTAAAATATTATTTTTAAATACGATTTTTTTTGGGTCTCGAATAATTTAAAAAAATCTAAAAATCCCGTCCCGTTCTCACCTTCGGTCTCTCCTTGGCTTTCGACAGTTCAGACTCGAGATAAGTTCGGACTCCGACTTTGCAGTCCATCACGCACGGCTGTTCGAAATCACCGAGAAGATCCTGCAGCTGTAGGTAAGACGCGACGATCGCGCCCTTGTGAGAATTTTCGTCGATCTGTTTGACACCGATCGTGTTCTCGGATTGTTCTTGATTGTTGTCCTCGGATTCCCGAACGTCGAGAACTCCCTTGAACTCGGGCACGTAGGGTCGAAGAACGTCGCGCATCAGCAGCCTGAAACAGGCTTCTTCCTGGGGGCACAGCTTTTTTAGTATCGTGCCTGGCGTCGGTCCAGCACGAAAATTGCCCTGATGACCCGCTAGTTGAACCTGAGGTGAAATACAAGTGAAAATAAATTAATTAATGCAATAAATAAATTAAGTCCATATGGATGAAGATGCTGGGAGCTTGAATGGTACTTAATTTATGGGTTATCTTTGGACTACGTGATAGAAAAAAAAAAATTGTACATGGAAAAAATCTGGAGAATAAAAATTCTTATCAATAATTTATTTATTTATTTATTTATTTATTTATTTATTTATTTATTTATTTATTTATTTATTTATTTATTTATTTTTTGGATAGTAAGATAATTTTGTATTTTTGTTACTTTTTCACGATTATTTTTTTTCCATTGAATATTGTTGAATCGTGATGAATCATTGAAGCCAAGAAAATCAATTTGTAAAATATATAGTCGACTTATAAATATTAGCTGGCAGTTCCTACATATGAAGCAAATACTATCAGAATACATCTGTCAAAATTTGAGCCCAATCGAAATGTATTCAAAGGTCCCGCTTTCAAGAATTCGATTTTCCCTTTGATTAACCACGTAAACAATTTTTTTGTTTTCAGTTGCAATTAAATTTACAGACAAACGAGAATTTCTCGGGGTGGAAAGTAAGTGCAATACATAGCATCAAGGTCACGTAAAATGGGGATATTTTTTGTTTTACAATAAAAAGAAGTTAATCATTTTTTTTCGTTTCATTAGTTTTCAATGATTTTTGTTGAAAAACAAAATTGTTATTTCTTCTTCTTTAAATTTCAAATATTTGGCAATGTGGAATAAAAATAATAATGTGGTCGTCCGTCGCCAAAGCTTTCCAACAAGTTAATGATTTAACATTCCTCGAAATTCGTCGGTGTAGCGAAATGCGAAATTTAAAAACAAATAAAACAAAAAGGTTTCGAGGTTCCGAATAACAGTTGCCAACTTACCCATGGATATCGTTGTTTCTTGTAGGTCTGAAAGAACGGTGTCCACTGCACGATATTCCGGAGTTTTCGCCATCCCGAGCTCTGCAAGCACAGAAAACAAAAATAAAATTAATTTAAACGTCATTTAAAAAATAATTGTTTCGACAATCATCATTTTCCATTGTTTTTTTTCTGTCACATAAGTGTCACAAAAAAATGAAGAACGTCGGACGTTCAAGACCGCGATGATCTACAAAATTTTGTTTCTTTCAATATACATATATATATGGGGCGTTTCATGAAACGTCGATCAAGATCTGGCGATAATTTTTCAGATAGTTTTCATAATGTTTTATTCGAAAGTAGTCATCGAAAAAAACGAACCCAATTTTTTTCAAATTTTTTAAACATATATTTTTTTTGATGTTTTTTTGAAAATTGAAAAAATTAACAAAACTAAAAAAAAACCTCCTCTTTTTTTGGCTTGAAAAAATTCACAAAATTCTTATAAATTATGAAGAATTTTTCAAACGCTATTGCAAGTTGCAGCTTCCAAAACTACCGGAGAAAAAAAAATAAAAATAAAAAAATTCACCAAAAAATATTAGAATTTTTTTAATGAAAATTTTTTTTTCTCCGGTAGTTTTGAAAGCTCCATCTTGCGAATAGCGTTTGAAAATTTCTTAACAGTTCATAAGACCTTTGTGAATTTTCTTCAGGCGACAAAAGGAGGTTTTCAATTTTTTTTTTATTTTCAAAAAACATCTCACAAGAAAAAAACCATATATTTAAAAAATTGCAAAAAAAATTTAGTTTTTTTTCCGACGAGTACTTTCGAATGAAAAAAATGATGAAAACGATCTTTGAAAATAATCGTCGGACGTTGATGGACGTGTCATGAAACGCCCCATAAACTCAACGTCGTGACGATCGGTACCTTCAAAACGTTACGATCTACGTCACGATCTTCGTCAACGTTTCGACAATCCGAATAATCGGATTCCCACTCGGAGCTGAGATCGTCGCCGCTCGGTTCTCCCCATTCGAGATTGTTCGAAAAATTCGTTTGCGGAACTTCGAGCAATTGCAGATACTCCCCGTAACCCGAATAATCTTTCGCAACAACGTTATTCGCATCGCAACCGACGTATTTGACGTTCGTACGTTCGCTCGTGGATCTCGTGCGACCTAATAACGTGGACGTTTGTTCGGACGACGATGGGGTCAGCCGATTGGGAGTTATCGGCGAGGGCGATGGACTTCGCGACGAAGACGACGACTGACGTTCCTGCGTCAGCGACAGTCTTCGTGAATTTCTTCGGGTTCTCGGCCTGCCGATTCTACGCTGTTTCAACATCAACAATCTTTTTTCGCACGTTGTCTCATCGTCGTGATGACAATTTCCATCGCCGAAATTTGCTTTTGTGCAAATTATCGTCGGTATCATTCTCTCGAAAGTTTCCTGCATCTCTGCTACTGTATCTTTATCTCTATCTCGCTCGCTAATTACTCGTCTCGGACGAACTTTGGAACGTAGATAGATTTATATCGTTTATCTTACTTCAAGTTTATTCATTTTATTTTTTTTTATCGCGAAATTAGAATTTTCATTTTTTATTTCTTTTTTGTGTAAGAATAGTTTTTTTTTCACGTTTCACATCGAGTCCCTTCTAATGTCGCTCACTTCCACCAGGCACTCTTCATTTTTTAATAATCGTGACCAGAAAATTGTGTAATTTTCATTTTTTTTCACCGTTTGTTTTGTTTTTATTTGTATCTATTTATTTATTATTATTATTATTTTCGTATGTGCGGTTTGTCTGCCAGAGGAACCTCGAGATCTCGGTGCACCAATGAAGAATCTAATCTCTATCCTTCACTCTGCACTCTCCATCTCACTGACTAATTTTTTTTTTTTTTCAAATATCCATTTTATTTCATTTATATATTACAATACATTATTTCACGTTTCTTTATTCTCCACATCGAATAATTTTATAATCACTGTCATTGACCCACGCTATGCTTTTTTTATCTCCTCAACAACACTTCTTATCACATTATTTTCACGTTTTAAATTTTTTATTAAATTTAATTCTCATAAATATTTTTATTATTTTTTTATATCTGTCAATATTAAGTTACACATCCAAAATGTCCACAATTGCCCAAACCATCATCCCCACGTCACGATAAACAATAAAACCTGTATTTTTTTTCACCACCACGTCAACTCGA
Source organism: Diplazon laetatorius (assembly GCA_963662125.1). NCBI lineage: Eukaryota > Metazoa > Arthropoda > Insecta > Hymenoptera > Ichneumonidae > Diplazon > Diplazon laetatorius. The sequence continues at coordinate 3,421,305 of OY759156.1, forward strand.
TCAATTATTATAATTCAAAAAAACCAAAAAAATCACAAACAATTTTATTATCTTTTTTATGTTCGTCAATATGAAGTCACACATCCAAAATGTCCACAATTGCCCAAACTATTATCCTCACGTCATGTTAAACAATGAAATCCGTATTTTTCTCACTACCACGCTTTAAATCAATTATAATAACAATAAAAATTTTTTTTTACAATTCAACACACTTAAAAAATTCAACGACACCGATATCTTCACTCCGAGACGTCTCTCTTTCTCTTTCTCTCTCCCTCTCGTCGCGATCGAAATAAAAAAAATCCTCGATAGCCCCGGATTTGTCCTTGACCAGCCGAGCGCAATCCGCTTTCCACGTGCGCCACCGAAAAATTAAAACCCACTTCGATTCAGCACTCGCGGTCCCGACTGCACTGAGCCCACCGTGAATCGTTTTCTTCGGTCCAGCCACGCGCGCGTTCCTGACCCAGGTGGCCGATGACTGTCGCTCCGAACTCGAACGCACCGCCACCACACCTCCAAAAGTCCTCTTTCGACCGGCTGATCCGTGAGTCCTCCTCCCGGTCACGATTTCCCTCACAACTCTCTCTCCTCCTCTTCGTTCCTCTTCTTTCTTTCTTTCGTCGACGTCACTCGAGACAAAACCAAAGTCACGTGTGCCACTTTTTCATTCGCAACTACGTGCAGCACCAGGCCCCGCACCTTCTCCAGACTTTATCTGCTCCGAAGAGTGTCACACAAACTCGCACCACGGCTCACACGCGTTTTGGAAATCGAGACAGCGAGCGTAAAAGAGAAAAAGAGAGAGAGAGAGAGAGATAGTGATATATCGAGACAGATGTAAAGATTATAGAAGAGGGGGGGATAAAATTATTACGAATGAGTGTTCTATAGCGCGGGCAAACTGTTCCGTCCAGACGTCTTCGACGGTTCAGTCCCGAGTCCCGGCTGATACCGCGAGAGTGTTACGTAAACCGAAGAACATATCCAAAGAGCACAGCACGGTGTGTGTCTCCCCCCCCCCCTCCCCCCTCGACGGTTCGTCGCGACCCGCGAATCGCGTAAGTCGCGCGAAGAAAAAGAAAAAAAAACGAGAAAGAACAAAAAAAAAAGCTACGATTTTATTTATTTTATTTTTATTTTTTTTTTCGTTTTTTTTTCTTTCGTTTTTTCGGGTCGCGATTCGAACTCCTTGAAAGGACTTGTTTCCTCGATCGTCCGAAATTGATTTTTCGCGCAAACCGCGTCACACACGAGCGACACAAAACGGAACGACGGTCCGATAAGATTTAAACGATCACTTCGGTCACGTCGTTTCGTTAAACGCGTCAAATTCTGTTTTTTTTTTTTTCGTTTTTTTTCTTCTTTTCTTTTTTTTTCTCGACATTTACATATTTTACGTGGATGTAGAGCCACCCAATCGGTTACAGTTGCCGCGTCATCGCGTGCGACGGGTTAACGGTTAACGGTTGACCATAAATGCGATCTAATGGTCGGTTATCCGGTCACACACGCGTTTAGTATCGTCACCGGTTTTATATCGCTCGGCACGAACTTCGACAACGTCATCGGAACGGGGAAAATTAAAGAGAAGAAATAAAAGAAGAAAAAAGAAGAAAAAAAACGTTTTATCCGGGTCGATGATTTTCCAACAGTTTCAACTACGAAAATAAAAAACGAATGAAGAACAAACGTTTTTTTTTCAAATTGTTGAGGAAAAAGAAAAGAAAAAAAAATAAATAAACACATCCATTACCTTGGACAAGAAAAAAAATTATTAATAATTATTGTTTCTTCGAGGAAGTTTGTTATCTTATCGACGCTGCCCGAAAGCTCGATATCGCTTTGTCGCTCGTTTTGTTTCGACGTCACATTGGACGTCAACGTTTTAGGGTCTCGTGTAATTTTTTCATTTTATCTTTCTCTTCTTCGTATTCTTCGTCTTCTTCATCGTGGTTTTTAACTATTTCGCGTGAAAGTGTGTGACGCAAGTTGATGAAACGCGTGACAAAGCGATCGATTAACAATGATCTCATCCGGGTTTTCAGCATGTCTGCTTTATATGGAGTATACACTCATATAGATGTATTAGGGTGGTCCTTAATGGGGGTGTCGACGAATTTCGACAAGTGCACCCCCCAGATAGGTTTGAAATGAATGAATAAAAATATGTGCGAAACCCCAGCACTGTAGTCCAATAAGAAGACGTAGCTGTAAGCTCGTTTTGTTTCCCATTTGAATAACATGCGATTTTCAGACTAATTCGGTAATTATTTTTTCGAGTCGTCCCTGAGCACGCAAAAAATGCTTTATTCACATAAGTCTATTGTCAATGGGTGTCACTACTCGTACATTTTTTTACAAGACCTCACCTGTGTATTATCGATAACGGCGAACCGAAGAACGATGACAACAACTGATCAACGATTTCAACAAGAATTGAAATTTATTTGTGTTTATGTCTTGTAAAAAAATTTACGAGTAGTTATACCCATTAACAATAGATTTGTGTGAATAAAGAATTTTTTCGCGTGCTTAGGGACAACTAGAAAAAATAATTACCGAATTAGTCTGAAAAACCCATGTTATTTAAATGGGAAACAAAACGAGCTTACAGCTACGTTTTCTCATTGGACTACAGTGCTGGGGTTTCGCGAATATTTCTATTTATTTATTTCGAACCTATCTGGGGGGTGCACTCGTCGAAATTCGTCGACACCCCCATTAAGGTCCACCCTAATATATACACCTGTATGTGTAAATGTGTATATTTCGTCACAGCTGATTAATCACCGAATTTATTACGACTCATTGTCACATCGTCATAAACGATTTGAATCATCGAATAGTGAATTCTTCTCATCGTCGTCATCGATCGAATCAACGAAAACCCAATTTAATGTTTTCTCCCTTCCTCTCGATTTTTCCTCTCTCATTCGCGCTCATCAACGCTCATACGCGCCTCGCTCTTCGTGTCGCGTCTTCTCGCACCTGGGCGATTCACACAAATTCACATGTTTATTTTGCCACATCGACACGATATTTACCCGCCAGACGGATTAACGTACATCGACGAATTAATCACGATTCGTTCGCAAAACACCGTCGCATGAACGTTTCATTTATCGTCGCGAGAATCGTGATTGAAATTTGTCAATTGCGTAAACGCACTCGCAGTCATGTCTCTCACTCCTCTTCCCCCCCCCCCCCCCCTCACTTCTCCCTCACTCGAGCTTCTTGCTACGCTTAATATTATTCACCCAAAGGCGTTACAATACACGATGGGGATCGACTTCATTATTGCACGTGTACATATATATATATGTCTGTATATTTATGGAACGACGTGATTCAATGGAAATATACGTGCGACCCGATTGCAACATTCATGAAATCATAATTCGTTTTATTAACTTATTCTTCTTCTTTTGTTTTTTTTTTTCACAATCGTTTACAAAATTTAAAAATTCTTACAAACAATGACGAACATACGTGCGACACGGTTGGCAACATTCATGAAATCCAAATTCGTTTTAATTAACTTTTTTTTTTTCGTTTTTCTTTTCTTTTTTTTTCACAATCATTTGGAAAATTTCAAAATTTTTATCAACAACGAAAAAATATCTACGTGGCACCGCGATTGGCAAAATTCATGAAATCATAATTCGTTTGTAATAAACTTCTTCGTTTTCTTTTGGTTCACAATCGTTTGAAAATTTTTAGAATTTCTGTAAACAATATATAGAAATTAAACGATGAGTTTTGGTACGACGGGATTTTCAAGATTGGGTCGAGAGTTGAAAAGCGGGTGTCGCGGTTTCGCGATGAAGACTGAACGAATCTCGCGTTAATGGAGAAAAATTTTGTACGAGAAACGAGTAGAGTTTGTGAAACCGGCACGAATGAAGCTTCATTGAAGCGATTGCGCGCACCGCGCCAACGCAAACTGGATTGCTCGGAGATGTTACGAGTGGTTATCGTACACACTTGGAAATATCGGTACAGTCGGGCACGTTCGAGTCGAAGAGCAGGAGAAGAAGACGAAGACGATGAAGATGAAGCAAAAGTACGAGAAGGAGATGCATATATGTGAATTAGGGTGGTCCTTAATGAGGGTGTTTATGAATTTCGACAAGTGCACCCCCCGGATAGGTTCGAAATGAATAAATAAAAATATGTGCGAAACCCCAGCACTGTAGTCCAATGGGAAGACGTGGCTGTAAGCTCGTTTTGTTTCCCATTTGAATAACATGGGATTTTCAGACTAATTCGGTAATGATTTTTTCGAGTTGTCCCTGATCACGCGAAAAATTCTTTATTCACACAAATCTATTGTTAATGAGTATAACTACTCGTACATTTTTTCACAAGACATAAACACAAATAAATTTCAATTTGTGTTGAAATCGTTTATCAGTTGTTATCATCGTTCATCGGTTCGCCGTTATCGATAATACACAGGTGAGGTCTTGTAAACAAATGTACGAGTAGTTATACCCATTAACAATAGATTTATGTGAAGAAAGAATTTTTCGCGTGCTCAGGGACAACTCGAAAAAATAATTACCGAATTAGTCTGAAAATCCCATGTTATTCAAATGGGAAACAAAACGAGCTTACAGCCACGTCTTCTCATTGAACTACAGTGCTGGGGATTCGCACGTATTTTTATTTATTCATTTCGAACCTATCTGGGGGGTGCACTTGTCGAAATTCGTCAACACCCCCATTAAGGTCCACCCTGATATATATGTATGACTTGGCAAGTCGTTTACGCACGCACACACACACACACACACATACGGTGCAGAGAGGGAGGGCTTCACCGACACCGTCACCCGATCGTTCGCACGATGTAAATGCGTCATTGGGCCACCACCGGCTAATTAACGCCAAGAATTATCCATGCGTTATCATTCGCCGTTCTCGCACAACTCGTTTCACACACCCGCGCTTCACTCGAACGCAGAATAACCGGGGACCATCCACTTATACAGATAAACGTGACGCGCGAACCACATACGTCCGATCGCGATAACGATTCTCACACGCGAAAACGAATTCGATTCACTATTCAAGTTCTCCCAGGGAAAAAGAATTTATAATAATACATTTTTGTTTGTTTGTTGTTGTTTTTGTTTTTCAATAAAAACAACAACAACAATTAAAAAATCGTGTGGGTTTGTGAGGTGGATGTGTGTGTGTGTGTGTTAGAGTCCGTCATTGGCTATTCGTTAATTCGTTGGACAAATCGAAATTAATTCCACAAGACCCGATCGTCGATCTTGTAAACATCGATTATAAGTTATTTGCGAAATTTATTATTCACGATGTAACACGCGTCTTAGCAAACTGATGGATCGAACCGGTCTTGTTTTTTCTTTTCTTTTCTTTTTTTTGATATAGTGACGAAGAATCAATTTATTCGCAAGCGAATTCATTTGGCTGATAAGCATTGATAATTGAGGAAGAATAAAAAATATGCGGGGAAAAAGGAAAAGTATTTTCCAACGATCTTCTGTACGGAAAAAAATTGTTGGTTATTTGGAAAAAAAATAATTCTGATGTTATTTAGAAATAATCGAGTTGTGGGTAATAAGATGGTCCAGTTGATGACTAAGGGGATTTATTTATCACGACCAAAATTGTAAAACTGCAAGTACATATATATATGTATGCAGTTTTACCAATTTGATCGAAATGAAAATATTGTCGTCAACAGAAAAAAAAATTTTGCTTATAAAATCAAGGTGCAAGTTTACTGTCCTTAGCAATTTGCCTCGTCGGAGTCGTAGATAGGGCAAAAAGTTCTTCAAAAAGTTCTTCCATTAATTTTTTTCCAAATCTTTACTTTCAATTTTTTTTTTTCATAGTTACCCCACTCGACGGTACGTGGCTTTACACTCTAAAAACATGATTCATTCGAACCACGATAACGTTGAAAATCTTCGTTCGTGACGTTTACCCCGGAATTTCCGTAAAATAAATAATGCGAATCATCGAACGTGCGAATTCGCACATTTTTTTATTCCAAACGGATACGCGAATACAGGACTTGTCAAAATTTATAATTCCGCGTTGAAAGATCAGAGACCCGCTGACTCAGCGTCCACAGATCTTCGTCGATGCTACGATTTCATTTCATCTGTCGCATGTCATCGGAAGGAGAAGAAGAAGAAAAAAATGGAATTCTAAACGACCGAACGTCGCATGAAGAGAGAGAGAGAGAGAGAGAGAACAGATCGAAATCCAAGCGAACGACGATGCCAAGTTGAATGGTCCCCGCGGTCGCGACTCAATCGCGATTTAATAAAGACGTACGTAAACCCATTAGCGAACGATTTAATGCCACGATGTCCGAGAGAGACTCTGTATAAACTCGCATGTCCTTTTAAACACGCGGTTGCTAATAACCCACGCTCCACGATTATTACAACCGTTGCGTTAGTTACACCGCGGATCTCGATTACAACCCATTTGCGGATGTTTTACAACGCTTTGAAATGTTCGTTCTAAAAAAAAAAAAAAAATTTAAAAAAAAAAACCAGTTGCGTCTCCGTAATTTTTGCGTTCACGTGATTTTTTTTCCGTGGTATTCGCGAACGAATGTTTTTTCACATTCGTGCCAACGTAACACAACCGACGAGAGAAGTGATTTCGAACCGTGAATTGTTCGGAGCGTGTAGTACATAAATAGATATAGTCATGTGTTCGTTCTGGCATAACTATATATTGTCCTGCGAGCTGTATAAGTATCGCACACACCCGTATATATGACGTTCCGCGAGAAAAAGGCACTCAAATGCAGGAAAAAATGTTTTTTACGTTTTGAAAATTTTTTCAATTTGCTACAAATAGTTTTTGTTTCGGTCTTTTGCAAATTAAGAAAAAGAAACTAATTTTATTATGGAAAAATTCGAATTGCTATTGATGTGCAAAGTGAGACGTGCATAACGTCCATCTCGCGGCGAGCTTAGGAACTGAGACAACTAGCCCGCCGTCACTTACCATCACGTCTCTTTTATTTCGAAGTTTGGCGCGTTAAGGTAGTATCCTACATACTGTAAGAGTCAAAGCAAGCCTAAGATATACCATCTCCTGATTGAGGTACGTAGTACTTTGATGTGGCAACGTCGCGTGTTATGACGTCGATTAGAGAGAGAGAGAGAGAGGGAGAAGATGGGAAACAAACGCGCATCGTTGCCATGTCTACTGAATCACGACCAACTCCTCATATAAACTGTATTTTCCCACTGTTTATTTGCTTATTATCATCATCACAGTCTCCTGATCTCTACCTTCAAGTGCCCAAAATGTTCTCTGAATATTCAACTTGCAGCTCAAGTGTTTTCATTAAAATCTGACGAGGACTTTTTGCATTATATCAAATTGAGCGTGATTTTCCATAAGGCTCCATGTTAAACGTGTGAAAATAAAAGTGTTGATATATTTGTTCTCGCGCTCCGGAAAGCCATGAAAATTTAACTGAACCTTTTTCTTATCAATACCTATAAGTATGCCAAGTTTCATGAAAATCTGACGAGGAACTCTCTTATCGAGGGTACCTTGAGTGAAATTCGGATGTCGTTCCAGAACTTTTTCGAAGCCAAAACCTTTTTTTCGCGAAACGTCATATGCATAAACACACACGTGTTTTGTGCGTATGTAAGCATGTGTACATATATATATGTACGATTGTGTATGTAATAAGACTCGTTTAACGTCCTCGCATTCCTCGTGTTTCTTACGTTATACTCGTACGTTAAGTAACGTCGCTTTACGGTTAGCCGAACGTTCTCGGCATACCATCGCGTACGGCACGGGTCTTATCGCTTAGATCCATCGATACGTGATAAGGATCCGCGAAGGATCCTCGTGTGTGCCGTCTCCCCTCCCCCTCCCTCCCCCTCCTTGCCTCATGGTCGTCATATACGTGCCCGGCTTGAAAAATGCAACATGCGCCGCGGTCCGCGCTTTTCACTGGTCAAACTGCGCGTGCGCAGAATGACCTCTGTGAACGTATAGCGTTGAGGGACAAGAAGAGGGGGGGACAGTGTTCCACGATGGGAGAACGTCTTGACAGGAGGTGGTGGGAGATGTATATATAAAAATCGTACGTCGTTTAGATGAGCTGTAGTCTGTAGTCGAGCTCGGCAAGAGCAGTAAAGAGTGTCCATTCGAGTCGAACACGATTCTGACGGTTGACTTAGCAAGCGTTTTGTCGTCGTCGTTTTTTTTTCTTTCTCTTTCTTTGTTCCAGTTTTTTTTGGAATTTATCTTTTGTTTCTTCTCCATTGTGATTTGAAATGGTTGTTCGAAGGGACAATGTAGGAATGAGAGTGGACTTTGAGGGTTTATTCTTGAACAGGTCTATTATTCAAAATTTTTTGGTAATTGAACGAATAATTGTAGAAGATACGAATTTTTATGCAATTTACCAGCGACTACGGTCACTCGGGGTCCAATGGACCCGAGGTCAAGTTCGTAGTATTTATGGGATGAAAATACTATTTTTCAATGTTATTTTGTCCTTTCAAGTCTCACTCCGAAATTCCAGTAGAATACCCAATTCTGGATTGTCTTCCTATTCGATCCTGCAAGCCCCCCTCCCCGTCCCTACCCTCAATGAAAAACCACATTATAATTCGAACAATTTGTCCGACCTGTAATTCCACAATCATCGATCTCCACGATAACGAAAAAATGATCGTGAAAGTCGACCCGACCGCACATCAATTCCGAGGGTGCATATAATCTTGATTCATAAAAAAAAAATAATAATAATCCGTGATCAATGGTTCGCGATGTGAAGGTGGAACACACGTTGGACCACGTGCTCGAACGATCGTAACCGGAAGGCATTGAACACGACCCAACCTCCTACATGAAAGTTAATGCTGATCGATATGCGAAAATTTGAAAAAAAAAATTCTTGTGAAATGAAGTTGTAGTTACAGTATTACAATATATCCGGAATTTTGAATTACGAAAATGTTTATCAATTTATAACAATTAAAAAAAAAAGTATGCGTTTTAGGTAACAAATTTTACACTGTAATTAATTTATAAAATGTTTGAATCAAAATATCAAAATTTCGACTCGATGTACCACAACTACAAATTTATTTTACAAGAATTTTTTCCAAAATTTTCCAGATCGATCAACATTTACCGGAGACACGATGCCGAACGTGGAGCACCTTTTTTTTCATAGTGTTGTGGATCATGTGATTTTTTTCATATCATAATTTTTATAAAAATAAAGTGAAATAATAATTTTTTTATAAAGTTTAAATACTAATAAACAATGTGTACTATTTATTTTAATCAATATCTATTGTTATCGTTACTACAAAAAATTTATTTATATAAATTAATATTTCTTTAAGCGCATTTCTGGCGCTGCTAGACGTAAGTAACCCCCTAATAACTCCATCCTACGTTCAACCACCTTCGCCCTAAATATGACGTCAAAACAAGTCTAAAAAAAAAAAGGTGAAAAATTCGTCGCGGGATAACACGGCAATGAATATACCTAAAACGTCTGAATGACCGGGGCAACGGTTTGCGATACGATGAGAGGGGAGAAGGGGGGGGGGCAACTTATCGTGTGTGGTGGTATATCGTCGTGCGATGCACCTATATAGGTGTACTCTCAACCCCGCTAATGGCACACTGTCCACAAGAGAAAGATAGAGCGCATAATGAACGCGTTTGCTCGCAAGACTCTCGCACTTGACGACGTACTCGAGGCGCGAGAGAGTAAATCCGCGAAACCGAGGCCCCTCCCCGGGGACGCGGATTTAATGAGGGTGTTTGCCAGCTTCAGCTGCGATCAACGGCACCGGACCGATCGGCCGTAGCGCGATCCACACACGGTGGACACGGTACGACATATACGCTCGGTGCATACTCGGTGCATCGACGACGGCGTTTGCGGCAGGACGGTGCCAATTACGTTTCGCGAATTGCGATCGAGGGCCGTATCAATGGAGAGCCCGTGGCCAGTCGGGAGAAAACGTGTGTCTCATGACCGTTTACGATTGACCGTTCGAACACGCGTTTTTACTTTTTTTTTTCTTTTTTTTTCTTTTTTTTTTCAAACTTTTCTTTCACACACCGACGCGAAATAGTTTCGCGAGCTCGTTTCGTCGTTCACTGCGAGAATAACATTTTTCCAGTCAATCAATTGGTCGACGGTATAGTTTCTCAATCGGCGATATAGAAGGGGGGGGGGTGGTCTATCGTATCGTGCTTCGGCTGCTGATATTTCGTGGAGACTAATACGTCATTGATAACGTGCAAAAAAAAAAAAAAGAAAAAAAAAGTAGTCGTAGTAGTCAATTAGCGTGTTGGACACGTACGTGATAGGGGTTTCGTGGTCATTCTGTAGTGGCCATTGACGAAATATGTAATCGCCACAAAACGCGTCAACGAAAACTAATTTATTTTTCATATTTTTCGTTCAACTATATTTTTGCCACAGTGTTCGTTATAATTTCGATTAAATGCTAAAGATTGAAAGCTACATTTTGGATTTTTTTTTCTTCTCAAAGAGATGAAAATTCTAGCAGTGGAAAAATGTTTGGGTTCCACACAGTCGAAAATTAATCAGTCGCCCGGAATATTTTTTCCAATTTTTTTTCTTTTCCCCGTTCCAAGATGCAAATTAAGATGAAAACTTTATTCCTAGGTCGGTGTTTCATTGAAATATTCTTCGATATCCGAATTGCGTGGGTCACACGAGCTCCGTTTGAATGAAATCGAAGTTGGATTTGGCGCGAATTCTAAGTTAGCACAAAAAAAAAAAAACTATTCTATCGCGCATGTACCTACAAGTCGCGATAGGCTTGGAGCGTATCGGGGGTGGGAGGGGAATTGTGTACTTGGCCAAATGGTACGAGATCACGAACACGCGTTAAATCGTTTCGCAGCTACGTAGAAACGAGAACGTTGGCTAATTGATGCGATGATTGAGCAATAAACCCGACGCCGAAAGGGAACGTCGAATTGAGCAGCGCGTTTCGAGACGTCCACATTCACGAGTACAGTCGGTGGCACAAGAGCGTCGTCAGCGCCGCTCGAAGCTCCGGCGTCCGAGAAACAAAGAAACTACGTTACAGGACTCAGGGAAGAAGGGTCTGAGATGCGTTGTGACTTTCGCGCCAGTATCGAACGAACAATGGACATTGCCAAGAGGACAACGACCCGAAACACCGCAGCTTTCTGTGCACCTGGTGGAAAACTGAAAATTACATCATCGTCTAGAACTGGCTGCCCCCGGACAATCCCCCAGACACGAATCCAATGGAGAATGTGTGGTCCGCGATGAAACATAAGCTTCGAGAAAAACGTGTGTTCACCCCGCAGCCAACTAACCCGACGGATTCGCAGTATCTGGACATTTTTACCCGCTCGTGCCGAAAGTCCGGTGGAAATTATGCCCCCGTTGCTGCGCCAAGCTCTGATCGACGATGATGAAGATTGGACGACGTACTGAGTTGACGCATCTTGGTTCGAGTAATCTACTTTGGGCCTACGCTCTTGATTTTTACCAATGTTTTTTAGTTTAGAAGATACACAGACGAGGCTTCTTGTGCCACTGACTGTACACCACATGCGCGCGTGTGAGACCGGTGACGCTGGCGTGATCGTTTGGTAGCTCTTCGGATTGTCAAGACAGCCCGAAGAGACAGATAGAGAGAGATAGAGAGGAGATCATTGCCCAAATGAGAAAATGGCATAATTTGTTTGCGACATCGTCTCATCGAACCGCTAGAATTTGTTATTCGGTCATGCTGCGCAGTTAGACAGTCTCTGACTTGAAGAAAATAAGAAAACAAAATTTTTTCATAAATAGAGTTGCGATTGGAATTGAATCGGATAATGGCCTTTTCACGACGATAATCGTGCGTCACTGCGATAATAATTATGAGACCCTGAGGAAGACGTCGGTCGTTTAACGACAAGTCAATAAATTCGATAAATCGGTAGTCTGTCAATCGGAAATGTCGAACCCATCGCGCACGAGATGCTCGCATTTCGATCAAACAAACACGTCATTCAAAACACGTGAAAAAAAATGGAAAATAAAGTCGAAGTAAGCGAGCGAACCATCGATTTAGGGGTTTGAGTCACTTAAAAAGGTGAATATTTTTTTTTATGATATGATTAATATATATTTCAATTGTATTTCACCCACATGAAATACTAATCTTACTATAATTATCTTTTCGATTTTTTTAGAGCCATATAGAGCATCTGAACGATGTGAGATCGATCACAACATTTTTCACTTGTCGCAGTGTTCAGACCATACGACTCAACAGATCTTTAATTCTGACGTCTTATTTTGTTAGTAACAGACTTGATTCCGTTGTGAATGTAGGAATTTGTGGATGAGAGGTCTGACAAAGTTAGTTCGAACCCATTATTCAACTGGTTTTCCAAAAAAATGACAAAATTTCAATCTACGGTCCGAAATCTACAAGTAAAATATTTTCGTGATTGATCTCACACCGTTCGGATGCTTCATCTGACTCTGAAATTTTTTGAAATGATATCCAAGTATATGCATTTAATGAGGATGAAATAGAATTAAAATTGAGATCAATGATGTCACCGAAAAAAAAAATCTTTATCCCAATTTTTAAGGTGACTCATGTCAGTCCCCTTAACATCTGGTCGCTTCGCCGCTACAACGAGTCTCCCAAGTCTTTCGCTACTTCTATTGCGTCCCTCTTATCTAGCTGGCAAAGTAAATTCAACAGATGTAACGTAAACCGATAATTCAAATTGAAACGACTTCATCACTTCATCAATTTCTCACAGATCCTATCCGAATCAAACAAACACATCACAAGTACCAGGTGCAGAAGTGTAAAACCGGAATTTCCCTATATTTCCAAACCCGAAACGTTCATAAAAAAAAAAATAAAAAAAATCGCGCAAGCCTAAGTGAAAAAAAAATTGAAAAAAATAAATAAAAAAGTCATTCGCCATCTTATCCATCCGATTTTCATCGCACCCTCCTCCATCGGGTTTATTACCTTTTTTCGTCCAACAGGTGCCGGATGTTGTTGATGTTTGTCGACGATTCCCAGCAGACAATCGTCGCACTTGCAGTAAAGATTGGCAGCCGCTGAATCACCGGAAACAACGGAACTGAACGTGCTCGCGCTAGTTTGACTGTCCATCGAATCCGTTCGCAACAATAAACTCTTCGTCGTAGTCGTCATCATCGGATTGTCGGAAATTTTCGCGCCTTCGTAAACGTCGGTGATACTCTGACGTTCCATTTTCGCGAGTAACAGCTGCTCCATGAGATTCAAACTCGGCAGAGTCGGCGTCGTCGGTTGCGCCACTCTCGTGCATCTCGACGAGCCTCCTCCTCCTCCGACTTCCTTACTCTCCTCGCTGCTATCCATATTTTACAAAACGTTTATATTTATAACAATCACGAAAATTTTCCGCTTTCGCGAATAAAGTTTGGCCCGCGGAGTGTCCACGACTCCGCCTCGTACTCTCCCCCCACCCCCACACAGCCAACCCCCGACGATTCGCGGCTCCGTTACTTCCGCGAGTACGAAAATATCTTTTACCCTTCCTTCTTCCCCGCTGCTTTCTTGAAAACTTGCGAACTTCTCCAATCCGTGAGAATTCAACTCTCTGCCAACGTTGACAAAAAAATTAAGTATTATTTCACAGTCGAGCGAGCCTCGAGATCACGTTTCGGCGATGCGGAACGAAAAAAAAAATTTCAAAGAAAGAAGAGAAGATGAAGAAAAAAGAAACAATTTCAAACTTGAGGCAGTCTTCGTCGAGCCACGATTTAAAAAAATATATATATATGAATAATCAAATGAAAATTAAACGAATAAGCGAAAGATAAAATAATAATGAAAATGAGAATGAAATTCTTCTTAAAAAAATATATTCAAAAACATATAAATAATCAAATGAAAATTGAACGAATAAGCGAAAGATAAAATAATAATAAAAATAAGAAGAATGAAATTCTTCTTAAAAAAATATATTCGAAAACATATAAATAATCAAACGAAAATTAAACGAATAAGCGAAAGATAAAATAATAATAAAAATAAGAAGAATAAAATTCCGTAAGATTTACGACAGCTCACAAAGTTGTTGAGCCTCTCTCACGTCGTCGGCTTTGACAGTTTTTTATTTTTTATTTTTCTTCTTCTCAACTTTCATAATTCACAGCGCGAACGAAAAAAAAAGAAAATTAAACATTCAAAAACGTTTCCGTGAGGTAAACGTACGCGAGCATGTGTGTGTGTGTGTGTGTGTGTACACGTATCCGTAATTAATTATGCCGGTTGTCGGGTGAAAAAAAAAATATGAAAAATGTGCAAACAATCTGTCGGACGAGTGGGAAATAAAAATGAAAAAAATAAAAAAATGTTCGTCGACGATAAGCCCGGTGTGTTTGCACGAGTCACGAGTGACTGTCGTCATTGTTTCGGGCGGGTCGAACGTCGAGTTGCGTTATTAAACCGACCGTCGTTCGGGATAAAATTCTGTTGTTCCAGCTTCACCAAAAACGAAAACATTCGAACGACAAAATCGCGTGCCACGTTGACAACGATGAACTCCACCACGAAGAAAACGAGAACGTCTTCACAATTTCGTCTTATCATCGATCTTTATATCACAAAACTTTCAATCTCTCCTATTCTCACATCTCAATTCACGATCCAGTCAATTCCCAAAATCAACAAAATAAAATTCAAATTAAAAAAAATCACAATAACCGCACCAACAACAGTGTCTGATCGAAAAATAATAATAAAGAGTCCAACTTTAGAAAACTGGCGACTGCGCGTTTTAAAAGAATTAAAAAAATAAATAAATAAAAAAATAAAAAAAAGCCTCGCAAGACGTCCAGACCACCCGCGACGATTTTATTCGACCGTGAAATCACCGACAGCACAAACATAAAATAAAAAATGACTTCCAAAAGAACTTCTCTATCTCCAGATCAAATTTTTCGTTTCCTTTCTTTTTCTCTTCGTCTTTTTTAGTGCCGCACCTTCGGAAAAAAAAAATCGCGTGTCAAACGATCATCGAGAAATGTTGAGGATCACAATAGACGGGGATTACAGTGAACAATGGATCGAAAGCCGCACGAGGTGTCCTCATCGTCGATAGCACGAACCGAAACCGAATCGTCAGGAACCATCCGACCGAACACCGTGCGGCCCAGCAAAGTTGGCGCGTAAACGCGACGCGAGCGATGTACAATAAAAGCGTATATACTCTCGACAACGGATGCGCAACTACGGGTTAGCCGGTGTGTATCCTCCGGTGGTTCGTGTCACGGCCTCGGGAGAGCACGTAATGGCCATTAAATTAAATGTTCATGCGCGGCGCGCGAGCGCGAGCGCGAATCGGCGAGGCTCACCCGCGGCGGCTGCACCCGATCGACGTACTCTCTTGCAGGATCATCCGACAATGTCTCTTCTGCGACGTTGTTCTCGTATTTTCTTTCTTCTTCTTCTTCTTCTTCTTTTTATATTTATTTTTTATTCTGTTGAATTTTCCGATTATTTCGATGCGCGATGACGATCAGCGTGTTGGATTCGTCGACGGTGTCCGCAACCGTCGAGACCAAGACGTCAGACACAAACAGACACACCCGCCGAAAGTTTGCTGAGCGACTGACTGACCAAGACGAACAGTTTGCGAGCCAGGTGCTCGGATCAACTTCAAATACGTGTTCCCCACTGCTGAACACAAACTTCCATCCTTCTCGAGTTTAAATCCCTCCTACGTTCTCGATTCTGCGGTACTCGCTGTCAAGTTACTCGCTGTGAAGTCACACTCGTCACGCTTCACCCACGTTTCAACTGCGGAACGATGAAAAGACACGAATAAAAAAAGTTTGGAAGCAAAAAAAAAAACTCAAGAAACAATGAACCGACGAAGCAACAACGGTTGGTTGGGTCTATCTGTTCGCCACGACGATTGTTGAACAGCGAACGAATGACCAAGGACGACGACAATAAACGTTTGTACAAATCGGATGACGTTGGCTAGTTTCGCAGTCCACGTACGTTCGAAGCGTCTTGACTCTTCGTCTTCTTCTTCTTCGATGAAGACGAGGCTTCACCATTCGCACGTCGCGTTCATGCGTGATCCATGCGCACAAGCCAGAAGAAGAACGTGCGAGGAGGCTTCCTTTTATCTCGATTCACAGACAGCATCCGAGTGGTTCCTTTGTAACGTGCGAGTGACCAACGCGCACCAGCTTCCTCGTCTCGACTGGACACGGATGGACGTACTCATTTTTCATTGTAACAAATTGTTTTTACTTGTATTTTTTTTTGTTATTTTTAAATTTTAATTTTGATTTTATTTAATTATTATTATTTTATTTATTTATTTATTTTTTTTATTAATAGTTAAGCCCCACGTCTATTTATCGGAGATATATCATGAGTAGGATCGAAGGTTGTTGCTTCCTGGTTGAGTTTTCGTCACGGACCCAATTTCGTCGTTCGATCGACTATTTATTCATGCATGACACCCTGAGCCTCGAGCGACCGTTTCATACTTCATAATTCTTTTTTTTTTTTTTTAATATTCTTTCGAGTATCGTTCACATCGTATTATCCTCGGTCGGTTCTTGTTCACTCGCCCACGCTGTGTGACCCAGATTGTCCGGAAGTACTGCGAATAATACAGATTCGATGTGTCGAACAACGAATCACACGATTGCAATAACCATTCGAAAATAGTTTTTTGTTTCCTTTTTTTTATTTGTATTTAAAAATATTTTTTCTTTTTTTTTTCGTTTGAATGGATTGGAATCAAGGGGACAGATGTTTTATAGTTTTTTGTTTTCTTTTTTTAATTTGTGTTTTAAAATGTTTTTTTTATTCGAATGGATTGGAATCAAGGGGACATGTTTTTTTTTTTTTTTTCGTCAATGAAGAAGACTCCTTTGTGGGCTGCTGAGATTTTCCACTTGTTTATCTTCTTCTTCTGCTTCCTTTTACACACTCGACGCCCACGCAATTTTCGCTTTGTGTGGTTACGACGATTTTTTTTTCTTCTTTTTGTTCTTTTCGTGAGTTATTTGATTGATGTCGACGAATGTGTCTTGATGGCGATCAGGGAAGAACTTGTTGCTTGATGTTGGTCGCGTGTCACGAGATATCACAATATTGTGGGCGAATTATGATAATTTGTGGACAGAGGAGACGCGCGAGGGAGATGGAACCCGAGAGAGCAGTGACTGAGTGACTGTTCGACCGACTGACTGACTGACTGACTGACTGACTGACTGACTGTTCGCTCTGGGCTGTCTCAACAACGATGGTCATTACTTAAGAAACTCGCTCGAGATTCGCTGCCGCTATTGCCGAGGCACCAAGTACTTAGGTAAGCGACACACGTGTCGACGGCTCGATCCAGCCACGAACATCGGCCACCATCGACAACACACAGCCATACCATCTCTATATCCGACATACGACGATCAAGTGTGTGTGTTTCTTTTTTTTTTCTTCTTCTAACGGGTGTGTGTACGATTAATTCTCACAGCCCGAACACAACCATAATTAGAGAAGATAATTAAAACTTGAACGCACGTGGGAAAGATAAAATTATGTAAGTGAATAAAATGGAAAAAGAAAAATAAAATAATACAACGCTCGGTGTCAGAGGCCATTGATCGTTACTTTGTGCGAAAATTGGTTTTTTTTTTGCTCTTCAAACATCTCGAAATAATTTTTTTTTTAATTTTTTCCTCAATAATCGATCTGTGATTTTTTATTTTATGATTTCGAGATATTAATTTTTATGGGATCATCCCCCTTTCATCCCCCCGACTTTCGCATTGCGAGATGTAACATAATTAGCTGTGGCGTTCTAATTTTCGAGATTATTGTTGTTATTTTTTTTTTTTAATGGAGATCGATGGAAGAGTGCTTTTTAAAACAAATAACTATGATTAATTATCATGGATAAATCAATATTTTCACATTTCCCCAATAATTATGACCAATTCACGTAAATTATTGTTTGACAACAAATTAAAAAATATTTAATAAATTCAGTAAAATTCATTATCATTTGGTTCGAAAAGTATTTGTAGAACGAAGAGTTTAGCTGTGAAACTCGTTCGAAGACGAATTTTCGTCGAAAATCGGTTTAAAATGCCTGTCTTGGAGATATTTAATTTTTTGACTTGGGGCTCGGATACTTTTTGAAGGAAATTCAATTCCCTGGAGAATGGTATCCGGCGGATTCACTTTCCAATCGTTTTTATTGGCTCACGCATTGAACGAATCGAAAAGTTTATTTTTCTCGTGTTATTCAAACGAGAAAGGAAACCTCCTTGCGAACCGTAAAAAAAAACATTTTTGAGTGTGCTCTTCGGAAGGATTTTTTTAAGGCCTACCACCAACTTTTGAGACCTGGGGAGGCAAGAAAAAAAATAAATTGTTTTTTTGACACAGTCTAATATAACGACACGAATGACGCCTTCGTTCAGATTGCCATCGAGCGATCTGATAGCGGCAACAGACATAATTATCGTTGCCTGGAACGAATATTGGGAAATTCGTTGGTGATGGCTATCGGTGTATCGCTGCGTAATTTCCGCAAGCAGCCTTATCTAGTTGCCGGAAGGTAACCAACTGATCAAACAGACCCCACTGACGTTGCGACCCGTCAAATTTTATCATTAACGTTTTACCATTTTTCAAAAAAAATAAAAATAAAATAAATAATATAAAAATACAGATATTTTTGACGATGGTCGTTAGAAAAATTTTAAAAATAAGAAATAGAAGCATGAAAGTTGACAATTTTCAAAAAAAAAAACAAAAAAAACATAAATATTTTTGACAATGGTGGTTAAAAAATTTTTCAAAAAATCAAATACGAGCACCAAAGTTTACAATGATTCTCACGCTGTTTCAAAAATTTGTCAGACATTGGCAAATTGATCAATGACATTGGCTAAACGAAAACGAAACAGTTATCCAACGATTTGCCTAAAAATTCGTATGGTTAATGATTCGGCCAAAAAGATTTTTATGTTTTTCGAGACCCACCCGATACAACTTCGTCGCAAGGTTGGTCGTTGTCGTGTACGCAAAAGGCCCGCCCGGTGTCGAATCGATGCGTGCGATTGCGTTATCGCTCGCGCGTACGAGCAAACATACCGTCCGTGCCCGATGTCCAAACACACGTGTAATACCATCCGAACGATAAAAAAAAAAAAAAGAAAGAAAGAAAGAAAGAAAAACAAGAAAGAAATAACGTCACATAGAGAGTCCGAAAGAGACGTGAACGATGTCGCAGTTTGAAACTCATCGAGTGCTCGTGCACCGAATTCATCTGCGACGTCGACAGGCAACACAGGTTGCCGAAGATAATCGCGGGTTCGAATGAAAAATATTATCAACGAGAGCCTCGAGAGGAAGCACGAGCAATCGAAGCCAAAAAAAACAAGTGATGAGGTAACTTAACAATGTGCATTAATGATCTGTTAAAAAAAATTTTGTCAATATATGCGTAATTTTTTTTAACCGCGTTTAGAAAAGTTACCTTCGAAAAACGGCGAAATCGCGCATATAAGGCCTTAAGGGTGATTTCCGAGCGTCAATGTTTCGACGGATCAAAATTGTATTATTAAAATTTTGATTGTAATAATACAATTTTGATCCGTCGTGTTATTTGTAAATAATTGTAATAATACAATTTTGATCCGTCAATTTTGATTGTAATAATAAAATTTTGATCCGTCGGAACGGAATGTATTATTAGTTAATGTATCACAAATGTAAAATGTAACATTGTAAGAAGTAGCTTCAAGCTAAATGAAGTTCTATCAATAAATTTAAAAAAATAAAAAAAAAAAAAAAATAAATAAATAAAAAACATTGCTACGCAACGCCCACGACAAAACCATTTCTTCTCTTCGGACCGCGACTCTTCGCGGTCTATTAATTCGCGAAAGAACGCGAGGGGGGGGGGGGAGACACCGGTTGCCAGCGGTGGCGCATGCTCAGTCCGTCTCGACTGGCAAATTAATTTAATCCCTCGCGCGCTGATCGCAGTTCGCTGATTAACGCTTAGCCACGTTGTCTCTCCCCAACTTTTTCGTTTGCCATCGTCCCGGCGAACCGATGAATCTACCAGCTCGGATTCTCCAACGGCTCGAACGCTCGCTCGAAACGCATTTTGGCAACGAATTGATTTTTGGGATAGGTCGTGTCGAGATTATCCGTATTTCGTCGTCGGTCGACGATCTCTCTTACGAATTTTTTTACCAATTTATTTTTTATAAATAAATAAATAATAAAATAAAAAATAACCATGTACGTTGAATTTGCGTTGATTATTAAAAAAAATGGTTGAGTAACAAAAAAATAATGCGACACTTTGGTGGGACTTGTAATGAGCGTTATGAATTACATTTTTTCGGGCTAAATCGTTTGAAAAAATTAAAAAATAACGACAGATCGCAAGGAACGTTCGATGAGACCCCGAAAGGTACGGAGAACGATTAGATAAATAATTGCTTTTTCCTTCCAACTCATCGAATCACGAACGTAAAAAAACAACAAAAAAAACGATTGCAATGACTCACCTGTGGATGTTTGAGCGGTTGCAGTTCGGTGACCTCGAAATCGTCCCCGCTCAGACTCGAATTCGTCGAGCAATCCGATATCTTACGCGTTGGTGGAATTTTCAGAAGTTCTATCGTCGTTTTGTTATCGTTCGACGTTCGTGAATTTTCGTTCGTGTAATTTCCATTGACGTTTTCGTTTTTGTTGCCGCTGCTGTTGCGACGATACGGGTTCGGTGAGGCTAGACAAGAATTTCTTCTGTTTGTTGGATTGTCTCTGTTGAGAAAAGAGAAAAAGAGAAAAAAAATTAATTAAAATAAAAACGATGAGACAATGATTCACAAACGTATTGTTAACCCTTTGGGGTCACTAGAGGGTCAAAATGACCCCAACCACAACTACAAACCGAAGAAATGAATGAAAATACATAAAAAATTGAAAACTTAACAATTGTAATAGATGTGATTTTTTTTCGCCATGTTGAAAATTCGACAAAAAATATTGTTTGTCATATTCTCGTTTTAAAGTGTTCAAATTAATATCCTCAATCTTTTATGAATCGTTAGGAACGATATTGTTTACCCGGCGATGGTTTAAACATTGCTGGGGTCATTGTGACCCCGTGTGTGATCAGCGCGTTATTTCAAGCCGAAAGGATTAGAGGAAATGAATTTAAAAAATAAAAAACTTAACAATTGTAAAAGATATGATTTTTTTTAAGTAAAAAATGTGATTTTTTACGCATTGATCCGTTGATGATTTTTTTTCGCCATTTTGCAAATTCGACAAAAAATATTTTCCGTGATATTCTCGTTTCAAAGTGTTCAAACTAATATCCTGAATTATTTCCACAACGTGTGACCTCGAAGGGTTGACAAAAAAAGAGAAAGAAAAAGAAAAGAAGAAATATTTCGAAATATCGACAAAGGCTACGTGACTAACGAATATTCCAGATGCACGAATGGCTCATAGATTCATTCGTTATCCCGTGAAAATTCCGCGTCATCGGGCGTGCATATACGTGTGTATTTACCCGTTGGTTATAGCGACGTTGGTGCTGATGCACGCGCAACAAGAGTCCGAATGACGTCTGCGTCCGCAGACTTGCAACAATCGACGGTCCAACGTGTTCGTGATATCGTCGAAATCGCGTGTATCGTCGCAATCCAGACACGAACAACTGCTCGCTTGACTCGGCGTTTCGCTCATTCCACCCTCGTATTTTTCCAAATCCGGATCGCTTCTCTCGTACTTCTCGTCGAGATACGAGTAATCCGAGTAGTCGCTCACAACCACGCTCGGGGTTCTCCAATAACGCGGTTTGCCCTCCGTTGTTTCGCATTCCGCACCGTCGCACAGAATCAAATTTTCCCATCCTGCAACAATCGGAAAATCGGTTTTTCGTCACACACGGTCGTGATGAAATTATTTTTTCGTCGTGAAAAAATTATTTTTTTCGTCGTCGAATTATTCACGATTTTTACAACGATTGAAACTTAGTCTGGAAATGTTTTTGATTTCATTTTTTTTGCACCTTTAGACTTGTGAAACGTGGGTCACGACCTTTTTTTAAACTGTTAAAGAGCTGAACATTTTTTTCTTTTTATTATTTTTTTCTTTTCTTTTTATCTTGAAAGTTTTTCAAGCCTTGAATTTGAAAGTCTCAATTGTGGAAATTGTGGAAAATATATTTATTGAATATATTTAATTTTTGCGGTAACCATAACGAACGAAAAAACTAGAAATATCGGACGAAAACGACCCAGGTTTCTAGATTAAGGATTAACGATTATTTTTTATTTTTATTACATTTATTTCGATTTATTTATTTATTTATTCATTTTTTCAAGTTTTGGCGATTATGGGCGATTTATATTACTACATTATTGACCCTTTGCTTTTCGGCGTATGACATGCCTGGCACACAGGGGTCTTTTCGACCCTGAGCACACATAGGCTTGCTCCGATAAACCAATTAGTTTTTTTTTGTAATGAAAAAATGCTCATATTATCTTTCATACTACTTTGAAGAGGTGCCATAGATCATTTGGTTTAAATTCAATATTTACTTGAGAAAAAAAAGGTTGAAGGTAAAAAAAACGAAAAATTCGCGATTTTCACTCGAAAAAAAAAGCAAAACTTTCCCATTTTTCATTATTTTGATCCAAAGATTAAATTGGGTACTCTCAAAGTACTTTACTTTCGGAGAAAAAAAATAGCCTGACAGTGGCTGTTGGAAAAGAGGTATTTATTTTGAGAAATTAAGGATAAATATCTTGAATTAGAGTTGATTTTGCTCGGGGGCATTTTTTAACCCAGTGAACGTTTTGGAAATATCAAATGGCGATTTGGATAATCGACGTTGTACTGTAGTGGAAAATTGAAGTAGTACAAGAAAAAATGATAATTACGATAATTAGATATTTCATATAGAACGAATCATATATATATACATATATTTCCATTTGCAAATTATTAATGGGTATCTCGGCAAAAGATAAAGACAAAAAAAAAAACGAACTAACAAGAAATGCTTGAAAGCTTCAAGGATGCTGCATAAATGGCGCCCCAAGCACTGTAGGTCGTGAATTGTTATTATTATTATTCAAATTTTTATTATTCTGTTATCGTAGGGTACAAAAACCGTTTATTGCGATTCTCGTTTAAATTTTTTATTCACCAATAAACGTCAATCTATATTTAGCCTACAAAAAAAATGCATCTGGTATATGTCGAACGATTACTCCACGACTGAATACAACAAGCCACAATATGTTCGATCTCGATTTGTTCGACGATCTTCAATCCGTTTCCTCATTTGATTGCTATTTCATTATCGAATTTTTTCATACCGCATTTGCAAGATCTGTGACTTGGAGCACGGTCGCCGATCCATGAAAATATAATTAAATCAAATTGTTATCTAATTATTTTTTTCCATTGCCAAGCGAGGCGATCGCCAACTATGAATCAACGAAAAAATAATTGTTCGGCAATAATTCCAATTGCGCTATCTTGCGAATAATTCCGGAATGAAGAAATTAAAATTAAAAATACAAACAAAAAATTATTCCCAGACTCTTCAAAGCGTCGTCGATTCTAACTGAAATGTACCTTTGCCCTGTTCTTCGTCGCTGAGCACCGCGCTGTCCGAACTGCAGCATCTGGTGACCCTTTGTTTGTTCACTCCGACGTCCGACTGCTGCCTGTTCCCGGCCACGTCGTCGTCTCCCTGATTTGCAGAATCCAGACTCCAGCATCTCGCGAAACCCACTTTCCTCCTTTCCGTATCGGTCTCGATGCCCTCGTCGCTCTGAGGGCTCTTGCTCAGACTCCTGGCCGCGGGCACCATGGTCGCCACGTTGAATTCGTCGTATCTCTCCGTATCTTCGCTCGAATCGATAACGTCGCTCGTCATGTCTCTCCGTCGATCGATCGAACCTTCCGACCTCACATCCGTCCCGAATCCCGCATCGTCCGGCCCTCGACGGCCGTACTCGCCCAGCAATGTTTCGATTCTCGCAACAAGATCGTCCAGCAAGTTATCGTCGTCGTTGCAACCGTCGTTAGGTTCATCAAGTTCATCGGTGTCCCGGATCTTCCCAAATTCTTCGATATCCTCACGATCTCCAATTGGAAAGTCGCTCGAACAAACATCCAAACACCCCGAACCCGACGAACATGCAAATGAGGTTATGTCGAGCTTCCCACAACCCTGTGAACTTTCCACAACCCCGTCCGTACGTTCTTCACCCCGTGGTGATTCCCCAGGTGTCAACGAAACTCCGTAATCGTCGTTCGTAAAACGTAACCTCGTATTCGCGATGTAATCGATGATGGTGATAGTTGACCTTCGCGAACGATGATTTACGTCGATTTTTCGTAAATTGATTGTTAATTTTTTCGTTTTTACCAATTTTTCCCGTTGGCATTGTCGACGCGTGCCAACGCCAACGTACGAGCAAATTTTCACGGAGCAGCAGCACCCGCGCACCGAGCGGCGTCTTCGACTGTCGACGGTTATACGAGCGAGGCATCGCACACGTCTCTGACGGCGCGTCAGACGCGATGCTCTGTCTGCTGTACGAGGAACTGCCGCTGCTGCTGCTGCTGATTGCGATGATGATGATGATGATGATGATGATGATGATGATGATAACGATAACGATGATTCCGTCGGATCGCGACGCCGGCCATTGCCAGCAGCACCTCTAAAACTTTTTACCGCTGACAGTTTACCCCACGAACAACGGTGACACAACGCGCAGCCGCGAAACGCGCACAGACTCGTCGCCGCACAGACGCCGCCGGACCACGTGACCCCCGTGTCCTCCTCCGTCCATCTTTTCCCGCAATTTCGTTGTTTCCGTCGTCTCCTACATCGACGAAATTTCACATAGCAGTTGCGATCAATCGCATTGTTCATCTTATTCACTCGCACATTACGTTTTCCATTCATCGTTCGACGATGACGTATTTTCAAAGGATTTCGAAAAATTGTTCGATGACGAACGTAACGACGATTCGATGTATTTGAAGATGTTCGATTGACGAATGACGATGACACGATTATTCTCATGGTGTCGAACGCCATGGAAACGTATGTATAGGCGTCGTGTCGTTTTTTACTCGACACGACATTATCGCGTCCTTCGTTCGACCGCGATGAAACGTTGAATGAACGCTCGTGGGTGCAGCAACAACGACTGTCGATGATGCTGCTGCAGCAGCAGGGTCGATGGTGGAGGTTGTCGGTTGACCCATCGGCACCGTGATCCGAATATCCCCGCCGACCGATGTACAACGGTAAACTCTTCCGGCGTGTTTGACGACTTGAACGTCTGTTACCGCAATAATCGTTCGGCCAATTATAATCTATGAGAGAGAAATCAACAACAACGAAAATTTTATTTAACCCGTTGAGGTCACACCTCCGAATAATAACATATCGGTCACAATGGGGTCCAGCGAATCCCACTCGCAAAAAACGAATCCATCTGCGTAATTTTCAATGTATCGACTCAAATTTTGCGCCAAACTTCAATTCAACATGTTTTCTAAACAATCTAACAGTTGTTGTCTTCTATTTAAGATTCTTGAGCAGTCAAAACACGATGAGAAAAAAAATTCACGAAATCTGACTTTTTTTACAAAAAAAAAAAAAATTGTGAAAAATTTAATTTTTGCCATGTGGTAAAAAATCTTACGCCGTTCTAATCTTGAGATATTATATTTTTCAAAAAAAAATAGAGGTTTCATGGACTTTGAAAAAAGTATATTTATTTTGAAGTTTAAAATCGAGACTTTCGGTCGATGTCGAAAAATGAAAGTGTTACGTTTAAATAGACAAAATAATGTTGAAAAATGGTATTTTTGTTGCTGAATACCACGAAGTTGGCCCGGGGTCCAGCGGACCCCGAGTGACCGCAACGGGTTAAAAATAACAAGAAGAAGAAACGATAACATTACACAGTTGTAAATAACTGCGGCAAACCATCCATATCGTCGATTTTCATAACCATCGCGTGTGCTTTTTTTTTCTTTCTGTTTCTTTATGTTTGTTTTGTTTTTTTTCCCGTGACGCAACAATGTCACACGGAGTGCATTATTACGTTGGCCTGGGCGTACGTGCATGCACACACGGTAGCCGTTGCTCGAGGTCTTCAGCCGTACGCGAAACACGCATGGGCAATTAAAAATAAACTCATAGCAAAGAGAAAACAATGGGAGAATCCGCCAACTCAAGGACTGTAACGCCCTCGTTACGGTATATTACGGAATCTCATGCGTGGCAAGTCACCGAGAGACACACACAAACACATGCGCACCATTTATTTTTGTTATCATTTTAATTTATGATTATCATTGATGTTGTTGTTGTTGTTGTTGTTTTTTTTTATTATTCTAATTTATGTTTGACATTATTATTGTTGGTGATATTTATTATGTTTATCTTTTTCTCGGTCGCGTTGCATTTCCTGTCGTACTCGATACACGTGTGAATGTGTGTGTGTGTGTGCCGGATACTGAATGCTTGAATAACGAGTATATCAGGGGGGTGGACTTAAATGGGGGTGTCGACGAATTTCGACGAGTGCACCCCCCAGATAGGTTCGAAATAAATAAATAATAATATGTGCGAAACCCCAGCACTGTGGTCCAATGAGAAGACGTGGCTGTAAGCTCGTTTTGTTTCCCATTTGAATAACATGGGATTTTCAGACTAATTCGGTAATTATTTTTTCGAGTTGTCCCTGAGCACGCGAAAAATTCTTTATTCACATAAATCTATCGTTAATGGGTGTAACTACTCGTACATTTTTTTACAAGACCTCACCTGTATATTATCGATAACGGCGAACCGATGAACGATGATAACAACTGATAAACGATTTCAACATAAATTGAAATTTATTCGTGTTTATGTCTTGCAAAAAAATGTACGAGTAGTTATAACCATTGACAATAGATTTGTGTGAATGAAGAATTTTTTGCGTGCACAGGGACAACTCGAAAAAATAATTATCGAATTAGTCTGAAAATCCCATGTTATTCAAATGGGAAACAAAACGAGCTTACAGCCACGTCTTCTCATTGGACTACAGTGCTGGGGTTTCGCACGTATTTTTGTTTATTCATTTTGAACCTATGTGGGGGGTGCACTTGTCGAAATTCGTCAACACCCCCGTTAAGGTCCATCCTAGAATATATAATGTCGGGCGTTAGGCGGTAGCCGGTAGAGAGGGACGGGTTTAAAAATTAAATGCACGCAAACAGAAGCCTCGCCGTGGGACGGGTTAGAGTGGAACGTACGATCGAACGAACGGAGGGTGATGGAATATACACGATCTATCCGGTTGTCGCGTGGTAAGTGTATCGGGTGGGAGAGGGACGGAGGGATCGGCAAGGATCCACGAAGAAGAAATCTTTACGCTTAAAGGTGCGCACCGGCGTGCGCACTCTGCCACTCTCTTTCTATCTATATCTATCTCCTTCTCATTCTGTAGCTTTATCGGAATGTAGAAAACATTATTATCTATTAAAAAAATAAAAATAAAAATGAAAATCATGGAGGCTCGTAAAAATAATTTGTGTTATTTCAACTCTGTGGCTTATTTCGGTGTCAATTTCTCTATAGAAATCTAAATCATTGATTATTGTGAATTGTTTTCATTTTCGATTGATCCGGTTTATTTGAAAAAAAAAAAAAAAAAAAATTTCTTACGTGTTTTTATTTTGTTTTTATGAAATTCAATTTGAAAATAAATTTTGTTATTTCACTTTTATCGCGAATTTCTCTATCGAAATTAAAAAAAAAAAAACAAATGCTTTTCGACAATCCTCGAGCGAATTATCATCGTTTTGGTTTGAACGGTTCTTCTTTTAATTTTTTATATATTTTTTTAATTCATTATTTATGGAATTATATTTGAAAATAAATGTTCTCATTTCAACTCTGTCGTAAATTTCTCTTTCAATTTGTCTATCGAAATGAAACAAAAAATAATTTGTTTTTTTTTTGGCAATCCCCGAGCGAATTATTTTCGATTTCGATTGAATTTTTTTTTTTTCGAATTATATTGAATTAAATTTTTCCAAATGTATATTTAATTAATATTTACTTTGAGTTTAGAAAGTCGATGAAGTACGTGTATGATAGAGCGGTATGTGGGTACACGTACATATATATATATATATATATATATATATATATATATATATATACATAAAATAAAACAGACTATGAAGCGTTGTGTACTTTGTGGTGTGTAACAAACGCGGTTCGCGGGCGCGGGCGCATGCGCGCGGTGCTTGAGTTTCTTGCTTCTCGACGATTGACGTCACACGTGCGTCATAGGGGCCCCAAAGAAACAAGAAAGTATTTCGATTGAATGATGGTGTTCGCGCAGCCATTGGCCGGGAACCGACGACGCGACGACCGCGTTTTGTCCACACGCTTTCTGTACGTTGCTGCCGATTCTGCTATCTCGAGGTTGATTCCTTTTTTCATCGAGTCTTCTTCGTCCAGGGAGAGGGCAACGCACAATCGGGTCCATTATCTTGTCAGTTCAAGTGCCCTCTGGCGGCCCACTTGAGCCCATCATCGCCAATGCCTCCGCCATTTTTTTTTACTCCCCGACATCTATTTTATATATCCATGTATAAATTAACCTTAACTTCAACAATTTTTATTACGTTTTTTAAGGGTTGAAAAATCTAGAAACCCTCGTGGTTTCGGTCAGTCCGTATGTCTGTATATCACAGTCCTCCGATTATCTCAATTATGCACCGAATAGGATGAAATTCGGTTCACAGACGTAGATCGATGATCCAAAAAACAGAAATGATAACATTAAAAAAAAATTCGACCCCCTTTCCACACATTAAAAAGTGAACTCGACATTTTTTCTTGCTCACCCCATCGAGTGGGGTGTCTTTCAACAGGTCTCCTCAAATGCAATGAAAAATGTTCCGAGAAAAAATAGTTTACGAAAAATATGATTAATAAATCTTAACAATTTTTTTATAAATAGTTTTTTTTTGTGATTGTTGTTGTAGTTGTTTGAGCTTTGTCGATGGTGAAGGTTGAATCGGCGTGGACGATTATTTCATGCGGTTTTCCTTATTTTTTTCATCATCAGCCTATAACCATCAAACATCCCCCCCCCTCACCCATTTGGGCCCCGCGAGAGTTTTCCAGGTCTCACTGACAAGTGAGCAATGGAAATCTAAACAAACAAGTTTACATTCGCTATACGATCGATGCGAAAAGTTCATGGGAAAAATTTTGCAAATGTTCGATGGGCATATTTATCGCTTGGAAACGATATACATGTACCTAGTTATGTCGTGTATCGATATATACACATATAGGTATTTGTTGTGTATCGATCGATCGGTTTACGACGTTTATTCACGTTCCACGAGATCGTCGTGACGATATATACAACCTTCGCGTACGTCGTCGTCGATGTTTCTCGTAGAAACGCAATCGGAAAATAAATAAAAAAGACCGAACCCATACGAGTGAAATCCGTAGTCCGCTGTATTTTATGAGATTTATTTTACGAG
Organism: Diplazon laetatorius; assembly: GCA_963662125.1. Lineage (NCBI taxonomy): Eukaryota > Metazoa > Arthropoda > Insecta > Hymenoptera > Ichneumonidae > Diplazon > Diplazon laetatorius. The sequence continues at coordinate 3,450,989 of OY759156.1, forward strand.
AATCACGCGGTGTAAAATGTTGAATACCAAATTTTGTTTACATGAACTTTCGTGTTTTTTTTTTCTGTTTTTTTCTTCGTTATAGAGGAAGCTGTGTTATGGTGGAAATTTTGTTTCTTTTTCTCGACATCTTTGTGTCACCATGTTCGGAATGTGCTAAAACGTCGAGTAAACACACGTTTGGATGTATGTATGTTTGTGTGTGTGTAATTACTGAGGAAAATTCAAACTTGGATATCTCGAGAACGGTTTTAGCTACAGCCTCCAAAGTTCGAAGACATTTGCAGCTCTATAATGACTTTATTGACTGTACATTTTGTCATGATTTGAAATGCCATTCGGATTTTATGGCGTTTTTTGAATTTTCAAAAAAAGAACGTTATCACTCTAGCAATTGTGAATTATGAGATATTCTGAATAGTTCTTCAGGAATAGATTGGTACACGAAGTTGGCTGGTAATGCAGTTTGGAAGGAATCCATCGAGAAGTTTTGAGAATTTTGGAGCAATCAAGAATTTCAATTTTGAACTTCTGCCGATTCAAAAATGTTTGACTTGCCATGCTCAGTCTTCTGGATATGCATAAATTAATCGTTAGGTAATTAATTTTGGTATCAAATTTCGTGAAAATCCACTTGAACGGTTAAATTTGTGAAAAAAAATAAAAATTCTATGGACCCCGTTGATCGATGGTAAAATATCAAAAACAAGCTGCAATTTGAAACTTGCATTTTGCTTCATCCGAATCGTAATTCGTGAACGAAGATTCCTCTATGAGGAAGCTAAATATTCAAACAAAAATAAAATTGTTTCCTTAGGGAAGCAATTTTAGGTTTCAACCTTTTCATTCTTTTTATTTTCGTCGGAGTTTGGAGGTTCAAGGATTTCGCAGCTAAAAATAGAAAATTTCTATATCGGGCAAGATCTGTAAAATAAGCTTGCGATGAATTTTTATTTTTTTTTTATTCCCAGTAATTATTGTGATTAAATTATTCTCACTAATTTATATTGAGATATTTTTACTCTTCAGTCTGACGATGCTCAAAACTAAATCTACCTGTTGTTGGTTTTTTCTTTCTTTCTTTTTTTCGACGACCGTACGCAATATTTATATATTACGTGGCACAACGCCCCCGATGAAGTTGCGTCACAATGGAGCCCACTTGTATGTGGAGTTTCTCATAAATATTCACGAGACAAATTTTTGGATATGTTACCGACCGGTATAATTCTCCGAGTGCCATCTCCACGTGCGCAACATCAACGGAATTGTCTTGTTTTTATTTATCTATTTATTTTTTCTATCAAAACATTTTCGTTCGAATTTTATAATCGAATCGTGAACAATTTTTATTTTCGACTGTCTTCAAATTTTCTGGAAACTGAACATAATCGATCTGCACGTACTGACTGTGATTGGTAATATATGTAAAGATAAAAAAAATGTCGGAACCTACTTCCGTCTTGATTCCGTGATTCGAAAATCCTTTCTTCGTGATCACCTCTACGAAAAATTGCAGCACTCCATATATCGCCGATCCAGAAAGATTCTGTTCATAGATCATCGAGTGAGTCAATCGTATTTTTAAACATCAAACTTTTTTCCATCGTCAAACAGAATTTACAAAATAGAATGATAAACAAAAAGAATGGACATTCGATGAAATCGTAAAATTCCCAAATGACTCCAAAACCACATAAAATATTTCCAGCAATGGTGTAAAAACCTTTCTACAGACACAATAAGCGATATCACAATGATGATACATATTACTTCTGAATCTATATATAATACCTACTTTATATTATACCTCTGAATCATCGAACATTGTCTTTCGAAAATTATATTCACATTGGGGAGCATCGACGTTTAGCGATGAGTCGCCGATACAATGTAACTCGAACACGTCAACAGGTGTTACGAAAACCAAGAGGGTGGGGTTCGAGGATGCTACTTTGTTCGTCGATCGGCCATCGAGTGTGTGACATTGTCACTTTTGTTACGCAATTCGTTACTATAGTTCTTCCGGAAGCTGTGTACACGGGATATATTTATATATATACACACACCCGCACCTATATATATATATATATATATATATATATATATATATATATATATATATATATATATACATCTAAATGCATTCGTATTTAAGTGCACCAATGTAAACAGCGAGGTATGTAACATCCGCATACTCTTATGCCACTCGTGTATGCCTTATCGGATTAATCCGGGGTTGGCGTTTTTTTCTCTCTCTCTCTCTCTTGCTCTTTCGCTCTCTCTCGCTCTCTTCATCGCTCCCCCTAAACGTTTCCCGGTTTCTGCGTTTCGTCTCTTTTCCGCGCTAATTAATTGCCATCACAGCTGCGTGACATGCGCACGTGTTGGCGTGTCCCTCGCGACGCACAATCTCCCTCTCTCTCTCTCTCTCTCTCTCTCTCTCTCTCTCTCTCTTTTCGCGTTGCACCGAACTGCAACGATGAGCCGCAAGTGCAACTGTTACGAGATAATAACTGCATGACTGTGACTGTATGTAGGCGCGACCTTCGCCGAAACAACATTTTGTCGTAAATTCTAATAACGCGAAAACGCGTCTCTGAACATTGTGTTGTTTTTTTTTAATTTATTTTAATTTTATTTTCGTTCACAGAACTTTGGACGTTGTCGGTGACAACAATCGGTCTCGAAATTTCCCCGGGGAATTTTGAACGTAGTTTCACGGCCCGCCGCGGCGCGGCGCCACAATCGTCGACGAATTCGAACGCCGCGGGAAATTGTTGTTCTCTTCGCTGCTGTTCGCTTCGACACGGGAGGTCTTTGTAACGCGTTTTAACCGATTGAGAATTTTAATCCTCCGAGGTCACTTGGGGTCAAAATGACCCCAGACGCAAATTCGAGCCAAATAAATTAATGAAAATAAATTAACATTTGAAAAGCTTTAAAATTGTGATAGATATGATTTTTTTTTTAGTAAAAAATGGAATTTTTCACGCATTGATTTCTCGATGATTTATTTATTTTTTTCGTCATTTTGAAAATTCGATAAAAAAGATTTTCCGTGATATCCTTATTCCGAAATGTTCAAACTGATATGCTGAATTTTTGCGATTCGTTGGGAACGATATTTTTGACGCGGGAATAGCTTAAGCAGGCCGGGGTCATTGTGACCCCGTGTGACCAGCGTGACCACATTTAAATATGTGATCCTTATATTTCGAAATATTGTTTTTTTTTGTTTTGGCATTTTTTTCGAATTTTCGGGCGAATTTAATGTCGGACAATTAAATTTTTCGACGATCGATGTCGTCGGTCTTATCGATTACTAACACGGACGCGTTCGTGTTAAAAAAAATTTCGGTTGTGATTGAATTTCGAGACACGATTAGACCTAGATCGGTGGATATACCCGGAGGCCGATTTAAAATGGAAACGGGTCAATGTCGCGACGAAGGCCATCGACTCTCGTTTGTGTCCCAGATAAGCGATTACACTTATCTTTCGCGAAACGATTCGCGACTCCCAACTGTTTGTTTCTTTTTATTTATTTATTTTTTTTTTTTCGAATTATTTTTGCTTCGACTGATTACCGATCGACGCCGCTAATTGGATTTCCAACCGAACGACGTGATTTAAAGTAAAACAACGACAACGATGAAAAAAAAACCCTCCCAAAAAAAAAAAAAAAGAAAAACGTTAAAACGAAGCGACCAAACGGTACATGAAAAAAAATGTCGACGGAAGAAACTTCGAAGGAAGGAGGCGTCGTACGTCACGACCGAGGGTCTGACCTCATTTTTCCAGAGACGCAGGCTCTAACACTCGCGAGGAATGCGTGTACCCGGCGCACCTATGCAAGTACACGGATCGCGGCTCGCAACGTTTAATTACTTCATAACAGCCGGGCTAATGACTCAATGGTTTTGTCCACGTTTGTAATCCATTATCATATATATATATATATTTTTTATATATATATTTTTCCCCTTTATTTCTGTTTCTCGTTTTATTCATTTCCGTTTTTCTTTCATTCTTTTTTCGTTTTTATACGTGAAAAAAATCACGTTTGGAAATTTGACCGGTCAGCTGCGCTTCGAACTTATTTATTCATTTTATTTCCATTTTTTTTTTTTTTTCAATTTCCGAAAATTCTGATCGCTATTGCAGATCGTCGAATAATCCTTTAATCCTTCATTTATCGATTAATTTCGAATAATCGATAAATCCTTTTGTCAAACTTTGCGTTTATTATCCTTCGTGTTTCGCGTTATTATTATTGTTATTGTTATTATTTATCGTATAGAAAATTAATAAATTTAAAAAAATTGAAATGTATTCTTAAAAAATTCGCTCACCTGTCCATTTATCCGTTTTCAAGCTCGGCATTGTTATGTGTTTCTTTTTTTTTTAATCCGTCTTCGTGGCTTCGATCGCCGGCCGATCGTCGATCGGAAGCGATGAGCTTTTTCTTCGTGAGAAAATTTCAGATTTGTCACTTTTAAATTTGAAGAATTTACGAAATAAAATAAAATAAAATTTAAGAATTTTTGTGAAAATAAAATAAAATTCAAGAATTGTTGAGAAATTAAATAGAATAAAAGTGAAGAAATGTCAAGAAATAAAATGAAATAAAATTCAAGACTTGTCAAGAAAGAAACCAAAATAAAATAAAAGAATTGTCAATAAATAAAATAAAATAAAATTTAAGAATTGTCACCAAATAAATAAATAAATAAATAAATAATTTTAAAAAAGTGTACAATGGTCGACGCACGATTTAATCCGTCAACACGTGAACGTGTTCGTAGCGAGCGTGTATGTCGAACGAACGTAGAGAGTCGCGGGGTAAACGTGAACGCGTTTGTTAACCCGTCATTGTCCGATGGCCGACTGAACCCGAGATTTGAACTTGACCGGTTTACCACGAGCCCGCGCGCGGTTTCTCCGCTTGGGCCCCGGTCGTCCGGGAGAGAAGGGGCGCGGCGGCGCGCGCCTCACGCGCACGACTTCGGGGGGTGGCGTTTCACCGGTCCCGGGGAGATCCGGTTCTCCCGCCGCGAACGACAACGACGAACCAACCCCACCACGACTTCATTCGCGGCTCACTCGGTGGTCCTATTAAAATAATAAATCAATAACGATTGTACGATCGGGCTGTCGCCTTATCGGTCCGAAATAATTTGCTAAAACGCATGCGCCATTCTACTTTCATCATAAGTCGCCCCTTCACGTCGATCATCGTCGGAAATAATTCTTCTACAAGTTTGACTTTGTTTTTTCGCTTTCTTTCTTTTTTTTTTTTAATTCGATTAAGGGACGAATTATTTTTATTTTATTGGTTTTGTATATTTGAAAAAAAAAATGATAATTTACAGAACAACGTAGCACGTGAATTCCGACGATTTTTCGTCATTTTCCGTGGGTCCCAAATCGAACAAATTGTTGGTTTTCGATTGAATCGAATCGTCGACGATTTTCAGCCACTCGTCGACGACGATTTTCGTGTCGAGAATCGACAACGCTTTGGCCACGTCCGGTCGACTAACTACGTAAGCTCCTTTCTTCACGGTTGCACGTAACAATCGCCATATTTCCGTCTGCACGGATTCCTCGAGGTAGAATTCGAACACGTTGTTCAGCACGACGACGTCGGCCGTTTTCAGCACGTCCGTCGCGTTCTCGATGCGTTTGTTCAATATCTCAATGCGTTTGTTCATTTTGAATTTTTTTATTATATTGTTTTGCAAATCGCAGAGTTCGTCGTTCATTTCCACGCCGATTATTCGTTTTGCGTCTGTGTACACGTAAGCCTGAAATTCGGTGGATTTTGGGTGAGAAAAATTTCTTTCACGGTTGAATTGAATTAGTTTATAACATTTGAAGAAAAATAATTGTAATGGAATTAAAGACTGTTGAAAATTCACGTTTTTTTTTTTATTTTTTTAAATCGATTGGATTGTCGAAGTTGACTCACCCCGTATAAAACTGCACCGAGTCGAGATCCAACGTCCAGCACTATCTTGTTGTCCAGTGTTGGCAGGAGGGTGTTGAAGATGTAATAAAGATCCTCTCGTGATGTCGAATGTGACACAAATACTGTGAAACATATTTCGTAATTTTGAGAAATAAAATACAATTTTGTGGGGTTTGAGAATTATTCTTATTGGATTGTCACAATCGATTCCGTTTTTCACTGATGATAGGTGGTGGAAAATAGTAATCAACCGTTTTTTAACTTCACGACAATATTTTTAAAGGACAGTTTCAATACGGCAATGTTTTCAAATATTTTTATTACGAGAATATTTTCAAAATCATATTGGGATAGTTTTAATGGAAAATTAAGAGGAATCTTCGTTCACTATCCACGAATCAGAGGAAGCAGATTAAAACTTTGCAGCTTCTTAGGATATATACATATATATATATTTTTTTTTTGCATCTACGAGGATGAGAAATATTTCGTTCCCAGTTTTGTGAATTATATTTTATCGTTCAACGTCGAACTTACTCAGAGGTTTGGTGTTTTTGGATCCGCAATCCGAGCAATATGTCCTCTTCAGCTTTCCATCCGAAACAAGATCGTCCAGGTCGTCGTCGTTGTACAGGAAAGCATCTATGTGTACAGTGATGTTAGGGTCGCAGTCGGCATTCTATAAAAAGTTGATCGTCAGTATCGCCAATCAAGAAAAAAAAAAAACATCCGAGCGAGTAAATCGAAATTGCAAATACGTCTGGACGAGTTTTCATATACAGTTATTGATTTTTCAATGCTCTTGTCAAAATTGGATAAACACATTTTTTTTTAAATTACATGAAGAATCTCAAAGTAAAATATTTTCCATGCGGATTTTTCAATATTTGCTTCAATTTCGAATTCAATTGGAAACAAAATGTCTGGACACTCAACGACCGAACAAACCTCGCCTTTTTTTGGTAAAATAATTTGTTCGGATGGCATGATAGCGTCGAACGGAACCTTATGCCTGATTTCCTTGGCTATGGAACACAGCGTGGCCACCGGATCGTCCATCGTGTCGTCGGCGGTGTACGATCCTTCGTCTGAAATACCCAGCGTCGATTAATCTTCGAACGTAAACAACGTTCGACGACGTACAAACCTGAATCGTCGTCTCCAATTTTCATGGGCATCCATTGTTGTATGGCGAAGGACAATAAGTGTTCCCTCTGTGTCTTGTTCAAACGATTCATCATTTTGGTTATCTGCTGCTTGGCATCGTCGACCGTAATCGGTTCCTCGTTATCCATTATTATTCAATTTTTGACGTTATATCGACACTGAAAACACGAAACGCACGAACAATTATTGTCAATTCTTTAAATAGCAAAATCAATAACAGTTTTAATTACATTACGTGACACTAGGCGGTTGAAAGCTTGTTGTTGTTGTTGTTTTTTTTTTTTTTAATTCTCGTTCATTACCGATAAAAATGTTGAGCTATTGTTTACAAAATTTGCAGGTTGGTTCGCAAGCCGACGTTGCAAAGCGTGTGTTCGACACGAAACTTCCGGCTTCAGCCGCCCACGATTGATTAGCCCGGATACACGTGGGGTCCGCGACGTCTCGCCGAATAATCTCGGTTAGTGCGCGGGTGACGTTACCGACGCATGGTGATTTTGATATCGCGAGAATTTTTATTATCCGTGACTACGGGCAGAGATGAGTAGAGAGATCTCCAGCATCTCCAGTGCCGTGTTGAAATTTTGTAACCTGGGCCGCTGGATGCGTCGGACGGAATTAACGACGGTTCGTTGAAACGTTAGTACCGAACGGTTCCGACCAGACGTCGTGGCGATCGCCTCGATGTAACGGGTCGCTCTCAACGCTCGACTTCGTGCGTTGATTCACATAAGGATGCTCTTGCATATGTCTCTAGTAACCGGATTTTTGTTTGTAGTAGAAAGAAAATGGTTTTTTGATGAAAAAAAAATTTTTTTTGGGGAAAATCGATGGTTCGGGAAAATCGATTCTTATGCGTTAATCTTCAAGAGTTGGGTGTGAAAAGGTTTGTAGTGAACGTCGTTTCGGTTGTAGCGAAGCCGAAAACAATTTTTTCCGACTTTCAGAGGTTTTAGACCCCCAATTTTGACGAAAATCGAGTCTATCGGTTCATTCACGTGGAGATGGCTCTCTATGGTCGATCGAACGGTTGATTCACATAGCGATACCCTTGTATGTGTCCCTGGAAACCGAATTTTTGTTTGTAAAAGAAAAAAAAATGGTTTTTTTATGAAAAATAAATTTTTTTTGACGAAAATAAATTTTTTTTTGGCGAAAATCGATGGGTCGGGAAAATCGATTCTTATGCGTTAATCTTCAAGAGTTGGGTGTAAAAAGGTTTGTAGTGAACGTCGTTTCGGTTGTAGCGAAGCCGAAAACAAATTTTTCCGACTTTTAGAGGTTTTTGCCCCCCCAATTTTGACGAAAATCGAGTCTATCGGTTCATTCACGTGGAGATGGCTCTCTATGGTCGATCGAACGGTTGATTCACATAGCGATACCCTTGTATGTGTCCCTGGAAACCGAATTTTTGTTTGTAGAAGAAAAAATAATGGTTTTTTTATGAAAAATAATTTTTTTTTACGCAAAAAAAATTTTTTTTTGGCGAAAATCGATGGGTCGGGAAAATCGATTTTTATGGGTTCATCTTATAGAGTTGGGTGTCAAAAGGTTTGTAGTGAACGTCGTTTCGTTCGTATCCAAGCCGAAAGAATTTTTTTCGGACTTTCAAAGCTTTTTAGACCCCCAAAATTCACGAAAATCGGTCCAAACGGGTCTTTCACATGGATATGGCTCTGTATGTGTGATCCAACGGTTGATTCGCATCCAGATACCCTCGTATATGTCTCTGGTAACTGAATTTTCGTTTGTAGTAGAAAAAAAATCGATTTTTTTATGAAAAAAATATTTATTTTGACGAAAAAAAATTTTTTTTTGGGGAAAAATGATGGGTCGGGAAAATCGATTTTTATGGGTTTATCTTATAGAGTTGGGTGTCAAAAGGTTTGTAGTGAACGTCGTTTCGTTTGTATCCAAGCCGAAAGAATTTTTTTCAGACTTTCAAAGCTTTTTAGACCCCCAAAATTCACGAAAATCGGTCCAAACGGGTCTTTTACATGGATATGGCTCTGTATGTGTGATCCAACGGTTGATTCGCATCCAGATACCCTCGTATATGTCTCTGGTAACTGAATTTTCGTTTGTAGTAGAAAAAAAATCGATTTTTTTATGAAAAAAATATTTATTTTGACGAAAAAAAAATTTTTTTGGGGAAAAATGATGGGTCGGGAAAATCGATTTTTATGGGTTTATTTTATAGAGTTGGGTGTCAAAAGGTTTGTAGTGAACGTCGTTTCGTTTGTATCCAAGCCGAAAGAATTTTTTTCGGACTTTCAAAGCTTTTTAGACCCCCAAAATTCACGAAAATCGGTCCAAACGGGTCTTTTACATGGATATGGCTCTGTATGTGTGATCCAACGGTTGATTCGCATCCAGATACCCTCGTATATGTCTCCGGTAACTGAATTTTCGTTTGTAGTAGAAAAAAAATCGATTTTTTTATGAAAAAAATATTTATTTTGACGAAAAAAAAATTTTTTTTGGGGAAAAATGATGGGTCGGGAAAATCGATTTTTATGGGTTTATCTTATAGAGTTGGGTGTCAAAAGGTTTGTAGTGAACGTCGTTTCGTTTGTATCCAAGCCGAAAGAATTTTTTTCGGACTTTCAAAGCTTTTTAGACCCCCAAAATTCACGAAAATCGGTCCAAACGGGTCTTTTACATGGATATGGCTCTGTATGTGTGATCCAACGGTTGATTCGCATCCAGATACCCTCGTATATGTCTCTGGTAACTGAATTTTCATTTGTAGTAGAAAAAAAATCGATTTTTTTATGAAAAAAATATTTATTTTGACGAAAAAAAAATTTTTTTTGGGGAAAAATGATGGGTCGGGAAAATCGATTCTTATGGGTTTATCTTATAGAGTTGGGTGTCAAAAGGTTTGTAGTGAACGTCGTTTCGTTTGTATCCAAGCCGAAAGAATTTTTTTCGGACTTTCAAAGCTTTTTAGACCCCCAAAATTCACGAAAATCGGTCCAAACGGGTCTTTTACATGGATATGGCTCTGTATGTGTGATCCAACGGTTGATTCGCATCCAGATACCCTCGTATATGTCTCTGGTAACTGAATTTTCGTTTGTAGTAGAAAAAAAATCGATTTTTTTATGAAAAAAATATTTATTTTGACGAAAAAAAATTTTTTTTTGGGGAAAAATGATGCGTCGGGAAAATCGATTCTTATGGGTTTATCTTATAGAGTTGGGTGTCAAAAGGTTTGTAGTGAACGTCGTTTCGTTCGTATCCAAGCCGAAAGAATTTTTTTCGGACTTTCAAAGCTTTTTAGACCCCCAAAATTCACGAAAATCGGTCCAAACGGGTCTTTTACATGGATATGGCTCTGTATGTGTGATCCAACGGTTGATTCGCATCCAGATACCCTCGTATATGTCTCTGGTAACTGAATTTTCGTTTGTAGTAGAAAAAAAATCGATTTTTTTATGAAAAAAATATTTATTTTGACGAAAAAAAATTTTTTTTTGGGGAAAAATGATGCGTCGGGAAAATCGATTCTTATGGGTTTATCTTATAGAGTTGGGTGTCAAAAGGTTTGTAGTGAACGTCGTTTCGTTCGTATCCAAGCCGAAAGAATTTTTTTCGGACTTTCAAAGCTTTTTAGACCCCCAAAATTCACGAAAATCGGTCCAAACGGGTCTTTTACATGGATATGGCTCTGTATGTGTGATCCAACGGTTGATTCGCATCCAGATACCCTCGTATATGTCTCTGGTAACCGAATTTTCGTTTGTAGTAGAAAAAAAATCGATTTTTTTATGAAAAAAATATTTATTTTGACGAAAAAAAAATTTTTTTTGGGGAAAAATGATGGGTCGGGAAAATCGATTTTTATGGGTTTATCTTATAGAGTTGAGTGTCAAGAGGTTTGTAGTGAACGTCGTTTCGTTCGTATCCAAGCCGAAAGAATTTTTTTCGGACTTTCAAAGCTTTTTAGACCCCCAAAATTCACGAAAATCGGTCCAAACGGGTCTTCTACATGGATATGGCTCTGTATGTGTGATCCAACGGTTGATTCGCATCCAGATACCCTCGTATATGTCTCTGGTAACCGAAATTCCGTTTGCAGTAGAAAAAAATGGTTATTTAGTGAAAAAAAAACCTTTAGGAGCGCTGTCGCCGATCGTGGTCGAGTTAAGATGATCTCTCCGTCTCCCTCGCTCCGCAGCGAGCGCCGATAGCGCTGTCTCGCTCGCACTCTCAGTGACATACATCACGAAACGCTTGAATATCGTTATAGGAGAACAAAGAGCCATCGTAACGCGGCAACCGATCGAGGGTCGTCGAGAGTCGTGCGTCCCACCCGTTACAAGCCGTGGTGACGGCATAGCGCGACGATTTCTCCGCATTTGCCAATAATTCCCGCTAGTCGGCGCACGCCACGGTGGTCACGACGCTCGCCGAAGGTGAGCCACGGCGACCGGCCTTACTGGAGATCTCTCTAATTATCTCTGGTTCGGGATCCCATCAAAAACGGCCTCTGACGCACTAGCGACCTCAAGCACCCCAAAATATTGCGTCAATTTGATACACTGCCGCCACGATAAGGTGTCAAAATCTGTAAATAAGACGATAAGACGGTGAAACGAACCAATAATATCGAATCGGTGTGTCAACAGCAACAACAACACGTTGATCCAATATTTCGAATTATTACGAATTTTCGTAATTTTGAATTTCATACGCAAGCGAATGAAGTCGTGAAACGACAGACTGCGATTCTCGAGTTGGAATAAAAAATACAAAAAAAAAAACAACAAGTCAGATAACCATCGAGAATCGTGCGTTGTGTCGCGCAAGCGCTGCTAACCTCCATTCTACAGTCCACACACACATATAGTTAACACATAAATACTGTATTTATCGCACGACTGCGTTGTCCGATGGATAGATTCGAGTGTACAAGATTTATTCATTGTTACTCCGTAATCGATGTCTCGTACTCCGTTACACTTCCGTACTAATCGTCGCTCACGACGATTTACTAACCTTCAAACTTGCAAATTGTGTACGAAAAATTGGAGCTGATTGGTCGGCAGCCGTTTCGTTGGGACGAACAGTCGCACGAAATATTTCACACGTTTCAACGATTATTATTCACGTGTAATTCAGCGAATTATTTTCGTTGTATTCGTTCATTGGAATCGTCCGAACCAAACGATTGCGGTTTCGACAGACTCGACGTTTGTATCTTCGGTCGGAGCGGACGTCGCGTAGAAAATTCCTTATGAAATGTCAGGGAAGTCGCAAAGAATCATAACGAGATTTCATCCGAGACACGGACCCAACATCATACTGTACGACGACAACACCGTCGCCTATCGCAGCGCCAGTTTCGCCAATGCGCTGACTTTCAGCGAAAGGCCGTTGCGTCCGGGCGAAATATTTTTGGTGGAGATTGAGAAACACGAATTGGGATGGAGCGGACACATGAGACTGGGACTCACCCAGATTGATCCGGCCATGGTGGTCAAAGCGGGTTTGCCCCAGTACGCTCTGCCCAATCTCGTTAAAATGGGATCCAGCTGGGTTTTCGCCATCACTCAGAGCACCAACATGTGGGTCAGTTTGGAAGGTATCAATGGCTACGGTGAGACATCTTTGCCTCTCTGTATCGTTCGACTCCCCCAGCGCGATGTACAAACTTGCATCCAAAGATCGTTCGACTTGCGCCGTCGATGCGAAATTCATTTGTAAATCCTTTCGTTACAAGTCCATAATTCATTAGCTTTTGAAGACTATACACTTTCAGAAAGTTTGCAACTTTCTTCGAATCTGTTTTGTCATATTTAACATATTTTTTGGTAAAAAAAAATTGAGAAGAAAAAAAAAATTCATTTTTAAAACATTTACTTCGAAAAAATGTTTTTTCAAAATCTTATTACACGTTTCCGGTGGATCTTTTTATTTATCGAGTTATTGCCAATTGTGAAATACCTGTTGAATAATTTTTTTGGTAATTTACGTTCGTTTTTTGTTTCGCAGCGGAAGGAATTCCTCACATAGAGACGAAACTCGTGACGGACGGTATAAGCGTAAGGACGCCGCGAGGTGTAATCCCGCTTACGGCTCTGAAACCCAAAACCGTGGGTTCGTCGCAAAATTTGTTGCCCACGGAAACGGGAAGTCGAATCGGGGTGATGTACGTGCCCCAGGCCGGCTCTGACAAAGCTGAGATGCACTTTATAATAAACGGCGAGGATCAGGGTGTGTGCGAAAAAGATATACCTTACAAATCGGGTCCGCTTCACGCTGTCGTCGATGTATATGGAACTACCAAGCAAGTCAGGATAGTTCAGTTGTACAGCGGTACGAGAAAAAAAAAATCAACGAATATTTTTCCCAGCTTTGCATATGCACTACCGTCAGAAAGTATCAGATCACTGCAAAAATGCAACGATTTTCTTACTGTTTTCACCTTCCCATCCAAACGCTGGACAAACAACGCTATATAGGCCAATAGTTGACAAAAACAATGTTGTAGAGAATTGAATTTCCTCGAAGTTCGAAATTTTGATCCTTCTGAACTTTGCTCGTTCAGAATTTCGAGCCCAAGCCAAAAACTATTCGTGACTTCGAAAGATGGTCGCTCTGTCAAAAATGAAGATAGCGATTTTTTTCCAAAACCGTTGGAAAGCTTATTAAGTTCTGCATTAAATAAGTCTTAGTTAATTTAATTTAGATTTCTGGATTCCGAATTATCAAAAAAATAAAGACAAAAAAATAATTCCGATTTTGATAGAATTTCGGCTGATGCTAAAGAATTTTTTTTTTTTCAATTCGGTAGCTTTCAGCACGAAATTTGAAGACATCCTGAACTTTACATCTTCTTTTGAGAGATTCTGGCGGTGGTGTATATTTTCATGAATTATTGTAATTTCATATATTTTTTATATTTTTCAAAATAATTTATTTAAAACTAATTTTCGCAGTACTGAGCTTACAAAGCGCATGCAGAGACGCCATACTACAGTATACGAAGGGAAAAGCCGTGAACTCGTTGCCGTTGCCACAAAGCTTGAAGGATTATCTGCTGTACCACACGCAGTGAAATTTCCTTCCCCCTCCCCGCCCAAGGATAATTTACCGAAGGAAATTTGCCCGCGCGAGACTTTTTCCACGTGCGCGATGATCGTTGAGGCAGGTCCTTTTTCATTTCTATCCTTCTAACATTTCCAATTTTTTATCCCAGTCAACGGAATTACCTGTGTTCCTTTTTTTTTATTCGTTGTCCTTTGTTGGATTATGGTATAAACGATTATTCACAGAAATAACCACATTATTGTACATTCGTGCGAGTTTATACGGCCGACAGCCCCGAAAAGTTGTATTCTTTATCGTCCTAACAATTTAATTTCTTCCGTACCGTTCGAAACTCGCGGTACGATGTCGAGTGAACGAAAAAAAAAAGAAAAGAAAAAATGTCAATCGTCGTACGCGCTATCGCGACGCGTTGTATGAATGCATGGAACAGTGAGCCTATTATTACGAGAATGATTCGAGTTATGCATCTTTGAAGATAATTCTATTTGTAATAAAAAACAACAAAAAAATCGAACAGAAGAGAGAAGGTATTTTTTTATTTAAACAAAAATCCCTGGGCAGATGTGAATGCAATGTCGATTACGTGAATATTACGAATTAAATTATCACAATTTGAATTATTAAGGATTGATGTGTTAACAACTTGACTCTCGGTGACTGAGAGCTAAGATGTCATCTGCGAATTAATGCAAATCGAAGCGATTCTACAACATATTGTAAAATTACCATCGACGCAGTACACTCGCGGTAATCAGACACACTATAATCACAGTTTTACATATCTCATTCTAGTTATCACAAGCCTAAAATTTCGAGTATAAAAGAAGTTTAAGAACAATTAATTTTTACGTTGAATTCTTCATACTAATTTTCTTATTGTAACGTTATAAAACAATTTTTTTATCGGAACCAGCGTCGGAAAGGAAATTTTTCATACTTAATTGATTCGAGCTCAGATGCTTACACATCGATTCTCGTCACTCACACGAATTTGCTTTTTTTTTAAATCCACTTTTTCGCAACGTGTGAATAAAAAAGTTGAATTTAAGAAAAGATATGAATTTATTTTGCTCATTGTGAAAACTGTTATTTACATGGACGATGAATAATATCGACATCGAAGAAACAAAGTACGATGATTCGATTAGAAACTGTCCACAGCATCGATTGGAGTATTCAATGCAGAACTCAGAATCAAAACGGCGTACATAACGACGTACGCGAACAGAAATACGAAAAAAACAATCCAATTGAAGACAATAACGACGTATTTCCAAATTACTTCCTTCGATTCCATTGTCAAAGAATCGGCGTTGTCATCGTGATCGATTTCGTTTTCGATGGTTACATTTCCATCGAACATGATGATTAACAACAATTGTCCAACTTTGCTATTAACAATCCGAACGATTCTCGACGAGATCCAATCCGGTGTCGACACTTTTGCGTACTTTATTTGCCTCAGAAAGCACGTTAGTACGAGTGCCACGGTCGCAAGTGCAAGTGAGTAGCTGTAGAACATAACTGAAATACACGAAGGGAAATTCCATTGCCGAACGATTTATTTATTTATTTATTTATTTATTTATTTATTTATTTATTTATTTATTTATTTATTTATTTTTTTATTTATTTATTTATTTATTTTTCTATTTTTTTTCTTCGAAAAAAATCACGTTGAGATAAATTGAAATTGATTTGGTTTTTTTCAAAAGTAGAATTTCATTTGGTTTGATGACTTATTGGATTTAATTGGTTTTGATTGAAATTTATAATCCAAATAAATTAAAAAAAATAGAAATTACGATATTCCACGATACTCACTCATATTAGGCACGCTCGTGCCGCTTTCGGGCATGGCCCCGTGGATATCCTGCATGCACACCACATGAATAATAATATTCAAACAAGCAATCACCAAACGTTCGATCGATTTTGAATCAAGCCAGAGCGCAATCAACGTCATAAACATCGCAACTGCAGAATAAAATAAATAAAATAAATAAAATATATAAAATAAATTGAATAAATTGAATAAATTAAATTAATTAAATAAATAAACTTGCTTATAGTGGGAACAATGTATCTTCCTTTTATGTGAGTGTTCGATCTTTCCAGTACCAAATCAATCTCGATACGTGGCGAACCCACGTCCGGATGATAATTAGATAATCCTCGATCGTCGAATATTCGAGTGATCCAATAATTCCACTGGCCATTGGATCCATGTAGAAGCGCGTAAGCCTAGAAAGAATAATGCAGTCGTTGAAAGCTCGACCCCATGAAAATATCTATAAAAAATCTTGAGATCGATGACCGAACGTTAATCACTCTGACATAATTTATGACAAATTTAATGTCAAAATCTACAGTAATTGGGTCTCGAATATTTTTTTTGTCACCGAATACAGCTGCAAAAGGCTCAAAATAAATAAATGAATAAATAAATGAATAAATAAATAAATAAATAAATAAATAAATAAATAAATAAATAAATAAATAAATAAATAAATAAATAAATAAATAAATAAATAAATAAATAAATAAATAAATAAATAAATAAATAGAGTTCGACATCGCACACCAATTGACATTCAAAATTCAACATTTTCGTCGTCAACGTGTTTATTCCATTATCAATATTGCATTAACAAATTATTGTTTCGCATTTCAAAGAAAATATTTACCAGGTCGAATTTCACTTGTTCGAAGGAATGGGACCACGATGTTATGATCAATGTGCATTTCGGACGATCGTAAGGCCACAGTTTGTAGTCGGTTTCGCATCTTATTTTCCGATGGATGAAATTTAGACACTCCACGTTTCCATCGTAGCTCAATTTACATCTTACATCGCCAATCCCATGGTCTTCGCTATTGTCATTGCCACTGTTGGACACGTGACGATGTGAAACATGTTCTTTATGACCGCAAATCGATATTCATTGATAATAATAATTCTTTTGGATTATTCGTGGCATTCGTCGATTTTTTGTTTGTTTTATCGTTTAAATAGAAAATATGGATACTTATGGAATACTTACGGACTGAGAAAAGCTATGTCGGGTGTCCACATGCGGCGGGTGTGTATCGGCGTTGATTCGATTCCGTCGTAAGAAGTTCCGTTCCATCTTACATTCTCAAAATTCCAAGCCTTTGGATTGAGCGATCCAATTGAAAAATAAAATTGAAAAAAAAAAAAAAAATGTTTTACCAAAGAAAAAAACTGTAAATGCATTATTTCTAAGTCTTCTTTGTGATAGAATCATAAAATATGATTTTTATGAAGAAACTTGAGCAATAATTGAACAAATTCGTGAAAAAAAAGAAGAAAAAATCTATAACTTTGCGAAGAAACAACATAAGAAACAACCAAAACTTACAAATTTGAGCTTGAGTTTGCCTTTCGAGAAAAAATATTGCAATATAATTTTTTCCAAATGGCTAACAAAAAAAAAAAAAAGAATACCAAATAAATTGATGATGCACTTGAATTAAATAAAATATCAATTTTTCCTTCCGTCAAAAATACGATTTAATGAACACAAAAAGGTTGATCTCAGTCATTTGTCGTTTTATCCGAGAAATCTATGAGTGGGCTACTAATGTCAATTATTATCTTAATGATCAACTTTGCAATTATAACATTATTTGCGAGGTGAGATTCCAAAAACTTTTCTCGTTACCACGTAAAGCAATCCGTCGAATTCCAGATTGTCGTCGTCTTCGTCCTGAAGAAGGAAGGTAAACCATGAAAAAAAAATGCTTAAATATCTCATAATATGTGAAAATAAATGTTAAACTTTTGAATTGTTTTTTTTTCTACTTACGAAAACGAATACATTCGAGCTAATGAAAACATCGACGGTCGTTCTATTCTTGTTCATAGGTATATAATGAGGTGTATAAAGATAACAGTCGATGTCCGAATGCAGACGCTTTCTGGCCGATGGTGATCCGACGGTTTTACACGTTTCGTGGGAATACCCAATTGTCGATGGGACCAGGACCGAATTGTAAAATAACGTGAGAAATATTACACCCGTTAGATTCTTCATTATTGAATAACGGCTGTGAGTGGACAGCATCCATCGCTCGACTGACATTCGTGTCTCAAACACTGTCGATAATCCCTTATCAAACGCCCCCCTGTGAAATATTATACCACAGATGGTCACGAAACGCCCCTATTTGCATTACACATTTTTTTTGCCCACTTATCGACGAACACAAAAATCTTAATTTCCAATACAAATTTGTTTTTTTTCCAACTTTAACTTTTCTTCGAAGTTATGTTTGTCATACGCAATGGGAGATATTTTCACTTGACCTTGACTAATTAGCTTGCATGCAAAAGTGAGTTTTTAAAATATCTTTCGTAAGTTATTTTTGCTTTAGAGTTTATTATAATTTTTATTGAATGTACCGATTAAAATCGACATTCTGGAATTTTTGCTGATTTTTCGAATCGATAGTTTAGAAATTGGAGGGGGAGAGCGATGACGATTCTGATGACGATTTTGCGAGCGAATATCTCGTGACTGGAGGGTTGAAATGAAAAGGTCACTTGACATTTTGAATTGCGTTTGAGGAGACCTGTTGAAAGACACCTCACTTGATGGGGCGAGTAGAAAAAAAATTGCGAGCTCACTTTTTAATCTGTGGGAGGGAGGTCAATTTTTTATTATTTAAAAAAAATGTTTTCACCGCTGTTTTTGGGTCATCGATCTACGTCTGTGTACTAAATCTCATCGGAAATTTCTAGATTTCTACGGAATTCGAAAAACGAGGTGTATCATCTGAAATATTGTGGTTGTGAATTAACGAATGAAATTATTGTTTTGAAAATAAATTTTTAGAAGCGTATGTACGAAGTGGGCAACCAGTTCAATCAATGTATCATCACCTTATGGTAATTGATGATAACAATATCGGAAACATTTCTTATTATTAACAAGAAATTATTGACAAGTTGTTGATCGATTCTTGAACGTAAAATCATTATTAGGTGCACGAGAAATTTTAGATTTCATTTTTTCTCTCTTTAAATCACAAAATTCGTTATGCAAAATTGGACAATCTATCATTTATTGTCCAGCTTTCTATCAAACACCCGAATTCATGAAGAATTCTCAAAAATTCGAATAATTTTGAATATTGATTTGTAAAACAACAAAACTACGTGGCTTACATCGAACTTCGATAAAGCATTGATAAATTCTTCACTTTGCAGCAACGCAAAACTTAAAAATTGTTTATTCATTTCGTAGCAATTAGTTTAAATCACGACGAGTCATACAAGTATTGTTAATTATTTTTGTGACTGGCCAAACGACCAGGATAAAAAAATCTTGTTGAAAAAATCGAATTCTCCGTCCTTTAATTGTTTTTGACAATAAAAATGATCCGGGAAAAGGATTAAAGGTGCTAAACAAACGATATTAAATTCAACCATCAAAAATTCACTTTATTTATTTAAAAAAAAAAAATTGTCTTCTTTTTTTTTTACAATGATCCAGACGAGATGGATAAACTGAACGAAAAATGTTGTTTCTCAATAAATATTGTCGTAGCTGCCAAATGCTCGACATTTCTGGTATCGTCAAAATAATATTTCTTTTTACTTTCTTTTTTTTTTTTTTGTTTCAGACCCATTACCAATATTGGATGGAGTGACGTTTTGGTGCCTTTGGCGGCAACACCAGACCGATCATGATCACGTACACGAGAAAAACTATGACGAAACTCAATGATTCGAGAATCGTTGCCAAATCTTGCCAAGTCTGATCCTTGATGGATTTGGTTTCTTCGTTATTATCACTTTCGTCGAGTATACCAGCTCCACTTCGACGATCCACAGTCAGACCAAGGTACGAACTCAACGGACTGTTCTTCGCCAAATTCGTGACCGAAACCACCCACATCGGTGCCGATACGTTCAAGCTTCGCAATTTGCGCAGCAAACATGTGAAAATTAGCGCGAATGCGGCCAGTCCCACCGATGTCTCGTAAAATAAAACTGAAAGTATTCATTTGAAAAAGAAAAAAGAACATTTATCAAAAATAAATAATAAATAATGAAAACAAAAAAAAAAAAATCGATGAAAACGAATGAAATATATTATTAACGAAAATGTGACTTTAACTTTCATAAGAAAATAATCCGTTGCATCGCAAAAAAAATATGTAAAATAATTTTATAAAGCATTCGGGCAAATTATTTTCAATTAAAATTTACATTATTCTCGATAAATTTCTGATAAAAAATGTTCCAACTCACAATTGGCTCAAATTAAATTATGCTTTATGAATATTTTCGCGTGATAAATTATCCGTTGCACATATTGGAGTGAAAATCTCGTTAAAATAATGAACGTAAATTAATTAAGAAAAAAAAATGCAAAAGTTGTAAGACTTACGAATTTTCGGGGTGGTCACCGATCCCTTTGTGGGAAAGTACCAGTGCAGATCGGACATTACCAGTATGTGACAAATGAAGTTGATGCAAGCTACGAACATTCGCTCGAGCGATTGGGAATCCAGCCAAAGAACGATCAGAGTCAATGTCATGAAAACTGTCATTAAAAAAAAAAAATATCAATCACAATGAGTTTTGCGATTTTTTCATTTGTGTTTATTATTTCTTTTCAAATTCAAACTCACCGATCAGAGGCAATATGTAAACCATTGCCACTCTCGAGCTGTGTCTCTGCAAAAAAACTTCGACCATTATCGATATCTCACCGTCGTTGTTGTGGATGCCATAATTCATGGACTTTGGTTTTTTTCCAACGTGAACGTTCCACCGATTATTCGGTCTGAACGCGGTCATGTTAATCTGCAACAACAACGAATAAAAAATTAAAAAACAAATTCTTACAACTGGGTTTGCAGTTCAGCAGGATTGGACGATCATATCTTTGTAAACTGTTCTACATGCAGATTGCTGTTCGAAAAATTGATATTTCAGGTGGGGTTCAAAATTCATAAAGCGAATCGTCAAAATTCAGAATGACATTGTAGCGAACGTAAAAATATTCCGAACGTCTACCAGTCGCCGCGGTTTTCAACATTTTCCGACTTTCGAGCTTTCCCCACGCGTTGAGTATCAAAGTTAGATATATGCCGTCGCTGACTTTTTTATAGGAAATTCAATTCTCTACAACATTGTTCATGTGAACTTTTGGTCTATATAGCGTTGTTTATCCAGCGTTTTAACGGGAACGTAAAAATGCACTGATTTTCTTATTACTGTTTTTATCATCTCGTCCAAACTCTGGATTATTATTATTTTTTTATTTATAACGTTATTGGCTCGACCACGAGAATGACGTTACGAAATAAAAAAAAGCAAATTTGTGAACTTACCGAATCTTGGTCAAATTTGAATATTATCTCGGTTATCTCGAACATCCACACACCGATGTGCACGGTGCAATTGTGATCGTCGAAAGGCCAATCGTCGTATTCGGTGGGACAATTGCTCGAATATTTCGCCGGTGAGACGCACTTTACAGTGCCATTATGTCTCACCGAACAATCTGTCACCGCCATTGAGCCATCGCTTTCCGACAAGTCGCCACTGCAGTATACAATTAAGAAAAAAATAAATAAATGAAAAAATATATAGACCTTATTATAAATGGTAATTATGAAATATTACAACTTTTCACAATTTTGTGAATGACATTTTTTTTTTTTTTTTTTTCAAAATACATATTCTTCAAAAAATGTTTGATTTTAATTTTTATTTTGGACGACGGCGAATGAAAATAATTGAATGTTTCTCACACGATAGCCCCCTGTTGACTGATGGTACGAAACGAAGATAAAATTTGAAATTTTTTTATTTTTTTCAAACGTTTTTCCATTTTTTATAATTAGTTTTTTTTTTTTTTTTTAAGAAAACAAAGAGAAACAAAGTGACTCACTGATTGAATACCGTCAGACTGGGAGTCCAAATCTCGTAAGATCTAACGGTGATCGATTGTATGTTGTCCCATTCCTCGGGTTTCCACGTGAGATGTTGATCAAGCCACGACTGAGAAAAATACAACAACATTTCAATAAAAATAATCGTGCAAAATTTTTTTTTTTTCGTTTAAATTTTTTTTTATTTTCATCGCAATTGATGGCACATCGATGAATTATAAATAATAATCTCGATACTCACTGCATCGACCCAAGTCGAGAGATGAAGCGTATTCTTCTCATCGTCCTAAAAATCCAAAACTCATTATGTCAAATTTATTCACCATTCAAACAAAAAAAAGTTATCAAATATTTTTTACGAATATATTATTATATTCACAAAAATGTTATAATCGTTTATATGTTTTTTTTTTATGTTGCTCACAAATTCGACGTATTGAGGTAATAGACGATAATGAATGATGGTAGAATTTTCGGGTTTCAAGAACGGTCTCACGGTGTCGTCGTACTCGCAGAAGAGATATTGGCGAAGTCGTTCGACCGTGGGTACGGTACGGGAAGGCTCACATTTATCGATGTTCGCGCAATTTATTTCGTAAATCGCGAGAAAAAACGCGAGAAGAAATGATAGCTTCATCGCGCGTGTACCGTTTGAGGCTTGACGTTGGGACAAACTGATTCGGACTGTTCAGATCGGTTTTTCGTATCTGACGAACGCCCCGTGATACAGGGGCGTTCGTCAGATAGTTCTCCAGACTCCTCACGTGGATATCTTCTTTTGATATATATATAACATACATACGCATAAACGCACACGCGTTCATAAGTGTATACAGATGCGCATGCATCGACTACTCGAATTACCGACGAATTTTATATTTTATTGACGGAAATTTAATGATGGTAATTATTTTTTTAGCAATATTAAGGGGCCTGAGTCACCTAAAAAATTGGAACAACATTTTTTTTTTTTCGTAACATGATCAATGCAAATTTGAAATCGATTTTACACTTATGAAATGCCTGTACTCAGCTATCATTTTGATTTTTTTCAGAGCCATGTGAAGCATCTGAACGCTGCGATATTTATTACAAAATTTTTCAATTTGTTCACTTGAAATTATGGCTGAGTACCGGTATTTAATAAGGGTAAAATCGATTCTAAATTTGGATTTATCATGTCACGAAGAAAAAAAACAATGTTTTTTTTTTTTCAATTTTATAGGTGACTCACAATCACCCCCCTTAAGAGGATGGAGAACGTTTCGCGTCCGCAACGAGTGCGAGAGAGATAGCGCCATGGGCGCTCGCGGCGGAGCGAGAGAGAGACCGAGCTCCAAACGTTCGGGGATCCTCTTAATCGAAGGCAAGATCTTATTCGTGAAAGCGGAACCCCTAAATATACTTCGATTGGGCTCAAATTTCGACAGACATCTCCTTATAGTATCCACTTCAAATGTAAGAGTCGCCGACTCCTACATTCGTATAAGAATCGAAAAATTTTGCTTTATTTCCAACCCACCCTAGTGTACCTCAATGGCCAATGATATTGCAGAATTTTGTATTATCAAACGAGTTTCGAAAAGTTGGTGCAAGTGTCTGAATGTCTGGAACAAGTTGCAGCAGATGACACTGCATGAAAATTGTTCGAAAATGAAATTTCAAAGCTCATCGACACATGTCAAACGATAAACAATCGTGGCGCAACCAAATTGGTGCCGGGAAAGCCATAAAGCCATCGTACACGCGAGTTTGCGAGGTGTTTGTTAACGAATGGGGCAATAATTCGCGGTCGCCGAATCGACGAAATATTTTTCGATAGTCACGTGACACATCGTCGTCGGCCGATGGAGGTTATGTGCGTCTCTCGTTCAGTTTTTCAAATGATAACGCGTTGACAAACGTCATCGGAGATGGAGAAAACTAGCAACAAGGAGATAATCAATCTTTTGGATTCACTTTCCG
This sequence comes from Diplazon laetatorius, assembly GCA_963662125.1. NCBI lineage: Eukaryota > Metazoa > Arthropoda > Insecta > Hymenoptera > Ichneumonidae > Diplazon > Diplazon laetatorius. The sequence continues at coordinate 3,475,086 of OY759156.1, forward strand.
ACAGCGATAGCGATATTTCCGATTTAGTACTCACACAGAGAAAGAAAAAAGTCAAAAGGTTATTTTATCGTTTTTAAAAATTTTTTTTTATGTAGATCCACAAATGTTGTTTCGTCGATTGAAAAAAAAAAAATGAAAAAACATTCACAGACGTGCTGGTGATTGTATTTAATTAATTTCTTGTAAATCAAGCTGAATTTAGAGAGAGAAAATTGATATTCGCTTACATAACCTCTTTCATTATATTTACCTCTGCGTACTATGTCGCACTTTGGAAAAATCGAATCGGCGTATTCACACAGGCTTGGATTTACTTTGCCGCAAGACAATCGACTCGACTCGCCTTTCGTTTCTCTTTGAAATGAGTCTCATAATTTGTTCTCTTCCACACTTAACCTACATGTTAGAATTTTCCCTTTTCTTTGAACCCAATCAGCGGTTCCCTGCTAAAAATGTCTCGCTCTACCTCTCGCCGCGGTTATGTTCTCAAAATTTTTCGCTCCACCTCATGCCGTGATTCTCGGCTCCAAATTCCTCGCTCTATCTTTCGCCTAGTTCAGACGACCCGACCCAGCCAATTTCCTTTTATTTTTGTCCTTTATCTTTAGCTGACTCCAGCGATTATGGGGTCTCCGACTTTTTTTTATCCTTCCGTTACGCGAAACAGTAATTTCAATCTCTTCGAACCTATCCCCGTGCATTTTTGTTTTTTGACACACCGCCGTTTCCTCTGTAACTTTGCCATAATTCGTCACACTTACCGATCCCCATTCCTCAACAATAATAAACAAAAAAATTTCAATCGCAGGAGGTCAAGGTCCGGAGTCAGAACGAAGCCTCGCAACTCGTGCGGCTGCAGTCGTTCCCAAAGCAAGACCGCGTCTTTGTGGTTGGCGGCTGCGTTATTTACTTTCTGGATGATCGCTTTGTCCTGGTTGGCCGCCGTATTGTACAGCGAAGTAGGAAGGATAGACGTCTCCATACGATCCGGTAAGAATCTGCATGAATTTCATCGCGCAAAGTACCTTGCATCATTCAAACGGAAGACTTGCGCACGCAGTTTTCCTGACCGATCGAACAAAAGGCCACGAAACGATACGCCGATACAAATCGTCAATGTCACAATAATATGCGAGGAAAATTATGTCTGAGTATGCATAAATAGCGCCAATTGGACAAATTCATTCTCGCGACTTAACATTAACATTAACCAATGTTGTGACTGATAATTGGAGCACAGACAGCCCCCCCTCTTTATTCTCTTTTATCACGAAATATTGAAGCAATGAATTCAAATGCTACGTCAGCAAAAAAAAAAAAAAAAAAAAAAAAAAATCGTTGCTTATCACGAAGCGCAACAATTTCTTGCGTTAATTACAATGTCAACGATGGACGATTGCTGAGCCAGTTAACCCTTAGTCCGGAAACCTGGATCGTTTTCGTCCCTTAAATTTTTTATAAAAGAATATATACAAAAAAAAATCCATTTTTCACAATTTTATAATTGAGACTTTAAAATTCAGGGCTTGAAGCACCTTCGTGAATTATTTTCAGATTTTTTGCAGCAACTTCAACGGTTTAAAAAACGTTACAAAAAAAAAAGTGCAAAAAAGAAAACCTTTCCAGACTAAGGGTTAAAAACCTACATGGATGAAAAAAAATTGAATCGTTTATAGCTTTGGGATTGTCAGTGGGACGACTCGTCGATTCTGACGATTTGCGCTCCAGCTCGGTCGAGCCGCGAGTTCCTATCTGCGGATCAATGATTAAAGACCCGCGCGTCGACTCTCCGTCATCCCCACCCCTCTGTCTCCTCCCCAAAGTCCCTTCAAACCCCCACCAGCCACTCGACCCATATGGTTTATCAATTTTAATTTCTTTTCACAATTTTTATTCGTTTATTTATTTCTTATTTATTTATTTATTCATTTTTTTTTCAAACACTCGATGAGAAAACTAATCAACTATGATTTTTCGCTTGGATAAACACCCCCTTCATAGTCCCGATCAACCCCCGTAAATAGACCACAGCGATCGTTCTCCATTATCAAGAATTCAAGCTTCAGAAAAAAAAATGATTTTTTTTTTTTTCAAATTATTTTATATATTTTTTAAATCGTAAAATTGATAAGAACGACCTATCTTAATAATTTCGTCAATGATCGTTTGACATGGCATTGAGTGGTTGGTCCCATTGGTCGGGGAATAACGTTCTTATCCGACGACCCGTACGACCCACCACCTTCCTCGCCCACCTAGCCGACGACGCGGTGTGCGTCGAGAAAGACAGAGAGAGAGAGAGAAAGAGAGAGAGAGAGAGCAGCCCCCCCTTTAGTCGATATCTGGCTGGCTCGGGCCTGACAGTAGTCACCCGCGTTTTCCCAACAACGTTCGTGTCTCTCCCGGTTACAATTGTGAATACCGCGAAATTCCGTAGCCCATCGTCAACGATTATTGACAAAAAAAAAAATTTAATGATGAAATTTGATATTTAACGAAAAAAAAAAAAAAATTTCAAATAATCTCGAGTGTCAAAATAAATATTAAAAAAAATGCGTCGTGGAAAATATAAAAATGTTATAAAACGACAGAAATAACGACAATAACAATAACAACAACAATAATAATAATAATAATTCAAATGGTACGAGTTATGGAATACTTAATGAAAATCATAAGGAGGTCGCGAGCATCGTCGTGCTCGGTTTGTTTAGTTTTTCGTTTGATGTTGAACGATTATTGACAAAGCCTTCGAAGCCTCGATGTCATTTATTTATTTTTTTTCTCTCTCTCTCTCTCTCTCATGAACCATCGATTTCGTGTCTCACTCCGTTATCGCGATTACGTTCGTTGAGACTCATCACATTCAATAATCGTGAATTGAGTATTACAAAATCGTACTCGAGATACTCTTCAGACGTATAATAATTATGGATTGTAACACTCGATGAATATTATAATGCATTATCGAATGATAATTCGTTTGAATTGTGAAATAATTATTACAGGAACGTGATAATGTTAATTGTCACATGATAATTGATCAAAGTTGTTGAAAAAAAAAAAAAAGTATTGTTTATTGTTTATATATGATGATGAATTATAGCACTTGATGAATATATAGAACAAAATAAAAAAATAATAATTCGTTTCAATTGTAAAATAATTATTGCAGAAACGTAAAAATATTGATTGTTACGTGATTATTGATGAGAATTATTCGTTTAAAAAAAAAATCAAAAAAACAAAAAAGCGTATCAAATACTATTTTTATTCGATAAATGACCATCCCAGTCGACAAAACAAATGAGACTTTGTGATTGGGTTCTTATCAATGTTTTGTCGAGGGTTGTTACCGGTTTTATCGACCACACCATAGTCACATTCGTGGCGATGTGTCGAGGGACGAAAAAAAGGCCGAATGTACATTTACAAAAAAAAAAAAAAAAAAAAAAATGGTGTCACGGGTGCGCGTGCCAAGGGGACAGATGATAGATTATTTCCGTGAGTTTCTTCTGACGACTATGTCGGAAATGTGTGCGCGTGTGAGTTTGTGTGTGTGTGTGTGTGTGTGTGTGTGTGTGTGTGTGTGTGTGTACACGTATGAGTATTTTGCTTGTATGTTGGTGAGAGCAAGAACGAGTTCTGTATGTACACAGGCGGACGCGCAATGTCTATCTGTGGGCTTTGGTGAATTTTGTCGTCTCCCTCTTTCCTACTCTCTCTCTCTCTCGCTCTCTCTCTCTCTTTCTCTCTTGCTCGTTCTACAGCTCCGGGAAATGCGTCACATTGATTAGATACTATGTCGAACGTATCATGATATTGCTCGATAATAAACGCTCACTTAACGACGATATATTAACGATTGCGACGTCGACGAAAATTCCATAGGAGACGATTTGAAAAAAAAAAAAGAAAAAAAAAATCCACGACGAAAAAGTTTGATCAGGTGGTTTTATCGCTTCATGGATTCTTGAGATAAAAATGCTCGGTATTATAGCGTAGTAGGTTTTTTACTTCTTCTCCTTCTTCTTCTTCTTCTTTTTCTTATTTTACCTGACTGGTGGAATATTGACGGCAAGAAGTGGAAAACGATGAATGTTTGCAAGTCCTGAGATTGGAAGTTAACCCGTTGCGGTAACTGGGGGTCCACTGGACCCCAGGCCGTGTGAAGGTGTGACCTCAACGGGTTAAATTGTGGGATAGAAAAATTTGAATCATTTTTTTTTTGTTTGCCATGAAATTAATGCTACAAAAGTTTCGAGAAATAAAATATTTACCATTTTGATTTTAAGCGAGGCTCGTTTAAATTCCCTTTTGGAAAATGTAGATTCAAAGAAAAAATAAATTGTCTGAAAAAAAAGACCATTAAACAAAAACAGTGTGTGTGCGCGTGAAAGAGAGAGAGAGAGAGAGAAGGCTAATCGAAATAATAAAAATGTAGATAAAGTCCCACGGATGGACTTTCAATAATTACAAAAAAAAAAAAAAAACAATATTATTTTCCAAGCAATTGTAAATAAAACTCGGCTGCGTTCTTATCAGCGCACGAGCGCCGATAAAAAATGAACATAACAAACAAACGCGAATTCCGATGATTCTGACTAATACATCGGTGATACCGGTTCTCTCGGTTATCATTTTACAGAAAAATAATATTTTGCGCCGAATTATTCACGGCTGACGGAAAAAAAAATATTGATAATAATAATAATGAATATTCCGTAATCGTGACCGAATCGACGAGAGACACGTGAGTTTCCTCTTTCGTCGTCCTTGTCTTATCGACGTCAGGGTCACTCGTGAAATAAAGTGTGGCATGTAAAATTGGTCCACTCACAGTCACCTCCCATTCACGTGCGATTACGAAACTTCGTTCGAAAAAACTTTTTTTTTTTTTTTTTTGTTAGCGTGTTCTACCTCGAAATTATTATCTACGCCAATAGCTGTGATTGCGCTCGCGTTTCTCGCAATCCTTCCGTTATCATCTGCGTCCTTCGAACACACACACAGACACACACAACGCATGCGTGGCCATTCATTCATTCATTCATTCGGTAATTCCATCGTACATGAGTGCTTTCAAATGCTCACAATAAAATCGTTAATTTCTATCGCTCTCGACCTTAAGGCCTTATATACGCGATTTCACCGATTTTGAAAGGTACTTTTCTAGACGCGGTTGAAAAAAAAATGACGCATATATTGACAACATTTATTTTCACAGATCATTCATGCACATGATTAAGAATGTGTTAAAAAAATTAGAAATATTGACAGATGGCGGAGATTTAACATAATAAAGCAATGTATTTTTTTTTGCGCGCGCGTTGATGGTGAAAGTTCTCGGCATCGATGTGGGTGTCTGAATTAAAAATAAAACATATTTATAATTGCGTAATGAACGTATCTTCAGTGTGAACCAACAATATTATAACGAAAAAAATTATTATCATAAAAATTCGAAACTCAAATTTTTTGTACTTAATTTTCTGTGGGTATTTTGTTTTTTATATTTTTTTGGTGTCATTGAAATTTTTGTTTCTGTGGTTTACACGATAGGTAATGATACTGAGAGTATGTTGTAAAAATTTCAAAGCGATCTGAACTTTCGTTCGAGAGTTAGAACTTTCACTAGGTTCAAAATAGTGAATCGTGGAAAAACGGCTTTGAACTTGACGGACTTCAAATCCTGTGACTTCAACAATTTTTTGAATTTTTCAATTCTGTAAAGCTCAAAATATTCCTAACTGTTCAGGCTAATGGAATCAAAAATAAAAAATAAAAAAAAAAAATTTAAACAATTTTCGCGTATATAAGGCCTTAAACCGGAGAAATAAAATATTAATTTTAAAAACCATTCCCTAGCGTGTTACCAAAAACATGTTTTCTTTTTTTTTCGAATCTACTCATAATCAACATGATAATAATATCCTCACAATAACATCTGGGATCATGGAAATTAGCGATAGACCTAAAATAACAAAAGTTGTTTTTTTTTTCACTCGGCGCGCAAATAAGTTTTTCATATCTCATTTATTTTTTTATTTTTTTATTTTTCGATCCCCAAACACGAATGTTTCAAATTATTTTTCAAAGCCGCCTTTTACTGAATGCCTGAATTTTTGTCCGACTCTGACTCGGGGCGGATACTCACCTTTGTCGCCCCGCTTATCAATGTAACCAATCGTAGCGATAAGAACTCGTTACGGATTTTCAATTCGGGCCAAGTGTCGCTACCAACGAGCTCGTAATGCTTCGCCATTTTGTTGAAACCTTATCGGTTTCGATTACACCAGTATTGAAGGTTTTTTTTTTTTTTTTTTTCAATATCGAAAAGTCCGTTTGGATTGTAGCGACAATCGTCGATCTACATATGTTACACAGATTTCGTATCTGTTTGTAGTCGTCATGCGACCGCGACATCGCCAAGTCGATGCGCACAAAATTCATTTCATAAATTTGTTCGAGTCGTCGGAGTGAGACTCGATTACACGTTACAATATATTTCGTTTTTCTATTTTTTTTTCTTCGTCTTTATCCGTTTGTACTCTTTCGTGTCTCACTAACATTTCTCGAGACAATTTGCCAATCAATTTCGAAGATTCGAGGCTCTCAGTGACAGATGCGCGCGCATCGACGTCGTTTTCTCGAGGTTATGTTCGCCCGCGGTTTTCCCAAATAAACGTTGATAAAAACGTTATCGACGATCGAAACAAACAAACACGGAGTAACGACGATGCTACGCGACTTCCGATTTCCATCAAAAAACTTCCCACGACTCTGAAAAAAAAAACAAAAAACGACAACAACAATCGAATAGCTCCAAGGTCGAATGCCGTCCACTTCGAAAATTCGTTTTGCGATATCTCGAGAACCATCGAAGCGATTTGCAAAAAATCAACGCCGATCTACGCGCAATTTTGGCAAGATCACATCGAGCCCCGAAACGTTCGACGTTTCAATCGTCGTTTCGGAGTAATCGCAATTCGTATTTTCGCAGCTGTCTCTGTCGCACTCGCGGGGTTAATTCGAGAGTGTACACTTATCCTCGACGGAGGTTGCCGACGCCGACGATAGTTGCGCAATAGAATTCAACGAGACGATTATACGACAGGAAGAGAATTTCGCGACACGTGCGCAATCGATAATCAAAAACGTTTTTGGCACGGTTGAAAAATTACGCCAACCGGCCGTACAGTGAATCCTCATATACATATATGTATATATTTTTCACTCTCGGAGTCGCGAGCGATAAATTCATAAACGTTTCTTATCTCACGGACTAACGAACGGATTTTTTTTTTGTTTTTTTTCATATCGGTGCAGTGAATTACGTTGTGATAGAAAAAAAAAGTGTCGAATCATCATATCGTTACTTATTTTTTTCTCAGTCAAATCGTGGCATTTCGAAAAAATTTTGGCACCAATGTTTGCACAAAACGGATGAAGAAATTCGACGATCGACGGTCTGTTGTGTCGCGTTGCCGAGAATGCTACACGAAATCGTAGCGATCAGGAGGTGACCGTAATTGCGCTCGCGCGAGAGCGATAAAGGACCTCCCCATTGTCTCGCGAGGTTTATGCAATTTTGCACAACGGTGGTGTTTGCGCGTGGGTGTGCACGTGGTGCCTCGTGGCGCGTGGATACGCGCGTACCTACGGATATAATAATACAACAAACGAAAAAAAAAACTGGTGCTGCTTGAAATGGACTCGGTTGCCGTGACAGTGCCTCTTCGTCCGCCGACGAAAAAAATGAAAAAACGCAAGGAACTCGACGCCCTCGCACCGTCCCACGTGGTTTCACGACGGACCTCCGGAAAGCGCAGCTCACAGGTACGATGATAAATTTCATGTCGACTGACCTTTGTATTCGGTTCGTTACTTTGACATTACCGTTAACGTGAGCGTGGCTAATATTATTTGTTCGTTATTGATACGATAATAATAATAGTAATATTTAATAATAATAATAATATTATTAATATTATTAAATAATAACGAAAACATGAAAATTGAATTGATAATCCTCACTGAATAATAATAATAATAATATTATTATTCAGTGAGGATTATCGATTCAATTTTCATGTTTTTGTTATGATTATTATTGTAATTATTATAGTGATGATTAAGATGGTCGATACACAGGGTGGTTATAAAGTAAGTAAGTTTTTTTTTTCGTTTAACCCATTAACTGTGACGGTGTGTCGATTCGCCCAGGCAAAAATTTCAAAGTTCCCGCATTTTTCTGAACTTCATTTGTTTATTGTTATTCTCATTATGGATAAATAACGAAAACTTCATATATGAAATTTTTATCGTTAAGTTAGAAATCCTAAGCTACATAGGTGAATTTTTTCAGATTTTTGGATGGATGGATGGATGCTTTTTTCTATTATTTCAAAGCCTTGGGTCGATTCGACACCCCGTTACAGTTAAAGTTGGCAAAAAAAAAAAACGAATGGGTTAATATTCTTAGATGCTGCGCTAATTATTTTTCAAAGGTTCATCAAATTGATATTCAAATTTCGAGAATATCGGAAAATTTGAAAAATGTTGAAATACTTCTTAGGAATTCTATCTTTTGTTCCAACAGGATTTTTTAGTGATATATCAAAAAATATATATCTACAGCTACTTAAATCTTGAAGAGTTATATAATCGATGACTCGATAACCATCCTCGTGTCAAAGATAATTGATCGATTGAAACTACAAAATTCAGTCGAATTAAAAATAAGCAATCTGTTTTAATTAATTCTTAAGTAATTCAATCGGAAATTTGGTTGAATTTTTCGATGGTGTCATACATCAGGTGACTCAATAAAGAACGAGAAATTGTAATTTGTCGAAGGCTCGTTCGTTCGTGATTTATTATTAATTAATTAATTAATCAATTAATTAATTTTTTGAAGGAATTGTTAACGGACAGTAGCGACGAACGATCGGAGTATTGGAGTCTGACGACGAGAGGCAACAGAAAATGCAGAGGCCGACGTAGCCGAGCGTGTCCGGGACTTTTGAGAGCTTGCAGCGCTTTTTTCGCTTGCGCCTCGATTCTCGCGACGGCAAGTCTGATATGGCTGTTTCTCGACGTTCGTCAACAACTCACCGCACTCAGAACTGAACTGGATCAAGGTATTGCCATCGGCGAATGCTGTAAATATATTTGAATTTTTTTTTTTTTTTTTATGCAATTTTCTCTAAACTTTATTATTTCTTATGAAACAATTTTTGTACATTTTAACATCTGTATTTCGTTTGACAATAAAGTTGATATTTTATTCATCGTTCATGGTTTTTGGTTTATTTTTTTTTCATTTGTGTTTCATCGACATATTATCGCTTAGTCACTACACGCATCGCACATCGATTCATCGACGATCGAAATTTCAACGAAAGACATTTTTTTTTCCGTGAAAAAAAAATCGAACGAAAAAAAAAATATTTTTGATTTTTTTTTTTCGTGTTCAGAAAAAAAATTGATAATTGTTCGGCAGCGATTTTAATTTGTGCAACGTTTTCCGAGCCCCTAATTTTTGTTGTTCGGAGGCTTGGAGCTTGTTTGAGCAATTGTGAACAAATCGTGTGAAAGAAATAAAAAATTTGTGTTCAAATACGATGATATTTCATTGTATTTTTTTTTCTTTGCATTCGTTACAGTCCGAGCCGGAAGCGAGGGTGTTCCCGATGCGCTACAAAAATGTCACTCCCTCTCGCGGGATTTGCAGAACAATCAAACAACCATATTCACACAATTATCCGAGCTGAAACTTCAGATAAATAATTTTACGCTTCAGGTAAAACGATTTCTTCATTCGAATAATATTTTTATTGATTTGATCGCACTTCGGCGAAATTACAATTTAGTCGCACTTGTCGCTCATTCATCGCATCAACTTTGAACTGCAATTTCAAAAAATGTTGAAATCAACTAAATAATTTATTTTTCAATTCCGATCCTATTTCTACAACTTTTTCCACAATTACAAATTTTTCATAACAGTCAAAATGTAATTTTCAATATGCTATGAAAAAAATCTTGGGAAAAAAATAATCTTGTGAAGATTTATAGTTGAAGATTTAATCTTGAAACAGATGGCGCCACACGTCCTATTTTCTTTTACCCGATGTGACATATTTTAGGTTGAAAAATTGCCTCTGTGAAATTTACTCGGTCTAATTCAAAAGGATTAAATTTTTTGCATCTTTTACATTTATAACAATGTTTATTCACGGATTTTGTTACTCTGTCGATAGTTGTCGGTTATGCAACAAGGATTGCACCAAGTGCAGGATTCGCTGCAGGCTGCGCCAGAACTTACGAACGTGCCGAAAAACATTAAGGAGTTATCGAACAACGTTGCGTCTTTTGGCAGCCAAATACGCGATCTTGGAGCAACGGTAGCCAAACTAAAGGAAACCAATGCGAAAATTCAAGACGTTCAGACGTTGTTGCAACAAAATATAACGTACATGCAGGTAAATCATTTCATCACTCACTGGACCCTTTCAACATATCGACATCAAAATCCTGATTAAAATTGCAAAAATTATCAAACAAGCTTCCTTTATGGAAAAAAAATAAACATTTAAAAAAAAAATGTTATAACATTTTCTATATACTTTTTTTTTGGTAAAAAAAATGGAAATTAAATTTCAGCATTCTCTGTTGGATCTGTCAAATGTGACGCAAATACCGCAATCACCGACGAGCGAGTCGAGGCTCAAAGTCGACGCTCTGAGTTTGTCGATATCCCAATTAGCGAGCAATTTGTCGATCGTAAACGAGACGCTAACGCAAAATATAACGTGGATCGTCGAGGATCAAGCCAAAGATCACGTTAGTATTGGTCACATTGAATAATCGACGACTCACGGCTCTCTGGCTTCGTGCTGGATGATAAATCACGACGATCGGTGATCGATAAATTTTTATTTTTGGTCGTTTGCAGAAGACTCTGGTGAATTTGCAGGACATGACGCAAAATTCGAGCATGAAAGTCATGTCGCTTCAGGAAGAATGTGCCAAAGCCAGTGAACAAACGAATTTAATCGCATCGGTTAAAAAATTAAACGATCAGGTAATTTGTAATACATTTTTCATGCACATGTCGAGAATTCGTTACATTTAGCTCGTCACAATTTTTCAAGGTTTTTCAAACGCATTAACAATATCTACATTTATTTTCGTTTAATACTTTTTGGCAAATCTCAATGAAATATGTTTGAAAATGGAAATAAAAATATTTGTCCAATTTTCAGGGCCGATAGATTTATTTATCGAGTATAATCAAACTTTATTGACACGAAGTCAAGCCAGAAAGTCTTTCGCGTTAGAGATTCGAAAAAATGCGAAAAAAAAACAAAAAAAAATGGCAGAATTGATAATAGACTTCTTGAGTTATCAACTTTGCCAAATTACAATAATTATTTATTTTCGTGACTGAAATTGGATCTCAAGAATAAATAATACTTGGGATTCGTTTAAAAACAATAATTTCTCGCATAGATCTATTTTTATTGCAAGTTTTTGGTAAAAAGCTAAAAATGCTGGGCAAATAAAGTCCATTACTGTTATTATAACCTTTCGAAAAAATTGAAAAAATAATTTTCAGCATCAATCACCTCCTCTTGTTTTTTTTTTATCGTGTATTTCATTTTTTGTATTTTTTTTCGTATTTTTGTATTTTATTAAAGAAAAAGAGGACACCTCCTCTTGTTTTTTTTTTTATCGAGAGGTAAGTCCTACTTCGCCCATAGTCAGGACCACAGCGATAATTGATGCTGGAAATTATTTTTTTTAATTACAAAAAAAAAAATTATTATTAGTCTAAAAAATATTTTTGAAAATAGTGGAATCGTAGGATCCAAAAGATACTAAAAAAAAAAAATCATCGACCACATCGGGGGATAGAAGGGTTTCATTCGATCCGATGATTAGAAACGTCCCTTCCCAAACGTCCTTAATGCGTCGCTCATGATAAAAATTTTTCAGATAAGCGAAGTACGCGCGTTGGACGTGAAGTTGAAGCAATTGGAGGAATCGTACAACGTTTTGAATCGTTCAGCCGGTGCGATGCAGTCGTCGATTTCGGACATGAGAAATCAACAGCAACAGCAGCAGCAGCAGCAACAACAACAATCGGACCCATTGCGTTCTCAAATACCCACTCGAGTGTCCCAAGTATCAGAGAGTTCGACGACTGCGGTACGAGAACACGAAATCCCAGGTTAATACCAAAAGTTTCATCCCCAAGTACTCTCTAATTTCGACGAATTTTAATATATAATCCCTTCGCGCTTGAAAAGTGATCGATAACAGAAAACAAAAAAAAATAAAAAATATTAATAACGATACAAAATAAAAAATAAAAAATTCTCTACTGGAAATAGCGCGTGACACGCGTGTTCCCCAGTCGCACGAGAATCCGTCGACGTCGGTTTCGTCGTCGAGAAAATTGTTCACGAGCAAGTCTCGAAGCCCGAGAGCTTCATAGCCGCGCAAGTTGATCGCGACGAAAAAATTTACCCTGGACCCCGAAACGTAAGACGCACGTGTACGATATAGAAAGAAGGAAACAAACAAAAAAAAAACGCTGAAGAAGATGCGTCTTATCTGTAAATAATTATGATAATGAAGAAAGAAAATGAAAATTAAAAAACAAAATAGAAAATAATAATGATGATAAAATTAAGTCGAATAAAGATGATAAATGATTAATTTTTTTTTCTTTTTCGTAAACTTAACGAATAAATTTGGGCGTGTACGCGATAAATCGGGGCGTCGATGTGAAAAATTCGGTTCGACGTTGAGTCGCGTCGTGAATGTTGTCTGTGCGACAACAACGACTGATAATCAATTTCCTAGACTCGACTGACCCGAGCAATAAGCTGTGTGCATTATTTATTTATTCATTGGGTTTTTTTTTCTTTTCTCTTTCTTCGTTATTAATTTTTCGATCTTTGTTTTATTATTTTTTTTAATTTTATTTTTTTTTATTTTTTTGTTTCAAGAATATTGGAGATGAGGGGAGAAAAGGGTTTAGCATGTATACAAGAGAGATATACACTGTCTGAAGTACAAAGTTTTTCGGGCGTAAATCACGTCGTCTTTTACTTTGAATTTTTTCTCTATTTGTTTGAGCGTTGAGGCGTCATAGATCGGTTTTATCATTAAAATGTTTTTTTTTTCTTTTACTCACTCGTTTCTTATGTTTTAATTTATTTTTTGGATGATCAAACAAAGTCGATCAAAGCTCGGAGAAGAAGGCCATTGATTCGATGAAAATGTATTGAAAATACTTTTTCGAACTGAATGATAATGAATTATCGGAACAATTGAATATTAAAAACCATTGAAGAATAATAATTCACGAAAGAAAAAAAAACATTCATAATTATTATCTAAATGTAACAATATCAATTGTTTCATGATCATTGATCACAATTTTTCGCATGGAAAAGTACTTTAAATACATTTTCAATGACAAGTCGAGGAAGAATACAGAAAGAGGTCTGAAAAATTTCATTTGAAACCAAATCTATTATACAATGTTTGCTGTTTCGTTAAATATTTAAACATTTATAAAAAATAAAAACAGTTTCATCGAAAATTTCCAAGCTGTTTGGCGTCTACGACGGAATCCAGCCTCGACTTTATCATCGAAAGAAACAAATGATAAATGAGAGAAAAAAAGAAACGGTTCAACAGATGATAAAATAAAGAATTTCAAATCGTCCTGAAGCGAGTGTAAAGTCACAATTACACGAATAATTCCAAAGTATTCGAAAATATTCTTATAAACATTGTACATACGAAATACCGTTATTAAATTAATTCCGTACGATCTAGAAAAAACATGATAATATTTCATTTTTAACATAGCCCAAAGATGGAGAAGAAAGAGAAACGATGCAGACGCTCAATATCTATAATTGTATCTCTAATTGGATGTCAGTGAACTAATTTTTTTCACCACAAACAAAATTGTCAACGATTGTTTTCAAACGCGATATCGTTAGTCGGTGTTGGGGACGCATTGTTTTTTTTTTTTTTGTTTTTCAGCGCGTTTTATGTGCGAGCGTTCCAGCCCAACATTAGTCGGCCAGTATGTACTTAATTTGTACGAATAGTGCCGTGACCTGAGGTGATAAAAAAAATGAGAGAGAGAGAAAGAAAAAAAAACAAACAATCAGAATGCAATACATACTGCAATTCATACTTAGTCATACGTGTGTAAAGAAAGAATTAAAATTAGACTGTCGGAAATAAATAACAATGAGAGATTCAACGAATGAGTCATAAATTGGTGTTTTGGGCGACCACGATATCTGCTCAAAGCCGCGGAAAAAAAATAAAACAGCCTCTCGAGAAGGGATGATCGTTCATTCGATGAAAAAATAATGTTATTCAAAATACTTTCACGACTGAATGATTATGAATTATAACGAATTGTAAAATATTATCATTATATTAATATTATAATTTATTTTTAAACGATAATTAAAATACGAATTATCGCAGACATGTGAACATTTTTATTGTCGCAATAAAAATTGTTTTATGGTTATTATTTTGAAGAAGAAGAAAAAAATGCATCATTCGTACATTATCCATGTACGAATGTCCCACAGCCGATCTCGTAAATGTCCAACGTCATAATTCACGCGGTGATAACGAAACGAGCAATTATCATCCAGTCATGTTGTTATTCAAAACAAAACAAAAAATATTTCGAAAAAAAAAATAAAAGACAAAAGGTTTTTACGAGTTTCGTGATCATAGTGTGATTGTGCGAGCGCAAGGAACGAAAAAAAGGTCATAATAATGTCAAACGAAAAATGTTAAATAAAAAAAAGTCTTATCTACAAGCAATTTTTTTTGTCAAAATAAAAAAAAAAATTTCAAATCACGCCGGAGTCTCAGGGAGGAAGAAAAAAAAATGCAAACTGTGTTCGAGCGGTGAAAATTTCATTTTGTTCATAGAAATCGATCGGGGTGACCCTGTTTTGCCGTACTGGTCACGAAGATCTAATCGCAAGTGTTTTCTGCGCAGTTGTCGCGCACGGACGAGCTTGCAATGTATGTGCATACACACGTATATATATATATATATATAAAACTATATATGTGTATCTATATATATGTGTGAGTATTTCGTTGAATGTACGCATCAGGTGAGCCCCACGTAAATGCTAATGTGGCGATGAGAGGAAGTTTTACACGGGTCTGCACGACCCGCCACCAGCTGTAGCAATGACGACGATAAATCGTCGATGTGCGCATATAGGAATTCCAAGCTGTCGGATCTTTCCTCGAATGGAATTGTCGACCGTGCAAGTTCATTAGCCCCGGTTACTCGTGTTCGTTCGTATTGGAAACGAAGAATTTGTTTGGAAGATAGAATGCAATCGGAGGAGGGGGGGGGGCGTGCGCGGTACGACGGTGCGCGCGCGGGGTGGTGGGGGAGGGGCACACAGGGGCCCCGCTTATTACGTCGATCGGTCGATGGCATCCGGAGGATTTACGCATATAGCAACGAACGATGAATGGAAGAGAAGGAGAGAGAAGAGAGAGAGAGAGAGAGAGGGAGAGAGGGGTGTCGGAGAAGACAGAGAAAGATAGAAAAAGAAAAAAAACATATGTAGAGACAGAGCAAGAGAGGGAGAAAAAATTGGAAAATAGAGAGAGAGAGAAGTAGATAATAGTGAGAACGAGAGAGAAAAGTGAAGAATAGAGAGAGAGAGAAATAGAGAGAAGTGAAGAATAGAGAAAGAGAGAGAAATAGAGAGAAGTGAAGCATAAAGAAAGAGAGAGAAATAGAGAGAAATAGAGTACAGAGAGAGAGAGAAATAGAGAGAGAGTATAGAGAGACAGATAGAAATAGAGAGAAATAGAGTATAGAGAGAGAGAGAGAGAGATGGCAGGAGCGATAAAAAAGGCAGCAACAGAGAAAGAGAGAGATAGAAATATAGAATAGAGAAAGAACGAGAGAGAACTAGAGTATAGAGAGAGACAGAGAGAAGTCAGGAGAGATAAAGAAAGGTAGCACCAGAGAGAGAGAGAGAGAGAGAGAAAGAGAGGAAGTGTTAGATAGAGAAAAGGCATAAACTAAAGAAAGAGCCAGCGGCGGAGTAAACGTTAAAATCAGGTTCGTTTAGACGGAGAGGGGGTTGGAAAAACAGAGCGAGAGAGAGAAAGAGAGATAGTGAGGGAACGTCGAGGAGATCGGGGGAGGAAGGAGGTACTCGAGGCCCACGGGTAGAATCGTGGGTTAAACGTGTGTACTGGCGTCTCTTTAACTTTAGTACGTTGTGAGTTTTCATTGCCGCTGCAGCGCAACCAGCTGTTTTGCTCCGGGCACTCTCCGTCCCGTCAATCTCGTACATCATCCATCTCGCTTTCACCCTTGTTCCCGCTACTCGTCGTTTCTCCGTCTTTCTCAACTCAGCCACTGTTGTTTTTTTCCTTCTTTCGATAACAGTGACAATAGAGAGCCTTGTTCTCACCCAAAGATTCCACGTCTCTTTTCATCGTATAAACAACGCAGTGACAATTGTCACTGTCCTTATTTATCTCCCGTGACACAAAATAATCCGTAATATATCCCACGAAGAAATCATATAAATTAATAACCATATCGCTCGTGTGTATTTGTGAACGAAAACGCGTTTAAACAACGTTTAAACGAAGCTCGAATAAAATTCGTTATTACGCACCTTTCTCACTCTGCTCTACTGGCTGTTGGTGCACACAAAGCCCGAACGAGGTGCAGCGCAATTTACTTACACACACACATACACAAACATAAACATCGACAGTGCGCGAGAAGACGTTTGGAACGGCTGACGCGCGTGCGCGCGACTCCCGAGACAGAGACAGCTTCGTCGGCTGTACAAACCCGAGTGAGAGGGAGAGAGATAGCCACAGGCGCGTGCGCGCGCACACACACACACACGTAGGATACACACGTACACACGAGCGAGGAGGCTTGACCGCAGAGACACGAGCCCCGCGACGTTACGACGAAGCTTCGTCTCACGGGCCAGTTGGCGAGGAAAAATCAAAACAATCAAAATGGCCGATCCGAGCAACGAGGCTGCCTCGTCGAGCGGTCTGTCGGATTCATTGATGACGAATCAACCGACCATACGCGACGATATTGACAAGAACGACGAAGATTTTCTCGAACCCGACAAGAAACGTCGCAAAGTTCCGAAAACCGATGGGAAGACCGAACAGAAGTTGGAGCATCGGTTGGGCGGCATCCTTTGCTGTGCCGTTTGTCTCGATCTGCCCAGGGCTGCTGTTTACCAGGTAAGCCCCGTGTCGTTCGGACCCAACACCCACACACACACACACCCACCTACACACACGTATCCTTCAACCTCATGCACATCAACACACCTTCCCCCACCCCCTCTCCCACTCTCCCGCGTCTCTTTCGTCGTGAAAATTTCTGCGACGTACATTTTTTCATTCAACCAATCTAATTTCTACTAATGCCTTCATTTTTATTTAAATCGAAATAAATTTTTCTTTTCTCTTTTTTTTATATACGAAAAAAAAAAAAAATTTGTCAATTACGTCGGCTCCATTTTGTAAGAGTTTCGTTGGTCAAAAAAAAAAAGGTTGACCGACGAACGATAAATGCGATTAATTACGCGCTCGTGTTAATTTTATGAAAAAAAAAATGTTTGTGATAAAAGGATTGACGATTGACGTTGTCATTCACACGTGCACGATGAGATATAAATCGATGATTATTCGTGTGTGTGTGTGTGTGTGTGTGTGTGTGTGTGTGTGTGTGATTTTTTTTATCCGTTGGAGTATTTATCGACATAATACATTTTTATATGATTTTTGGTAATTTTTTTTTTTTTTTGGTTATGTTTGGTTGTTCGATGGAGTTTTTTTTTCGTGATTGGTCGTAGTTGTGTTTACGGTTGTTCACGGTTCGATGATTTGTGGGTATCTCTTTGTTCGGTGCGAAGCATGGAGCGTCGGGCTTGCCCCCGTTCTCGCGCGCACTCGCGCGCGCGTGTGTGTGTGCGTGCGTGTGCGTGTTTATGCGAAGCAACGTCGGATGGTGGGCGCGAATGGAAACAGCTGTTTTGACTTGACAGTAGACATGTCTGTTGGTGCGGCTGGAATGAAAAAAAAAAAGAAAAGAAAAGAAGACATCGTCCACATGACGAATCTTCTTTCTCCGTCGATCGACCATTTTGTTTTACGATGAACCATTGATTTGTGTTGTTTCCTCCACTCCCCCTCCCCTCTCCCCCCTCCCGACCACCCTCACTACCTTTCTTTGCAGTGGGAATCCAAATAATTAGTGAGCAAAGAAAAATAACAGTTCAACGTATGATGAAATAATGCATTTCGAATCGTCCTAAATGCAAGTGTGACGTATTCGAAAATATTACAAATATTGTAAATGAAAAGAAAAAAAAAATAATGAGTGAGGAAAAAAACGAAACGTTTCAGCGGATGATAAAATAAAGAATTTCAAATCGTCCCGAAGCGAGTGTAACACGTCACAATTACACGACGAATTCCCAAAGTATTCGAAAATATTCTTATAAACATTGTACATACGTAATACCGTTGTTAAATTAATTCCGTACGATCTAGAAAAAACAAAATAATATTTCATTTTCAACATAGCCCAAAGATGGAGAAGAAAGAGAAACGATGCAGACGCTCGATATCTATAATTGTATCTCTAATTGGATGTCAGTGAACACATTTTTTTCACCACAAAAAAAAATTGTCAACGATTGTTTTCAAACGCGATATCGTGAGTCGGTGTTGGGGACGCATTGTTTTTTTTTTTTGTTTTTCAGCGCGTTTCAAGTGCGAGCGTTCCAGCCCAACATTAGTCGGCCGGTATGTACTTGATTTGTACTGATAGTTCCGTGACCTGCGGTGATAAAAAAATTAGAGAGAGAAAGGAAAAAAAAAACATCGTTCAAATGACCATCTTCCTTCTTCGTCGATCAACCATTTTGTTTCAACGTGAACCATCGATTTTTGTTGTTGTCCCCTCCCTCCCCGCGACCTTCCCCCACTCCGTCCTCTTTGCAGTGCAAATTCGCAATGCTGCATTTCCGTTTCCGTTAAATTCTCGGTCTCGCCCTTCCACGTGCACGAGATCCAAGGCGGATTCGACGAGGCTGGCCGGCCCGTGTGCCCTTGCCAGATTTTCGCAGAGTCTATTGATAGACGTTTCTATTTATAACCACACATTCCACCTATCTTCCCCTCCCCTTCCTTTACCCTCCCCCCGTTCTTCCTCCGAGTCCTTTCTTGAATTATCATCCGACAAATGTACATACCCTTTGTCCCTTACGCTTTTGCACTTGTGATTTCAACTATACTGTTATCGTCGAATGTTTTTTTTTTTACTATTTATTTTTTCTTTCTTTTTTGTGTTGTTGTTTGTTCATCATTTTTTTCGTAACGAAATTATACGAGTCGATTAATTTTCCGGGGAAAATTCGACATGTACGAGGAACCTACGAATATTTGTCGTAGCGTTGAGATTGGGGAAGGGTTGGAATGGAATTTTGGGGATCGAGGGTGGGGATTTTGGGTTGCACGATTTTCCGGTGCGGGTTTAATGAATTGATGCATTATCGGAGTTGTGAAGAATATTTTGGAAACGATGGAGCAATTAAAAAAAAAAGCGATTTTTTTTGGTTCATAGTGAAATCAAGGTTGAGTTATGTTTTTCAAAGATGATGATAATAATAATAATTATACATATATATCTATATTATTATTATTATCATTATTATTATACATTTTGAAAAAATATAAAAATAAGAAATTTTGATTCGTTCGTGTTTAAAATCAATGTTAAATTATATTTTTAAAAAATATTCTTTTCAGGAGTGATAATAACAATGATACATGTATATATATATATGTATATTTGGTAAAAATTGATAAAGTCGAATAATCGTTGTGTTTCGGTTGTTGACGATTCGATGAGACACGAGACAAATGATTTGCCTCGAGTTATTGACGATAAGAAACGATTCGTCATTGCATAAGACTCTCGACGCAGAAACGGTAGCAACGACGATAGCTCGTTCGTGCTACTGCCACGACGACGAAGACGTCGACCATGTTTTTTTTTTCTTTTTTCAATTTTTTTATTATCACTATGAATCACAGTTATGCGCGTACGTCGCACGTTTCAGAGAGATACGCCAACAATGGATCTCGACGAAGTGTCCGTAAGTCTCTGCAAACACGGATAATTATTGTGATTGGAATTGGCACGATCGAGATTGTCAATTGGTAAAGTTCGTCATTCGAATCACAGATTTTGTCGAATGATAATTTAACAGACGGTAATGTTTTTTTTTCTTCTGTTTGTTGTTGTACAAAAAATTGTGAGTGACGAAGAAGAACAAAAAAAAAGAAGATGATAAGAAAATTGCCCGAAAATCCTTTTCCTTCAAGAATTTCCTTTCGTCATCTGAATTTCGTTATCGCTAGCTAATTATTTCATTACTCATCAACCAAAAAATCATCACACGTCGGAATAATCCCGTTGTAATTTTCATTAAAAATTTTCATTTGAAATAAAAATAATAATAATAATAATAGAATTTTGTACGTGTACACCAAAAGTATAATAACGAATTTTACTTAACAATTTTGTAGACGATCCTTATGTAATGCGTTACAAGTTACATTCATATATAACAAAGTTATTGTGTTTTAACATTTTTTTTTGCTTTTCGATATATATTTTTTTTTTTTCGTTGTTAATTTAAGAATTAAAGTGGTGAAATATTGAAAGAAGTGAAAAATATAAAAATTCAAACAACAAGTTACATGATTAAATTATTTTCGTGTTTTGTAAAATTAATCGTTGAAAATTATATATATATAAATATATATATATATATATTTTTTTTTAAGTAATGGGCGAAGGATTAAAAAATTGTGTTCGTCGCAGCGTGGTGAGCGTGAGAGTGAGAGAGAAATTGAAGATTCGAACGACAATCATTGTATGTATTTTCAAAATGTAAAAAGTGAACGAAAAAAAAAAAAAAAAGGAAGAAACAAATAAACAAACGAAAAATAAATAAATAAACCGAAAGAAATGAAATATATGCAATGAGATAAAAATAAATGTGATATGAAGGTAAATAAGCTCTTTTGAATCTCTGTTCCCTCGAACTAAAAGTCCCGTGTTACATCGGTGTCCTGGTGATTCTATATATATATATATATATTTTTTTTTTCTCAACGCCTGTTTGTCCGATCATCGTTGTCACGTTGGAAAAAAAAAATAGAAGACAACGATCGCACTATTGTCATCATTATTAATACGCCCCCATACGATTTTGTGTTTCAGATAATAAAAAAAACCATCGAATCATGGTAATAAGTATGACTATATAGTTTGGATACTCTATTACGGTTATTTTATTTTTCTTATTTATTATTATTTTTTTTAAACATCATTTTCCATCATTTTCACCATTGGTGAGAAAAAAAACAAATTCAATCTAAAAAAAAATATCACAATTCTCGTTGACGTTATGGTTATCATAAAAATTAACTATCTAAGAAAAAAAAGAGAGTGAAAAAAAAACGAACGAGAGAAAATCCCGAATTGAATGCGAAAATATGAATAAAAAAAAATTGAAAAAAAATATATTATTCGTTTAGATATTTTTCTCGCAAATTATGAATAATTTGATATTTAAAAAAAAAAAAAAAAAAAAAAATTGTTGCCACGATGGTGTTCACAGTGTACAAACGGACACTTGATGTGCGCTGGTTGCTTCACGCACGTGCTGGCCGACGCGAGATTGCGAGACGAACAGGCGACATGTCCGAACTGCAGGATCGAAATAAGCAAGACGTCGGCGTCGCGAAACCTCGCTGTCGAGAAAGCCGTGTCCGAATTGCCAGCCGAATGTCAGTTCTGCGCCAAGGAGTTTCCAAGAAATTCCTTGGAACGGCACGAGGATTCAATGTGCGACGAGAGGTAAATTATTCGTGGGAAATCGTTGCTCCAATTTTTTTATTCGTGAGAAATACATTTAAAACACGCGTCCGAATGTCGATTTTCCATCCTCCGTCATTTATCGCTATCTTTTTGACGACGACGTCTTCACATTGACCCCAAAAGATTTTTTTTTTATGAAAAAATCTTTCGAAACATTTTAAAGAAAAATTCTGGAATACTTTTTGGGAATTTTATTTTATGGTCCAGTAGGATTTTTTAGTACTCTATTCAAAAATAATTTTTGCTACAAATACTTAAATCTCTGATAGATATTTGTTCATAAAAAGGGTCAGTGTACGTTTTTTTTTTAATTTCCTTATTTCAATTTTTTTATTTCAAGGGTTTGGAATAAAAAAATGTATATTAATGTAATTTCGTGTTCGAAATTGGTGGATCGTGTAGCTGATAATTTAATTCGTTACACAAGATTTTTATCCCTGTTTTTCCAATTTTTCAGAATAACCGTTTAAAAAAAAGAGAATAATACATACATATATTATTATTATTTATTCCTTAAGGCCTTATACATACGCGATTTCCGAAGGACTTTTTCTAGATGCGGTTAAAAAAATCACGTATATAGCGGCAACATTTATTATAGATCATCCGTGTACATGGTTAATTATAAATAAAAAGAAACAGAAATATTAAAAAATAGTGGAGATATTACATAATAAATTAATAAAAATATTCCTAACTGTTCATGCTAATAAAATCAAAAATAGAAAAAAAAAAGAAATTTTTTTCGCGAATATAAAATCTTGAAAAAGCAAAAACAAAAAAATAAAAGTTCGGAAATTTCTCAAAATTATTTTGCATATTTATAAAGTGAGAAAAAAAAAGAAATAAAAATACAAACCAGATATCGCGAAGTTAATTCCAACACGACTTTGGATCCGCAGAATATCGAGCTGCAAGTACAGCAGAATCGGTTGCCCGTGGCGCGGACCGAACCACGAAGGTCCCGAGCACGAGGCTCACTGCGTTCATCCTCATCGCACCGGTGCGGACGTCATGGAAGCGCTGCGCGACATCGACGCCCGTACCCTCGAAGAACGTCGTCTCTACGACAACGTTTTCGATCTTCTGTCGTACGAGAAGATAACTTTCAATGGTTTGTACGAAAAACCCGCCTGTTATGCTAATTTTTGCACGTTACATCCGCACATACAAAAAACAAAAATAAGGAGTTTGAAAGAGTAGAAGCGAAAAAAATAAATATTGTACGAACTCCGCTGCTGGCGGATTGTTATCAGCACTTGATTTATCATTTCTTTTCGGTTGCAGATCTGCAGATGAAACCCTATCGCACTGACGAATTCGTTCACAAGATATTCTACGAGACATCGCGTTTCACAGCGTTCAACAATCAATGGGTCGTCAAAGCCAGGATCAACAACAGCCAACGCGATCCCACACAGAGCTCCGAACGCGACATGACATATCAGGTGTGAATTAAATTTTCGTTTTATCAATCATTCGTGACAGTTCGTTAAATTGCCATTTTTTAAATAATTATTATCATAACGATAACAATAATAATTATTATTTGAGTCTACATCGCTGTGGATGATGAAAACTCAAATTATTCGAGAGCGGGAGCCTCTTTAGATTTTTTTTTTCACATTTTAATGGCGGATGATTTCTGTCTACAAATTCTGTGTTATAAAAAGGTTATTTTTTTTTTAGAATTTGGGAGCACGACTTAATTTGCTTCTATTGAAATGTTTCTTTTTTTTACCAGAAAACCGGGAAAAAAATTGAATTTTAATAATCGTTATAGGTGTGAAAAAAAAATTAATAATAATAATAGAATAAAATTAAATGAAAAAAATAATCGAATTAAAAAAATAATAATAAAAAATAAAACGTGTCCTGAAAAATGTTGTTATTTTGCATATTTTTACAACGACAAAAAATCAAAATTCTGAAAAAGGATTTTCCATTGGTTTTCTTCAATTTACACAAAACCGATGGTTCCGCCACTTTTGGGGGTAGCGAAAAAATTCAACAAAAGAAAATCAGATTCTATTTGGAGTGGAAACAGAGGCAACGAAAAATATGTGCAACAATCGGATAACGTGGGGAAAATGATCCAACGGATTCACTCGTAATCCGTTATATTTATTTTGTGTCCATAATTAAACCGATTAATTTGTACACAGCTAATATTGAAAACGAAAACAACGT
Organism: Diplazon laetatorius; assembly: GCA_963662125.1. Classification (NCBI taxonomy): domain Eukaryota; kingdom Metazoa; phylum Arthropoda; class Insecta; order Hymenoptera; family Ichneumonidae; genus Diplazon; species Diplazon laetatorius. The sequence goes on from OY759156.1 coordinate 3,499,321, forward strand.
ACCCGCTGCCACTTCACTACTTGATCCTGAAGGGTCCCTTCGGGGACATGAAGGTACAGCCGAGAATCCACAGATTCGATTTTACCGAACAGGAAAACGAGAGCTCGTATTTACCTCTACCGTTACCCGATACCGCCGAGTGCAACAGACTTTTAGCCGCCAAAGCCATCAGTTTTCGGTGAGTACACAAAAACAAACATTGCACGATTTTTTATTTATCCATCTGAAATGAACAATCCGACGGCCTGAGCGTCGTGACGTTTTCATTTAGGGTTCCGTATCTTCGAAGGAAGAATAACAAACGGAACCCTCATGTTATTACATCCTGTATCATGTTTCATCTTGTATCCGAAAAACTTTAAAGTGGGCCAATTTTCTATATATACATTTTGCGTGCATTTCTCGAGAACCAGAAAGACGATCGATCCGAATGTTTTTTTCGTGGACATTCATCAATCTTTATTCCACAGACTGACAATTTTTTCAAAATCTTTTCGATGCTAGTTTCATGTGTTTATCGTGAATAATAGCGTCAATGGCCGTATTTCCCACCAGAACACATGTTAAATTTCACACAGCTATAAACTTCCAAACGGGACAGACGATCGTTTTGAAATGTCGCATGTTGTTTCGAAATTATAAAAGCTAGTTACTGTAAAAATTTCAGAATTTTCTTGATAATCTGACACATGTGTCACACATCCTTAAACTTGGGCCACATGAGGTACTTGAAGAACAAAAAAAAATAAATATCATGTGTCATGTGGGGTATCATTTGAAGGGACTTGGTATGTGAAATACAAAAATATTTTTTTCGGAATTTTGAGCGACGTATTCAAAAAGATATTCTGAAAAATATGCGAAAATAGAGCATTTCACCCCTTTATTTCCGAAAAGACTGGTCCCAAAATTAAAAACAAAAAAAAATCGTGGACTCTAACGCCTTACTTGAAGTTTGCCGGAAAACCATAACGAACGTTCAAGGTCTCATAGATTTTTAAAAATTAATTCTGCAAACTTATAATTCATTTATGATCGACTGCAAACATCAGAGTCTTGCGAGAAAGAGTGAGCTAGCAGATAACTAGATAATTTTTCTACGCTATATCCGTTTGGAAAAAAATAGGACATTCAGAAAAAGTAAAAGTGAAAAAATATACTTCGGTCGGTGATGCTTTAGTCGTTGAGTAATTTCAAAAATTAATTCGAGCATTGGCGAAGAACATTGGTTTCGTCTTTTGCCAATGCTCGAATTCACCCGGAAAAAAAAAAAAAGTACATCATGACACCAGTACGAATTTTTTTTTCTGACGATTGTGAGTTTGCAGAACCAGCCGAAGGCGAGTGTTGCAATCACACGAGTTCAGAAAACGTTTTTCGTAAAAGTGTCGTACGAATTTTTATGTCACGAGGTGTGTAAATGCACTTTTACCGCACAGCGTGTCCATAAAATCGTAAAAATAAATCTCCGCGTGCGAGTCGTACTCGCACTTGACCAAACCGTTGTTTCTCTTTGTTGTTACAGATTGATCATGTTTCTGGCGTCCAAGTAGTCCGATTCCGGTATTGTCGTAATCGACATCCTGCCGAGATGATAATTCATTCACATGACACCTTAATTATAAATTATCGAAAAAAAAAAAATCTCTTAAGCTAATACACACATAGCTGTATCGCGTGGGCTACCCGAACTAATGAAAGCCCTCGAATTTTGGTAGCTCTCGCTTTAGAGTAACGTGCTTCAAGGCTATCGCGCAAGGCGTTGAGAAAAAAACAAACAAACAAACAAACAATTAGGTCAAAATTTCGCACGCGGTGCAAAGTGAATCGAAGACAAAAAAAAAATTACCACGAAGAAAAATTAAAACAACACCATCTCAATGAATGATAATACGAAATAATATAACTCCGCGTAATATTAATTTAAAGAAGAAAAAAAAAACAGAAAAACACATATAGATATGAATATAGTTGTTATATTTAAACGTCTGAATAATTGACGGTAAAGTAGTGGACAACGTAGTTCAATCGTTTGTCTTTACCCAATTCCGATTGATTATCATGTTTTTTTTTTCCGTTCGTTACTTTTATCAAGATTATTGAAATTTTTCTTTCTTCCCCTTTGTATATATATATAAAATTATATATAGTTTTTAATTATTAAGCGAAATGACAAATTAAACTAACTTAGACACTATTGACGAACGTGTGGGTGTGAGCGCGGCAAAATTAGGACGAGAATCTTTTTTTTTTTTTTGTATTGAAAGAATATATAGAAAAAAAATAAATAAAGCGCGTATGACGCGTCTACGTAGATTTAAAAAAAAGTGATTTATTTCTTTCATTGCAATTGTTTGTCAACGCTTAGCTGTACGTAGGACGATGAATTTTTGGATGGTTTTTCTTTTTGTAGTCTAAATTACTGTTTTCACGATCGAGCGAAATGTTAAAATTTATCGAACGCATAGTTTGTGAGATTATGGTTTGGTTTGGATTATTCGCTGTGGAAACGGTGTGTGGCCATTTTACCCCGCTCAAGCCCTACGAAGCTCCGAGTGACGTTGAATGTTCGATGATGAATCGAAAAATCATTCAGTCACGACGGATTATTGACGGGGCAAAAAAAAAAACAAAAAAAAAGGAATCCCTCGACCATCGACGCGTGTGGGTGTGTGTGTGTGTGTGTGTGTGTAATAGATACGAAATTCAGTATGTCGATAATTGTAATCGCGTAGATTTATTAAAATAAAATAATTCCCATTAACGCAAGAATTGTTGTATTATTGCGTATCTCCTGGAATAGAAAAAAAAAAAGTATTTGTCAAAATCAACAGCGTAGGTTCAAAGTAGATTACTCGAACCAAGATGCGTCAACTCAGTACGGCGTTCAATCTCCATCATCGTCGATCAGAGCTTGGCGCAGCAACGGGGGCATAATTTCCACCGGACTTTCGGCACGAGCGGGTAAAAATTTCTGGATACTGCGAATCCGTCGGGTTAGCTGGCTGCGGGGTGAACACACGTTTTTCTCGGAGCTTATGTTTCATCGCGGACCACACATTCTCCATTGGATTCGTGTCTGGGGGATTGTGCGGGGGCAGCCAGTCCTGGACGATGATGTAATTTTCAGTTTTCCACCAGGTGCACAGAAAGCTGCGGTGTTTCGGGTCGTTGTCCGCTTGGCAATGTCCATTGTTCGTTCGATACTGGCGTGAAAGTCACAACGCATCTCAGACCCTTCTTCCCTGAGTCCTGTAAGGTAGTTTCTTTGTTTCTCGGACGCCGGAGCTTCGAGTGGCGCTGACGACGCTCTTGTGCCACTGACTGTACACCAAGTGTGTCATCTGTCCCGGTAAAAAAGGTGAGCCGTCGCTACCCGATTGCAGAGGACAGATGAAACACAACGATGCATTCATGTAGCGTTTAATTTGACGAACTTCATTTTTTTAAAATTGTAAAGATGTATTTATAGCGTGTGTCAACGTAAAAAGAGAAAATGTCGTTCCATCAATTTGTCAATGGCCAACGATCGATGCATTCACTTACGATGATAATTCGATAACGTGCAGTAGTGGACTCGTGAATTTTCGATAATTACGTCGACGAAATAACGATCGATAATGTTCTGGGTTATCGCGAGAGCCCCGAGTCACATAGTTTTCTCGAGCTCGCGCAGTATTCGACCCAATAAGATCGGAGATAAAACGCCTTTGCATTTCTCTTATTTTTTCTTTTCTACCGCCCTATTCGTGGCTACTGGAGAGATTGTGACACCCGGGAAAACGAATGCGAGCTTGGGTGTTGGATACGCGAATGCGAGTCGTTTTTTTAAAAATTTTTTTGTAACTTATTTTTTATTCGCTATCTCGCTTTACGGTTTCGCGAGTGCACGACAATTGTCGGTTACAGTTTGTCTCGTTGAGATCTGGGTTGGGAGATCAGCTTTCGAGGTAATATATACTTTAAAATGTTTATTTCTATGATATCTTTTGCGAGAATGAATATATAGAAATATATTGCAAATGTGAAGAGAAAGTGTTTATGTAGATATTTGAAGAATCAATGACGTGAAGAATTTTTTTTTTTTTTCGTGACACGATCAATCCGAATTGAAAATCGATTTTACCCTTATAAAATACCTATATTTCAGCTGTCATTTCAAATTTTTTCATAGCCATATGAAGCATCTGAACGCTGTGAGATTTATCACAAAATTGTTCACTTGTCGTAGCTTTTGGACGATACGACTCAACGGATTTTCAATTCTGTGGGGATTTTTTTTCTGAGTGTGGGGATTTTTTTTCTATCCTCTCTGGACATTGTGGCAACCTTTGACGTGAATGAAAAACAAGTTTTCCGTAATTTTTTTGACAATTTTTGGTTATTTCGAGAAAAGCGTTGGTCATTATCTCGAATGAATGATATTTTTTTCTCCGAATGTGGATTTTGTTCTCAACTTGAAGAATCTAATGGGGAAGGTAAGATAATTGTAATAAGACCTTTCTGTAAAATGCTTTTTTTATTCAAACTTTTCTTCTTTCTCATAAAATCATTTTTGTGTCAGTAAGAGGTACAAATACTTCGATTTTGATAAGACTGAGGAATGTTCAAGAGGACACAGTCCATCTTACGTGCATATGTTGACCCCAGAAATCTACATTTCGGTTCTCAAGGGTTAGGGCCAGGTGAATTCGGTTAAAATACAAGGTAAACATGTCGACTCGAGAATCGACGAAAAATTCGAAATTATTATCATCGCACATCAATCTTCCCATCATCAAAAAAAAAAAACTTTATTCACGAAAACGTCATTTAGTTTCCCACAACGATGTGATTACGAGTAATTCACGTGACATTGTTTTTTTTTTTTTTTTTTTTTTTTGACGAAACGGTCGGATGGGGTTGAAAATTTCGATGGAATTAGACGGCCTTAAGCGGTTTTCAGGTATTTCCGTCCCGGCCGTGCAATTATCGCGTCTGGGTACCGCGCACGTGCGCGATGCGCACCGACGGTGTTCACGTGCATAGCGCGGTCTCCGGTTGCAACATCGGCGCGTGAGCGAATGGGGTGACGGGGCCGACGATGTTCGTGGCGCGAATAAATTTATACGAGAGTGAGAAGAATGGAAAACACGGAGAAGCGGATTATGGCGAGAAGCGATAATCCGACGAGCTGGAGGAGGGGAGGGGCGGGGGAGGGGGGTGAGGCTTGGGTTTGTATGTGGGGATGGTACGTCGGTCGGTCACGTGGCGCTGTTTAATTAACAATGCCAGTGATAACCGTAATTAATGTCGTCGAGCGAAAACCGTTTCCAACCTCCCCGAACAACTTAACGCGTCGCACGAAACGAATTTCCATTTTCCGATAAGAGCGTCACCCGGTAGATCTAATATTACGTGAGAACCCGACTCGAAATTTTCGCCTCGTATTTCGAGTGGGGTTCGAAATTTGGAACGCGCAATATGTTTCGAATGACAATGTTACGAACGGTCCCGGCGTGGAATGACATTGCAGCGAATCGTTGTTTTCAACATTTCCCGACTTTCGAGCTTTCTCACGCGTTGATTATCAAAGTTAGATGTATGCTGTTGCTGACTTTTTTATAGGAAATTCAATTCTCTACAACATTGTTTATGTGAACTTTTGGTCTATATAGCGTGGTTTGTCCAGCGTTTGGACGGGAAGGTAAAAATGTATTGATTTTCTTATCGTTTTTACTTTCCCGTCCAAACGCCGAATAATCAACGCTATATAGACCTAAAGTTTATATGAACAATGTTGTAGAGAATTGAATTTCCTACGAAAAAGTCAAAGACGGCATATATCTAACTTTGATAATCAACGCGTGGGAAAGCTCGAAAGTTTAAGACCGTTAAAATTATTTCGATGAACATTTTATTTTAACCCCCCACATTGATCCGAATGTGTCATATATAAGTGTTCAATTTCATATACGAAACTCTTAATATTATTCACACAGTTCGTATACAAATATTTTCCAATCGGGTAGATCGTTAATAATTTATGTTCGATGGTTCGTCGTAATAACCGATAAATCCGACGAATAATCGGGTTCGCCGGAAATTTTACGAACGACCTTGACATAGGAAGCGAGGCAGGCAGGTTGATATAACTTTCGCCCTATTGACCCAATTCGGTGGCGGCTCACTCTCGGATCAACGCCGAGGGGTGTAGTAGCGGAAACACACCACGAGGAGGGCAAGACGGGCGAACGAACTCACTCGGAAAATCGAAACAGCGACGAAAGTTTGACGTTTCTTCGCTGCTTCCACAATCTCGTGTGCTTCGGAAATTCTTGTGTTCGTTTTTCCGCAATCTCGAAAAGCTCGTCGCAGAGTTACCTGTAGCGGTGAAACGTGATTGTCATTTTATTATTATTATTATTATTATTATTATTATTATTATTATTATTATTATTATTTTTTTTCTAATTGCCTTTTTTCTCCTTATTGGGTTCTTAAAGCATATTTTGGAGGCCTTAGCCCATAACAAAATATGCATTTCTTTCTATCGGTCGGTTACATTATATTTAGGAAGTTTCTGGTTATGTGACAGGTATCGATTATTACAGCTTTCTGCATAGCATCTATTATGTTTTGTCTTAGTCCTAGGGTTCTGATGTCTTCTTTCAGTTGTTTGTCGATTATTCCTTCATTATTATTATTATTATTATTATTATTATTATTATTATTATTATTATTATTATTATTATTATTATTTCGCTTTCATTCGTATATCAAATTTTTTAATAGCCATGTAAAGCATCTGAACGCTGTAAGATTTATCACAAAATTCGATTTTAAATTTGGATTGATCATGTCACGAAAAAAAAAATCAATTTTCTCGGTGACTCAGTCCCCTTCATTTCAACATAGAATATATCTCCAATTTCTACATAGAATGAGATATCTATTTGATTCAACCATGTTCGTCGTTCATCGAACAAATCTATCGTCGGAAAAAAATCCTGACAAGCAAAACAAAACACCAAAAAACATATTTTTAAATTATTAATCTGTGATATCGAATTATTCGTACACGTGAGATCTGAAATTATCGTGTAACGTCATCGGATCACGTGGGACGAGAATATTTCCGAGTTTGAGGTGATGGGATTGAAGGGTAAAAGAAGCTCGACGATCATTATGACCGTCCTGATTAAGCGCAGACTGCGACGAGGGTGGAGACGTGAGGGGCGGAGGGGGGATGAGATCCGGTCGTTCCGGATTCGTCGTTTTTCACGCTCGAATTAGGAAATCGTAGCTCCAACCCCTTCATTCGCCCGGTTTCACGTTCCACATTTGCCCCCCCCCCCCCCCACGGAAATTCGATTTTCCACGAGGAACTTTCCAACGCGATTACGTCCACGGAACCGAAACCCCCAGTACGAGCTTCGTGTTCGTATTTTATTTCATTAGGGCACATCTACAACCCCCTCGGTTCGGCATTGCCATTACGCGTGGGTCGTTCTTCGCCCTCACGGACTGTCGTATCTTTTCAGATTTTTCTCGGACCTTGAAACGGGATACGACCGAGCGATCGTCTGGATCATGAAAAAGATTTTAGATTATTTTATGCGTGAAGTTTGGAGTCTTTTTTTTTTGTACGTTTGGGTTTTATTTTTGCTTCCTCATGGAGGAAGCTACAGTCCGACCTTGAAATAAGAGACTCTGCAATAAGAGACTTTCCCCGATTTCTTGGCGGAGATCGTATGAATGATTCGGATTTGACGGAAATTCAAATTTTTCAACTTTAACCGTCTGCCCATTCAAAAATATTTGACTTGCCACGGTCAGTCTCACGAATTCACATAAATCAATGGTTCGGGTTGTTCAGCATTAGATTTAGTAGACTTGCACGATAAAATTTGTGGAGCAATTGAAATTTTATTCATTCACTGGTGAATATTTAACCATCGAAACAAGCTGCAAAACTTGCAATTTCAACTTGCAGATTAAAAAAAACAAAGTTCTTCCTCCTGAAGGAATATTCATTTACTACCCAAGATTCAGAATCAATGAATTAAAATAAAAAAAGACTTTCTCAAAGAGGAAGATTTCATTTTCAACTTGCAGCTTTTTTTGGGTTTCAATGTGATCTTCCTAATGAAGGAATATTTATTTACTACCTAAGATTCAGAATCAAAGAATTCAAATAAAAAAAGACTTTCTCAAAGCGGAAGATTTAATTTTCAACTTGCAACTTTTTTTGGGTTCCAATGTGACTCCGACTAACGAAGTTAGCGTGGATGGAGGAACGTGACGAAGTCAGACATGTCCCTCCAGTCTTGAATAGTCAAGACAGCACCCTCGTCAATATGGCAGACGAGAGTCTGGAAAATGAATTTACTCCGTACCCGAATCAAAGCACTTTTTAGGTTCTAGATTGGTGATCCAGTTATGGTATCAGTGCTTTGTGGATATAGGCAATATGACGATTTGCCAATCCATCTGCAAGCTCGCTATTAAGCTGGGCAAACAAAAAAAAAAATATGGAGATGTGCACCTTTAGCCTGTCTGCTCGCACAGATTCAGTAGTACAACCATACGACTGTGTCAGCCGTAGCGTTCTATATTTCACTGCACGTGCTCCTTTCGTCGTTGACTACGGCTCGCGACGTCTGATCCATACTTAACTACACTACTCACAGTCTTATCGATTTTCTCACAATCGAAATAATCCTCCCTTTCGACTTGGCTGTCCATAATATTTATAACAAATTTACAACAACATTGCATCGCAAAAATACGAATACGATGCAACGATTCTTGTTTTTTTTTCTGCAATAAAAAACGTACTTTTGTGACATTCGGAAATGAAACGTGGGAGAAAAAAATTATGAATATTATTAGATTATGAAAATTGAATAATTATCTAACTAGAATTATTCAAAGAAATTTAATTAACTTGAAAAAAAAAAAAACAATGTCTTCGATTTTTTATCATTTTTCAATATTTTTTTAATGATTTTTTATCAACGATGACAAAACTCATTTAATACATTGACGAGAAATAAAATAATAGTGCATCTATTATTTTCTTTTCCAGTAAATTTTTTTTTTTTTTTTTTTCACAATACAATCAGAATAACTAAAAAATTCTTCCGGCAAAAGATCAAGCCAACTTTTTTTTTCACCCGGTTAATTCAACTTCCATAAAACGAATGAACTTAACAAAAAAAACGACAAAGAAAGAAAAAAACCCGGTAAATATTCCGCGGAGCAGAAAATACGGTTTCAATCTCTGGACCTTACGTGTGGCAACACATTTCTTTTTTTTTTTTTGTTTTTTTAAATCTTTTTCCTTTTCTAATTTTATCATCACATTTTCCGCTTTTATTATCCGCCCCGGTGGACGGTGGCACTACGGTGGCCGAGCTTTAAGGTTTATTTTCACAACTACTGGGAGATTGTCTACTTAGCGCTTGTCCGGGGGTTTGGGGGTAGTCGGGTAGGTGGGTAGTCGGGGCTCCGGGTATCCGGAGGAAGTTATTTCCCGCTGTGTAAGAGGAAGCTTAACCCGTAGTCTTCTTCAGTGGGTGTCTGGCTACACATCTCTGTAATCGTGATATCGCATAGTGTGTTATGATGTTACCACATTGTGTATCTGTATGCATGCAGGGTGTCCTAAAAAAAAAAAAAAAAAAAAAACTCCGATTTTCGCAATTCTCATTTCCTTCGAAGTATCTTCCATCCGTAAAATCGTGCGGAAAAATGAGCCCCATCGAACCATTTTTAGGGGTGGCCCCCGATTTTTTAAAAGTTCGAATAACGACGCAATAATTTGTTTTATCGAATTCACCCTCTGCATTGTCTCAATTAATTCGAAAGTTTTCAAAATCATTTATGTCATATTTTCGCGTTTAATACAAAAACGGCGGCGAAAAAAAAATCGGAAAAAAGTGTGTATCATATAAAACTATACCACAAAAAGGGTGCAAAGTAGAACCTTGCACATTGCTTCCTCATAGTTTTGTACCGTGTTTAAATTATTGAGATGTAAAGTAGAACCTTGTGTCGATCAATTTTGGCTTCCTCATAGAGGAAGCTTTGGCAAATGTGTAAGAAGATAATTCATGTGAAATTTGAAAAATTATAATTCGCATAAAATCTGAACTCCTTGTTAGATTTTATCCAAATTCAAAAGGAAATTCCTTTGGATGATAGTGCAACTTCGTACTAAATTTCAGCCGGATATCTAGAAAATTATGGAAGCTAGAGCACTTACATTGAATTTTGGAAAAATTTCAAAACGCCATAAAATCTGAACGTCTTGTTGGATTTTGTCCAAATTCAATACGAAACCTCTTTCGATGGTAGTGCAACTTCGTACTAAATTCCAGCCAGATATCTCAAAAATTATGGAAGCTAGAGCAGTTACATTGATTTTTGGAAAAATTTCAAAACGCCATAAAATATGAATGGCTTGATGGATTTCGCCCAAATTCAATCGGGTTTCTCTTTGGATAATTGCGCAACTTCGTACCAAATTTAAGTCCGATATCTCAAAAATTGCTCCAGTTAGAGTGTAAAGATCGTTTTTTTCACATTAAAAAACGCTTTAAAAGTAAAGCAATGCGTGGATTTTTTCCAAATTCGGTATCGAGCATGTCCCTGTACTCGTACAACATTATACTGAATTTGAGCTCGATATCTTTAAAATTGTGGGAGCTAGAGACCAAAAATAATTTTTTGAATTTTGAAAAAATGATGTGAAAACAAAATAACTTAATAGATTTTTCCAAAAATTAAATTGTGCTATGCGCCGTGAACCCTTCACATGTGTGACAAATTTCAGCTTGATATCTCGAGCCGTTCTCAAGTTGTGAGCGGTCAACCATGACTACACACACACACACACACACACACACACACATACATACATCCGGACATTTTTTCTAAATGTGTTTTTTGGGTGTTTTGAGACATACTGAACACGTTTTCATGAACATCTCGAAAAAAAAAAATTTCACGAAAACAAAGCTTCCTCTATGAGGAAGCAAAACACCAAAAATGTTGGGAGCTATCTAGCAAACATAATCCAAAAAAAAAAAATAAAAAATCATTTTTATTTTATATTTATTGAGTTATGTTTGCCGGACAGCTGCCAACATTTTTTGGTCTTTTCCTGGTATAACTTTTTACAATATATATATTTTTCAGATTGATTTACCCGACCTTCATCGCAAAAAAAAAAATAAATAAATGATTTAAAAAACTTTCGAATGAATGTAGGCAATGCTGAGGATAAATTAAAAAATCGGATAAAAATATGAAAATTCTGGTCCAGAATCATTTGGAAGGTGGGTAGCGATACTTTTTTTTTTTAAGAACCACCCTAATACATATATACTTCACTAAAGCAGTCTGCTTGTTGCTCCTCATTACACAATGTTGCATCTCGCTTCCTCTCGATTCACCGAGCTCTTATCACTCGAGCTTGTATCATCTCCGGGATTTTCAGTGAAACGGGGTTCGCTGCATCAGTCTCGACTCGAGCTCCATTAAAAGATGATTCTCCACGTGTCAACCCCGAGGGGTCCAACCCTAGTGCTACCCTTCGCGACTTTCACCCCATTGGTGCTTCACTCACATTTAATTTCATCAAAAGTCTCACGAACACTCGAATGCATCATGATTATGCCATGTGCCACGGAAAATTTTCGAACGGTCGCGTGTGAATTACCAAAGATACGACTCGGGTCTAAAGGTTGCAAAAGTTTCCTCGTTTTCGGTCCAATTACAACATTGACGCACCGAGTTCTCGAAATATACAGAACCACATCGAAAACTTCGAAAACTGCAGTTCTGGCTTTTACGAGCTACCGAAGCTTCGCTCGACTTTCGTACTCAACACTGGGCTAACAACGAGGCAACATTTTTTTACGAATTAGTAGATTTTTATTTGTTTCAACATGGTTTTGGAGTGTGAGTTAATTAACGCCTTATATACGCGAAAAAAAAATCAAAATTTTGAATAACATTTTTTTTTTTCAATTCAATTAGTTTGAACGGTTAGAAAAATCTTTTGAGCTTTACAGAAGCTTAAAATATTCGTATTATTATTTTATTTTTTCAAACGGAAAATAATTTTTTCGGCGCGTTTGAAAAATCGAGAGTACGGTTCTTACGTAAATTCACATTTATGCCTGCATGTGGGTGCAAAGATGTCCTTTTAGCTCCTTGTCGACTAAAATAGAAAAATAGAAAAAAATAAATAAAAGAATTAAAAAAAGGAATTTTTCGTACATCTCAAGATAAGGCAAAAATAAAAAGCTCCCACGCTGCAACGAAGTTGTATAGTCGTGAATTCCGTGAACAGAATGATGGTGGATACGAGACGGTCATTCGACGAGGCCGTGAGGGTGTCACAAAAGATCCCGACGAGATTTCAACCACCGTGGGCGAAAAAGTCCTTCTCGTCTTTTATTCTGCGAAACCCCAATTCGAATGGACCGTCGCAGTCGATCCATCGGAGCTTTGCCACACCTCGCAACTACAAAGAAAGAATGTAAGCTCTTGCTTATCGCAAAGTCTTACAACCAAAGAAGCTTTTTCCAGACAAATATTCATGGAAAATGCTCGGATATGAGAATATCGTTCCAGAAAATAGGAAAATAGGACAATAATATGATTTTTATTCTGATTCTTTTTTTTTTTAATAACGACAAGTGTTTTTGTAGATTTGCGATAAATCGTTGCAGCTGAATTTTAATTATTTTCGGAATTGTGTTTTGTCCGGTGGCATCCGCGGTCAGGATTTCCGGTTCGACTCGACACGAAATAATTCATCTGTGCAGCGTAATTAAATTGTTCCGTTTCTTTCTTTTTTTGTTTGTTTTTTTTTTTTTTGGTTTTTACAAATCTTCCAATGGTGCAAATGAGACAAGAGCTTGGCGAGCGTGACTGGAATGTAGTTTCCGTTTCCGCGCTGGAAGTCGTTTGCCCGAGGAAGTTCCGGTGTGCCGGGTGAGTCACTCGCACATTCGCGTGATCTGCAGCTGGGCTACGCTAGCTTTCTCGCGCTTGCTCCTTTTGCTTTCCCACTCGCGTCCCACCCCAATGATATTCTCTCGGGTGAGGCGCTTGTGGCACCCGTCGAGCTTTCATCCCTTGTTTTACACTAATTTTTCACTCGGACGTGCTTCAATTGTCATCCCTCCGCTTCCGCGACGAGCTTTTTCTGACTGTTTCGAACCTGTGTTAAAAATGTAGAAATGATAAAACAATAATTTCAACTATGGGGAACCGGAAATGTGAAAAATGCTTTTGTTAATAATGTCACTTGGCTAGATTGCTTGGTAACGATGTCCTCTATGTAGGTTCATTAACTTTATTTAAATTATGTTTCCGATGATCGACCAATAGTGTAATATTAAAAATATTGGAATATTGAAATAATGAAATATTGAAATATTGAAATATTGAAATATTGAAATATTGAAATATTGGAATATTGAAATATTGGAATATTGAAATATTGAAATATTGAAATATTGAAATATTGAAATATTGAAATATTGAAATATTGAAATATTGAAATATTGAAATATTGAAATACTGAAATATTGAAACATTGAAATATTGAAATATTGGAATATTAAAATATTGAAATATTGAAATATTGAAATATTGAAATATTCAAACATTGAAATTTTGAAATTTTGAAATATTCAAATATTCAAATATTCAAATATTCAATCATTCAAAATATTCAAAAATAATAATTTTCCCCATCCACAAGAAAATTATAATTAAAAAAGTCTATACGTCGTTGCATTTTCATTACAATAATTACGATAACACCTTATCCCCAATATTTATTCCCTTTCACGGCTTCAACATTATATTCTCACCCAGCACTTCTCTCTGCCCACGATTACCTACAACACAATCGCGCAACAATTTCCAAAAAAAAAAAAAGTAAATAAATAATAAATCAAGAATCCGAACAAACTCAAAAAGCATATATATTTTTTTCTTTCCCAACACCATACCGCAGTTTCGTTAATTTCTCATTTCCCACCGTAAAACGTCTTTCACGCGGTTTTCCCCGGACGCTACGCGAAAAGTGTGGAAAACGTCGAGATGCCGAAGACGGGGGCCCGCATTGCTTTGCCTCGACGAACCCGTTGTATCGCCTCACGAATAACTCGAGACCTCGAAGGACGTCTTCGTACCGTCGTTCGCTCCACCTCACCCAAGTTCCAATCTCTCAACCCTTTCCGCTACCCCCCCCCCTCCCTTCATCGCTCCCGCCCATCTTCCCAACACAATTTGCTCAATCCACAAGCTTCCAAGCATCAAGCACCCGGTGGAACGCGCCGTTGCTGCTCCGCGAGTAATCGCGTCGTCGTTACTCCAATTTCCGTGACAATTTTAGACCTCAGACCTCGGGAACGGGATGTTCAACCGAGAAACTTCATGCATCCTATACCTACGTTGTATTTGCGTAAACTCGACGAGAGAAACTCCGTGTCGCAAGATCCGACCACTCATAGGTGCAAGCACCCTCCCCCCCCCCCCTCCTCCCTATTCTGTGAGTGTCTTTGCCACATTTCGTTTTGTTGAAATGCACCTAAGGCAGAATTTTAATATTTTTATATCGTCCACGAAACAATCGAACCCTCATCAGTGCCTCATCAATGCTCGCTACATTTTTAACCCCTCCCCCCCCCAACTTCGTAAACAATTGGCAATGAGAATTTTTAGTCAGATAAATAAATCAAGAATCGGTTGGGCTAATTGCAGGAAAATAAAATAAATTTTTATTTTTGAGTGACTGGAAAATTTAAGTCGTTGATCTAACTAATTGTAAGAAATCTGATGCACTTAATAAATTCACATAAAAAACGTTTACTTTATATTCTTTTAGGTGGAATCCAGAGGTACACGTTTACAAACGAATAGAACAGTGAAAATTACGGTATTTACTAAAATATATGTATAATAATATGTCTATATATAATCTTTCATACTATATCATAATTATGTAGTATAATAAAAATATCAAAGGTAATGTAATGATCTGGAAAAATCGCAATTAAGAATATTAGATTTTTTCTCGATTGTTAATTTTGTTAATTTCAAACGAGGTTAACATTTTTTTTTTATTCCGACGATCGCGACCTAATGAGAACCATCAATTTACGTTGTAACCTGGTATAATATGCCACGGGACGCGTTACCACCCACGTTCGCGAAGATTTCCTCCCACGACAGACTCTCGGTCTATCGAAAATTCAATAACAGCAGCCAACTACCGATCGAGTGGTTGCGCGTGATCGCGTTGTTTCGCCAATATCTATCCCAATAATTTTCATCGTAACCAGGCAATGCGCCCACGTACGTTATGAACACGATACGAATTAAGATTGATTGAGTATCACCGTTCAATATATATGTTAGAATGTGTCGAATAAACAATTTGATTTTTCTTTGTCGGATCCCGAGGTCTCAAAAATTGGTGGTAGGCTTAAAAAATATAAATATATATAAATATATACATATATATATGGGGAGGAATGTCCCAAATCACTTGATCGACACCCTTTCATTCCCCAATGTGGTCGATGATTTTTTTTTAAAGTGTCTTTTGGATCCTACGAATTCACTAATTTTTTTAATGATTTTTTAAACCCTCCATCACCCTTACCCCGCTCCCTTTTTTTTTTAAATCAAGAGTCAACTGTTATCTCAACTGTGTTTAATTCGTCTCAATTTTTTTCCCAGATACTTTATCGAAATGGAGGAACTTTATTCATAAAATTTGTGTGGGTCCGTACGTCCCTCGTCATATATTTATAGTGCATCAATGAGAATCTTAAACATCCTCAGCAAAAACTCGTCGACCTACGTTTCCGCACTCATGGGAATGGGAGTCCCCACAGCAAACACGAAAAAATCATTTCCAACCAACAGTTTCCTCAACATTTTTTTATTTTCGCTCAAAAAATTAAAAAAAAAACACCGCTCCTGAAACACGTGTTTTCCGAAGTAAATTCATGTTTGCTTATCTTCTTTGTTTCGCAGTGTCACCGGATCGTCGAACCACGGTGAGAAAACATGTCGAGGTTTCATGAAGGTAAGTTAGTTTTTTTTTCTTTTTTTTTTCCTCTCGGAAAATTTTGCTCATCGGGTGGGTTTCACTCTCGTTCGTTGACGACCCTCCTGAGGGATTGGTCCGACGTGAACGCGGCCCTCCGAACCCACGGGACAAGACTGGACCGGTCGTTTTCCATGAATGGTCCTCGGTCTAGTGCAAATTTGCTACGTCTTGGACGTATAAGTGAAAATGCCCTTACGTAAGTTCTGCAGGGACGGAGAGACCGTGACTCATGACATTCACACAATTTCGCAAGCATACAAATATGATGGACCAGTGAAGATGATTCGAGGTAATCGCTGTCGAGTGTGAAGTGATTTTCAGCCCTTCGACTTTTACTTTTTTATTCTCTCTCTCCATCTGAATTTTTTTTTTTTGCTTTTTTTTCAATTTTTTTCGCTTGTTTCATTTTTTTTTGCTTTTGTTATATTTTTTTTTTGCCTTTTTTTCCATTTTTTTCGCTTGTTTCATTTTTTTTTGCTTTTTTTAATATATTTTTTTTGCTTTTTTTTTCAAATATTTATTATCTCTTTTCACTGGCTATTTTTGTCGAGTTGATATTACGTCTTGGAAGAAGATTCCCCTCGGGCTCGAGGCGACGTGTCGGCCGATAACCGAGCTCGTTCGGTAATTCGAAACGTTTATATTCCCCTGGTGGTCGCGCACACACGTTCGAAAGCTCGTTAACCATGAAATTCGAACGCTCAAATTTACTTCGAACGACGTTACGTGTACTCGCAGCGTTGTGCAACCCGTCCCTGCTTCCACATGGACTCGTTCTTGTCGGAATCGAATGTTCGAACGTCCGGTGATATCACATTTGTATTATTTCCGGCAGTGGATCGATCGTCAAGGGCAAATTAATTAATTCATAATTAAGAAGAAACGTACATGTGTATATAAATATATTAATATATACATTAATGTATTAAAATACATCCAGGGTGTCCCACAATTCGCACACGTGAGATATATCACGAATTTTCGATCGAAGTTCGAAAAAACAAGGTTTTTTAATTTAAAAAAAAAAAAAAAAAAAAAAAAAATTCTGTCATCCGATTTCGATTAAAAAAATTTTTTTTTGCGTTCATCTTCAAGATTCGGGTGTGTAATTGTTTGTAGAATAGGAAAAAATTCGTTTGTTAGTGAAACCCAAAAAAAATTGTGGGACTTTTTTTTTTTGCGTCCACCTTAAAGATTTGAGTGTGTAATTTTTTTTCTTTCTTTCCTTTTTCGGTTTTTCATTTTCAAATTTATCTTTGAAACTTTTTCGCCGACCGCGAGCGACGCTCGCCGAGCACCGACGAACGAAGCACCCTCCGAGGCGAGCTTAGCGAAATTCAATGGCGTAATGGGGTCCATGTACATAGGAGATTCTCGCGTGGGCAACACCTGCTGGTCGATTTTATTACACGTTTTATCGACGTCGGAAAATTTTCACAAGCCGCGTTCGGTTTCATTGAATTCACGCGTCACAGCGTTTCACGCGATATCACGAGTATCACCATAAAGCCGAGGATTGCGCAATCGGGCGTTACAGCCGCAGATGGAATTCGCACAGGGAGACGCATTAATGTTTTAAAGTCACGCCCACGTTTCAAATACCGCGAACATCCCTTTTCGACCTTCGTGGTTTTCCAAAGCTCGAAACAATAGCCAATTGCTCGTTGATTTGTCCATGAGCCGGTACTCGTGAAAATCGACGACTCATTGACTCGGCCAATTAGCTCAAACGTCGTTGAGCCAATTTTCCACATGACTTAATTTCAATCGATACAAAAATTCAATGCAACTAAAAATAGAATTTGAAAATGAAAAAGAAATAAAAACAAAATCATATTGTCATTCGCGATTTATCTCAAACCATTGACCCAATTATTTGCATCGCTTGTTTTCAATAAAACAAATTGAATGGACGTAAAAATAGAATTTGAAATAAATAAAAAAAAAAAACCAACAATATTGCCAGTTACAAATTATTTCGAACCATTCAGCCGATTGTTTGCATCAACTCTTTTCAATTGAAAGAAAAATAAAAATAATGCAGTTGAAAAAAATGCCAGCATACATATTGTCAATGGCGAATTGCCTCAAACCATTGAGCACATTGTGATTTATTTTGGCCGATCAATTATTTCATTTTTCATGAAGCTTTGACGAAGTGCGACCTAGATTTTATTTTCTAGTTACATTCTCAAGACTTTTAGATTCAAGTTTTGGTTCGAGTTCGAGAGAGTCCGATATCACCGATGTTATTAGTTGGCAAATATATACAATAACATATTTTTAAAAATTTCTTTCGGAAATAATTTTATATTGATTATACTTCGCTCAATAAGCTCATCAAGGGGACTGAGTCATCTAAAAAATTGGAATGTTTCTTTTTCCGTGACATGATCAATCCAAAGATTAGATCAATCCAAATAAGACTTTCAGAATTAAAAATCCGTTGAGTCGTATGGACCAAAAGCTGCGACAAGCGAAAAAATTTGTGATAAATCTTACAGCGTTCAGATGTTTCATATATCTATGAAAAAAATTGAAATGACAGTTCAGTATAAGTATTTTATGAGTATAAAATCGATTTTAAATTTCGATCGATCACGTCACGAAAAAAAAAAAAACAATTTCAATTTTCTACAATAAACGATTTTATTTTTAATTAAATCGTTAAAAAAATATCATATAAAACATCAAATACTGTTAATAAAAATAGTATGTGCAGAAAAAAATCGTATCGTCGATCTCATATGTAATACTATCAAATTTTATCATGACTATGACGTGTCAGCAAAATAAAACAGACGTCACACACATATCCACCGACTTATGACGTGGACTCCGATCGTGGCTAATCCACGACCGAGCGGAAAACGTGACAGTCTAATTTCCTCATCGCAACTGCAAAGTACGTATTTCCCATAAAGTTGAAACACACGCAGGGACAGACAGGGGCAAAACGACCCACCCACGCAAACAAACCGCTACGTGCGTTCTTTTTTTTGCCAATCCTGGCGAACCGCCCTTCGGTCTGAGTTTCAAGTCGTCCGCGGGCTTACAATGCCACAGTCCCGCAGCTGTTCCTACAGGGTTGACGAGCTTTTTTCCCCTTCTGGCACTCCGCAAGCACCGTGCAATTCACAATTTCCTTCCAGCCCTCTCACTGAAAAGAAAGAAAAAAAAAACTTATCCCACGCCCACGATTCTCCGACTCTCGCTCGTTTCTTACAATCTATTTTTATTTCTCTGACTCTATTTCCGTTTTGTTCGAGTTTATCCGTTTTTAGGGTTCTATGAAAGTCTAGAAACTCTTGTGGCTTCGGTCAGTACGTCACTTATGTTCCGATAAGGATGAAATTTGGCACACAGACGTATATCGATGACCCAAAAACGGAAATGAGAACATAAGAAAAATTTTTTTTTTTAATTACAAAAATATATTAAAAAATTAAACAAAATTAAAAAATAAATGTTGACCCCCTCCCACGGATTAAAAAGTGAACTCGATATTTTTTTTGTTCACCCCATCGAGTGAGGTGTCTTTTAATAGGTCTCCTCAAAATCAATTTAAAATGTTCTGAGACCTTTTCATTTCAACTCTTTGGTCACAAGATATCGACCCCCCCGTGTAACAACCCGTGATAACTCGAGAACCTCGTATGGCCTTCGTTACTCGGACGACCGTGGCTCGAGCTTCCGGGGACTACTTCGTCGTACGGTGCCCGTCGGTCATGGGCATGGACCCCGCATCCACACGCTCTTTCTCTCTCCCGCTCGCTCTCTCTCTCTTTGTCTCTCTTTCTCTTTCTCTCTCGTTGTATCGCATTAATCGCTTTAGCCTGTCGCTTGAAAATAACTAGCCGGGTATCCCGCGGGCAGATTTATCCGAGAGTCAGCAGTAACTCGTTTATTCTTCATTTTCTCATTTTTACGCTTTGCAAATTAACATCGGTGCATAAATATATACAGGGTGTCAGGTTTTTACCGATAACAATAAATAAATAAATGAATGAATAAATAAATAAATAAATAAATAAATAAATAAATAAATAAATAAATAAATAAATAAATAAATAAATAAATAAATAAATAAATAAATAAATAAATAAATAAATAAATAAATAAATAAATAAATAAATAAATACGTTCTCATCCAAGAACTCTGCGTACTGCGCAGCATTCGGAGTTACCAAGTTTCAATATTCAACTTGCAGTTTGTCACCACTTCGTTCTTCCTCCAAAAATTTCAAAAAAAAAAAAAAAAACAAAACAAAACCTCATTCCACGTTCATCAACGCCACGTGAACAATTAAACTCCGTATCGTCCAAACGACCTTGACCCCGTCATCCTCGATTCACATCAAACATTATCTCGTTGCAGAAAAATATTTTCCGACCTGCTCCGTCATATCCTGCAACGGTGTAAAAAAAAAAGCAACAAAACTATAAAAGCAGCGAACAAAAACAAGCGTCAGTTGAACGAGCAGGGAAAAAAGGTCGAAAAAATTAAAAAGAAAAAAAGGTTTTCCGTAAGAGGATAACGAATAAGTGAAGA
Source organism: Diplazon laetatorius (assembly GCA_963662125.1). NCBI lineage: Eukaryota > Metazoa > Arthropoda > Insecta > Hymenoptera > Ichneumonidae > Diplazon > Diplazon laetatorius. Next base: position 3,520,002 of record OY759156.1, read on the forward strand.
GTACGATGAAAAAAAAAAAAAATTGAAAAAAAGAAACTAGAAGAATGTGGGTGGAGGGGGTGAGAGGGCCGGAGAGGTGGGGAGGGTAGAAAGGTAGAAAGAATTACATGGAGAATTTTGCCATCGGAGTCCGTATGGTCTGGCGCCCTCGACCTCTTCTCTCGCGGTTCACCCTGTTGCCTGCCAGAGTTTTCGTGGAGGGGAGGAGTTTTCACCCCCTTCACACCCACAACCACGTCTCGCCTCGTCTCGCTCTTACTTTTCGCCTTCTCAGTGCCAACGACTGTGTGTGTGGGGCGACGGGGGAGGGGGGAGGGGGGAGGGGGCTCTTCTCCGTTTCACTCGCTCGTCCTGCGTGGAGCTTGCGCGATGCGAGCCAGCCTGCGCTCTGCCACGAAGGATTGTGGCGAGGGTGTGAGGCAGGATCGAGCAGGATGGACGAGGGTGAGGGAGATGAAGTGAGAGAGAGAGAGTGAGAGCAACAGAGACTCGATTGCTCTCTCTCTCTTGCTCCTTTTATTGCTCTCTCTCTCTTTCTCTCTCTCACTTTATCTCGTTCACCCTCGTCGATCCTGCTGAGAGAGAGAGAGAGAGAGAGTGATGAAGACAAGGCGTCAGGGGGTAGCGAGCCAAGACGCCGCAACGCACGTGTATGTGTGTGTGTGTGTTAGGGTGGTCCTTAATGGGGTTGTTGACGAATTTCGTCAAGTGCACCCCCCTGATAGGTTCGAAATAAATAAATAAAAATATGTGCGAAACCCCAGCACTGTAGTCCAATGAGAAGAGGTACCTGTAAGCTCGTTTTGTTTTCCATTTGAATAACATGGGATTTTCAGACTAATTCGGTAATTATTTTTTCGAGTTGTCCCTGAGCACGCGAAAAATTCTTTATTCACATAAATCTATTGTGATTGGGTATAACTACTCGTACATTTTTTTTACAAGACCTCACCTGTGTATTATCGATAACGGCGAACCGATGAACGATGATAACAACTGATAAACGATTTCAACACCAATTGAAATTTATTTGTGTTTGTGTCTTGTGAAAAAATGTACGAGTAGTTATACCCATTAACAATGGATTTGTGTGAATAAAGAATTTTTAGCGTGCTTAGGGACAGCTCGAAAAAATAATTACCGAATTAGTTGGAAAGTCCCATGTTATTCAAATGGGAAACAAAACGTGCTTCCAGCGACGTCTTCTCATTGAACTACAGTGTTGGGGTTTCGCACATAGTTTTATTTATTTATTTCGAATCTATCTGGGGGATGCACTTGTCGAAATTCGTCCACACCCCCATTAAGGACCACCCTAATGTCTGCGTGTGTGTGTGTGGGTTTGGATGCGAGGGAGCGAGAAGGTGAGGGAGCTTTCTTTTTTCGGGCAAAAGCTTATAGGGGGCGGCGTAGGGGATGGCAAGTAGCGACGGCGCGTTCCCTCGACGTCAGGTCGGTGGTGGGAGAAACAGGAGACCCGGGCAGTGCAAGCCGGGCAGCCTGCCCGACGATACAGCCCGTTCCCGTGTGTGTTTATGACGTACGTCCAGCCTACGCTCAAAACGAAATGAAAATTTTAAATAACCACAAATAATAAAAAAGAATCTAAAAAAAAAAAACAATAAAAACTAAATAAATGAAATAAAAATTATTAACAAAAACAACATCAACAATAATAACATTTCTAAAAACATACCAATAAACAATTGACAATGAAAAAAAATTAGCAAACGACAAACAAGTACGAAAGATCGAATTTGTTGAGAGAAATGAAAAAAAAAAACAAATGGTGAATCAATGAAAAAATAAACAAAGTTGTAAACCGAGTTTAGTTTCGACGGGGAAAAAAAAATAAAAAATGAAATAAAATAAAATAAAATAAAACACGCGTGCTGCATCCGGTTATCCGGCACTAACAACCCCTCTGCCCCGGCGGGAAATAGACGAACTTCGTGAGAGGAGCAAAGTAGTGGGGCTGGTGAGCCAACGATTCTCCATCCAGTTTTCGCTGTGTGTGTGTTGCCTCGAGCCAAGTAACAGGTTGGTGATTCCAAACCCGTTGGATTTTATTTCTCTCGTGCTTTCTCCGTCTATCAATGTTTGTGGGTGCTTTTTTTTTTTGTTTACTTTTTTTTTTTTTGGCGAATCGTCTTTTTCTCTCTCTCTATCTCGTTATCTCTGTCTTTTTTTCCGGACTGTGAGACGTCAGTTTGTTCAGTATTTGTATTTGACCACTTTCATTTTATATATATATATATATACATTTTTTTTTCATCCACCGTTTTCGCGATTGAAAATTGACGTTAAATCCTCGACTGGATCACGTTCTATTTTTTTTTTATTGACACACGTATTTCGATTTCGAATCGAATTCCAGGAACGACCTTGACGAATTTTCTCACTCAAAAGAGTTCCATATATTGATTTTCATCGACAATCGTGCGAAGCTTTGTTCCTCACAAAATAATGTCCAAAATTGAATTTTTTCGGTGATAAAATTCCGTTCGGTGAACCATGATTAAAAAAATGATGTACTTTCGTGATCGCCAAAATGAACGAATATTCGCCCGTGCTTTCGTTATAAAAGTAAGCGACCGAATCAATTAATTTATTCATTTGCTTCTTCACAAGCTTCGGAAAAATAATTTTTCAACTTTTACGAAAAAAAAAATTAGCTTGAGTTTATCGACCGAACTCGAAAATTGTTGAACTACTCTGGTCGATGACGCAAGAGCTTTTACTCTCTCGAGGGAAATCAACAAAATGAGGGAACAATAACAACAACAACAACAACAAAAACAACAGCAAGCGAGTGAATGAATTGTATAAAAAGCTCTGGCTCGTAGTCCGTGGCAATCCGCAAGGTTTTTACCGTGGACCGTAAGATCGCAAGCTCTCGCGTCCTTCAAGTTTCACCGTGACGAGAAAACTCTACATCGTCGTCCTGTTCCTCTTTCTATCCACTTCCAGCCTTTACGGTGAACTGTTGCACGCGTCGTACCGTCGCAGTGTCTCCGGAAGCCGTTAACCTCATACGTGTGGCAAAGCTCTCGTACGCTCGTGCAATCTTGCGGTTCGCACGATTGAAAGCTTGCTCCGGGGGCCAAGCTTCACACGTTACGCGATAAACAATCCTCTCGTTTCTTCTCGTAAAATTTCGTACCGTGACGAACGACCCTGTAAACTGTTGCGCTTTTATTCAATATATATATATATATATATATATATATATATATATATATATATATATATATATATATAAATGTTTTATCTGTTTCCACAAGCAGTTAAATCCACGTTTTTACAATTTTCCGTGTACAGATTAAGTTCATCCTTGTTCCAGCATTTCTCGCATGTCTGAGCTTTACGAGTCCGAGCTTTTATCGAGGTCCCGCGATTTTCCGTCTCACAGCTTTTTCATCCGCCGCGATTCTTGGCACCTTATTCTCCATCCATCGCAGCCAAGCTCTTCGTTCTCGAGGAAAGCTCCGAAAGCTGCGCTTGAGTGGGGACGAAAAAGTCGAAAAAAACCTTTCTCATTCGTTCCGTCTCACTCGGTTCCCATTCGCGTGAAATCAACTAAAATTCTCTATTTGAATCTATAACCCGCAGCTTTTTAATCATTCGCCCGATAACCGGCCATTCAGTCATCGACGTTGGTGCTGTTTGCGAAAGCTCTTCTCCGACCCGGCGCGGACAATTCTGTCCTATCGCGAATCGCGAATCTCCGTTCAAAAGCTCATTCATTTCCAACTCCGACCGAACTTTCGCAAACTCGAGCAATTTTTTTGTTTTCGTTTTTGTTTTTTGCGAATTTTTATTTTTTTAAATTTTTTTATCCACTGAGTTTTTTGCGACTTTTTTTCTCTCTCTCTCTCTCTCTCTCTCTCTCTCTGTATCTTTCGACGAAGGGCTCACAAAAGATTCCGAGGATGGGGGTTCGAAAAATCTACGCTTGGCTTGACGCTGGATCGTCACAAAGCCGACGCGAAAACTCTCGCTTCTTTTGATGCATCCTAAAAAAAAACGAAAAAAAAAAAAAAAAAAAAAAAAAATCTTACGCCCACGAACTCGCTTTTGTGTGTTTTGAGAAAAATACAGAAAAAACTGGACGCTTTCTGCAGTGTCAGATTCTCGTTAAGCTCGCCTTCCACGACACTCCGCTGCTCCGCCGAACAGGCGCGACGATACACAAAACCGCTCACCCGCTCTCTCGTACGTTCTATTTTCATCGGCGACTGTGCATTGTAACAACGTTTTTTTTTTTTTTTCGTCGTACGAAGCACGAAAGATTCACCATTTTTTTCTTTCTAATCTCTCGCGAGTCATTGGTGAAAAGAATCCATTCGTCACAATTGAGTATAATCTGTTGAGTGGAAAAAAAAATATGCATGCTCATCCAGAACTATTTTTCGTTGGTTGAGACTCAAGTTTTTATTATTGATACAAAATTCAATGATAATAATTGAGAAAAAATCGTTGCTTCGATGGAATTTCTGCGAAAATTGTTAATGACCGACTTATTTGTCTTGGAATTTTTCAAAATATAATTTATTGCAAACGGTCAGAAGAAATATTTTCGAAGTATGAAAAATTCAGGAATACCGAAATTAATTTTCGTCGGTCCAGTCTAACATATTGATTAATAATGTAAGGTGTCATCTACAAATTTCATAAAATTCAATTTTTCATCGATGGATCGACAGCTGAGGTGTCGCAGATGCCTCTTGAATTTTTTCCAGATTAAAAAAAAAAATTTCCCCAGCTCCGATCGACATTCAAAGTTGAGATACGAAATTATGTAAAAAATCTAAATTATTTTTTCTTTTCCCTCATTCGATAACTCGGAGTCCAAGACTCCAAATTCACTGAACCAGGGCTCATTCGACACATAATTCCACAAGCTTCCCACTAATTTTTGAAAAAATTCGCTAATTACATTTTCGACGGAGTTACAATCGTTCAAAGTCACAACTAGTTTTTCGTGGGGCACACGATAATCCGTCCGATACTTTCCTGCGCTAGTTACATCTATCGCTGTCTCCCTCTTCTCCTCATCATCATTAAAATCCACGTGCACGAATGTCAACATCGTCAATGGTTCTTGTGTGAGTTACAAATTCAAAATAATTGGAATTTCCGTGTGAAGCATCGGCAAACACATGTAAGTTTGAGATTAAAGCTCCTCGAAAGCGTTTGAGTGTTGCATACCGGGTGTAATCCCGGTAAACACCAAATCACATGTGTGTCTGTGTGTGTGTCTGTGTACTTTCCTACGAGCTAGCATCCCATTGGTGGTGAAGATCTCTCCGTCCATTGTCAAACCGCGTGCCGGGAAACTCGAGATACGTAGTTAACGAGGCAACGAAGTACTTTCCCAAAGCATTCCAAAACGTTTTGAGCCCAGCACGACAAATGACAAATGTTGCTTGCTAGCTGCGAACGTCACTCATTTCGGCTCGATTCAAATACAATTGTTCGTGCTATTTCACTGAAAACTTTGTTAAACGAAAAAAAAAAAAAAAAAAAAAACAGAATAAAAAAATATATATGTCGAGCTCGAAAGCCACAAAAGAAGCTACGCAAATTTTACGAAGTCATTTATCGTTGTGAGTGTGAATTGTGGCTCGTGAAACAGGGTCGTCGTATATATATATAGATATGTGTCTATATATATATATATATACAAATTCACTCTCAGCCCACACGAAGGACAAAGGACTTTGCAACATTCGAGGTTGTTACGATTTCCCAGTGACGATGACGAAGAGAGTCCTCATCAAAACGAGTAATAAGCATAATAAGAGACGAAACGTTTGTCGACGATGCAAGCTCCCCTCTCTCTTCGTTTTTCTCCCCCCCCCCTCTCCGCCCTCTGTTCTCTCTCGCCTTGGGCCTGCACTGCTCGATCCATTCTTCGTTCTCCGAACTCGTGGAAAGTTACTTCGAGCTCGAAACGGAATTGCTCGTGAGCTTTAGCGCGGGTACGTGCCGCCCGAAGCTTTCATAAGAATTGTTGCCACGTCTGTCAAACGAAACAATAGTTCGTGCCTCGTGTTGTTACCATTTTCGTCGGTTATAACGTGTATATAGCACCGGCATCGCTCGACGACGACGCGTCGTGATAATATTTTTGTGTAAAAAAAAAAAAAAAACGTTACGGAGTTTGTCGTTTTTCGGATCTTCGAATTTTGCTATTTGTTTTTTTTTCTCTAAATAATTCAATAAGCTCGAAACATTATGAGGACAGTCTTTGGCGACAACAAAATTATTTTATTTCCAATTTTTCAAAAATTAATTCCATGATTATTAGTTTTTTTGTTTTTCACAAAATTTTCGTCAAGTTTTATTTCGAATTGTTATTTCCGTCAATTTTTATTCCATAATTTCACGGTTTTTATTCCAGAAATTTCCACGTAGTTTTTTTTTTTTTAAGATTTGCATTTTTTCAAAATTCAAAATGGCTTCTCAAGTCCAGGAATGGGCATTCATTCAATGAAAATGTGTCTCAAAAACTTTCTGAACTGAATGACAATAGATTCTATCGGATTCATTAATTCTTTGAATTCATTATAAAATAATAATTTACGTGAATTGGTCATAATTATTTCAAAAATGTGAAAATATTGATTTATCCATAATAATTAATCACAGTGATTTGTTTCAAAAAGTATTTCAAATACATTTTCATCGAATGAATGCCCATCCTCGCTCAAGTCCGTCATTTTGAATTTTTGAAAAATACAAATTCACAAAAAAAATCTAAGTTAATATTTTTCGCATGTTTTATTACCAATGTTATATTATAACGAAGGGAAAGTGAATAAAAATCCTGTGTTAATCAGATGGAAAAAAAATGATCCAGCTTATGGCTCGTGTTAAAATCGAGTCCAGTGGATTACCTCTGGGACAATTTTTCCAAAGTTATTAAGAGACCCTCCAGAGGGCGCGGTTTTCATCGTTCGAAAGTCACCCGAACAAAAGCCACCCCAATATCCAAACCTTCACAAATTTCCATCGTGCTGTTAATTTCGATGGACATTGCCAAGTGTTTTGATTAACAACAAAGGTGGGACTAATTGATTAGTCGTATATTTGTGAAAGTCGAGGGGGTTGAAGATGGAAAAAAAAGGTGACGTTGATGGGTGACGCGTGTTGCTTCGCTTCGATGGATAGTTCGGGGATTTTGGGTTGAAACTTGGATGTCTGGGTTTCGGTTAACGATGGGCGTGAGAGGATTGTGCATGTGGCAGACGCCCGAAGCCACCCTGGACCGAAGAGAACGAGAGAGAGAGATAGATGCCTATGGGGTGTATCACCCTGGCGCACAACCGTTAACGCAGGAGTAGTCGGAAGGTATAGCCGGGATAGCGAGAAGGTTGGAGCTGGAGGCCGGGGTTAGCGTGACAGGGTCACCCGTTGACCGACTTTCCTGGTCCCTCTACGGCCTGGCTCCCGTTCAACGGGATATGTTGCGGCCCACGTTACGCTACATTCCCCTCGACGCCATTATTCGCGCTTCGTGCGCGTTTTATTCTCTCTTTCTCTCTTTTTCTCTTTCTCTCTCTCTCTCTCTCTCTCTCTCTCTCTCTCTCTCTCTCTCTCTCTCTCTCTCTCTCTCTCTCTCTCTCTCTCTCTCTCTCTCTCTCTCTCTCTTTCTCTTTTCTCTCTCTGTCTATCTCTCTCTTTAGATGTTCAAGTTCTAGTTATTATCTCCCAACGTTACCTTTATCTTCAGCATAATATTGTTGTAGTGTCCCTGCTGCAATAGGAATTGAGATTGAGCACTTGTTTATCTTATCTTATTTTATCATGTTTTATATACTGTTCATTCTTGGTTACAATTTTGATCTTCATTTGGTGTTATCTCGAATGTGTTCATGGTCAACATAATTCCTTCTATTGTATTATTCAAGTTAGGACTATTATTTCATTTTTATTTTAATTTTATCTAAATTTTATTTTTTATTTTATCTAAGTTTTAATAAAAAAATTATATTTCAATCATATTTACTCTGGTATTTTATTGAATACAATACAACTTTCACCAATTTTAATTAGCTGACGAAATTAAGTAGGGGACTTTAATTGGAAAAAAATGCACGATTTTTTTTCAAATTTTATCAATGCTATTAAAAAAAATCGTTTGATCGGTCGAAAATAAATTGCGATGGGTACGTCTTGCTCGTTAGATATAGTTCCGAAGCTCCGAGTGAGTTTTCAGATGCACACGACAGGGTGAGTTTTACGGGGTTCGATCCATAAAGGGCCGAAGAGCACGTAGGTACCTTTGAAACGGCCAAGGTCCGTTCCCGGGGCTTCACTCGATTAGTCGGCATCAGGTGGTCCGTACTGCCGGCTATAGCCAGCCCGTAACATGCGAGCTTTTGCCATTTGAAATTTACGAACGAATGTAACTACTCGTCCGGCTGTCCGTCGTTTCGTGATAAATCAACAGTCACCGAAGGCACTACCGTATGACGTCGTAAAATACCGTTGCCTGTAGTCAAAATTATTATTATTATTATTATTATTATTATTATTATTATTATTATTATTATTATTATTATTATTATTATTATTATTATTATTATTTTTGCCGACTATATTCTCTCCAACGTGAAATCACTTTTTTCCTTCGTCCTCTCGTAAAAACGGATTTTTACTTTTTTTTTCGATATTTTTTTCCGCTCCTTGGTTATATTATTGATTTTTTATTCACCTTATTTACTGATTGGATTATTTATTTTATTTTAATAGATTAAATAATAAAATAAGATAAGAATTTTTTGAGTAAATGAAATTTTTATAAAATATATATAGGTGAATAAATCATTTTTCATTTCTTCAATAATACTTTATTTCTGAAAAATTTTGTTGTCGAGCTTCGTCTGTTGGTTGAAGATTTTATTAGCTTAGTCAGAGTGGGCGTATACCTGCTCACACTGATTTTATATAGATTGAGCAGTTTTCATGATGTATTTATCGTCCTCGAAATGTTTACGGATAATTTTTTTGTCATGAACAGAAATTATTGGAAATTAACGAAAAAAAAAAAATGGTTGACTTTAAAAAAATTTTAATAAAAAATATTCTCATTTTGAGTGAGCTTAATATTGCATCGAAATCATATTGCACTCACCTTTAATAATCAGAGTCTTATACTCTAATTCGATTAACACGTGAATTTAACAATTTTTTACCGCGAATCAGAGATCGAAGAGAGAGCGATTGCGAGGGATACATCAGATTATGTTCATACATGTTTATTCTTATATTTTGTTTTTTTTTTTTCGCTGATGGGGGTTGAGCACGGAGGGTGACGAATGAAGAAACAGAAGACCCGTTTTCGACCCGATGGCGAAGCACATCCAAAGGGGCTTCCGGGCCAAAGTTTTTATCCCGGATTAACGTTGATGGACGTGTAGCGAGTTAAACTAATAACGCTATCGTCTCTCGCGCCGCAAAGAGAGAGAGAGAGAGAGAGAGAGAGAGAGACAGAGGACCCTTTGTCGATGAAAGATTATAATATTATTCTGAGGAAAAAACAAAAACAAAAACAAAATATGCACGAAAAATCGATGAAACAACGATTTGTCTCAGTCACAAAATTATCCCGGTGAAAACTTTTTTTATTTTGTTCATCCGAGATTCAACGACATTATCATTCTGCCGTATATGAATAAATTTACATTTCAATTGATGGAAAAACACACGAGTGGACATTTCTTTTTTAATGAAAATACGTCAAATAATTATTTGTAAAAAAGAAAAAAAAAATACTCTTCAGCACTTTAAATTCTTATCCTCAGCATTATCTCCTCTTGAAAATAAAATCTGTATTCAACAGTTGAATCAGCATCGAAGAATCAGAAACTATTCTCATAGAATATATTTTTTTTCTTTTTTGAGAAAGAATTATTTTTCAAGTGCAATTGGACAGATATGGAAAAAAAATGAGACTCGATTATAACGTAAAATTCTGATAATCTGGGATACGATAAATTCAATAAATATATGTGAGGAAAAGGGTTGAAGATGATAATGTTGCACACGAAGGTTGATGGCCCTTCGAAGAGACTCTGGGATGCTCTTCATCGTGGAAAATCATTTAATCGTCCTGCGATGTTTTTTTCGTCGATACTAAGTAAACTTGTCGTCGTGCGATAAACTTCCCTTCGACGGTCGAGTGAGGGATCGCCCTCAGGGTCGTTTCATGGACACAAGGGCTCTCGGATTTGTTATGATAACAAAAAAAAAAAATAAAGAGGGAAAGCTTGTCGTGACGTTGCATTGTGAAGGTGACATCAACCAGATGAGGCTCATGCAAAGTCATCGGCCGAGTGGAGGGTATCAAGAATTGTGTCAAAGTTCATCGAAAGGGCTCAAAGGGCCTTCGTTAAGAATCCATATTTCTAAAAAAAAAATTCGCAAAAAAAGTGTTTTCTTTTACGCCGAAGCCCCTTTACCCCCCCCCCCCCCCTCCTTAACGTCAAGGTTGCGAAAAAAATAGTAAATCTTCGAAGAAACTTTGATTATCGATTGACAAATTCAACCCTCCGGAATAACAAATACGACGATAAAACTCGATAAAAGTCGTGGAATCGACGATAAAAATATATATATATATAAATATATATCTCAACGGGGGGAGCCAAAAGCTGTCGCTAAATTTGAACTCACAAGGCTTATAAACTCTGAAAATCCGAAAATATTTCACGATATTGCTGACGCTTTATTTTTTATGATTATTATTATTGTTATTATTATTATTTTTTTTCTACATAGTTCTCTGTCCCTCTTCGATCTCCCTTACTTTTCGTTTTCGTCGTCATTGTTCGAGTCGCCTCGTGCAAACGTTTTACGACAAGGAGCACGAAAAAAAAAAATATCTATCTCGCGATCTTCCTCGGTCTCGTCTCACGATTTCGCCCTTGATCGAGGGGAGAAAATCTTCCTCCCAATCCATTTTTATCTCCCCACGCGGGGGAAGCCTCTCGTTTGATTCTCTCGTTGGCCATCTTTGTCTCACATCCCGAGATCTTCCTCTGAATCTTCGTGGAGAGGATACATTCTGCTTCGTGAAAACCATTTTCATACACATTGACTCATTAATTTTCTTTTGCGTTTCGGTATCAAAAATATCATTGGAATTCGACAATTTTTCGACAGTTTTGTGAATAAAACTTTAAATCTGTACTCTAGCTTACACGAAAAATAAACCTCTTGCAAAAAGTGGTTTTTAGCCTAATTTCGAGTGGCCAGAAACGAAAATGACTCTCATTTATTTTTTCAGAGAAGTGTTTTTTGAAAAAAAAAAATAGCGACTCCAAATTAGGCTGTAAAACACTTTTTGCAAGATTGAGAAACGAATAATGAAATAAAAATAACAATGAAATCATCGTTCATCCACAATCATCAGAAGATGTAAGAGAAAAAAATTTTCAACTCAAAAGAGCGAATGAAATTGTATGATTTTCAAAAAAGCTTGAAAAAATTCACTTTTTTTATTACGTTCTCGCGGAAAAGAGAAAAAAAATATAAACCATTGCCATCGTTACGTTGGCAAAAAACACAAAAATAAGGATAAGATTTATTCTAAAAAAAAAAAAATAATGTCAAACAAAAAAAATGTCTATAAAATATGTTTCCATCGTATGACCTACGATTTCAATTAACTCGTGAAACTCGAGCACGAAAATACGATTGGAACGCTTGTCGCGTGTCATAATTGAATTACAAGATCGTAAATAATGTCATTAGGCGGAGTAACGAATGTGGGAAACGCGTGATGAAAAAAGAAAAGAAAGAGAAAAGAAGATTGCAACGACTCGCCAGTGTCCCGTCTCGTACGATTTGGACACCTGTAGCTATATACGTCGATTCCAAGGGGTGCGAAATGCGCGAGCAGCACCACCAATTTTCGAAGCCTAGGCTGAGGCAGCATACGGTGTGTTCTTTCCTCCCTCCTTCTTGTCTTCCTTCCGCGCCTCAATGTACACGTCGGACCATGGGGATATTGCGCTCTCGAGCTTCTTGCACCCCTCGAATCAACCCCAATCTGGGACACCCTAATTTTTCCCTTATTTCTCAATTTTTCCCCTCGCCGCGTGTCTCGACAATCCCTGTACACTCTCTGAACCATTGCAGCCACACTGTACATTACTTTTTTACCTTATTCTTCAAATTCCAAGACATTGATTTAAAAAAAAAAGAAAACCAAGAATAAAATTAAATAAAATATGTTTTGTAAAAAAAAAAAATTCAAAAAGTTGTGCAAATAAAACTCGATTTGATTTATTGAATGAAAGAAAGTAAAATAAAATCCAGAGCCAACATGAAATCGCAGTAAAAAATAAAATAAAATAAAATAAAATAAAATAAAATAAAATAAAATAAAATAAAATAAAATAAAATAAAATAAAATAAAATAAAATAAAATAAAATAAAATAAAATAAAATAAAATAAAACAAAATAAAACAAAACAAAATGAAATAAAAATAAAAATCAAGAATGATCGTGAAATCACAGTAAAAAACATAACCGAAATGCATCGAGGATCGGACAACGAAAAATGAAAAAAAAAAAAGAAAAAAAAAACCAATGAGAAAATGCAGTAAAATTTTACGAAGTTGGAGGAAAGGATAAAAATCGTGAAACGAATGAGGCATCTGTTGGGGGTTCGTGATTACCATAGTACGACGTGGTGCGTGGAGCATGGAGCCATCCGATGACGATATATATATCCGTTCGATGAGGCGGAATATGCCGTCCGATGGGGCTAGTAAAAAAATCCACATGCTCTCGATATTCCACGTATGTCGATGCACACTTTCCACCCTCGCTCACTCGCTCTCACTCTGGGTCCCGTATATACTCAATTTATACATATATCTATTTTTTTCCTCTCGGTGAAATATCCCCCCCCCCTCCCCACAAAAAGCTATTGTCTCGCCCTCGGGCTTCTACTAGACTACATAGCACTATGCCAGCACGAAACTGGCCACTGTGATGGCCCGCGCCGATGCATAAACTCTCCCAGTCCAGTGACTGAATAAAGTATGAGAGTTACGAAAGGCCGCACCTTCCCTTCGTGTCTACAAATATATATATATATACATATATCTTTTTTTTCTCCAGCGTCTTTGCCTGGACTCTTATAGCCCATCATCCGTTCCAACTTCGCGCGCCTTCTTTTTTCCAACGATGCATATGCCCATCGTGCATACTGTGAATACGAAAAATATGCCAATATGACACGTCGAACCTACACGAACGGAATAAACCGGGGGCAAAATGGAAAAACGAAAAAATAATAATAATAATAACGTAATTGGGTCGGTAACGAATGCACAAATGCTTGTTGGTCAGAAACGGACCTTTTTTTTTCTCTCTGCCGTGAATTGTTGTAATTTTGAATAATTATTGTCAGGTTTTGATTTTTTTTTTGGCATCTCAATGTCCCATTTGAGTGTTTCATTTTGCCCCGAATGTCCATATATATAGATGTATATGTGTAATTCGTTCTCTTATCTACGTGCTAACAGTGCCATTGTATTCTTATTACGTTCCACAATCTTTACATGACTACAACATTCGCTGCATGTGAATTCCTTTTTTTTTCTTTTTTTTTTTCAAATCTAAAATATGAAATTAAAATTTACAGATCGGTCGAATCGATAATCTACAATCATAAATATACGGATATTTAATAATTGAAATTGAACATTCGACTACTTTTTCGCGATTTAAAAAAAAAAGAATGCGAAAATTCAATGCGATTCGTTAATTTCCGTAGTAATGGATTGAAAAAAAATTATTCTGTCTTTTAAATATTTTACTGAAATTCCGTTATTACACCATTGTCATCTGATATTTCCCTCTCGTTTAGTAACCCAGTTCTCGATATTTTCCCGATCATTTATTAACCACGTCGCACCAATTTTCCACGCCGAGTGTGCACACAAAAAAAAAAAAAAATGTCGTATCTCGTTTTTCATGCGCTACAATCGATGCCGTTTTATTCCCTCTCTTTTCCATATTTTACACGACACGTTACGGCGAAATATTCCCGTGGCCGGTGGTAACGATATAAAATTTCAATAAAAAATACTAAAAAATCATAATAAAAAATAAAATTTTATTTCATATAAAATATCGAAAAATAAAAAATATTTAAAAAAAGTGGTAAAGCTGGGATGGAATGTTAAAAAAAAAAGTTAAACAATAATAATAACATTTTCATAAAACTCAGGTCCGGAAAATATAATGCATATATCCGTAAAAACCAAGAAATAAAGAGATAACAATAATAATAGTCCAATCTGCGAAGCTTCTTGTCCATAGTGCAAGCAAACAGGTATACCTGTATATCTGAACCCTATATATCACATTGGAAAAACTTTAACCGCACTTTCGTGGGTATTTCCATTGGGTGTACAAACTTTTCTCATATCTACATACATTTATGCATGTATATATACACTCGTTGTAATGTCAGCAAGCAATTTCTACCGGGGTTCTTTTTTTTTTTCGTTTTTTCATCTTTCGTGCCTTCCAGCGCGGTATTTTCCTCTCGATGGGACGACCAAGATATTTTGCCTTCGAGAACTTGATATATTCCACGAGTACACATGGGGGATGTATGGCCCCCGGGGAAGGGGATCTGGGGGTGGTCGTACACGTTGACTTCAAGTTTTGAAATTGCCGCTGGAGATATATATATATATATTACTCGCACGTACTTGAACAAACCGTAAAAAACAAACACTTGTGTACAGACTGTACGATCCATCAATATACATATGCCAATTTGTTTTTCGAAGTTACGTTTTGCTTGAGAATCAATGAGACGAAAATTTCGTCGTAACGTTTCGTTTTATTTATTTATTTATTTATTTATTTATTTATTTATTTATTTATTTATTTATTTATTTATTTATTTATTTATTTATTTATTTATTTATTTATTTATTTATTTATTTATTTATTTATTTATTTATTTATTTATTTATTTATTTATTTTTAAAATGGATATTTCGAGAGAATGTGGCTCAGATGGATTTGGTTGAAAAAGATTTCTACCAAGTTGCGAGTGTGAGTAAATTACATTTATTTTAGGTCAATTACGACTTATTAAAATATAATTATGCGGGAGAAAATGAAAAATAGGTTGATTATAATTTATTTCGATTGATCAGAAGTGATAATGTATCTGTAAAAGGTTTGTTTCGATAAATTTGTTTGTGATATTGTCCCAAAAGATTTATCTGAACAACGAATGTTCGAATGGAACGTAATCTTGTGTGGATGATGTACGACAATTTAATTTCAATGAATTAATTGAAAACAAATTAATTTTCCGGATCAAGAGGGAAAATCAATCTTCGGAAGGGTTAAGCCGATTTGGTTGATACCTCGATGTAATTCCAAGGGCCCGAAATGAAAAATCTAATTACAGGATTATTACAGTGTAATTATTGTACATTCATGTAATACAAAAAAATGCAAATCAGTATTTAGGATCAAAATAAATAATTGATCTTCAAATGGGTCGATGATGTTATTTCGTTGCTTCTATTTTCTTGCAACAATCTCCAAATATAATTTAATATTAATTCATGATACGACATCGATTCAAAGTATTTGTCAATGGTACAAATAATAATAATCAAATTATTACAAATAATAATCCGATCACAACGAATGACATCACTTTCCACTGCGAATTATTCATCAAATTCAATTTCGATCCAATTTTTTGTAAGTCAGATAAAAATTCCAAGTCCAACCATGCGAAAAAAACGGGAGAATTCATTTTTCGTGCTGCGAAGCGGAATTATCGTGAACGACTCTCGAAGCTCTTGGATTTCTCGTTCGCTGAAGCTGCATGTTCGTGTCTCGTTCGGAAATTCCGTTAAAACGTATCGTACTTGCGAGTATCTGCGAGTCCGTGGGATCACAGAGGAGACACGATTGGATATATTGTAGAAACGTTCAGCCAGACGTGCATGTACAGCCTCTCGGACGGATTTCGAGGGTAATACGATCGTTTTCAAATGGAGTAACAAATTCCATTCGCGTACGAGATCTCGTTACTCATATCTCCCTACCACCCCCCTTCTCAGCCTCGTTTCTCACACGATACACAATATATACATTATATATATATAGATATATATATGTCATATAATTTCAGAACTCGTGAGATCTTAATGCGGAAAAAAACAATTTGGATAATTTTTTTTAATTTACTAATTTAGCTTAGATAGTTTTTACGTAGATAATTTATTTAGATAATTTTTCTTAATTTACTAACAGAGACAGATTTAAGCTTTCATTACATTCCATCTATAATATTCTCCTTGGATCGCGTTATTTGTCTGCCAGGTCTTCAAAGATGGTTGAAAGAAACGTTTTTTGGATCTTTTGGTTTTTTTTCCCTGTATCTCTCGAAAACTGAAGCCAGTCTGATATTTCTAAAGTCGGATTCGTGTTCTACGAAAAAAGAATCTATAAAAAACACCTCCTACTTGTCTCGAATTGTGAAATCAATAAAATTCTGTTGGCCTGTGTAATTTGCAAAAATCGTTATTTCACAATTTATCTGTACGAATCGTTATAACCTCTTTCCGTCTTTGTTCATATCGTTGATTCCCTTTTTCTCGCATCCGATGAAGCTTCATGGATGACGTCTGAGTCCTTATTGGAGACGTTATGAAGATCCAACGGAGACAAGCCACTGTGTCCTCTTGAGGGGTCCGTATCACTGATCTACGTTTTTCGTGTCTCGTGAGAGCCATAGGGTCGTAGATTTATCACAGAGATAGAACGTATGAAGCGTATGTATGCGGTATGTGTGTATGTGTGGATATCGTATCGACTTCCACGGTGCATAATTGATGACGAGGGTGTAGGTTGATTATAGTTTGCTATTGTTCGATAAAACAAGCCTGTGGAACGAACATTGTTGTTGGCGCAAACGTGCAATCGAGATGCTCTTCACTCGTGAAACCAACGATCAATTTTGATACAAAATCAAAATCAAAATCATCAGAAATCGCGTGACATCGAATCATCATTTTGAATCGAATAACCACTCGAACATTCCAACATTCAATTAAACTTATTTTTCTTTCTTCTTATCAAACTCGAACATTCAATTAAACATTCAAACATCAAATTGAATGGAACAACCACTCAACTCTCCCCGAAAAAAAAAAACAAAGAAAAAAATCAGTTGCTTAGAATAATTTCACAAGGTGGCAAAATTTTTTTTTCCTTTTATCTTTGAGAAAATAAAATAGAGCGAAAAAAAAACAAAAACAAAAACGATTTCTTGCGACAAAAATGGAATCGCTCCTCAATAATTATCTCTATGCTCTCGTAATTTCATTGATTACAATCACATCGACGTCGATAATTTTTTTCGTTGCCATTCCCGCGTCTAATCAAGGTCAAGATACGCGTGCGAAGTTCGTGTGTGATGTGGTTTCGGGCCAATCAACCAATCGAACAAATACACGTTGATGAAAAAAAAAAAAAGAAAAAAAAAAAAAAAGAAGAGGGGGCGAAAAAAAAAAATAACCAGAAAATAGATAAAACGACGAAGCCCGGAGAGAAGTAAACGTTTGGGTGGGCACGATGGTTTCCGCAAAGTAGTCCTGTCGCATTCGGGAAGCTGATGCGAGTAGGGCGACGAACACACACACACGCACACACACACAGCGTCATCAAAGCCGGAGGACAGGAGGGGGAAGGGCCGGAGGAAAATACACTCGGCTTCGCCCTGCCGATCAATAGCTACAGGTGGCAGCCATTTCCCAACCGGCTCTCCGGCTCTCCGTGGCTCCGTTCGCGTTTTCCATCCTCTCGCAATCGACTCTGGCCATCTCGCTTTTATTTTTTTTTTGTTTTTTTTTCTTCGTCCGTTCCCACTGCCACTCGATTCGACGTAAAAAATTTTGGCTCGGTGCATATGCGTGCATCTGCACACTAGGGACAAAAACCACAGTGCCAAGCCTCATCGCCGAAAAGGCAAATGAACGAAAAAAAAACGTGACGTAATGAAAATCCAAAAATCTCAAAAAATATATGTATTTCTTTTTTTTTTGTTTGTTCTCGAACGTTTACTGTAGACGTGAAATTGGATTATTCGTCGTGGAAAAGTTGACAATTTTTATTTGAACATGAACAAGTGCGCTATTATCAGAAAGGTTCAAATATATATATATGTATGTATATATATTGGACTGGCCGTTAAAAAAATAGATTTTCGATGCTCCTATATATATAATCTACATTCGATCGATATGTTCGATTAGATAAATACGAATTAAAAACATTTATAGTAAAAAATAATTTTCTTTTCTTTCGAACATTATATTTCAACCGATCGATTGAACTTCAAGGATCCAGGGGTCACATTCATGTCAATCGATACATCACCGAGCATTTCGACACCTTCCAAAACGTGTCAGTTCAATAATATTAACAATATACAGTAACAGTAATAACCATAATAAACAAACTTGACCACAAAAATAAAATAAATATATAACAATAACACCATCAGCAACGAAAATAATAATAAAATTTCTATTAATTTATCCGTCGTGAAATCATCCATTGCATGAAACATCACTGAGAAAAAAGGTTTGCCTACCAATTTTTCAAGATAATTCCGTAGAATCAGATAGACTTGGGTTTTTCGTTGACGAGGAAAGTTTGCTGCATTGGTAATTAAAATTAGTAGCCAAAAAAAAAAAAAAATGTTTGGCTACTAATTTTTTAAGATAATTCAACAGAATTAGATAAACTTGGGTTTTTCGTTGACTAGGAAAGTTTGCTGCATTGGTAATTATCATTATCGTCGCGTGGGCGAGAAGTCTTGCGACCAGTGACTCAATCGACACTCTCGTTGGACGTCGTACGGATGGAAAAGTTGTCGTCCACGAGGACAGGCCGCTCCTTTATTTAAGGTCTTCATCTACGTTGGTCTATCTACATATATATATATATATATATATATATATATATACATGCGAATATATATATGTGTATGTCTATGTGGGCTTTGTGTGTCTGTGTGTGTGAGGAGGAATAGGACGCGTTCATTAATTTCGATTAATCCGGTGACGGGAGTTTCGTTTCCACGGTTCGTCCTTTCGGAGCTTCGATCGTCGAGAGCGCCGCCGTTGATTGCTTCGTTCCCGTCGTCCAATGGTAGATTGGAAACACTCGGGTAACCGTTGTTCATGGACGTTGGGGGGGCTGTTTGCGACGAAGGTCCGTGTGGGTAAACCGTAACGAGATAATCGACCGAAATTCTAATTGATCGATTATACGACTGTCCCGATCCAAATATATCGCGGCTTATTGAATATCGTTGTCATTGTTATTGCTATTGTTATCGTTAAATCCCGTGAATTCGAGCTTTTAAGCGCTTTCAATATTATCTTCGATTTTTTCGAACGTTGGTACAAAAAAAAACGTGATTTTCGATGATATCTTTATTCTTCGAATAATTTTTTTCGCGAACAAATGAACACCCGGAGTAAAAAAATTGGCAAATTGGCATTTTAATATTATCATAGATTGTTTAGGTACTAGAAGAAAAAAATGTATGTCGGTGATAATTTTAGTTAGCGGCTTTGGTGACGATTTTGAACGATCCAGTATTTTTTTTGTTGTTTTAATTACGTTTCGCCATTTTATGTTGTTTTTTTTTTCTTTTTGCATTTTGGTTTCCATCGTCATGAAGGTGAAACGAAGGTGAGACAACGAATGAAAAATGTTAAACTTTAATTCGGAAAGTGAAACGAGGATGAAAAAAAAATTCTATACCGCATTGAATTCGAAACGGAAATAAAAAAATATTTCAAACTCACTTTACCTTCCAATTCGTCTTGTAAGGTGAAATAAGTTGAAATGTAAGATAAACATTTTGACTCGGGGTGAAACAAGAAAATTAAAACAAAGAAAAATGTGGTTGTCCGTCGTCAAAGCTCCCAACGATCGAAATAATCACTGCGGTCGAAGCAAATCAACACTATCGATGATAATCTTTATTTTCAAAAAAAAAAAAAACACAGGGAGATCCTAACGTTTCAGCGGCTGAGGTGAGGAAGTGAGAGGGGGAATCGGCGGTCAATAGGAAGTTTAGCGTAATCAGTCGTTGTGACAAGCGCTTATCACGGTTCGTGAAAACACTTGGACCGAAGTTCTCGTTCGAGGGTTCGCACACTCGAGTCGATCAATCTCTTTCACGGGCGACCCAAGCGACTCGTCCCGAGAATCGCAACTTCCCCGGCGTAACGTGAACGAAGAAGGATCCGTTCCAGACTCGAACGTATTGACGTAACGCGCGAATTTGAAAAAAGATTTACCTTCGTTCTTTATTTCTATTTTTCAGTTGTTGATTTTTCTCTACTTCTTTTTCTTTTCTCGTTTGTCGTTGGAAATGAGAGGGCGAAAGTAGTCGTGGTGGGAATTCGAGTGGCGGATAGACGATTGTGCCTCTTCGTCTCTGACTTTTGAAGGGACTCTCTCGAGTCGTCTTCTCGATGAACGGTTTAATTAATTTTATCGACCATGAGAAATCAAAACGTCAGATCCGGTGCGACCAACTGATCTGGTTGAAGAAAATTATTTGTCAACACCTTGTTTTCAGGTTTATGCTGTTTTTCATGAAGACTTCTTTTGTAGGAAATTCAATTCTCTACAACATTGTTCATGTAAACTTTTGGTCTATATAGCGTTGTTCGGCCAGCGTTTGGACAGGAAGATAAAAAAGTATTGAAGAAAATTATACATTTTTATCTTCCTGTCCAAACGCTGGCTAAACAACGCTATATAGACCAAAAGTTAACATGAACAATGTTGTAGAGAATTAAATTTCCTACAAAAAAGTCCCTCGAGGGCATATATCTAACATTGATAGTTTACGCGTGGGAAAGCTCGAAAGTCGGGCAATGTAGTCTCGCGGTCGGCGGACGAGGTACGCAACTATACCTATATATATACGTTTCCCGAATCTTTACCGTTCCGAGCATTGTCGTTCCAAACATTGGACTTTTCCGAACATAGCTCGTTCCAAATTTCGAGCCCACCCTCACAACTGACCTTGAATTTAGTGATTCAAGCGAAATTAAACATTTCGTGGAATTTGTACGACGCGGTGAAATTATTTTTTCTCCGAGGTTCGTAGAATTTTGTCGATGGAAAACACATCAGCGGACATTTTCCACGGTAAAATCGTGGAAGCTCGGTTTACGGAATTTCGAAGTTACGACGAAGCGGCAACGGACGACTCCCACGCAAACGTATATACATGAAAAACCCACGCGATCTCGTTATTTTTAGTTTCTTCTTTCCGTTCGCTTCCTTTTTCCCCCTGACTCCTGTTTACAATCTTTTCGCTGTTTCAACAGAGCTCGTACAAACATACACATCATGAATTGCTTTGGCGAAGCGGTGAATAGTTGAAAATTTTATCAGTCATGAGTTTCGAAATTTTCAATAATAATGCGTAAAAAAATTAAGTTGAAAGTTTTATCAGTCATCAGTTTCAAAAGCTCCAAGTTCAAAAGAAAACAAAAATCAGTTCACTAAATTTCGATTAATTAACAATCGATCGAAGCCACGATTCATTTGACTAATCGAAATGGCAAAAAATAATTTCAGAATTGACTGGTTTATAATTCAAAGAAATTGTGAGACGAAAAAAAAAAGTTTGCGCCACAATTTGAAGGATCATGTTGGAAATTCATGGAATACGAGGCTGTAATGGGTTATTATTTGTATATATATATATATATATATATATATATATATATATATATATATATATATATATATGACATATGGCGGAACACAGCAAATTCGATAACAATGGCGGTCATAAAATTGCCCGGCTTAATGTGTTTGCTCGATGGTACGAAATCGAATGTGCGGCTCTCGGAAATGTTGTTGCATCGAGTTCGAAGCGCATCGTACATTTTACACGGACAATCGAACGCGAAAATAAATGGCACGTGTGCTACACGATCCCCACACGAGGAGGCCGATACGACAGACTCCATTAATTTTCTGAGTTACCGAATTTTCGTGGACGGTTTGTACGATGCAGAGGGAAAGAGGGGGAGGGTGGGAGGAAACAATCATCGAGCATTTTTCCCGATCATATGGACTCCAACGGTGAAGCTGGTCGTATGGGTTAACTCAAAAATTGGCCAATTACTCGTGCCAATTATTCCTCTTTGTTGCATAAACGCAGCTTGCATTTACGAAAAAAAAATTAATTCATACATTTTTATTGTTTAAGAACTGATAAAAAATTTACAACATTGAATGATGAAAAACTTCATCCAAAAAAAGTAAGATTGGTCGACAATGAGAAAAATCGTGGAAATCAAAAACATAAAAAAAAACATTTTGAAACATCTACCGAAAAATAAAAACTTTGGGAGTTAATTTGTGATTAATATAAATCAGAATCTCGATGGAAGGAGATGAAATGATTTGATTTTTTTTTTGCAAATTTTGAATAACAATGAAAAATGAAATATATGTAAGCAAATGCAATAACAATGGAAAAATTATGTTGGGTCTAATAGATCCTATTGTGAATTTTATCGATGGGGGTTCGTGTTTTTTTTTTTTTTTTCACTTCCATTTGAAAGCTAAGGTGCGTCAATGAGAGAGATACGCAAACTCGCAGAAATGTTCAACACAGTACGGTTCATTGTCGTGAGAAAGGGTTAGTCGGATTGTTTGGAACGGTCGAGACTCGGGGTCAGAGAGTTGTGTGTCCAGCCGAGTTTGCGTCGAGTTAATTCAATTTTGTTTGGCGGCCACACCTACGGCTCGAGGGTCGATTCTCGAGGGCGAAGGAAGAATGAAAAGAAAAAAAAACAAAAAAAAACGTAAGCAAGATTAGTCGCAATGAATCGGAAATAGAACGCAAACTCGTGCGAAAGATTCGTTTGGTTGGATCGAGTGCTACAACGCAAAAACCTTTGGATCGTATAAAAGCCGACCTTTTGGCACTTTCATTTCTAAATTCAAATTCAGTCAAGCTTTCAAATTTGAATAGACATTGAAATTTCATAAAACGATCAATTAAATGTTAGAAATTTCAGAACAAGTGGCAAGTTGAAACTTGCAGCTTTTTTTACGTGCTTCGTTTTTGTGAAATCTAGTTTGTTTTTTTTTTGTTTTTTTTGTTTTTTTATATTTTTTTTTCTTTTTTTTTTTCCACGTGGTTACTCAGCCGCTGTGTTCATGCTAATTCTCGTGCATGTAATGCGCGAGAGGAAAGTCAAAATAATGTGAAAATTAATGCGAGCCAGACTCCAAGTTTTTGCTTGTAGCTTGACAGTCCTTTCGGTACTGCGTTTCGTGTACATTGCTCTCGAGCAAATTCACGAAGATTAATTCGCCCCCTCTCCCCCCGCCCCTGCCCCTTCTCCCTCCCCAAGAGCGGCAGGGTAATTAGTGGGCTCATTACACGTACCTCCGGCTATGTTTTCTCAGAACGTAAGATGTCGAGTGAGCGACGATAAATCGTCGGGGGGCGCGTCTTGCCCCGCGGTGATAAACGGCAATGAGAACCAACGTACCGAGGTTCAACGTTGTGGGAAATGTAACTGCTGGAAAATCGAATTACGAAACTCCGCAACGACGGTTAATCACAACTCGTACAAAACCTCACACGTTTATCGAAGAAGATTGAAAAAAAAAATATACATATATATAAATAAATAAACGAGGCAACTCGAGATTACATTTTGTCATTTTATGCTTTAATTCATCAATCTATTTGTGAAAATGTTGCTCTGGCGTTGACAGCGATTTTACTATACGATTTATCTAAAATAAAAAAAAAAAAAAACAAAAGCAAATATATTCAAAAACTCCATCCCAATATCTACTACACCACGTGGGAAAAATGTTAATGTCCCAAAAACTAACAAAACAGCAGGCCGTTGATTTTTTTGCTCCGATTTTTCGAGCAAAGTTGATTCTAAATTATTGTTCTTAAATTGAAAAAATAAAAAAATAAAAATACTGCGTGCTGTAAAATCTAGTCATTTTTTTTCTACAACGTTCAATTTGATTCATGCAAATTGGACGTACGATTTTTATCGTTCATTCTCTCACCATCGATTTTATGATTTTATTCGTGAAATTTGAATAATTATTAAATTCGTCATCTTTCGGAAAATATGAAAACAAAAAAGGCATTTTTGCATTTTCTCGGTGATGTAGTGTATCAAACGAGAATTGTACGTTCTGCTGTACCGTTGCCCCCGTTACTGTAGCCCATTGCCAGTGGATACGGTACTATCTGCGATCAGTCGCGGCAACAAGTAGTCATGCCGTGTGACTGGTCAGACGCTCCCTCGTTCGGTACGAGGCGTGACGGTAAGGGTCACAAGTGAATGCCGTGTCACCGACCGTGCAACCCACATGCTACATCGTCCGGCAACATCAACGCCGATCCTTTTTACATCGTAGGTCGTGATGATTTATCATTTTTTAAGTGTACACATGATAGATGGACATTTTGTCATCACGGTGTGATGTGCTTAACAACCGTGGACCATTATCCCATAACAATTGGAATCACTTGCATTCAGTTTTCTCAGCACTTCGAGGCATCAGTTGAAATAATAATAATAATAATAATGATGATAATAATAATAATAATAATAATAATAATAATAATAATAATAATAATAATAATAATAATAATAATAATAATAATAATAATCGTGTCCGTCAAAGCCATTTGCGAACGACTCATTATAATATCGTAACATTTTTATTG
Organism: Diplazon laetatorius; assembly: GCA_963662125.1. Classification (NCBI taxonomy): domain Eukaryota; kingdom Metazoa; phylum Arthropoda; class Insecta; order Hymenoptera; family Ichneumonidae; genus Diplazon; species Diplazon laetatorius. Next base: position 3,544,835 of record OY759156.1, read on the forward strand.
AAAAATTAAAAAAAAACAAAACAATGAATCTTAATGTTCTATCAAGACCACGTCGTTAATTAGTTAGATGTCGTGAAAAAATTATAAAAAATTATATCACATTGAAACATTCAATGAGTCGGAAAGCTCTCGACCTTAGCTACAAGAAATTCGATTTTAAATCCAATTCACGTTCTTTCGATCATTTCCAAATCACGGCCATTGCTACACTCCGTGGAAAAAATATCAAAGCCTGATATACGCGATTTCGCCGATTTTCGAAGGTATTTTTTCCAGACGCGTTAAAAAAAAATTACGCATATATTGACAACATTTTTTTTACAGATCATGTGTGTGTGTATAATTAAGTATATGTAGAAAAAATCAGAAATATTGAATATTAACATTTTACAATTCTGTAAAGCTCAAAATATTCCAAACCGTTCAGGCTAATGAAATAAAAAAAAAAAGAATTCTAAAAAAATAAAAATTTTTGAAATTTTTCGCGTATATAAGGCCTTAATCTCAAAATCATCGAATCATAAGTTTCATCGTCGCCCGACTTACATCCGACCTACATCGACGAAATCTTTCAAATAGAATAAAAAAAATCTCCGACGCAAAACTTTCATCAAACAATCCGATAAAAATCGTGCGTCGTGCGAACGATCGACCGATCGAACGTCGTTCTATAATTCGATCTGCATCCCGAACCGTGGAAAAAACGCGTCACCATCGAAAATTCCAAATTCTTCTCGTTCCCCACAACCCCCGGGTTTGCGATTTTTATCCCCGCGTCACGAAATCGAATACGTTCGAGATCACCGTCGACAATAAATTCTCTTAACACGATTTTCATCGACATCTTTTGTCGCAGTTCCGGGATCGGGGTCCCTCCTCCATTGGCGGTAAACGCACGGCTTTTGCGGGGCAAGGAGAGGCCAGGGGGGGGAGGAGAGGTTATTCGATAGACTGCGCGCTGTTTGCGCTGCGGGCTCGAACGATTTGCATCGATCGATCGGCTCGACGTGAGCGCTTGTAGTTTTCCCGGATGAAAATTCAACATCCACAGGGACGAGGAAAGGGGAAGGGGGGGGGGGTAAGCTTGCTCGTTACGCGTCATATAGCACGGTAAACCGTAGACAGCCGGTGTTCGTAAATCTACAGCGAAATCGAATACGTTCGTCGCGTGGGACGAAACGAGTGGGCGTACGGCGGGTAAAGTCGATAATGCGCTGAACAGGTTTCAAAGTATCGATGCCTATCCGTGTATCGTATTCTCTATTGTATTTTTAACAACGGTGCACATACACACACACACACACACACACACACACATAAATGTATACATATATGAAGAGAGTGAGAGAGACGAGGACGGAAAAAAAAGAACACAATTTCTGTACGAAGGAGAGTAATTTACGTGGTCGATTTACTTCATTATTCCATCGAGTTTGACATGCCCCCCCCCCCTCCCTCTCTGCCCCTTCATACCCCCCCTTGCCGCGAAGTGCAGTTTACGACCGATTCAACGCTTTTCGGTGCATCACCAATTCGCAATTTTCTTTTTTAACCACAGGATCCAACTGGTTTTTTTTTTTAATGGCCAGAACGATGAAGACTGTCGAATTATTGAACGATACATTTTTTTATTAAATTGAAACAGTCTATTCGTTGTTGTTGTTGTTTCTTGAGATTTTATGGAGGTGAGTTGGTGAAAAATGGAGTTGCAAAAGTCTGCAATAAGGATTCATTATCCGTTGTATAAAATTGCAAACTTTCAACGAAGATAACGAAAACAGAATAAACATTGATGGGCAGAAGGATATTGTATTGCTTCGTTTGAAATAATTCAATGTCGTATTGTTCGTTAGAGATTTTTAAAAATTGAAAAATCTTTTTTGGTTTTTTCCCAGTGACTATGATAATTTTAAGCATCTGCCGAGTTAAGCGAATAATTTGGATGGAAAAAAATACATGCGCACATGTGATGAGTGAAAAGTTATATTATCGTTGGAATATTGCTATGCAAGATTTTTTTTCAACCAGCTAGAACGACCTAGATTGTCGATGATATTTTGATTAAATTACAATAGTCTATTTTTTCGTCGTTGTGTTTTTTTTTTTTTTGAGATTCTACAAATTTTGGTTTTGGTTCGAGTGGAGAACGTAAAAATGAGAAACAGTCGAATTATTCTAACAATAAGATGAATTTTCAATTAAATCGCTATATTCGTATATTCGTCGTTCATCTCGTGAGATTCTGCAGTTCCTCGATTCAACCCGAGTGAGAACCCGAAAATGTGGAACAGTTGGATCGGAAAAAGCGAAAAGCGGACGAAAAAATAAAATCGCTGGGATTTCGTTGTGAAATTTATTGGTAATATGGATTTTCCATTTTCCACGGATAATTTTCCATGTAGTTGAATCGTATGGGTGCTCGACAAAATCGCGTTTCCATCTCGTGTCAGATATATATTTGTTTTTTTTCTTTTTCAATTTTTTTTTTTTCGATATATCGCAACGCTGTGCGAATTGCCACGTGACTGGGCAAATGTCAAGTAGCCAACGAGTGTCAGCCTGGCTTTCGATATGACGCTAGCCGAAGCGCACGGGGATAGTTATATATCTTATCGGATTACCGATAATCTTCATCCATCGATTCGTTCGCTCGGAATAGCCCACTCCATGAGTACTCCCCTTCTCATCCCTCCCTCCCCCCGCCCCCGCCCCCTCCCCATCCACCAGAAGCATTCTTTTCGAAAGTAGTTACATTGAAGTACATCACTTTCGCGTTTCACGTGTCAGTGGTATTGAAATTTAGCCGGACTAGAATTTTTTTTCGATGACAACGTTTTTTTTTTCTTCATAATTTTGATTTATTAATTGAACAAATTGAGATTCTTGCAGTTTTCATCGTGTGATTCATTGGGTGCATCTCGAAGTTTCGAATCTTCAATGTTTCCAAGGGACCTGAGTTCGAGATTTTTTTATTCGATAATGCATTAGAATTAAAAACAAATAAAAAAACCCCGAACGTTGAAATGTCCGACAGATTAATAAATCGAATCAAAATGTTTCGATCGTCAATGTTTCGACGGATCGTAATTTCGACAACGTATATACAGGTATAAACATTGAAAATACGAAACTTCGAGACAGACCCAAGACGGCGTGATAATAAGAACATCGACAACAAAAACAACAACAATAATAATGATAATCGAAGTTAATAACTCGACTTCATCGAGGCTTTCCCCACGTTGTTGATGAACCCACGAGGCGCGATCGTATCACGATGCAGCTGCACCGGAAAACGCAATTAACCCTTCAAGATCACTGGGGGGGTCAAAATGACCCCAACCCCAACTTCAAGCCAAACAATTTTTTTTTTCAAACATAAAAAATTATAATAATTAAAAATTGTAAAAGATACGATATTATAGTAAAAAAAAGGCGGTTTTTCACACATTGACCCTTCAATGATTTTTTTCGACAATTTTGAAAATTCGATAAAAAAAATGTTCCATAATATCCTCGTTCCAAAGTGTTCAAACTAATAATCCCGAATTTTCATGACTCGTTAGAAACGACATTGTTAACGCGGCATAGTTCGAACATCGCTGGGGGTCATCGTGACCCCGTGTGACCATCGCGTTATTTCCATGACCTCGAAGGCTCGAAAAAATGGTATAACGATGAAGAACGTTGTTGAACGAGCAAACACAACGAAAGCGAAGAGTTTTATATGAGCAAATGGCAAATAAGTGTGTCGTATTAGTGTCGGCTAATTTTCGGGACCATTGTCGACAACCCGGCGACCCGCGGAGATTGTTACGTGGCACATACTGGTCCAGCCGGTCGTGGAGCCGCTGTTGAATGGAATGGCAAAAGGGTCGTTCGTTTGCTCACGGTGAACCTCGAGACCTCTTAAGGCCACCCTCGAGCACATCGTACAGACTTCTGTTGCCTCTCGTGACGTGAAACTCGAGTTTCACGAGTCGCTTCGGGCTCTCTCGCGACTTCGCCCATCGGGGCGGGGCGGGGGGGGGGGGTGCACCCTTGTCCCCATCGTTTTCACGTTCCCAAAGGTACGACCCTACGGTACCGATGTAGCAATAACGTCGCCTATGAGACAGGAAGCCAGAGGGTGGAAATTCGGTGGGCTCGACTTTCTTCTTTTTTTTTTTTTTGCCATATCGAACGGAAACCGTATGACCGAGTTGAAAATAAAATTTTTACGACTTCCCGAAAACTTGCAGTCTCAAATCTCAACCCCTGACTAATGGGCGAGATCTTTGAATTATTGTTATTGTTGTTGTTGTTATTATTATTATTATTATTATTATTATTATTATTATTATTATTATTATTATTATTATTATTATTATTATTATTATTATTATTATTATTATTATTATTATTCGCAAATTTTGACTGAATCATGCTATGCTCCGAATGCTGTAACTCTAACAATTTTTGGAATTTTTCAATTCTGTGAAGCTCGAAATATTCCAAACCGTTCAGGCTAATGGAACAGAAAATGAATTTAAAAATTGTCAAATTTTGAATTTTTTCACGTATATATGAGGTCTCAATAACAGATCTTTCTGAAACACTTACCAAGATCTGTTTATGTAAGCATACAAAACAGAAAAATTCATTGACAATCACTATGTCCAACCCTCCACCTACGTCAGCCCTCAGAATTTAGCTTTGTGAAAAAAAAATGTCCAACCTGGATGGCAAAAAAATAAGGAAGATTCGTAATCTTCGTATCCCTAAGTAGGAAACCATTTTTGACATACTCCCGATCCTTTCTAATACGGTGTATCCCACTGAGAAGAGGTTCTTTTATATATATATATATGTGTATATATTTTTTCTTTATCTAAAAATGAAATTTATCTCAGGAACATTATAACGGAATTTATGAGCTTTTAAAGCCGGTTATATTGCTCGATACATTTTTTCGGGGGGAAAATTTGTAGCTCCCTTTTTGTATTTTTTTATTTTTTTCTCCCCCGGTGTTCCACGGTATGGGATTCATGGTATTCGTGGAGTTACGGAAGAAAGGAATGTGAAAGTTGAGTGGGGTTGTGGAATTTTGCATCAAGTTGAACTCCGTGTCGAATCGGGCTTCGGGGATTCGATATTTTCGCTCGTAAATTTGAGCCACCGTGACACGCGCACACCTTTCGTTTTTGACATCACCCCCCCCCCTCCCCTCGAATCTCATCTGAAAGTACATACGTTTCTTCCGTTTTCTTCATCATCGGTTCTTCGTTCATTTCTTTTCCAAATAATACGAAATATCGTAAAAAAATAAATACGAAAAAAAAACTTTTCATACGTTTCATGTCACGTTATGACATGTTCTGAATCGTCACGTACTTTCACGTTGACGCTTTCGAGTATCAGTGTGTATGAAAATATTTTGCCGGATTTAATATTTTTTTCTATCAATTTTTTTTTCGAATCTACAAAAAGAAAAAAAATTGCAAACCATTTTCGCGGTCTTGTTTCCTCGAACGATTCATCAAACTTTCGAACAACAATTACCGACTGATTCAAACAATAATTACCGACGTCAAACATGTAGCTAATATAAAAACGTAAAATTGGAATAATAAAAAATAAAAATAAAAAAATAAAAATTCAAACAACTTATTCCTTCGAACGATCCATCAAAATTTGTTGAAAACAAAAATTACCAACGTTAAATATATTGGTACTATAAACGTGTAAAATAGGAATAATACAAAATTAAAAAAAAAAAAAATAATAATAATAATAATAAAATAAAAATTCAAACTAAACTAAACCAAAAATGGCAACTTTTAATTTCCTGCATCAAAAACTTATTGAATTCTGTCGGCAAACTTTTTCAAACCAAACAATCCTTCCCAATAACGTTTTTTTTTTTTTGCCTCGCCGTTAATCTCCGATTTTTCCACGCTTTTCTGTCGAATCTCGAAAGATTTTCGATATTACTACTTTCCCCCCTCTATTTCCGGATAAATTGCCGCAACACCGATTTTTCGTTTAATTTTTCTCATTGGCTCGGGACAATGTTTCACATTGCCATCGAGTTTTGCCGTGACGTAGTATAACCGCGTGTTCGTGTGGAACAGAACGAGCTTACTGTCAACGCGAGAGAAATAGCCGGGTGAAAATATCGATTTCCGGTTGGTCGGTCTTGCCCGATATTTCTCTTCTCCATCGTCGTCGTCGTCGTCGTATCTCACTCGGTTTCCCGTTACGCGCGCCCCGCGTCTCGAAGGATATTTTTCTTCGTGAAAAACCCGTACAAACGATCCCCGGGGCTCTTCGTGTCCGTCGTATCGCTCCGAGAAACACGTGCACACCTGGTCCGAACCACACGTACGTCTCACACATCTGTACAGCTCGGAAAAAAAATGACGCGATTGTTATTCCTCGGCTGTAAAAAATCTTCTTTTCGAATAACGAAAAAAAAAAAAACAAAAAAAAAAGTTTTCAATCGCTATCTCAGGCACATGAATTTTCCATATCGATGACGAAACTCATCCATCACGATTTTTTTTTTTTCAATACTTCGACGTTCGAAAATTGAACGTGGCCGTTTTCCGGATTGTAGAGCTCGATAAATCGAACGGGCTTACAGAAATGCGAGATTCACAATGAGATAACCTGAGTAGAAATTTTCACCTTTTTTTCAAACTGTCAAAGTTGACGAGAGTTATATCAATAATAAGAGTTTTGTTGGTTAGTTGCTTCGCCCGTATTATTTTATAGTATTTTCGTTATATGATTCTTTTAACGTACTTTGACGAAGGCCGGCCTTGTTATAGATGTAATTTTGTAAGATTATTTTTTCGTCTCTTGGTTTCAGAGCGAGAACCCTACTTCACCGATATTATTTTTTTTTCCGGTTTTCTATTTTTTTTTTAATTGAACCAATAGCTCAGTTAATTCGTGAGAATTAACGTCAACATTAATGGTAGAATATTGTTTCGTTAATTATCACGAATTGACTGAGCAATTTAATTCGAAAACAACAAGATACAACAAGATAAACGAATAAATTTAATATTTGCGATTTTGGATTGCCATGGCACGTCCTTGACATTGAAAAAAAAAATATGTGTCGACGCACATATCACTCGCATGATAACGAACCACGAGCTGCGTTACATGTAATGGTTTCCCAGACCGCTGATGGATTATTCATGGAGGTCGAAAATTGCTCGGAATTTATGCATGAACTTCACGACCAAAGAACGATGCTGCTATTTTATTTTCATTTCGTTTTTTTTTACTCTTCTTTTCAATTTATTCCAAACTTCTCTTGATTAGCATTTCCCACAGTTCGACATTTTCAACCTCTCTATCGGATCGGCCAATTGGCATTGGAGAATAAATGAAAAATCTTTTGTCTCACAATCGAGAAACAAATTAAACATTCTCACGATGAATGTGTAGAATAATTTGAAACGTTCACCCATCACAAATCAATTAAATCAAAATTGATAGAAGGTTATTGTAGAAAAGTGCATAACGTCACCAAAAAACCTATAATTATCGTAATTCTATTATTAATCTTCACACTGAAAAATAGTTACAAAAAAATATTAATAGAAATGAATGAATGATCGATTATTTGATAATAATTTAATTAAACGTTGTTTTTGTTACTTCTTGTTTTGCAGATTCGGGTGAGATTCTTGCAAAACGTGAGGGTCGTCTTGCACAGCGATGCAAGGTGAAGTGGATTGAAAACGAGTGAACGAAGGGCTCACGCAGGGCTATGTTTACGTGCAAAAGGGTTGAGCCAGGCGGCTCTTGCTTCAAAAAACGACCTTCGCCCATCGTCGGAGATACGTGAGAAGCCGCATGCGCAAATTTTTCGACAACAACAAGTTATCGAGAAAACGAAAAAAGAAGAAAAAAAAACAAATAAAATAAAATAAAATAAATAGCGAGAGCCGGTGGCGAGGTATCGCCAAAATCTCTGCATATATGCGACTCGTAAGGGACGGTGGACACAAGAACGAGAGAGCGTCTCTACGTTGTCTTCGTACTCGTTACAAATTCCAACAATAAAGAACCAACGAACATTTACAAAAAATTTAAAAATAATAAATGAAACAAAAAAACACGATGGAAAGTGAAAGCCCAAGTTTCTCATTTCCATTGCTTCTCTTTTGAACTGGAAAAAAAAAGAAGAACAACAAAAAACAAAAAACAAAAGAGAAAAAAAATAAAGCTAGAAGTGAAAAAGTGTAAAACTCAAAGAGCAAACGAGAAATCATCCACGTGCGGATCTTGCTCGAAGAAAAAAAACAAGAAACAAACAAGCAAAGACAACAAAGAAAACAAAGACCCGGCAACGATACAACGAGATAGAAAAAAAAAATAACACAAACGAAAAAGTAACGACGAAACAATAGAAAACACGAAGTGAGGCGAGGAAAAATTGCGAGACGTGAGAAAATAAGCGATAAACGTGAAAAATGTTGCCCACCAACATGATGTCCTTTGTGAAAAAGGTAAGTCGTTATATACAGCCTTGTTACATGCTTTTGTTCGTAGGTTCTTTGTCGTGTAATTTTTTCGTGGCATTGTATCATTATCGATGTTATCATTATCGAGTGTCTCGAGCTCTGTTGTTCATTATTTCCGGGTGGTTAATTATTTCTGTGCTGATTCGGGGAGATGAGAAATCGTTAATTTCGAGTACAATGGTTTGTCGATGCGCTAGGCGTGTTTCTAGAATTACTAGAATTCTAGAATCGTGAGGGAAAAATCATGTGTGTCAGAGTGTGGGGCGTTTTGACATAGTTTCTCGTATTTTAAGCATTTACAACCCTTAAATGCAAACAAAGCCTCTGAATCTAAATAGCGTTAAAAAAAAAAAAAAGATGACTTTCAAAATTGGACCAGTTCAGGAACAATTAATCGTATATGGGTCTTTCGTTTGTTGAATTACGTACGTTTTCGAGTCGAAGAACGGTTTAGCGAAGCACGTATAACGCTAACGAATATTTCGGTGGGCGAGAGAGTTCGTGGCACTGGCCCGGTGGGTTTTAATTAAATCGTCGGGACGATTGATTTACCACCACGACGGACGTATCTTGGTCACGCGGACACGCGAGCCCGATAAATTTTCACGTACCTCGAGGGGCGCGGGGGGAGGGGGGTCGGTTTTCGGGACACGAGCTTCGGGTTATCGTACGACCGAAATATCTGGATTTTTGTTGAATAAAAATACAGTGATATGTTTATTACCACATTCCCAGTGTGGAGTAAATTCACATCCAACTGTTTGGTTTTCGGTTCAAGGGCTTTCCACTCTTTTCCACGGTTTTGGGGAGTGGGGCTTGAAATTCAGAACGAGCAAAGTTCAGAAGGGTCAAAGTTACGAAAGGTCGCAGCGTAAAATGACATTGCAGCGAATCGTCAAAATTAAACATGACATTGTTATTTATTTATTTATTTATTTATTTATTTATTTATTTATTTATTTATTTATTTATTTATTTATTTATTTATTTATTTATTTATTTATTTATTTATTAACTTGCTGCGATTTCTCACTCCATCGCTTCTGCACTCGCTGATTCCAGTTGATTGGAATTCTCCGGTTGGTCGAGGTCGTCGCGTGCATTCCCGTTGGCCACGTGTCTCCCTGTTTTATTACAGTTCGATTTTTCGAACCGTGTATACCTGTGCAACTCGTCCTTCCCCAACCCCACTCCCTCCTCCCCCTCAACGCCCCCATTACGCGCTTCGCCATCGAGGCAGCTGCTGCACCGAAGGGAGAGAACAGCTTGTCCGCGTGATATTGCTAACTCTCGCGGCAGTAGTTCGTACTGTGTTGCGTCAAACCGCTATGAAAAATCGAAACGAAAATTCGAAGAAACACTGCATTATTCTTCGCCTCGACGTTTTTTTTTTTTTCAAATTTCCTTTCACACGATTTTTACGATTTTTTTTTCGTTTTAATTGAAAATGCATCGAAGAATTGATGTAGTTTTTCGTTGGGACTAGGATTAATCACAAAGTTGACATATCATCCAAAGAATTATAAACATTATCTTTAATACATTGAGTATTGCAAAAATACTTTTTTTTTTCAATCACGTAATTGTTATTCTCACAGACACTGTCACAATATGTTTTTTTTCTATGATAATATTTTTCGTAACCATTTTTACGATTTTTATTTGCAATCGACAAATTCGTCGACGAATTGATATCAATTTTATTCTCAATGAGATTAATCACGAAGCTGCTATTACTAAAAATGTGTAATTTCAATACATTGCAAGAATAAAAGAATACTGTCATGTACAAATTTGTCTAGAATATGAATATTAACTTACATTGATAAAAAAAATTAACTTTGCACGAAATGAACGAAAAATTGTATAAATTATTAAAATTCTGATTGAATGGGGTAAAAAAATGTTCATTATCGTTGCACGAAGAAATAATTCGCGTCGAGAGTGCGTGCGTGTGTGTGTGAGTAGCCTGAAACCTATTTCCCGACTTTATTGCCGCTATTCCACCGACGCTATACATATATATCTATATATAAATAATATATATGTCGTGTAGACGATGCTTATAAGAAACTGGGCTGGAAATAAGCATTCATTGGGCGATGTTCTCGCTTTGCTCTCGTCCTCCATTCCATTTCATTCTCCATTCTCATCACTTCGTTTTTTTTCTATTTTTTTCTATATATCTACATATATATCGTTCACTATCCGGTCTACGTAAGTGATAGTCGTACGCGGCGTATAAGAGGCGAACTCGTCGGTATTTCCCGAGTAATGTCCCCGGTCTCGTTTCTTTGTGCGAGCGACGTTGGCGGTGGGGTTCGGCAAAACCTAGATTCCTCGGGTTCACGACGGCCATTTCTTCGTTGCATAAAGAACCCGTGAGAATTCTTTATCATCGAGGTTCATTCTTCAAACTCGTCGGCGGGACTTTACGTTTTTTTTTTTTTTTTTTTTTTTTCACGTATCGCAAACTGTTTTATTAACTTTTATTGACTCATAATATTCATTCGGAAAATTAAAACGTTGATGGTGAAATTATATTGCAATTATATTTGTGAAATTGTGATTGAAGAATGTGATAAGTATTTCGTTGGTTGAATTAATTGTCGGATATTAAAAGTGAATTTCAAGTTGATGAGAAGAACAAATGAAGAATCACTTTTTTGTGCGATAAAAATGGGGAAGGTAGATTTTTTAATTCATAAACTTCGTTCTCACATCTTACGATACCCTCTCAGTTATCTCATTTCAGTTCCAATCTTCGCTTTCCCCCCCTCCCCCCTCACCTTCGACGATAACTTTCACAACTCGGCTTTCGTTTATTCGACCTTACGACCTCCCACGCTCACTGCGACCCCATTCTTCACGAAGAAGACCCTTTAGCGAGAGTTATCCCGTGTCGTCTCCGTCGCAAACTTCGTCCAACTTCGTCCTGGTATTCTTACCTGATTTTTTTTTTTCGAACGAAAAAATAATCTCCCATTTGCACGATCTTTCGAAACGAGGTTGAAACATTTTTACGAAAATTCGTCGACGCAGGAATGTAATTTTCACGAATGAGACTCAAGAAATAAAAATATCAACGACGTCAAAACGTAATCTCGAACTAATAATTTTTCCATTATTATCGACAAGTCGTTTATATTTGCGTCAAACGACGTTATCACTTTTTTTTTTCCTGCGACAGAGCGTGAGAAACAGATGATTGAAGATAATGGTGGAGTTATTTTGGCGAAAAGAAATAAATTGAGGAAAGAAATCGTCGAACAACCGTTAACGTCTGACCGTAACGCTCCCGTACTACTTAATACGTGTTCACCCTTCGTACGACGCGTGCAACGTTAGTTCCATCGCGGTTGCTCGAGTGGCCATCACAACACCCCAACCAACGACCTTCCCATCTTAACTAACACGACCACGTTTCGTTTTCCCATCCGTTGCCACGGTTCTTTTCGTTTCAAAGAGACCGAGCGTTGATGAGTAGATTAGCCAATTCTGCCGGCTAAAGTTGAAAATAATAAATAAAAAAATATTTAAAAAATCAAATGAAGTAGACGCCACAAAGATGCCACGAAATATCGTTTGTTCAAACTCTCAAAGACTTGTTCTCCAACAATTTTTCAATTATCTACCTGCAAATTATTATTTTTTTTCTCATAAAACGAAAAGTTTTATTTTTACCGACCGCGTTAATCTTTATTCCTCCATCCAAAGAACCGGAAACGTCGAAGAGAATGAAGATTCTGATTCGCCATTTACGCACGTGACTTTGTGACACCTGGCACGATCAAAAGCTTTTCATAACCGGACGCGCAATTAAGAGAAGTCAACAAAATTTAATTTAAGGATCGAGTGCCCCTTGTTGGTGCATCGTGTCTGACGACTTGATTCTCGCCATCAACTTCGAAGAGATTTTTTAACTTGACGAACTCGTCGAAGGAAGGAAAAGTCGAGCTCGAAGAATTACGAAATAAGGGTTTTGCCGGATGTAGAAACGTTGGTCGGGCGTTTATATATTTCTCAACTTTCCTTTTGCCACTTTCATGTTTCCTCTCTCTCTCTCTCTGTCTCCTTCTCTCTCTTTATCATTTAGTATTATTCAGTACACACTGTTATTCTCACCGTTACTTTCTATTTTCAGTACATTTTTTGTGTAATTATTATTTTTAATTATCTTTTATTATATTATATTATATTTTTTTTTGTTCTTATATTTTTAGTTCATTCTTAATCTTATTATTACGTTCATTACCATTGTTTTTACATGCTTAGTTTATTCTTAGTTTTATTATCGTGTTTCTTTTTTGTTGTTTTTTATATCTTTGATATTTATTTTGTTATTACTTACAACTCTTCGATAATTGTTATCTTATTATAATTTTCTTCATTGCCCAAAGTTACGACTTTGTCGTAATTTTCAATTAATAAATCAAATCAAATAATTAATATACAACGTAAACAAATCAAATTAAATTCTTTCCTCGCTCTCTTTAATTTTTCAACCATCTTTTTTATTTTCGATAATCTTTTTGCTTCCTCATAGGGGAAGCAAAAAGATTATATTATATTCATCTTTTATTCTTTTTATATTTTTAGTTTATTTTTAGTCTTCTTATTACATTTATTTTTATATTTTTTTTCATATCTTCGATCTTTATTTTGTTATTACTTACAAATCATCGATCATTGTTATCTTTCTGTAATTTTCATTATTGCCCAAATTTATGACTATGTCGTAACTTCAAATGAACAGATCAAATTAAATAATTAATATACAATATAAACAAATCAAATCAAATCCTTCCCCCTTCTCGGTCATTCGTTCCGTCATTATCTTTTCCCCGGTCGGCTCGGTCTCTTTAATTTTACGGAGACTCGCGTCCCTCTTGAGTCCACAATAACCGACGTCGTTGAGATTCTTCGACGCTCGGAGGGGGGTGGGGGCTTCATCGTCACGGATAATCACGAACGATATTAATTGAGCCGGATGGGTTTCAGCACGCTGTGGTGACTTCGAACGACGTCGTGTCGGGATCACGATCTCGGTTTCAACCCTTGCGTTATATTATATATATATCCCCTCGCCACTTCTGTCAAATCGACCGCTACGGTGCACACGGTTGAACACGACTCGTGTTCGTTCGTGTTAGACATTTTTTGATCGCTCGAGGGATCCCCATCTCGGTTTGGCGTTAATCTTCTCCGAATTGTTAGCTACGGTAAAATTTGATTTATTATTTACGTCGTTTGGCGTTATTAAAAAAAATACAATTTTTTCGATAATCTAATAATAATAATTGTTGTTGTTATTATTATTATTATTATTATTATTATTATTATTATTATTATTATTATTATTATTAATGTTGTCGCATAGATGATAATAATTATTGTATTTAAAAATCTGTGGTTGTTGTTGCTGTTATTATTGTTATCATGTTTTTGCATACTTTCTCAGCTGCATTAGCTGTAATAATTTCACTGATCCTCGTCTTCAGCTCAAGGACTTATTTTCACCCTTACGATGACGAAAAAAAAAAATTGGTTCCATGATATTTGAGGATAGGACAATTTCAGGGAGACGCGATTTCGCTGGAAGCTCTTCTTCATACTCATCCACTCGGTGACATCCACTGGTATTATAAAAAGAAGGAGAATAGAAAAAAAAACCATCCACTAGAATTATATATAAAAAAAAAAAAAAAAAAAAAAAAAAAAAAAAAAACGCGTCAATCGACGCCCCTCGTTTTCTTCAGTCTTCTTATCGCGAGCAAACGAGTCCGGTTATGCTGCCAATAGCCCCAAAGCGAGAAGCAAGACCGATGGACATTTTGCTGGTGATTTGGGTTCTTTGAAATCACGCGATCGAACTTTCCATGCAAATCGGAGAGCGCGTGAAAACGCTGCGCAGTTTGCTTTTCGTATACGTTACACGTAACGAGCAATGACCGATCTCATCGATCCTTTAGCACCGTAACTTTTTTTTTTTTTTTTTAACGTGATGCATCATTCAGCACTGCGTTTCTCGGCACGTGACTGCGAAGATCGATGAGACCCTCCACCTTTTTTTTTTTTTTTTTTTGACCGTTTTCACCTTTCTTCGCGGTCATCCGGATTTTCTCCCCTCCTCCCCCCTCCTCACCGGACTGTTCGGGACTTTGAATGAGTATTAGAATTGTGCGCGTATTTTTAGGAAAATCGAAAATCCATTCATCACCCGACGCTATAGCCCCGCCATCGCGATAAGAGCAAATCTGCTTCTTGTATATCTTTTTTCCTTTCGGTTGGGTCAATAATTCGAAATCCAACGTCGTTTTTCATAACGTGAAAGATTTTTTTTACCTCTATTCCTCTCTCTCTCTTTTTCTTTCTCTCTCTCACTGCCCCTCTGTCACGCTTTTCCATTTATTTCTGGATGAAATATCGTGATATACAATTTTAAGCAGTGATTTCAATATCCACTCACAACTGGTCGAAAATATAAAATGTTTATCCCTTAGTTTTTTCATTTTTTTCAATCTTGTAGTCGAATTATTTATGCTTCTGCTTCCTCATCATTATTGTCATCGATTAATTTTCCGATTGATACAAAAATGATTAATTACGTAAAATATATTCTACAAATTTTTCAATTCCATTGGGGATTATATGACTTCGAAGCTTGATTCGGATTATCCATTGTTCTTTGACTCGGAAAAAATTCATGCATCCCGAACAAAGTTGGAATTTCGATTGAGATTAATTTTATCCAAGGTCACGAATCGAGGGTGAATATATACATAAAATGTTAATGGCTGGGAGAGGAGTTTGATGCTTATATCAGTCGCTGGGTTTTGTTCAGACATCACATTGTCCATCGATCCGTCGATATATATATGTATATATATACATAATATCAGGCATCGAGGCACAGTGGAAGCATAGCCGTGCTATTCCGAATGGACGGGCCCATCAATCGGTCCGAGCTTCGTCTCTATCTCCTCTTCGCTCAATAGCGATGAGAACGATCTTCATTCTCAATTCCGATTCGCTTCAATCTCATCATTAAATGGAAATTCACATGGTTCTCGCACAAACACATTGAACCCACAGCGGAAATCTCGGTCGATGGTGGGTTCTATGATATGCATATTTGGAGATGCAGTCCACATCACTCTGACGTCCGATGGAGCACTCGTATGCTAAGTGTCTGATGTGAAAAATAACAAAAAAAAATCCAATATTTATACAACCCTGTACCAATTCCTGAGATCAAAGACCGTTATGTCGTCCGTGACCTTATTCTCGAGATCCATCGTTTCAGCCGTTGAAAAAAACAAAAATTAATTGCAAAAAAAGAAAAAAAAACGTTATATAGTGTAACTCGAGGTAAAATATAGTTTTATTTGGGTTTTATTTTTCATGTATTATAAATCGATAGATCGAAGCGTTTTGTTTTGATTGAAATATTTTTTGTTTCGGATTCCTTGCAGTTTTTTTTATTAATTTGGTGGAGTTTTCTAGACTTTCCGGAACAAATGATAATCAATTTTAGCGGATTTCTTGAATATCTCCGAAAAATTAAAAAAAAATGGAGTGTCCCTTGTTTGACGTACATAAATGAATATCAAAGTTACAAGGCGATGGAGAACTACGAGGTCCACAAGTTGGGCTTCAAAAGAATGATCCAAATGTTTCACTTCATGCTCCACAGTGTACATATTCTCATTAAATTATGTTCCCATGGCTAAAACAAAAAAATCATGAAAATTCCTTAATTCTCCCCCTTAAACAACTAGTCACAACCCCTCGAAAACGTTCAACATCAACTTTCAACGAACTACAACATTTCCATTCAACGATCATTTCGAATAAAATTTTTTACGAGTTCCGTGACAAAATTTTACGATTACGAATCCATAATTCTCACGTGTGACCCCGTCGACGATGGTTCCATATACATCCGAGTCTCCTTCGCCGAGTATACAAAGGTGTGGAAAAAAAAAAAAAAAAAAAAAAAAAAATCGCCGGAGAATTTTCGCGATTGAAAAGTGAAGTGAAGAATCGTAGAACGTTAGGAGGCCAGGTTGGCCTGATATCGGGAAAGACGGTCGAGTGGGGCGAAGGGAGAGTTTGGAGGGGGAGGAAGGCTATATCTCAAGGAGTGCTGTGAGGATCGAGTGAAAGCTTGGAAAAGCTTCGATGCTCTCCGAAAGTCCGATCACGATCTCGTTGGAAACGTGATCTGGTGCGGCGTGTGTCCAACACGCTGACTAAACTACCTTTTACTGGAGGGCCAACTTTCTTCAGCCACCCTTGTCCTCTCTCTCTCTCTCTCTCTCTCTCTCTATCTCTATCTCTTTTCCCTTTTCGCTATCTCTTTCTCTCACACTTCTCATAATCATCTCTCACCCATTTTCTTTTCTTCCCAGCTCAACTATCATCCCCCCCCTCCCTACACCATTCTTCGACTCGTTCCTTCATCCCTCTAGCCCAACTTTTAGCCATTCTTCCCACCCACTCGCCAGATCCTTCCGCAGCTTCACGTACTTTCCACGATACGTTTTTTTCTTTCTTTTCCTTTTTCTCACCCCCCCCCCCATGCATTACACTTTTCCATGGCCATCGCAGTAGCTCACCTCGATCCACCCAACTTCGTTTCGTCCTTTCACCTTTCACCATTATCACAAACTACAACCGTCGTGCCACGAGAATTAGAAAAATTTCTCATCATCCTTATTTTTTTTCTCTCTGTCTCTTCCTTTCTCAACCTTGGGCCATCGCCAGAACGATTTCGAACGACGCTGCATGCGTTAGGTACGAGTCTCGTCCATATTGTTCAACTCATTGATAGGTATAACCACTCGTACATTTTTTCACAAGACATAAACACGAATAAATTTCAATTTGTGTTGAAATCGTTTATCAGTTGCTATCATCGTTCATCGGTTCGCCGTTATCGATAATATACAGGTGAGGTGTTGTAAAAAAATGTACGAGTAGTTATACCCATTAACAATAGATTTATGTAAATAAAGAATTTTTTGTGTGCTCAGGGACAACTCGAAAAAATAATTACCGAATTAGTCGGAAAATTCCATGTTATTCAAATGGGAAACAAAACGAGCTTACAGCCACGTCTTCTCATTGGACTACAGTCCTGGGGTTTTGCACATATTTTTATTTATTCATTTCGAACTTATCTGGGGGGTGCACTTGTTGAAATTCGTCAACACCCCCATTAAGGTCCACCCTAATGCATATCATTAATTGAATTAAATTCATTATTTCGAATGATTGATTTATTTATATGATTGAATTTAAGAGAAGTTTGTTTTTCTGTGTGCGTTGTCGATATGTAGACCGTTGACGACGGTGTTTCATCGTAATCAACGAAATACGAAGTTTGCGACGTTGAACCGACGAATAAACCGAAACGATGTCCGGTATTCCGGTAAATAATGGCCGATTCCACAGTAATGCAACTTCGTTCAGCCGGTTGTCCGGGCATCGAGCATGGGCACTGTCACAACGTTGAACGATTTCGTACTCGCCACGTCGTATAAACTTGGGTCGGTCCGTGGATTGTCGTGAGTCTGGAAAACGTTATTTCAACGACCTCGTGGCTTTTATTCCGTGAGAAATCCGTTCCTCGTGGTTTTCACAGCGATAAATTTTCGGCAAGGTAATGGGTCCCGGAATGTGCCCGAAAGAGGCATTCGGAGATTTGAGAAGATTCCTCAAGCACCTGCGAAGTTTTGAAATGGATGAAATGAATTCCCACGACGAAAATAACGATTTCTCGGACCGCGAATTCACACCCGGATAAAACCGTCATTGCCGTTGTAAAAATGTCGAAGCGAAAAGAACACAAATTATACGAGACAAAGGGCAAGAATATAATGGACAAAATGGCTGAGAACGAAAAAGGGATGGTCATTTTGCGGGGGAGAAAATTGCACGACTGGTGGAAATTTATCTCACTTGGAGTTTTCCTGTTTTTCCGAATTCTTTTTTTTAACGTTTTTTTTTTGAAAGTTAAAAAATTAAAGTAAACCTCCGTTTTTTTTTTCGCCTGAATAAATTCACAGAATTCTCATCAATTATAAAGAAATTCTCAAACGCTATTGCAAGATGGAGCTTTCAAAACTACCGACAGAAAAAAAATAAAAATAAAAAAATTCGCCAACAAATATTAGTGATGCAACGCAAAAATTGGTACACACACAATATTAGTAGTGTCACATGGCAATACTGAAAAAAAGTTCTCTATGGTATTTTTATGTGATTTTTATTCTTCACCGTGATTTTTATTTTTGTTACATTTTTTTTCTCCGGTAGTTTCGAAATCTCGATCTTGCAATAGCCTTTGAACATTTCTTTATAATTCATAAGAATTTTCTGAATTCTTTAATTTAATTTAACCTCAAAAAAGTAGAGTTTTTTTTTCAAATTTATTGAATTAAAAAAAAAAACATTTAAAAATAGAATCTATTGAAAAAACGTTTCAAAAAATTGGGTTGGCTTTTTTTCCATGAGTCTTATTTACTTTCGAATAAAAAATTATGAACAGAATCGGAAAAATTCATCGCCAGATCTAGATCGGCATGAAATGCCCCATATACATAAAACGGAAGAATGGTGAATACCGGGCCGGATGGTCCGAGGAGTCGGAATGAGGACAGAAACAATGAAAGGAGACAGAAGCAAACCCATTTAAAACGGGACTTGTACGGAGGGTGAGATGGTCTCTAATCGACCATCTCACCCTCTATAAGAGAAAGAGAGAGAGTGAGATCGAGAGGGGAGGAGAAGGAGGAGCAGAGTGAGAAGGAGTTGCTGGCGTCCCGCCAGATACTCGGAAATTTACATCGTGATTATACGAGATTGGCTTTGCTGGGCTGTTCCCTTCCCACCCCCCATCCCCCTTTTCTTCCTTTCCCTCCTGCCCCGAACTCCGTTCCGTTTTCTTCGTTCCGTTTTGTGACCTGTGTAGCCTCGACTTTGCCATCAATATATGCAAAGCCGACGAAGATCGAGCTACGTAGCCGCAAAGTCCTTGACAAGATCCGAACCTGACGCTCCTGGGCGACACGCTCCAGACACATGTCCTCGATTGTCAGTCGCGACCTTGTGGCCTTTGCCTCCGATCCCGCTCGGTTCGCCACAACCCCCCACCCTCGCTTACGCTTTTGCTTCCGATCTAACCTACATCTATCTCGGTTTCACTTCCCCAAGCTCGAGCTTTTCTTGATTTCCCGTATCCTCGAAGGTTATGGATTTTTTTTAATGGATTTCGGACAGAAAAAAAATAAATAAAAACAAACATGACGAGAGACTTTATCGAGATCTTGACTGATTTCTTATCGTATACATATATAGATGGATAAATGTTTACTCACCACAATTGATATTGATGATTATTGATATTGTCAATCAGCGTTTAGCTTATCGAAACTAATTTTTACTTTTTTCTTGCGAATAAAAAAAAATGAAATAAATAGATGGTGACGCAAACGGAACCGTCGGGCAATGCCGGATCGGTGACTCCGGACGACGGTGGCACGACATTCAGCAAGCTTCGACAATTGGGCACGGGATTCATGAATGCGACCGGAAACGGTGAGTTAATTGTTTTTTTTCAACTTTTTAATGAAAATAATAATAATAATAATAATGTGCTTTGCGTTTCGAGTATTAAATGAAAAAAAGAGCTGAAACTTGCGGATCACTTGCTCAGAATTTAAGATATCGCATAAAGCTTCTCCTAGATAATTTAAATTTCCTACAAAATTGCTATTCAAAATATTTTCTGTAAGATCCGCAGTTTCACTGTTATTTTTTTTTTTTTTAATATTCCCGAAATCTAACTTTTTTTACAAAAAAAGTCCGTGAAAATTTTGATTTTTGCCATATAGGAAAAAAATCTTGGTCCGTTTCACTCCTGAGATA
This sequence comes from Diplazon laetatorius, assembly GCA_963662125.1. Classification (NCBI taxonomy): domain Eukaryota; kingdom Metazoa; phylum Arthropoda; class Insecta; order Hymenoptera; family Ichneumonidae; genus Diplazon; species Diplazon laetatorius. The sequence continues at coordinate 3,565,294 of OY759156.1, forward strand.
TTAAATTTATATGAAAAATAAACAGAGCTTTCATGGACTTTGAAAAAAGTTGAGCTTATTTTGAAGTTTGATCTCAAGACTTTTGGTCGATGTCGAAAAATCAAAGTGGCTACGTTCAAATGGACAAAAATAATGTTGAAAAATGGTATTTTTATTGCATAAATACAATGAAGTTGGCCTGGGGTCCAATGGACCCCGGAGTGACCGCAACGGGTTGAACTGCACGAAAGTGGGTTATCGACTCGGCCCCTTTCGATATTCCGCAAATATTTCCGGTGCGCTGAGGTCGCAGTGACGAGAGTGGATAACGCTTCGGTCGCACCTTCAAGATGGTCGACCGTAGCTCGATGCTTTCGGGATTTCCTATTTTCGAAGCTCGGAGCTTCGGGCTTGCGGGAAAAGAAAAACCAATCGAATACTCGATCGAGCCCCATCACCGGCCAATCGTGCAAGCTTCGATCCATTTATCATTTGCATTTATCTTGGCACTCGCCTTGTCCGATAATTTACGATGGTATACTTTTTATTTTTCGTCTTGCCAATACGACTCAAACTATCGCTGTGTAAGAAACTCGGAAATTTTTTTTTCTCTGGATTTTCCGAAAGCCCAAAAGTTTTTTTTTTTTTTTTTCTTTTGGTCGATTCAGATTTTATCTTTGGTCGAGGGTTATCCGATCGAATTGAAGGTTCCCTCATTGGATCTTATCTGGCCAAGGGTCCCCACTTTGATCCTCCGACGTACTTATCGCTGATACTTTCTCACCTTCATCGCTCCCTTATCTCGCGACCCTCGCTTGCTTATCGCACCGGCTATAATCGCTCGTTCTCCTTCCCATCGTGCAATTTGATTCCACCGGCCGATCGAGAAGGCTCCATTAGCTTTTGATCACTCGCCTGGAATTTTTTTCCTTCTCGTCCTTTCATATTGTCTTTCGGAGATGATTTTTTTTTCTTATCGGCAGATAAGAGGCGAGATTGTTCGTGTCTTGTCGGGGCTTGTTCGTTCGTTCGTTCGTTCCGAATCGTTTGCTCGTCGATCATCGAAACTTGTCCCCAAAATGTCAATGTTGATCGATCCGCAATATTCGAAAAAAAATTCATGAAAAAATAAAGTTGTTGTTATAGTTTGTCGAGACGAAATTTTGAATTTTGAAAAATTTATCAATTTATGGCAGTTTGAAAAAAAAAAAAATAGTATTTGTCTTATGTCATAAATATTGAACTTTGATTATTAAAATTAAAATATCAAAATTTTGGCTCGACGTACTATAACTACAAATTTATTTAACAAAATTTACTTTTCAAATTAACGTTATTTTTCAAATTTTACAGATCGATCAAAATTTACCAGACACATGATGTCGATCATGGACAAAATTGGTCCTTTCCTTACTTTTATGGTTCACACGATTTTTAATATAGTAATTTTTATGAAAATTGAAGTAAAAAAAAAATTCTTTATACGAGTACCAATTCAAATAAGTTCAAGTACCATTGAACAATGCGTACGAATTATTTTCATTAATTTCTATTGTTATCCCTACTAAAAAAATAATTCTTAGTGTATTTTTGGCGCTGCCAGACGTACGTAACCCCTCAAACGTTTTTTTATAGAATTCAGTGACAAAAAAAAAAACGATTACCCTCATTCATTCATACGCTCATGATACTTGATATCGTCCTGCAAAAAGTTTCATCGAAAGATCAACAGCGCGTTCACACAAGCCGCGGTAGAAGCAACAGGAAACGAAGAGTGTTTCACTATTCGCGATATGTTGAATTTCATGTAAATCAGCTCGACCGATGAGGCACCGTTGGAATAATTTTGAATATCGAAGAGATGGGAAGAGAGCCCTTCGTCCTTCCTATCGAGCAATAAACTCGCCCTGTCTCCGCGTGTTTCGCCATCGTCGAGCAGATATTCCGAACGAACTATACGCCGAAGAAACAGGAAGACGAAAAAAAAAAAAAAAAAAGAGATAAAGAAAACAGGAAAAAGACGAGAAACGCAGTTCGTCGATGGCGAAGCATCGTCGAGGGTGAAAAAAAAAAAAACAGTGTCTGAACCAGATAGCGACTTCTTGTTCGAGGGAGACCCCGGTGGATGTTTCGCGAAATAATCTTGCCCGTGACGTCGCACAGCGACGAACGAATTCGAGAAAAGGTGCCAACAGCGTGGGCGAACGTCGCAGAGGGTTGAGATGGAGATGGAAGGAAAGAGAAAAAAGAAGAGAGAAAGAGAGAAACAACTCCGCGTTCTTACTGCAATACCGATTGATAAGAAAAGACACTACTCAACTCACAATTCAAAAATATATACTTTCACGACTCTGTCTCGCGTCGTACCACTCTCCTTCATTTCTTATTATTATTTCTCACCTTCGCACAGTTTTCTCACAATTTTTTCGTTTTATTACCGTTAACGACCGGTTTTGGATGGCTTCTCCGAACGATCGTTAGCTTATCTTTCGTTCGGTCCTCGTTCATCGTCGAGAACCCGATTGGCTGAATTTACACGAAAATAGTTACAAAAAAGAAAAAAAAAATTATGAGTACAAATATCTATGTTTAATGAACGTGGTTTTTTTTTTTTTTTCAATTGTTACACCTTCGAAAAATAGGGAATCATGATAAAGCATGTGTGAGACTAATATACTTTATCTGGCTGTGAAAAAAATTGAAATTATAGTTGAGTATAGATATTTTATAATGATAAAATCGATTTCAAATTCGGATTGATCATGTTGCGAAAAAAAAAATTTTAATTTTTTAGGTGACTCAGCCTCCTTAACCTCGTTATTCGAAATCTAACGTCCGGTGACTATTCTGGACGCAAGGATTGCATTCCGGTTACACAAACTTTTGTTCTTGTCTCACTTGTCCCCCCCCCCTCTTCCCCCGCCCACCACAAAAACTTAAGCTTCATGAATCTCCGTCGTTATTAAGTCTTCAGGAGCGTCCTCTGGCACTTCTCACCCTCGCCAACCACCGAGCATCGAGCTTCTTTTCTTCACCCTCTATTTTCCTACCAATCAGTCTGTTTGATAGGAAAATAGAGGGTCCTCTGTTTGCACACTCGACGAAAAAAAAAAAAAAAAAAAAAATGATTTCCACGCGAAATGTTGTCTTGACTCTCAATCCAACTGTCATTCACGTAATTCACGCAAACGCGATACATTATTCAACCCCGAAGTCTTCGTGACACAACTACACAGGCCCACACGACAAGTGTCATTGGAAAAGTTATCATGAACGTTTCGGTACGATCGATAATCAATTATTCGATTGTCAATCACGTTATTGGATGGAAACGAAGTTGTTTGCGAATTGCGAATTAACGACGTCGAACCGCATTCACGTTTGTCGCGTTCCATCGACGATAATGCGAACGATTTAGTTTGTCGTCTGTGACACCGAGTTTATAGCGTTTGTGCGTACGTGTATTGACTACAGAGGGCAGGACAGATGGAATTCGAGAATGAGAGATTATATTGAATTGGATTAGATTGTTTATCAAGTGCATGCTGGGATCTGGAAGTTTCTCTGGCAATTAAAGCTCAATACAAAAAAAGGAGCAAATAATTTGAATGAAATAATAATAGTATAATATAATAATAATAATAATAATAAAATAACATCTATAACAAAGTCGATTCGTCGAAGCACGTTAAAAGCATCGTATAACGAAGAAGAATATAAGTAATATTAATAGTAATCATAATAATAATATATAAGGTAAGGAAAAAGATTTCTACGAAACTATTAATTTTAAGTATCAATCTAGCACAAGATTTGTGAAGAATTTTGTAAGTAAAATAAATAATACAAATGAAATTCCGATCGCAAGAGTGAGAAAGAGAGTCAGAGAACGTCTGACTGAAGCAAGGCTTGCACTACTGTGAAAACCTTTGCTTTCCCTCTCCTTCAAATTTTTTCATGACTTTCCCTATTGAAATTTTATCACGAAAATAATGGCTTCACGACCGCAATTCGGTTGTTTTCACACGTCCTTCCGTTATTTTGCCATTTTAATGGCCAGATTGTTCTTCCATCCGTTTTTTTCCTACGCAACTCTGTCATTTGCGATTTTGAATTATAAAATTTTTAAAAATACAATAAAATATAAATTAAAAAAATTCAATTACATGAAGAATAAAATGTTTAAATATAAATTAAATACAAATTTAAAATAAAAAACGGTTGCAAAATGAAATTGCATTTTGGTTGTATGAAGTTTGTGGATGAGATTAGTTATTCCATTATGTGTGTTTGAGGGAAGCGCAATTACGCGAATGTGGCTTTCCAGTTACTGATATACCGTCCGAGCTATGTGCGCCTGTTCGAGGTTAACTTGGGATTCCACTGACAACGTCGCAACTCCAATCTCCGTCTTTCCAAGGTCTCGAGCTTTCCTCGAAGCATTACCTCGTCTCGAAGCATTCCTCCGACGTTACACAACATGCTTCCTCGGTTCCTCGTCCTTGTTGCAATTATCCTTCGCTTTTACATCAATTTAGTCGGTATTATTATTTTTTTTTACTATGTCTTTAAAGAGTCTTTTATTTCACGATGAAGCCTCCTCACGATAAATTATTGCACGTACTTCGACAACAACTGGCAGTCTCGATACTTGATCGAGAAAATCGGATTTTAAGTATTTCGAATTTTTATATGAATAAACTTTATCACTATAACTTCCGTCAACTTTGATCGATTGAACCCTGACCGTTGACAAGGATACCTACAGTATCATTCAGCCAGTGATACGCATCCAATTTTGCAGACATCAGCGAAACTTATCGGATTTGACAGAAATTCAAGTTTTTCAATTTTGAAGTTCTGCCGATTCAAAAATATTTCACTTGCCATACTCAATCTTATGGATTTTCGTAAATTGATGTTGAGGGTTGTTTGGTATTGAATTCGATGGTTCTTTCTCAAAAAGTCGACAATATCATAAGGGGTTGGATTTCATCTATCATGTTTTGTTGTTTCTTTAAATTCCTATGTTTATTTGAGTCCCTTGAAATCTTTCGCAAAATACAAATTAAAGTCAAAAACAAAAGTCATTAAACAAAAAAAAAAAAAACAAAAAGTCAAAATAGCAAAAATAGAAAACTTAAAAAAAAAAAAAATTTCTTCCAAATTATTTTTTTCAAATTTCCTAAATTTGCAATTTTGACTTTTCAGAATCGCGAAATCATTCATTTTGCGGGGGCGGGGGCGAAATTTGTCCGAACCCCATAGAAGGACCACTCTATTGTGCACTGTTTGCAGTTTGTTCGATTTTTTTGTCAAACCAGCAGCGAGATTATAAATTTGTCGTTTAGTGGGAAGAAAGTCATTTGACGGATCTGAAAGTATGCAATTTGGTGTAATTAGGTTGGATCTTCGTTGGTCGAGGTGAAATCTCGTTATGCACGGCTTGCGCGATTATCCGCAGGTGTTTGAGTCTGGCTGCGCAGCACATAACGATATTATAGCCGTCGCACGTCATTGAGGTAGACCCCGTGTCTGACCAAAGCGCGGCTTTACCACTCGGCTCTCGTCGCTACTGCCAATGCCCGGTTTGCCGATCCTCTAATTTGCATAGTTTCAGCTGCTCCGCACCACCGAATAACCATCCCCGTCGTGTCACCTTGTCGCGTCGGTTATCGCGTATTCCGTTTGACGATGGACCCCGGACTTTCCTCTTCCGCGACATTGATCAATGATAATTAATGGCTTCGATGCTGACCCTGAGACACCGAAATCGCTCTACACAAGGATGCAATGATTGATCGGGAACACGTTTGAACAGCTCGCGACAAAAAAAAACTGTATCAAAACATCCTGATCAAAAGAACGCGTTCGAAAACAACTTCTGTCAAAGTAGCCTCTTTTAAATGTACAAACTTTGCTGTAAAAAATTGTTTTTAGGTTTTCTGGACGCTTAGAGTCTTTTAGCTATTTTGGGGTCTTTTGGGTTTTCATCTTGGTTGCAAAATGGACAAATTGATTGAAATTTTGTAGTACTTAACATTATACTTTCGTATATCTTACTAAAGAATAATAAAAAAGTGGGAACTATTTAATGAGTTGTTCTAGAAAAAAATTGTTAAGGATAAAAATGTAAAAGTTCCGAAACTGGATTTTAATGGACGCAGTTGTTTTGACGGTTTTTCAAGCATGAACCGACGATTGAATATCCCAAGCATTTCGGCTTTCTCTCTAAACTCGTGACGCAAGAATAAAAAAAGAAAGGAAAAGACAGATTTCGACACGAACCAGGAGAATAGTCTGAAAAAAAAATATCCACGGCAGAGTGAAATTTTATTGTGAACCCCTTTGGCGAGAATGTTCCTTCCGACAGTGTGGAGGTTGATGGCGGAACATCCTGGACGTCGCTTCTCCGGGACTTTTATTTGAAACGGAAAAACGTCGAAAGCGTCGTAAAAAAAAATCGTAACCCTGAAAGTAGAGCTCGCTTACCCTTTTCTTCGGCTTTTATTTCTCTCTCATTCTACTTCTATGAGATTTTTTTTGTACTTTAATCTAGTAGCTCGATGAAACAATGCCGGCTACAATTTTATGCTCGGACGGATATTCAGATGCAGTGATTTTTTTTTTCTCAATACCAATGACACTCTCTTCAAATGGGAAATTACATTTATTTCGCGAAACCGAATGAGTTGTAAGTGTGTTGGAGGTTTGTATGGTGGCAAGCTTGTGACATTGAAATTGGGTGCTTGGAACATCGATAAACGGATAATAATTTTGTAGTTACCGTCAACACCGCAGAACGGTGGAAGTAGAAGGGAACAAAAAAATGTATTCACTTCAAATTTGCATTTCGTTGATGGATAATTTCATCGAATTTCTATCAAAAAATATATAGATATATATATATATGATCCAAACTCGATATCTCTCGTTGGCCAATATGAAAAAGTTATAAAATCTCGAAAACGCTTCCTTGCATCGATTTCTGACTTGTTGCATTCGATTTAAAATGCCTGAAAATCCAAAAAATGATGAACCTTCAGCAATTCTAACTCGCACCTTGAATTTATTATTATTTTTTTTTTTAAAGCGAAAAAAACTATCCATCCAAAGTGGGTAGATAAATTAGGGAACATGCTTTCAATCTTCCAGATAATATTCTAAAAATGTATTTGTAATAAATAAAATGGCAGCGTGTTAAAGAAAAATATCGCTTTGGTAGCCAGGAAATATTAGATATTAACGCCAAAAGTAAATCGACTGTGGCGATTTCATCCAGTGTGACTGTGAAGAGTTAAAATCCTTTTTCAGTGACCACCTGAGATGACCCATTATGACCCAAAACTCCATGCACAATTTTAGTTAATTTTTCTCTCAGCTATTGCCATTCTAGAAATACTTTCATCGATCAGTGAGCAAGTGAGTGAGACTCAATACCATTTCGCTTTCATGGCGGCACATATAAATACAAATGAATTCTCCATGAACTCTGGCGAAAGTTCAATCCCATCGCCGAATGCCGAAAAAAAGAGAAAAAAAAAATAGTCTGCTTTAATTCTTTTGTGTGAGAAAGCGAGATCGTCGCCGTGATAGGGTGGAAAAGGGCCGATGGGTCAAGTTTTTGTCGTTGGTATTCTTTCGATGGATTTTCGTGGCTGCGTGACCGTCAACGTCTCGTCGTATTTCTCGAGTGACTCGACAACCAGTTGAAGGAGAGAGTACACACACACACACACAGATTTATACATATATAGACATACATATATACTATATATATAGCTTCGAGGTCGAAGCCGAAACCGCACAAAGTCCCGGACAATGAGGGCGGCCCGACGGAAAGAAATCCGCTTAGAAACATGTCGTCTGACGTGACTTGTGTTCGTTTTCTGTGTCACGAGGATCCCATTGAGGAACGTCGAAGTGTCCGAAAATAACCATTTCCCACTCACACACGCGACGAAGAAAATATTTTGTCGCGTTGTCAGTCCGCTTCATTCCTTCCCCCTCGTTTTTCCATCATCGTTGTTCAGTTTTTTTTTTTTGTTTTTTGCGTTCAATACGAGCTCAATCTTTCGATTGAGCTTGGCCATCGAAAAATAAAAAACGAAAAATCACATTGCCTCGAATTATTTGTCAATGAGTGAGACGAAAATATTTTCCTCGTTCTGTATTTTTTTCTCGTGAAACCAGAAAATGGAAAAAAAGGATTAGAAACGGGAGATATTGTACTGTTATCTCCTGTCGCACCGTGGACCACTCATGACGACCTACCGGACGCTTATCGCATTATCGCAGTCGACCGCAAATAAAATGATAAGTTTGTAATGTTAAGCCTTGAACGCACTACGTTTTTTTGTCACCTTTCACTTTTGCTCATGTGCGAAATATTATAAGCTTTCATTGAAAAAAAAAAAAGAAGAAAAGTTGAAATCGGTTTTAAATTGTAGTCTACAACTCATTTTATCCACATGTTTGATGTTTTCCCTCGGCAACGAAAACTTTGTCAAATCTTCGAACGTAATCATCTCGTAAAATACATTTTGAAATCCATTTGAACACATTGAATACACTTTTTGAAAAGATATCTCGAGAACACGTGGATCGATTTTGTTTCAATTTGGAGAGCTTTTGTAAAAAAAAGCATTCTCTAGAGAGTAAGGAAAACTTTTCCGAAAAGAAAAATTAGTTTCTCCTTTATTTATAAAGAACTAACGAAGAATGTGATATTTTTATTTGAAAATGATATTGAACCTTTTTTGATGAATGCACTGGGCGTTAAAAAAACGTTAAAAAAACGACAGTATCTTTATTCGTTTAGTCGGATTGAATTATTTAATTCTAGAGTCGTCACGCTAGATATGTCCCCTTAAATTTAAAAAATTTAAAAAAATAATAATAATAATAATGTAGCAAGCAAAATAATTCTTATCATAACATTTTCAAGCGTTAACTAGTGCAAAATATTCCGATTGATAAGATGCATTTCTATGTCCTTCAATTTTTTACGTTGCTTGGTTTTCGAGAAAATCCGACAGCGACAGACGGACGGACAGACAAGCGGATAAGAACGGGAAAAAAAATTATTGCATTCGAAAAATTTTCTTTTCGTTGCGTTTACAAGCGTCGTATTTTCGCGCAAGCTCGATGAATAAATCTGTTGGAAAAATCGTCGAACCGCGAGAAGATAAAAGCGACTGGGAAGAGAGAAAGAACGAAGAAAAAAAACTTGCAAGAAGAATATATCTTTTCGTATTCGATTGGCGAACGAGATTCAACCTTCCGTCTCGCCCTCTCTTTCGATTCATTCCCCCCTCCCCCCTCGTCGCCACTTTCGCTGTACTTGGCAAGTCGAGGAAAGCTCGGAAACTTCGTTATTGGCTATTCTCCGATTGCCACGTCTCTTTTCATTCGCTTTCATATCTATGATCTTCCGCCATCTTTCCCACGATCGTTGGAGACCAAAGAACAAAGGGACAAATCGAATTTTAATTTCCCGACTATGTCTCCCTCATTAGGCAACTCTCGGTCTTCGACTCAACCCCTCGACCTCCCCTCCTTCGCTCCTTTTGCACCCCGTGGACTGTATTCACAGAGAGCAAATTGGTTTTTTTCCGTGACATGATCAATCCAAATTTAAAATCGATTTTACCCTTACAAAATACCTGAATTCAGCTAACATTTCAAATTTTTCCATAGCCATATAAAGCATCTGAACGCTGTAAGATTTATCACGAGTGTGGGAATTTAGGATGCGAGGTGAAATGAATTTATGGTGACCTATTATTCAACTGTTTATCCAAAATATTACAGAAAATTTGTTTTTCATTCACGTTATAGATCGCCACAATGTTCAGAGAGCGTAGAAAAAAAATCCCCCACTAATCTGAGAACGAGCTCTGTTACGAAGAAAATGAGACGTCAGAATTGAAAATCTGTTGAGTCGTATGGTCCAAAAGCTACGACAAGTGAAAAATGTTGTGATAAATCTCACAGCATTCGGATGCTTTATATGGCTATGAAAAAAATTTGAAATGATAGCTGAGTATAAGTATTTTATGAGGGTAAAATCGATTCTAAATTTGGATCGATCATGTCACAAAAAAAAAAAATCTAACTTTTTAGGAGACTCAGCCTCCTCAATAACATTCATCGTCGTCAAGTTTTACGAAAGTTGGCTGGCCGATGATCGAAGTGGATGTCCGTGAAAACGCGGTTGATTTTTCATTCCCATCACTGTCTAATCAATCTCGATGAAACGAACAATTTTCCAATTTGTCTCGGTTCTCGACGAAGGCGGCAAATAAAAAAAAAATATACATAAAAAATCATATATATCTATATAATATGATTATATATATATATATATATATATATATATATATATATATATATATATATATATATATGTGTGTGGGAGTAAAAAGGATCGTGAGGATGAGGTCGAGACAGTCAGGAACTTCGCCACCTGGGGAAATGATATCAACGTCGGACACAGCAATTTTTCAAAAAGTTTAATTAGATTTGTGGATAAATTCAGTCTTTCGCTGGGTTCCTCGGAGTCATCGTGGGGGCTCCTCCATCTGGCCTTAGGGCCCTCTGCAAAAAACCCGGACGGGCTTCGGTGGATCTTAATCGAATTTTTTTTCCGTTATCGTTCGCGACTTAACCGCAAAGTTATATTCCACTTTAACACCGCGAAGGCTTGAACTTGGTTGAGAAGGAGGTCGAGGGGGGGGGGTCTGCAATCGGGCTTACGCCTGCGGCAGAATTGCGATAAAGCGAGGAATAAAAGTTCTATCGAGATTCGATTATTCGTTTAAATATGCGCACAATAATATCACCGTGACGACATTTTTCTAACGACACTTTTTGTTGCTCTCGTTTTTTAATTTTTTTTTGTTGGTTTTTTTTCAGTGACGAAATTGGCGCCCGCTAAAATCACGCCTGTCGAGGATATTCAGCCGAAGGAGGAGATACCTGTGATTGAGCCACCAAAACCGTGAGTCTGCTTTTTTTTTTCAAATTTCGTTCGTTGTTGTTTTTTTTTTTTTTTTAAATAAAATTTATTTCTTATAATTTTTTTTAATCTTAATCGAACGATGTCATTTTAATGTCACAATTGATATGTATTAATTGTTTACTCTGTTTTTGACAATTAAGTTCGATTATGTTTATTGTTTTTCATTTGGAAAAGTTGAATCAAAAAAGTTCTTGCTTTTCATACTTTTTAATGTGGCTTTTAAAGATGAAATTTAAAGATAATGATGATTAATACAATACTTTTTTACCTCGTTATTCATCGAAATCGTCGTCTTGTGTGTTCGGTGACACGAAAAAACGTACAAATCACAAAGTTGAATTTCCAGTTTCACATTTTTTACGGACATGACGCAACTCGATGGAACAATGAAATGTCGTTGCATGGAAAATATACGTATGAATTGCATTGGTTTTCGCGTACGCAGTGTCACCCAGAATTATTTACACCTCTGAGCATAAAGAATGTTTGAAAAAAACGAATCGGGTCATCGAGCTTTTTTTCAAGGTGATACCTCTGCACATACGATTCGCCTCGTACCTACAGTACAATGATACAGCCACCCACTACATTCATACATATGCATGTTGACGTTATTGACTGCACTCCACGTTACCAGGCACAAAAACTTTGGTCGTTTTGGCCTCCATAGAAAACTGCAGGTTGATTCATTTTCAAAATGTAACGGAAAAAGTAAGCTCTGGAAATTGAAAAAAGTCAAAGTTGACGAGAGTTTCAGTGACAAAGTTGGATTCTCGAAAAAAATTCCAATGAAATATTCTGGGGATGAAAAGTGAGTGTGATATATAGTTTCAAGGTCACTTATTGAAATCAGAATATTTTTGGTTTCAATATAAAAAAAATTGACAATTATTTCTTGTCAGGTTTCATTTCATGATTTTTGTCAAGACAAAAGTTGTCAACTTTTTAAAAAATTTTGAAACAAAAAAATATTCCCACATAAAGTTATCTCAATACTGTGAGTTTTCCATTTACTTTCTCCCTCCTCAACATTTTTCATTCACCGGAAAAATAAATTCCGACTGTAAAAAAAAAAATTGTTACGCATTGATCATAAGAAAAGTCATTGATTTTCTTATTGTTTTTGAAACACTGGATAAACAACGCTACGTAGACCAAAAGTCCACATGAACAATGTTGTAGAAAATTGAATTTCCCATAAAAAAGTCAGCGACGGCATACATCTAACTTTGATAATCAACGCGTGGGGAAGCTCGAAAGTCGGGAAATGTTGAAAACCGCGACGACTGGTAGGCGTTCGAAATATTTCACGTTCGCTGCAATGTCATTCCGAATTTCGACGGTTCGCTGCAATGTCATTCTACGCCACGACCGTTCGTAACATTGTCGTTCGAAACATTCGGCGTTCGGAATTTTTACCCTTCTGAAGCACTACGCGTTCTGAATTTTTATAGCCACCCGGTAGCTCCGGTGGGTGACACGTCACCGCAGTCGACTCTCTCCCATATTTCAAACCCTCGCTCGGTATCTCATCCCCCGCGGGTTTCGACGTTATCCCTGCTGGACATTTTGTCGTTCTCGTTAAACGAAAGCTCGTTACTCCGCGCACCCGGACGAGCTTCGCGACGAGGAGAGAGCAATACCAACTGTGCTAACCGTCGTACCGGAAGCTCGTTTGGATCTCCTCGCACTCGATTCACTCCTTTCCCTCGACGTTTTATTTATTTTTTTCCCCTTTTTTTTTTCTATTTCACACAATTTTTTTCTCCAGACTCGTCGAGAGCTTTTTTTTTCCTCCGTTATTATTTCTTCCTCATTTTATTTCACAGAGTTTTGCACTCGGGAATAATTATAAACAACAACCCACTCCATTACGATTGATTTATTTTATTATTATTATTTTTCTTTTTGGTTATATTTAATATTTTTTTTTACTAATCAATTTATCACATTTTTATTGGTGTGCAGGAAACCCGAGCCTGGTAAACCCGCGAGTCGTGAAGGTGCGTGCAGAATTTGTCTGAGATCCTTCAAACCCGAAGATTTTTCGAGAACGTGTTACGAGTGCCAGTACAAGGTGTGCGAGGACTGCGCCTATTCGACCAAACCCGATTCCGACGATCCGGTGAGTTATCATCCAATAAATTATTTGTACCATGTTTATTTTATAATATTTATAATATGAGCTTTCAAGCTTACGGATGAAAAATATTTTCGAAAGTTGTATCGTTGACATCAGCATTATCATCGAGTCCCACGTAACATAATCATAGAATTATAATTATAATCAATCTTCATAATGATACATTTAATCAATATTCATGATTGCAACATTCATTCCATAAATAATTATAATCGTTGTATTGGATTAAATTTAATTAATTTTTTATTTTTTCGTGATTTAAAAAAATTTGCATGAAAATGATTTAATGAAAAATCGAATTATTCTCATGGCAAGAAACAGCGTTCAAAATTTCTCGATAATACCAAAATAATTTTCATTCGTGATGAGAAATAAACCAACAAATAAATAAATAAATAAATACTGAAAATATTTTTTCACCCATAATGTTACAATAATTTTGTCGAAATATTAAACAAATAATGAAAATAAAAATAACTTGGAACGTTTTATGGAACATAGATATTTTGAAAAATCAAGAGTATCATCAATTTCATTCACGAATATTAGAAAAAAACTTGTCAATCTCGAAGATGATGTGCCGACACGGACGAAGCAGATGTTGAATTAGAGCGATATAGCGCTGTCGGAGATTGTAACGGATCGAAGATAAAACCCTCGTGAAACGCGTGGCACATCGTTTGATATCTTCGTGTCCTCGCAATAAAACCGATCCGTGCCCCCGGGTTCCAGAATTTTCACTCCGATCGCGCGTTTCGTCCCTCACGTCCGTGAGCCATTTTCCCCCCTCCCTTTCACTCCCAACCCCTTCTCCACCGACCCCTCCCGTTTTAATCCCTCGCGCAGGACGTCTCGGCCCATTCCCACCCTCTCTCAACTACCCCTCGCGTCTTGCGTTCTCTCACGCCGGACAAACCAACGCAATAAGAGAAATATCGCGCCTCGGAACGCTTTATCGTTCTCGAACCGACAATTTCGACCCTCTCGAAGAACCCGAAGAACGTTTGTACGTGCCCTCTCGCAATTCCATCGCCATTCTCTTAATTACAGCCGAAAAGAAAGAAAAAAAAAAAAAGCCCCGAGGACGTTAAGGCCTTATAAACGCGATTTCGCCGATTTTCGAAGGTACTTTTCTAAACGCGTTTTAAAAAAAAATGACGCGTATATTGACCACTTTTTTTTTACAGATTATTTATGTACGTGATTGGGTATATTTTTAAAAAATCCGAAATGTTAACAAATTGCGGAGATATTGCATAATAAAGCAATGTACTTTTTTTTTGCACTCGCGTTGATGGTGAGAGTTTTTAGCATCGATGTGGGTGTCTGAAAAAAAATAAACATGTTTATAATTGCATATTGAATGTATCTTCATTGTGAACCAAAAATATTATGAAAAAAAACGTTATTGTAATATCAATTCGAAACTTAACATTTTTTTAACTCAATTTTCTGTCGGTATTTTATTTTTTATATTTTTTTTGTGTCATTGAAATTTTTGTTACTATGGTTCACACGATAGGGGATGATACTGTGAATATGTTGTAAAATATTTCAAAGCGATCTGAACCTTCGTTCGAAAGTTACAACTTTCACACTGTTCAAAAAAGTGAATCGTGGAAAAACAATTGTTGACATTTTTCAATTCTGTAAAACTCAAAATATTCCTAACCTTTCAGGCTAATTGAATCAGAAATATTTAAAAAAATGAATAATTTCAACATTTTTTCGTGTATATAAGGCCTTAAAGCGTTCAGAGAGATTTCAAACGTTACCATCAAATTAAAACATTCGAAATACGAATTCACGATGAAACTAACGGTTGGATTACATTTTTTTTAATTAACCGACAACGCCTACGCCAACGTCGTTAAATTATACCGTTTACTTTGTTTTTCCGTTGTATTTTTGTCCCATTGTTATTCTCCACTTCCTTTGTTCGGATTCCACGCAACGCTAATTGAAGGAAAAAACAAACGTGCAAAGGTCGAGGGTTCAACAGTTGAGTTCGAGAACACGTGGGAGGTTGTCGTGTGTTATTATCGTTCGACGGTCGCATTAATCACGACCTTTGGTGTTAACCACCTACCACTCAGGGTGGTTTCGATATTGTTGCGCGCACGTGGCTCGGCGACTTGTGATGCAACACCACTGAAAACTGTATAAACTCGTTCGAATATTGACGAATAATTTAATCGTTCGACATAAAAGTCTCATTTTGTAGGTTTTATTTATCGATACTCATTTCGAAACTCGATGTGGCAATTTTTATTTTATTTAATTTTTTTCAATTTTATTGTCATCGCAGGTTCGTAGATTAAACTGAAAACGCACTGACAGGCATAAGATAATAAAAAATGAAAAATAATTACATAGGTAAATCATTTAATCTGTAATATTTGTTTATCATTTGATTATCATGGTGTTTGGAAAAAAATCACAATGAAAATCAATAAAGACGATAACAATAATCTAAAATATCCATAAGCAATATTTCACCTTTTTAAATACGGAATTAATTGATAATTCATCATTTATTAAGGTGCCACGAAAGAAAAAACAAACTGATTAAACGTTTACAATATTTTCCAATTTCATTTTAGGTATTTAGGTGCAATTTTATTGTTTCCTTTTTTGGTTTTTTCATTATTTTCATTCTCAATCAACATTTCACCTTTCAAAATACCAAACTGATTGATTATTGAGCATCAATCAATACAGTCACAAAAAAAAAAATCCAAATTTCGCAAACTTTTGCAACATTTTCCAATTTCATTTATATTTACTTGCAATTCCATGATTTTCGTTTTCCTTTTTTTTTATCGATTATTTTTATTATTCCAGTCGACATGGTGCTGCAGCGTGTGCAAGAGAAAAATTTCTAAGGGTCAACCCCTGGTGAACGAGGATTCGACCGAGTCCCATCTCGACATACCGTCGCGCGAGATTCATCGACGTCACAGCGACGTAAAACTGAATTCTCAGAACGAGAGTCAATTCGCGGGTCTGGGACGTGGTTTGGCACCGCCCAGAAGCTCGGACACAGGTCGTCGACACTCGGACGTTTCGCCCGCGACCCTCAAGGAACTCGAGAAGGTGAGTCGACGTCGTCCAACGTTCGATGAACGAAACGCCTGATATATTTTACGCTTTTCACACGCAAGTTCTGTTATAGCTCGTCGTGGATATGTCTTATCGCTGCCAACATTTTCCCGCAAATTGGCTTCGATATCGTTGGCTTGGTCGGACAAAAAAAAAAAAAAAAAAAAAAAAAAACGAATTAAATAAATAATCACAAACAAACACAGAACCAGGATGGCCTTTTTTTTGTTTGTTTCTTTTCGACTTATCGAAAAAGGTTTGGGAAGGTTCGATAAATCCGGTCGTTGGGGTTTTGGGTCGGATTGATTAATCGAGAGTACGTTGACGGTTGGAACGTCCAACATTGTTTATTGTCTCGATCGAACGTTCAATTATTCAAACGGCATTGGATTCCGGCAAAACACGTCAATCCTGGTATAAGCTACGAGGGCTTTTGCTTGATTGTATCCCCTGTAACCGGTTTCGAGTTATTGACCTGAGCGTTGCCTCCCCCCTCCACCCTCCCTCCTCCCTCCACGCCTCTGACCACCCTTTAACCTTGTCGCGAAAGAGCATGTGCTGATGGGCGTTCGAGGAGCTTAAATACGGAGACAGACGTGCAAAATTTAACCCCCAATGCCTCCCCCTCATGGACCACTCATAGTCCATCGAAATCGACGTCCGTTTCGCGACGAACGATGAGAATTGTGTTGCATGTCAAACGCCCCGGGTCGATGGCAGTTGTGAAGATGAAAGATAAGGGCTGGGCTCGAAATTCGGATCGAGCAATGATCGGAAAGGCCAGAATTCGGAACGCCCAATATATAGGTATAGTTGCGTACCTCGTCAGCCGGCCGCGAGACTACATTGGCCCGACTTTCAAGCTTTCCCACGCGTAAACTATCGATGTTAGATATATGCCGTCGTGGACTTTTTTGTAAGAAATTTAATTCTCTACAACATTGTTCATGTGAACTTTTGGTCTATATAGCGTTGTTCAGCCAGCGTTTGGACAGGAAGATAACAATGTATTGAAGAAAATTATACATTTTTATCTTCCTGTCCAAACGCTGGCTGAACAACGCTATATAGACCAAAAGTTTACATGAACAATGTTGTAGAGAATTAAATTTCCTACAAAAAAGTCCCCGACGGCGTGTATCTAACATTGATAGCTCACGCGTGGTAAGGCTCGAAAGTCGAGCATTGTCTCTCCAATCTTTGGGCGTTCGGAACTTTGGCCTTTCCGAACATTGCTCGTTCCGAATTTCGAGCCCAACCATTTTTTCTCGGTTGTACCATTTTACCCCGGGAGCTCGTGTATTATTAACAAACTCGCGTCACTGTTCGCACCGGTGAAGAATTTTTCGCGCGCGGGTTTCACGTAAATTCGCGGCCCTACACGAATAATATATGCGTCCCAAGAATTCAGGACTCGAGAGCGTGGAATTTTCACTTTTCAACACGCGCCTCAACCACGACTGAACGAACACCGTATTACACTTTCTCCCCCTCGCTCGCTCCACCCTTCCGACCCACCGAGGCACGTGTACATACGTGAAACGTGTCAGCGCGATAAGTTTCTCGGAAAAATTCCATGCAATTCGGTCTGTCAAAAAATTTCCGTTTTTTTTCATTTTTTTTTTTTTTTTTTTTTTTTTTCATTTTCGTGGGGAAAAAACCGCGGATGCTCTAATTTTGTTTCCGAGCGTGATTCTCGTTTCCCGGTAATTCGGAGAGGGTAATGAAAAACCGCACTCGCGTGCTTTGCTGTGTTCGCGGCAAAATTGCAATTACTGCAGAGAACATTTTTTTTACGCCTCCGGCTATTCAGTCCCCGGAGAATACAATTTAAAACGAAATAAATGATGATTGAAATGGTACAAATCTCTCAACGTCGATGTGTTTTTTTTTTTTTTAATTATTATTTTATTGTAATTATCGTATTTTTCAAAAAGTCCATTTTATTGTTAATTTAAGTACATTCTTTTGTTTATGGAGAACACATTTTTCAACAGAATAAATGATCATTGAAATGGCCGAAATTTCTCAACGTCGGTTTTGTTTTTCGAAATTCATTTTTAATCGGATTTTTTTTTTTTTCAAGTGGAATTTATAGATTTTTTTAAGGACATTTTATGGTCTCCAAAGAATTCAATTGAAAACGGAATAAATGATGATTGAAATGAAAAAATATATAAAAAGTCTCAACATGGATTTTTTTCTCCTGAAAATTCATTTTTAAATTGCAATCTAATTTTTTTGTCAAGCGAAGTTTATCGTAAACACATATTCGTTTGAAACTTCAATAAAGTTGTGCCGGAGATACTGCAACAGTGGATTTCGATGGAATTTGTCGATATATTCGTCGATGGTGATGAGAATTGGGACAATCATTTTCGTTGGAATGAAAAATAGTGATCTTTTTTTCGAGTACCATTGCGGCGATGGTAGAGTCGAACGGGACGATTGTTTTGCTATTTGCAAACGAACCGACTCGATTTAGTTCCAGCTTGCGCTTTCGGTTCCCGGTCTCTGGCCCGGGTTTGAAATTTTCAATTTCGGACGGGCAAAAATCCGTTGACACTGTTTTATTGCCCGTATGTACGTGAATACGATTTTCTCTCGTAGCCATTGACCCTTCGACTGCCCGGAACCTTTATTTCTCATTCGCTCTTTCTCTCTTGTTCACTCTCTTTATTTTATTTCTCTCTCTATCTTTGAATTTGTATTTTTTGTTATTGTTACCAGATATATTTTTTTATTCCCGTTATTGTTATTATTATTATTATTATTATTATTATTATTATTATTATTATTATTATTATTATTATCGTTGTTGTTGTTATATTGATTTTTGTTATTGTTACTAGATTCACTTATCGCTCATTTAGCATTGCCAAAAATATTACCAAGACATAATAAATAATCAATCAATCTCTTTCTCTCTCTCTTTCTCTTTTTTCTTCATTTGTATTTTCGTTTCTGTTATCTTTACTCAATGTTTTATTTATAATGTTATCTTTACTGATGTTTCCAATATCATTATCATTATTATTAATATTATCGTTATTATTTGCTAGTGTTATATCAATTATATTTAGTTTGTTATTATATTACACATTATATACTATTATTATTTTTGTCATTGTTAATGAATTTACTGATTGTTTATTTTGCAATGCCAAAAGTTTCGCTAAGACATAAATAAATAATCAATCAATGAAATTTTCTGCTTCCCTCTATCTCTCTCTTTCTCTTCCTCTCTCTCTCTTTCTTTCTCTCTCCGACCAAAGCTCCCGTATCACGTCGAATTTGCGTATCACCCTCTCTCACCCGTATATCCACCATTTTCAAATATCTCGTTCCCTCGATCCTCGTAAAACCGAATCTCCATCGCGTCCGACGTGGAGTTTATCGCCAGCTTGCACACACGCCCGTCGAATCTATCCGGCTCTGTTTTCGATTTTGAGCTTCTACAGAGTGCACCCTCGTTCGGCAATCACGCCCGGGGGCTTGCGAAAAGCTTTCGGAATGGGGGAGAACGGGAGGGGGGTAATATTTATCAGCGTACTTTCCGATCGCACGGATGCCCCCTCGTACGTTCAATCGCAAATCCACTCGACGACGATTACCGCGGTAATAGCTGGCACACACACGGTCATCATTGTAGACACTCGCACGTTACTTTCGCAAACGCAACTTCGATCCGAGTAGAGCGAACATTATCGGAAATTGGCCATTCGTTCGATGAAAATTTATTTCAAATGATTATTCAACGAAATTATCGTGATTTATCGTCGTGAGATGTTAATAATGTTGGAAATATTATGTTTTAATGTTCTTTATCGTTTTTCCGAAGGGTTACAAGGCCATTCTATTATATTCTCATTCATGCTTATTTTATTCTTATTTTATTTCGCTTTATTTTTCATATTTTCTCTGTAGTTTTTTTATTTCCAATTTTTTTAGATTTTTTTTTTGTTGTTTTCAGTTCGTCTTACTTTATATTGTCTTGAATTGTGTATTCTATATTCTATATATTATTATTATTATTATTATTATTATTATTAAAGTATTCCAAAATTTCTGTGATAATTAAAAAATAAATAATTTACTTGAATTATTATCTCACAATATATTTTAATGATTGACAAGTCCTATGATCCATGATCATTCGGTCAGTAAAAACGATACAAATGAATTTTCATTGAACGAATTTCCATCTCTACATATTTCAGACGCTTATCATTAGGTATAGATAGCTACATAAATTTGAGTTTAATTTATCTCGAGCATTCCAGGCCGCACAAAAAAAATAAATAAATAAATAACCAATCGATATGATCGTCATATGTTATCCAACCTTATCTCTCGAATAACGGTAAATAAAAAATAGAATCGGTGTCTCCGACATCCGAAAAACAACTGAAAAACAAAATTTTCAAATGTATTTCGTTTAAAAAAAATCATTTATTTTGAAAATAAATAAATATATTTTTACAGTGGTTACAGTTAACATAAATTGGATTTTCCGTGGCACGGAATGCTTCATGAATGATAATAATTCTGTGTGCATAGAATAAAAATGGTTGTTGCTGGCGATGTTGTAGTGTGTGCTTCGGAGTAATTCGTTATACCGAAATGGTGCTTTTTGTGCATTGTTAACCTGCGCGGTCGTCATAGCCAGTCACCAGCTTAATCGGACCGACAACTCGACGATGAAAAAATCGCAAAGTCCGGAAGCCTGGCTTTACCATCCTGAAACTCCTGGCTTTTCTAGATGGATGCGCAACAGTAGACGGAAACTTTCGCACACACACAAAACATAAAGCTGGAACTTGAGAAAAACATTTTTTTTTTAATTTAAAAAATATATTATTTGTAAAAAAATGATATTCAGTAATGATTATTGATGATGTTAAAAAAACACATATTATCCTATTTATTTATTTATTTATTTATTTATTTATTTATTTATTTATCTATTTATTTATTTATTTATTTATTTATTTATTTATTCATTTATTCATTTATTCATTTATTTATTTATTTATTCATAGCGAGTTGACTCTAATTTTATTTATTCAATTTTCAATGGCCACAAATTAATTTTTTATTTGGTATCGAAAAACAAATACACAGAATCAATCAAGCACTAACGCGGCTGTGTTGTTGATGCCCATCGGACTGACATGATCGTTGCCTCTAGCCCTAACTGTGGTGGCGTCCCTAGTTGCGAACCCTAACGGCCTTGTGAATGTTGTAGTTTCGAAAGGTTGCAGGAGAACGACGTGGCACCGAGGAACTCGGTTGGGAGTGGAGAAGCAAATCGCGGGGCGGTTCGCCGGATCGTCATCAGTCCGACAGGGGCGAACGGAGCGAGCGGGGCGAGAGAAGCGAGAGAAGCGAGAGGAGAGAACGGGACGACAGAAACGACAGAAGCGACAGAAGCGAGCGCGGAAGAACGTCGAGTCCTCAACGTAGTGGAAAAAATAGTTCTGCACCAGGTGAGAACCAAAAAAAAAAAAAAAACAAATAAATAAATCGAAAATCCTCGTTCGACCAAGCAAAATGGGAAAAATGTCAATCTTCTTTCACGTAAAAATCCAAGAACATTGAAAAAAACCTATTCTTCGTTCTGTCATTTTTCTACTTGCGAAAAAAAAATCGAATATCCAGTCGAAATATTTTTTTTTGTCGCAAGCAACGAAAAATAAATTTCCTTTTGCTCGTAAAAATCAGAGAATATTCAAAAGAACCTAATTTTTATTATTTTTTAACTTCTTTTAAAAAAACTCTTGATATTTATAAAGTTCGAAAAACATTAAGGGGGCTGAGTCACTTGAAAAATTAGAAAATTGATTTTTTTTTTGAAAAATCTTGTGATAAATTCTACAGCGTTCAGATGCTTCATATAGCTATGAAAAAAATTGAAATGATAGCTGAGTATATATATTCAATGAGTGCAAAATCGATTTTTAATTTAAATCGATCATGTCGTGAAAAAAAAATAATCAAAAAGTTCAATTGTTATTTTACGTTGTTTTTTCAAACAAGATCCGGACGCGCAATTGGACGCGGACGAGGAGGAGGAACGTCGAAGACGTTCCCGTCGCGGTGGTGGCACGGTTCGCAGAAAGTCAAGAGTCACGAGACAACACTCGTACGACGACGAGATCAAAACGGCAGCTTTGGGCGGAGGCGGGGGCGGTGGACAGTCGTCGCACGGGGGCGAGCCGGGACTGGGAGTCGCGTATCAGATAACCCGCAGGTCGTCGGCTTACGATGTTTACTCGACAACCGGAAGCGGCGGTCTCAGCGCCATGGCGATAGCCGCTGCCCAACAGCAGATGCAATGCAATCGCGATACCGAGCCAATGTACACGAAACGAGCATCGATATCCGGCCAAGGTAAATCCCCCGATCATCGTCAACGTCGTTCTTCACGAAAATTCAATTCGCAACAGCAAAATATTGAACAGAAACAAAATTATCATACAACCGATCAATCATTCTTCTTGCCAGAAAAATGTTTTTCTTTTTTTTTTTTTTTTTGGGCGACCTAATTTTCGAAATTGTGCGAAATAAATATTTGCGATTCATAGTAAATTGATGTTCGATTTTTAAAAGCTTTTGTTACATTTTGTGGAAATAAATGTCTTTGTGATTTTGATCGACAGGAAGGATAAATTTGTTGATTGTAATTTTTTTCCACCAATTCTTACTTGGTCGATTCAACATAGGACAATCGTGATAAATTATTCCGAAAAGAAATAAAAAGACGAAATATATATGTCTCCGTAATGTAGGTAACAAAAAAAAAAGGTCGCATTTCGCCATAGCTTCGTAAAAAGATAAATGTTTTTCGTTGATCAAAGAGGATCGTTGAAAAATTTTTGGAAGCGCGTAATTCGGATAAAAATTTATTTGAAATATTTTTTTTCCGATTCAATGATCATAAATTCTGAGATCTATTTTGAATATTGGAATTCATTGTGAGATAATAATTCATGCAAATTGTTACGGTAATGTGACAATATTGATTTTCGCATGTAATTTATTCATTCGAAAATATATTTGAAAATACATTTTCGTTCGATCGCTCCTGGTAATGAGATACTATCCATATGTATAACAATTCAAGCAATCCCCTCAAAGTAGCTGCCCAAAGCCTGGTTCTGGAAATAGTATGACAGTCTAGCTAATAACTGACAATGTATTATACACAATAATAATAATAATAATAATAATAATAATAATAATAATAATAATAATAATAATAATAATAATAATAATAATAATAATAATAATAATAATAATAATAATAATAATAATAATAATAATAATGTCGTAGTCTATTTGGTTGGAGAGTTTGCAATATTTGCTCAAAATCATAAATATAACGAAGCAGAGTTATAGACGACCAGAAGTAGAAGCGGATATATATACATATATATATATATATATATATATATACACAACATTCGAGGTCTGCAAAGGGAAGGTCGCAGGGACTTTCTCGCTCGCTACTGCTAACTAGTCACATCCAATATCATATACATACGTACGTAACGAAAAGTTCAACAAAGTTTCCGGAAACTCGTTTCGAGTAGCGCAACAACTCACGGGCCCAACCCGACTAATGGCCCTTTCTGCTTCACTCGCACCCTCCCGACTCTCACCCTTGTTGAACCACCCAACCACGGTCGTCACGGTTCACCAGCGGCATAACCTCAAAACGAGCGATTCAATTATCCCACGCTGGTTGCGTGACAACTCTTCCTCAACTGCACATCGTTCACAGATCGATTCACAACAATCGGCTCGTTTCTCAAACCCGTCGCACTCTTGGAAATTCTTCACCACAATTGCTCATCGTTTAGTTTTTCCACACAAATTTTTAGCGTATGGAAATAAAATGCAAAAAAAAATCTAATTTTTTTTACAAAAGAATTTGTGAAAAATTTATTTTTTTCGAAATGGTGGAAAATTTGACGTCGTTGTACTCTTGAGATTTTATATTTTTGTCCAAAAAATAGAGCTTTCATGGACTTTGAAAAAAGTATATTTATTTTGAATTTTGTTTCCGCTGACGAGAAGCATTGTACTACTTTTTCGGTATTTATTATTCAAAATCGTTTATGAATTTGTTTTCAATATCGTAATAACTTTGTATCTGGTTAGAAAGTTGACCAAGAGTAGAGACTATTGAGAGACTAGTATTCGTCCAGACTATATATGAATATCCAACATGTCCATTTTGTGAAAATAATTGTTTTCACGATTTATTTCATGAACATAATACAGAAAAATTATTTTCTATCGTGAAAAAAAGAACGATGAATTGTTTTTTAATCCACTCCATTCTGGCTTTTCATCCAAACATTAAAAAGGAAAATGATCATTTCACACTTTATTGCACGAGTGATTTTTACATCGATCTTTTACCCAACTAAAACTTATAACAGGTTTAGTTATTAAAAAAATCGAAAGTAAATGAATTCAATAAATTAAAAGAATCAATGAATTTAAAAAAAATTCAAGAAAAGTCGTTCAATGTATTATCAACAAGCTATCATTCGATAGCACAACTATTTTCCATCGTAAATAACAATAATCTTACTTGCACCAGTTTTTTTTCTTTTATTTTTAATTAACCGATGAATTTGTTCGGAGTATTGGATTCTCGTCCATCGCGAAATGCGAGAAAGTAAAAAAAAAAAGTGGAACCCAATCAATCGGTACGGTAGCTTGGAACATCGTGTGACAGTGGTTTGTTGCACACGTACACGCGAACGTTGGTCGTTGCGTGGTCCGGAAAACTCTCGTCGATGTATATATGTCTGCTGTGTGTGTGTGTGTGTGGAAACCAACGGAAAACCAGATTCAAAAGCTCTCTCTCTCTCTCTCTCTCTCTCTCTCTCTCTCGCTAGCTCGTATCCCGTTCGTAATCGAGTATATAACTTTGATACCGGAGTATCGAGAACTCGGAAACTCCGACTCTCTGCTCGCGCAACACGTTCCAAGGCCATTCGTTTTCGTATATATATATATACATATACATATACATACACATATATATATATATATATTGCGCGACCCACGTAGGAAGCGAGAGTCATAAATAAAACGAGGGTGGGCAACGGAAATCCCGCATTAACGACACTTTCAAAGGACTCACGTACTCGCGCGAAATATCATTCGATCGATGGATCGCGAAAAAAACCAAACAAAAAAAAAACATTTCGTTGAACAAAATTAAATTTAGACGAAAAAAATATTTCATAGATATTAACCGTGGAAAAAAATAATTTGAAAAAAGGTTGTTCAAACGAATAATTCAAGTTATTTCAATGTTGATGGTTTTGTTTCAACAGGCACGAGAGAACCGGAAGAGGTGAGACCGTCGGGCAGAAGACCTTCTTTCCGAGCCATCAAACCTGTCATGCCCTACGAGATGGCCCCCGATGACGAAAAAATGATCAACCTGGATGCCAATTCGGTGCCGGATGTCGTGCCTCCGACTCAGCCTCAGAGACGAAGGGGTTCGCAACTGTGAGTACCATCGAACGACCCAACCTTCCATTAAATATGTATTCGGGTTATCGTCGGTTTGACCCTTCGAGGTCACGCGTTCTGGAAATAACCCCCTGGTCACAAGGGGTCACAATGCAATGATGATATCACGGAAAAACTTTTCTTATCGAATTTTCAAAATGGCGAAAAAAAATCTTCGAGGGATCAATGCGTGAAAAATCTTAGTTTTTTTTTCGAACAAAAAAATTATGAGCTTTACAATTTTTGAGAAATTAACATTTTATACACCAAATGATGAATTCTTAAATATCAAAAAAAGATTTTAAAAAGTGCATCCTCATACAGATTGAAAAAAAAAAAAGCAAATTGCAATTGCAAAGTTTCAACTTGCAGCTTCTTCTTCGTTTCTCCTGTGATTTGGATTGCACACCGGTCCAATGATTTTGTAATACAAAAATTGCTATCCAATGTGAAGCCCGAATAATACGTATTGCATTTTTTTTTTCATCTCTCTTCATGAATCATCGAGATTTGCATATTTTTTGCTGATCCAGAACGATTAGAGCTTGTAGTGGCTTTATCGTCTGCTCTCTTGATCTCCTCCCCTCGTTCCGCACTTCGCCCGACTAATTTCGCGCCACCCTCCCCCCTCCCCACCCCTCGCCCAACTTCCACTCTGTTTTAGTTCTTTGTCGTTGACTCCGTTTTCAGCATGCACCTCACTACTTATATTTTCAAATATACTGGCTTTTTTTCCCGCTTATTTTTTTTTTTTTCGACGCAGTAGCAGCTGCAGAGCTTACGAAACATAAGGTCGCGAGCGGCCGGAAGTGCAAGCTGCGCCGGCTGCTCGAGCGGTTGGCAAACTCACTCGGCGAGCTAACCCCCCGGATCTGGCTCGCACTCGAGGCCCAGCTTCCCCGATCCTCGTGATGGAATCCGTTTTTCCCGCACGAACCGCAAAATCCAGTAGAAATGTCGTGGAATAGTCAGACGCGAATTTACGAAAACTATTTTTTATTATATTCATGGTTCTCGTCCTTTACCATCCGAATGATGATCGAAGGCAATTCCCAAAATTGATCCACGATATAAACATCTTGTTTTATCAACCAATACAATAATACCAAATACCTATATCGTACTTAGATACCATCTTTCCCATATCCTCAAAAATTAATTCGATAATCAATGGAAAAAAAATCTACGTTGGATTTAAAAAAAAAAAATTAGATCCTTAGTGAGGACAGAAAATGTGTATGATTTGTTAACATTCTTATTGCAAATTCGTATTGTCGTTGACGGACTTTATGAAATCGGATAATTTGTCCGGCCGTCCGTTCGATGACATTCAAGATGAAAAAAAAAAATAATAATAATAATGATGTGAGTGACGTATTACTCACGAGAATTGATGTGTAAATATTTGAGATCATATAAATTGGGTTTTAATAAGTTATCATCTACCACTGGTTTTCATTAACATTCGTTTTATTTATTGTTACAAAAAAAAATAGTATGATAAATAGATCGATGAAAAATGCATTGATTTTATTATTGTTTTGATCAAACGCTGGCTAAACAACGCTATACAGACCAAAAGTTTACATAAGCAATGTTGTAGACAATTGAATTTCCGATAAAAAAGTCATTGGCGTCATTCATCTAACTCCGATACTCAACGCGTGGGAAACCTCGAAAGTCAGAAAATATTAAAAACCCCGGCGCCTGATAGGCGTTCGAAATATTCCACATTCGCCACAATGTCATTCTGAATTTTGACGATTCGCTGCAATGTCATTCAACCCCACGACCGTTCGTAACATTGTCGTTCGAAACATTGCACGTTCTGAAAATTTCGAGCCCCACCCGCTATTTACAAATAAAAGAAAAAAGAAACAAAAGAGTACAGATGGTTTTTTCCCGAACGGTAAAATCACGCCAGCCCTTTCGCTCCATCGTTGGGTTCGTACTCGGCCCTCGCGAACGTGACCGCAGACGGTTCTGGGTTCGAGATGAAAAAATGTCACGAACCCGACAGATTGATATGGCCGTCGGTGGGGGGGGGGGGGAGCGAAGAGCCCGACCCACGGAAAACGGACGAGCCGAAGGGACATGACCCGCCATCAGACCGTATAGAAGTCGCTTCGGCGTCACCACGACATCTCTCTCTCTCTCTATGCCATGAGCTTTTTCCCGTCCGATGATGTATCACCCTCCGTCAAAATTGGCTTATCCAACGTGGCCACGCGGTTACAACCCCCGAGACGACGACGGTGACGACGCGTCCCACAGAGTATCCGCCGTCGGTTCCGTCCACGAGGCCCATGACACACGAGGACATCAAGAAACTCACCCGGTCTCGCGAATATTCTCACGATCGTGTTCACGCTGCCTTGCTCGATGGCCTCCATCGGTCCGCAGCCTCCGCTTCATCTGCGACAGAGTGCAAAAAAAATTTTAAAAATAAAATAATGAAAAAGAGACTGACGCTACGACCGAATAATAATCAGTCCAGGTTTTTTTTTCTACTCTTGCGGCTTTACGTTTGAGAATTTTTTTTGGTGATCTTTCCGGATGATTTTTCAATCATTATTGTTATTATGATTGTGATAATTATTATCTTTATTTTTATTGTAATGATTATTTTCATTTTTATTACGATGATAATTATTTTTATTATTTTTATTATTTTCATAATGATAATAATAATTAGTTTTGTTATTTCTCGTGTTTAAGGATATTTGTATTACATTTTTTGGACCCAAGTTCAACCTAAATACAACGATTCTAATTTAAAAAATTTCGAACGATATTGTTTTGTTATAATAATTATTATTTTCGTTACTTTCGTAATAATAATTATTATAATTATTATTTTTATTATTTCTCGTGTTCAAGGATATTTATATTACATTTTTCAGACCCAAGTTCAACCTGAATACAACGATTCTAATTTTCAAAATTTCGAACGATATTATACTATTTATATTATTATTATTATTATTATTATTTCAAAATAGCAACGATGGATCTTGTGGCTTGTGTATGTTTTTTCAACTCAGACGTTATTTTTGGTATCTACACAGCCAGACGACAACATTGCATTTTTAAATTTTTTTATCACCTTTTAGAAAGGACCGAATGTCCTTAAAATATTTTTAAAAAATTTCATCCACCGCAATGAAAAAAAAGTAGTAAACAAAATAATGAAAAATCACGAAAAATGAATAACATCAGTGTGAATGATTATTGAAAAAGGGATTGCCGTTCGAAGAGAGCCTGGTGGGTCAGAAAAACGAAGAGTAATCCGATGATGGATCTCTACTCGGATCGACGGAAAGCAAGTAGTACGAGTAATTAGCGGTCAGACCCTGCAGGTAATCCCATCGTTGACGATGCTTCGTAGCCTGTTGAGGGAAAAAAACCCAAGTACCATCGTGTCAAGGGCTACGTGGGTCAACCGGTGAATTCATTACGTAACCGAATTTTTTTAATTTTTTTATTTTTTTCCAGTGAATTTTCAATGTTCACGATGGGGGGGGTTGGCTGGTAATTAAAATCTAACGACTGGGAAAGGTCGAGGATGTGGATGCTCGATTTGTGACGGTGCGACGAGTACCGTGTATAGGTACGTCGAGCACCGAGAGCCATGAGCATCGAGTCGACCACACGGTATATCACGGGATACAGGATGATAAGGGGAGGGGAGGGGGTAGTTGGGGGTGGGGGATGGAAAGTTTGACTCGTGCTCGAGGGTCTCGGTTTTCAGGTTGAGGCCACAAAGCCCATCCCTCTGTACACGATCTCATTCCCATCTGACCCACTCGCAACTCAAAGTCTCGTCGACCTTTACAAATATATATATATATGTATGTTATAATATATATATGTATGTCGATATACCACGAACTTGACGAAAATTCTCACAGCGACAAACTTCACGTTTTGTGTGTGTGTGTGTGTGTCGAACGTTTCCGAAACGTTTTGGCCATCGCAACACAATCCACATTCGTTCGAACGAAAAATTCGAGGATGATGGAAAAAAAAAATCGTTTTTCGAATTATTCGATAAGTGAAAAATAGCGATAAACATTTTTTTCTTAAATTCAAAAATACTTTTGTAGTTTTTTTATTTATGTATATATATATATAGTTTCTATTTCATGTGTTAAAAATGGCTATGAACATTTTTTTCTTAAATTAAAAAATACTTTTGTAGTTTTTTTCTTGATGTTTATGTAGTTTTTATTCGATGTGTTGAAAAAAGCGATAAACCTTTTTTTTGTTGAATTCAAAACTAATTTTATGGTTTTTTATTGATGTATATGAATAGTTTTTATTCGGTGTGTTCAAAATAGCGATTAACCTTTTTTTTTGTTAAATTCAAAACGACTTTCATATATATATTTGTTTTTTTTTCGTTGAGGGTTCGATATTATCGCTTGGCCTTTTTTTCCAGGAGCAGAGGACATAAGATGTGCGTAAAGAAATGTTTTTTTTTTCAGTACGACATTCGTGGAATAAATATTAGTTCTATTTCCGTGGGAAATAAATCGTTGAGAAAGCTTTTGGGATTTCCGGTGACTCCGAGCACAGGCAGTCCCACCCTGCCCCGTACTTTTCCCCTCGGTCCACGGATTTTCATCGACCATACATATGCAAATTGCAAGAGGATTTCACGAGGTTCGCAATTCGGATGTTCCATCGAAAATATTTCGGTGAAATTTGAACTTATGAATTCGTGGAAATGAAGGAAATGTCGGAACATGCGTTTTCGAAAGTTTCGGACCCGTCGAAACATTGAAAATTTAAGACTCCGAGACGCACTCCAAGCCTTCGAAAATATATTCAAAAAAATATACCAATACTTGAAATCTACTCGGAATGTTGAAACATTTTGCGGGATATAAGATTATCGACTCGGATGGGCGAGAGGCTCGTGGAATTTCGAAGAAGAAAAAAAAATTCACCCCACAAATTTTCATCAATATGGACGATTCTTATTTAATTTATTTTGTTTTTTTTTAAATTCAGTTTTTATCGAGGCAATACAATTTTCCATTCCAGCACCGTCACGACCTCGCTCCTCCATCTGCACTCTTTTCTCCATTTTTGGAACCACACTGCGGCGGAGTTCACGTTTTTATTATCCACATCCATTCGCCCCGACTCACTTTTTATTGCGGTTCGCGTCGTTCGATCGCCATCTTCGCATCTCTGTGTGTGTGTGTTTGGGTGTGTAAAAAAAGGCAAAGTTCTTGAATCGTTATGGCGTCTCTCACATTTAAAGTATATCCACTATTCGGAAATATGTGACAAGAATTGAACTAAATCGAACGACTCTACAACACACTAAAATTATTATGTCATTTGTGTCCTTAAAGGACACGTCGAACATTTTTTTTACCACTTGAAATCGATTTTTTAGGTGAACACAAAATATTGAGGGTCGACAGTGAGTGAGATAAATGATATCACGTTTGCTTAGGATCGAAAAAAATGTGTTTCACAATAAAAAAAATATCCGATAGTTTTGTTTATGAAAATAAATATTTATAAAACAGAAAATTATCAAAAACATATTTTTTATTATTTATTCTGAATTACGTGAATAAGGGCTGCAAAAATCGAAAAGAATTTTCTTTCCGAGCCACCCTATCAAGTTTATCCGACAGTCTGATCACGATCAACGTTATAATCAGCCGTTTTTCATCGACACTCGTGGCTATACACACAAAACCTTTATCGCGATTCCACGTGATATGAAAAAAAAAAAAAAAAAAAAACGATCGTTGAAAAAATTATCAATCACCGTCTTTTCAACGTCGATCGAGTGCCCACACGAGTCCTCTTCGTATCAAAACCGCGCATCGTCTTATCCACATTGTTATACCGCATCGTCGAGGCCGTCGAGACTGAGCCACGTCGTGAAATCTCAAGTGCCAAGCGTCATACTTGTGTCTTGAGACGCTCGAACCGAGCTTTCGAGCTTCGTTACATCCAACCTCGTCACGTCGTTTTCACCACCGATACAAACCCCGTCACGTCAACCGTGCAACGTCCGAAAGCTTTTTTTTTTTTTTTTTTTACTCCCCGACAATAGTCGGATGAGTCGAGAGGTCTGCAGCGTGTTCTCTTTTTTTCCTCTCTCTCTCTCTCTTTCTTTCTCTCTATTATCCTACAGCATCAGCTTTTCCACGTCCCTGAATTTTCGCGTTTCGTGCAACTATGAATCACTGTAAAACGGACCCTCGACTCTTTCGAGTGCCGGTTGATGCAGCTGATTTAATAGAAAGCTACCGTCGACTCGGCAAATATATCATCGTAGTCTCCACGTCGTCCAGGTTCGTCGACAATCGAGTTTCACCATTTACACAGTACCTTGAGGTACAGTACCCTCCATAAGAGAGTTCCTCGTCAGATTTTCATGAAACTTGGCATACTCATAGGTATTGATAAGAAAAAGGTTCAGTTTAATTTTCATGGCTTTCCGGAGCGCGAGAAAAAAGATATCAATACTTTTATTTTCACACATTTAACATGGAGCCTTATGGAAAATCAGGCTCAATTTGATATAATCCAAAAAGTCCTCGTCAGATTTTAATGAAAACACTTGAACTGTAAGTTGAATATTCGGAGAACATTTTGGGCACTTGAAGGTGGAGATCAGGAGACTGTGATGATAATAATAAGCAAATAAACATTGGGAAAATACAGTTTATATCAGGAGTTGGTCGTGATCCAGTAGACATGGCAACGTTGCGCGTTTGTTTTCCATCTTCTCTTTCTCTCTCTCTCTCTCTGATCGACATCATAACTGAAAATTAATCCGAAGGACGGACCAAAGACCGGTTGGAAAAATCGTCAGACGTACAAGTTGAATTACAGCGAATTTTTCACCGTCCATACTAACTTTATTTTTAGTATTTTTTTAAAATTTATTTCGTTTTTTATTTTCGTCGTTGTTCATTGAAGTAGCTCAGTGCCGGTTCATTATTCTTGATTCTGGGTAATACGACGGACTAACAAATAACGTTAGTTCACGGCACGGAAGTTCGTGTCGTTGTCCGTGGTTGCGGTTGCGGTTTTCCGCGGAGTTCGTCGTTGAGGTATGGCGGTCCACCGACGCCGCTGGAAAAGCCCAAGAGCGTCGTAAGCTGTGTGTCTGTTAGTTGCCTTTCACCGTTTTGCCTTTACATCCTTCTTTCACCCCCCGCACCCTTCCAAATTTGGGGAACCAAGTCGTCACCCTCTCTCTCTGTCTCTCTCTCTATCTCTCTCTTTCTGCTTTCTCCCGATCAATTTCTTGCTTTTCCTGTCCCTCTGTCGAGTCACAGCAACTGCCGAGCCAGCGTGAAAACTTTTTATCCTCGTTGATTATGTTGCAGACTTTAACAGCTAACGTCCCACCGTCTCCGGGGATTCTCGTCGCTTCTGTCCCCTCGACATGCCCCGAGTTCTCCAAATTTCCACTCTGTCCTCAGTCAACGTGAAATGTTTGTCATCGTGGAACTCGTTTCGAGCATTCGTTACTCCGAACACGCACACAAATTAGGATACAGTTGTATACATACATGTATTTCAAAGTTTGTTCGGACTCTGTCAGCACTTGGATGCAGAATTTTTAAGTCTTACTTGGGTGACATTATTTCGATTCATCATTATTTTTCAATCGTTTGTAAATTCGTTTTTTCGATTTACCAAATAATTATAGTTTTTTAATTTTGGTTTGAGAAAAGCGTATCTTGAAGGGCAAGAAAACATGAAATAACAATGAAAATATTACACGATTGAATGTCACGAACAAATCAACCCACAGACAAAATATCACACAGAAAAATTATAACAATGATGAATATCAACGATATACTTATTTACAATTTGTAAAATCTTTATCCATACAGTCGATATTATTCAAAGCACGTCTAAAGACCTTGCGACAAAAAAACCTTGTCAAAAAAGCTTGTGCAACAAGAACTTCTGTCAAAGCATATTCTTGCCATGTACAACCTGTGTTATATTAATTGCTTTCAGGTTTTCTGGACGCTTCAAGCGCTTTGGGTTATTTTAGGGTTGTTTTGGGGTCTCATCTTGGTTAACAGATTAACGAGCTTATTTAAATCTTGTAGTAACATTATAGTTCAATGAACCCTACTTGAAAATAATAAAAATACGAAGTATATACAATGTTGTCGATGAGTTGCTTTGGGAAGAAATTGTGGAGAGGATAATAATGTTTTTGTCGGGATTTTTTCGGAACCGAATTTTCGGACTGATTGTTTATGACAGAGTCGCTTTGACGAAGTTTTTTTAGACGTGTACCCTCGTTATCACGTTTGGATTGCAAACAACACAAAAATAAATTATTCATGAAGAGTGATCCTGTTTTACGTAATTGTTATATTTTTTTCATGTGATATTTCTTCGGTGTAATATTTTTTCCATGTGATATTTTGTCAAAGTTATTTCTTCACGTTGTAATGCGTGGTTGAACCTTCTGAAGATCTTTGTGGTCGATTTCTCGTTTCACGATCGATTTATACGCGATTTGATAAAAAAATGAACGAAGACTTTTTTTTCTTTGATCAACCGTCGGGAGATTTTTGGTCAATGACGAGAATGTTTGGAAGTCGATGATAAAGAGCTTTCGTTAGTTCCTCAAATAAGACGATACACGGAAAAGTTTCGATTACGAGGCTATTTTTTTTATTTGTATTTACTCGGTCCATGCTACCCACCGAATGTGTACATTATTTTCTTTATCCCATCAGCGTTCGTCCTCGCACGAACTTTTTCGTCTTTCTGGTCGCGTGAAGGAAAAGTTTTCGTCCGACACGATCGAACGCTCGAACACGAACTACGAGATACCAAGAAGTTATACGGTGATGTCGGTGTTCTGCCTCGCAAAAGCCGTGGACCAAAGAGTCTGTTGCGAATTTTTTTCACGTGGACCACGGAAAAAAAAGACGGGTCGTCTTTTTTACCGTGGTCCTTTACGAGGTTGTATTTGGCGAGTTGATGTCATCAGGAGAATCCTCGGCAATTAACTCTGGGCCCCCGGTAATTGGACCCATCGTGCACACGGACCGAACTGAAGAGACACTTGAGCAATCACCACCTTCGCAAATATGACGGATTTTTTTTTTTTTCGTCTGGTCTGAACGCTCATCAAGCGTCTTTGCTGTCGTCAAATGACAAAAAGTGCAAAAGTTTTAGTTGTGAAATCTGCCGGGAATATATCTACAATTATTTTTTCGAGTTTGCTTAATCTTTTCGGTTTGGACTCGAAATTCGTAACGAGCAGTGTTCGGAAAGGCCAAAATTCGAAACGCGCAATGTTTGGAACGCCCAATGCTCGGAACGCTCAAGATTCGGAAAACTATAAATATAGGTATAGTTGCGTACCTCGTCCGCCGACCGCGAGACTACATTGGCCCGACTTTCGAGCTTTCCCACGCGTAAACTAACAATGTTAGATATATGCCGTCGCGGACTTTTTTGTAGGAAATTTAATTCTCTACAACATTGTTCATATGAACTTTTGGTCTGAATAGCGTTCTTCGGCCAGCGTTTGGACAGGAAGATAAAAATTTATTAATTTTCTTCAATACATTTTTATCTTTCTGTACAAACGCTGGCTGAACGACGCTATATAGACCAAAAGTTTACATGAACAATGTTGTAGAAAATTGCATTTCCTACAAAAAAGTCACGACAAAAAAAAATTGTTTTTTTCAAATTCTTTAAATCTGATAAAAAAGTCATTGCTGGGGTTTTGCACATATTTTATTTATTTATTTCGAACCTAACGGGGGGGGGGGCGCACTTATCGAAACTCCCCAACAACCTCATTGAGTTCCACCCTCATACATATAAACATCTGTATCAGCTAATAGAGTTATCAAATTTGAATGTGAAAGTTCAAAGCCAATAATAAATTCACATCGACTGTGAATACGAAGTGCAATGATTCCTCTCGCGTCGTGATCATAACGAATTACCAAATGATTACAAATCACTTTCCACATAAGTTCCAGCCACGATAATGCGAATAAAAAAAAAAATAATAATAATCGAATCGAGATATTCCAGATTGCTCTACGATAATTTCGCGGTTTATGATTTCCGATTGTAGCCGGAATAGTTAGAAATGTCTTTCGGGAAGCAAATAGCATCACCATAACTCGTCGTTTATCACTCCCCATTCGTGAGAATATCATCCCGATATTCCTCGAGATCGCCCTCCCCCCCTCCTTCGATCTATCCGACTTAATCCTCGTCGTTCCATAATATTTGAGCCTTTCTCTTATCCCGTTTCGTAATGCTTCCTATCTCTGATTCTGGTTCGCTGGAACGCACCGAGTTATCCTCTCGAGCTTAATGCTCCGGGGCACCGCGGAAAGACGACAAATATTTATGCTCGAGACCCCCTCCCCCTGGAGAACCTCGTTATACGTCCTAAAGGGCATTCGGATCGACGAGCGGAAGCCATTCACTTTTCCGGCTCCCTCGACTCCACCCCCCACCCCCCCTCCTCCTCGTTTCGCAAATTTTTCCGGCGAAAACTCGAGGGAAATTTCTTAACTCTCATTTCCATCTATCCTCACGTACGATCACAACTATATACACATGCATATTGGATATTCACGTTGAAGCGTAGCTCGTTCGATTATCGTGAAAATTATCTGTGCAGCACTCCATACAACTGTTTTTCCATGTATATATGTGTATTTTGGGGTGTGTTAAAGCAAGTTGAAGTCTTTCGATTCTTCTGGCAGTTTCCACATTTGAAGAAGATACTGTCGGGAGACATCTGTCAAAATTTGAGCCCTATCAGACTTTTTTCAGAGGTTCCGCTTTCACGAATTTGATTTTGCATCTGATTAACACGTAAACATTGTTTTTTTTTTCTTTCAGTGGCAATTTGTTTTTCTGGTAAATGAAAAATTACGGGGATGAAAAAAAGTGCGATACATAGTATTAATGTCACTTCTTGTTGGAATAGTAAATTTTTTTGTTTCACAATTTGAGAAAAAAGTTTAAAACTTTCGTTTTATCAAAAATTATTGAAAACTGACGGAAAAAAATGGTTAACTTTTTTTTATCGTAAAACAAAAAATATTTCCATTTCAAGTGACCTCAATACCATGTCTCGCAATTACTCTTCATCCCCGTAATTTTTTGTTTACCAGAAAAATAAATTCCAACTGAATGAAAAAACAATGTTTACGTGTTAATCGGAGGCAAAATCGAATTCGTGAAAGCGGAACCTCTGAATATACTCCGATTTGGCTCAAATTTTTACGAATGTCTCCTGACCATATCTCCTTCAAATATAGAAACTGCCGGAAGAATCGAAACAACTTGCTTTTTTTCAACACACCCTAGTATATATATTAATATTTTTATTTCTCCTCCATACATATAATCCTCATGGTCAAAGCCATAGTCGATATGATTTTTTTTCGTATTTTTTTTTTTTTTTCGTTTTTCTTTTTATCACGGTGTATTGCTTTTTCGCTTTGCAGACCCGATATCAATGCCATAAGGGGATTGGCCGGGGCTGCGGGATCGGTGAAGGCTACTCAACCGGCCGTGGCACGTGTGGCTGTTCAGGACGATCGGGAATTACCTCGACAAGGCAGTCTCGCCGACGGCGAAGGCATCAAAATCGTTATTCACGACGTCGACAGTGAATTGAGTGAGTTTTCCCTCGATATTGGTCACACGTTAATCATTGTCCCGTCTCTCGTTCGATCCGAGATTTTCCGGGAATCGATGCGAGATTTATCCATCGAGAAATATAATCCCTGATCACTCCGGACAATGGCAATCATGTCACACACGCGTTCAACATATTCACAAATTTTTTTTTTCGTTTTCCACGTTCGTTCTTTATCATTGTGAAATTCGAAGCTGAGAATATAAACTTTAATGCACAATACAAAAAATTTGATAACCACATTTCGGAAAATCAATTACGCCAAACTTCAATTCAACATGTTTTCCGAATACTCCAATATTTTTTGTCTTCTATTTAAGATTTTGGAGTAGTCGAAACACGATAAGAAAAAAAAATTCACGAAATCTGATTTTTTTAACAAAAAAAATCGTGAAAAATGTAATCTTTGCCATACGTTAAAAAATCTTGCGTCGTTTTACTCTCGAGATATCATATTTTTGTGAAAAAAATCGAGTTTTTTATGGACTTCGAGAAAAAGTATATTGATTTTAAAGTTTGAACTCAAGACTTTTGGTCGATGTCGAAAAATGAAAGTAAAACGTTCAAATCCACAAAATATTGTCCAAAAAATAGTATTTTTATTGCACAAACGTCACGAAATTGGCCTGGGGTCCATTGGACCCCGAGTGGCCGCAGCGGGATAATTCCCATTGTACATTGGTTTCGAATAAATTTACGTGATACGAAGAACATAATTTAA
The DNA here is from genome assembly GCA_963662125.1 of Diplazon laetatorius. Classification (NCBI taxonomy): domain Eukaryota; kingdom Metazoa; phylum Arthropoda; class Insecta; order Hymenoptera; family Ichneumonidae; genus Diplazon; species Diplazon laetatorius. Next base: position 3,603,506 of record OY759156.1, read on the forward strand.
AAAATTGCACAACAACAATGATAATCAGTGAAACGTGGCTACAGCTGCAATGCTGATTATCGATTGACGTATCTCTTTGTGAAAATACGACGGAATAATCTGCACAATCTAAGCCTCGACAGATCTGTTAACATCGACGAGCTGAAGAGCGAGAGATAATTGGATTCGAAGCCAGTGGTGGGGGGGGGGGGGGTTGGAGCCAGGTAGCGCGTAACAAACGTTTTACATAATCGTAGCAGGGAGGTGAAAGTGGAGGATCATCAGCCCCGTGGTATATATTCACGACTGCCACAACCCCTTTCACTCTGTGCACCGTAACGCTTGGACTAACCCAACTAAATCAACCGTTCTCTCTCACTCTCTCTCATTCTCTCTCTCTCTCTCTCTTCCTCTCGCTTCGTCTATCCATCTTTCTCATCCTGCAACCGTGCAACAGCATTCCATAATGCGATACCCCGGAGTCTGCTCCTCCCAAACGTTTTACGTAACCGCATGCGCTTCTCCCCATTTACCGAACCGTTCGCGTATGGTATCGCTGCTCGACAGCCGACGTGAGGCTCCTGAGAAGAGGATACCACCGTCACGAGAATCCTCGATCCACAATTTCTGTTTTTCCGAGTAAAAAAATTATATGTAATCTATATATACAAACTATACATGGGATTGTGGGCATATATAGACAGCCTAAGTGAAAAAATTATATATAATCTATACCTAGACTATATATGGGATTGGGCATATATAGTTTATATATAATTTTTTTACTAGGGAGTATATAGATAATATATAAACAATATATAATCTATATATTGACTATGTATGCCTAATCCCATATATAGTTTTCATATTTTTTTTTACTTGGGTTCACATTCTCTCTCTCTCTGAATTATGTCTTCATGTAGCAGTGAGTTCATTTCTTCTCAATTTTTTTTATTTTTTGGCCCAGTCCATTATGACGACTGTTGTAATGAGAATGGCGGATATACGTTGATGAGAATAATTTGGGATTTTTCAAACATCAATATCGAACGAGGACGAAAGTTCACCTATTTTTTAAAATTAATTATGAATATTGTTTTTTTTTTTTTTTTGGTACTTTAATTCATTTTTGAAAATTCGCAATAACCAAACTAAGTCGGTAAAAAATACATTTTTGTAAATGCGGGCGATGTGTTGAAAAAAAAACTCGTCTCATAATTGTCGTAACAATTATTCGATCGACTTACTCGTAGATCTATTACTTTCGTTTTTCCTGGGTCCACTTGTTTCAATTTGCTATTTTTTATCAATTTCATTCAACAATTTTTCGTAAGATTGTCTGTTGAAATTTTATTTTCACACAACAACTTCGTGCGGCAAAAATAAAACGAGCAAAAGCTTTCGGTATTTTCTCACGTGTACAACGATCTTTGTCGTTCGATACTGTAGAATCGCATATTAGTGTGCATTGGCCACTCAACGAGCTCGCAAGGACGTTAAAAATAGCGTTTTACGTGTATGCAACGGCGATAAGAATAAAAGTATAGGATTCGTAGGAGAAGCGAAGCAAGGGGTTCGAGTCAGTGTGCGATCAGCCCGAGCCGAGAAGCACAGTTGAGCCCCGGGCACACGAATGTCGTAAAACTCGTCAGGCCGTGGCAAGCAAACTTTATTGGAACAACTTGATCTCTTCCCCATTCGCGCACTATCGCAATAACCTTCGTGTGGCGCTTGTTCTCTCGCGTGTGCCAATCGTTCCAGTTTCTCATTTCGTGAGCCATGGACGTTTTGTCGTCGGTGAATTTTATCGCTCGTAAGATTACAGCATCTACGACAGTTCATCGACGAATCTAACACAGTTCGGTGTCCATTAACATATCGTTATCTTGAAATCCAAGTAATTTTTATAATTCACATAGATTTATGAAAATTCAACGACGTAAATGATTTAAGAAATTTTATTGCAAAGTTATGAAATTATAATGTTGATTGAATTATCCTGAAGAGACATCGTGAAAATTGGCACGTGAACGTTTTTGCGGGATATGAAAATTCGAGAAAAGACTGTAAAAAATGTCGAGAAATAACTTTATGACTAAATTATCCATTGAGATTTAAAACTTACGTGAAATAACATTTCAAGAGAAATGAAAAAATTGTAAAAATTGTAAAAATGGCTCTCTACAGTCCACTTGACTGTAAAGATCTCAAAAAAAGAAAAACGTTTCGATTAAACTTAAAATGAACTTTTTAAACTTAATTCGAGCACAAAAATCTGATCGAATGCTCGCCGATAACGATCTCAATAATATTCTTCGTGGCCCGATCGGTAAATAGCGGGAATACGTAGCACGTGTGTTTTACTGCGATAATGAGTCACAAGGCACACGTTAATTGGATTATGAACCGACGAGGCGTGGACGCGGAAGAAGGAGAGCTAACCGTATGACGAGGGACGGATAAATGGGCTGGAGTCATATATCTATATATATACACGCCATATTGATTGCACACCCACGTCATCATCTACCAACGTGACGATATTTCCAAATTTTCTCGTTTCAGCTTCGAGGGTGAATCCGGTGCGGAGGGTCGTTCTACGAAGGGATTCCCAACTTCTCGACAAAGGACACAGAAGTGAGTACATTTGGAATTTTCTTCGTGTAAAATTATTTTCCCGAATTATATTCGATTTATTTATTCATTTTTTATCCGACAAAAGCCATGCGAAAGGTCCGATAAAATACAAAATAATAAATACAAGTAAGTTATTGTGAAAAAATAATGTAAAACACAGTTTTTTTTTTCAATAATTCAAAGTTAGTCGAAGTTACTAATAAATACAAAGTAATTTTACGTTTATTTAGGGTGGATCTCGAAGTTTCGAATTTTCAATGTTTCCAAAGCTCACAAGTTCGAATATTTTTTATTCGAATTTTAATTCATCGAAAAATCAAATCTCCGAATTTTTTTATTATTTTGACTGGTCATGTAACAGAATTTTAAACAAACATTAAAATTCGAAAAAAAAAAATTCGAACTTATGAGCTTTCGAAACATTGAAAGTTCGATACTTCGAGATCTACCCTTAAAACATCCCTAATCGTTCAGGCAATTAGAATCAAAAATTAAATTTAAAAAAAGAAAAATTTGAAATTATTCGCGTTTATAAGGCCTTAAGGTCACTCTTTAATTTTTGGTTTTTTTATTCGTTGGGTAAGCTTTGGCGTTCATGTGTAGTGAACAAACCTCGGAGATATATGCGACAATGGCAAAGTTGTGTGCGACGTAGTGCCGCAAACTGTGCAGCACGAGGCCGCGAGCACGAAGGAAAGTTTTAACAATGACAACACGTAGAGCATTCACTGGGATCACTGGAGCTGGAGGAAAGGGGTGGGGGGTTAGGAGGTAAAAAGTTACGTTGCAAAAAAAGTTACCCCATGCGTGGCCTGCGGACAACCCCTATTATCTTCCGCCTCTCGGCGTCGCCCATCGTCGTATCCTCTCGCGCACATGTTCCTTATCTGCTTCGACAAGGTGCGTAGTAGTCCACCCGACTCTCTCGTCCGCTCGTACTTTCTTTTTCTCGGCGATACCTCGTCATTTGCTCGCAGCAGCACTTTCGAGCCAACGGAGACTCGTAAAACCTGGGTTAACCAAGCCGAGTGGGACGTCCCCTTACCCCCCACCCCACCCACCCACCCTCTACTCTCTTCCCGTTGCGTAGTGAACGAGGGAATGAAAAAATGTTATCTCGTAAAACTTTTCCTAAACGCGAAAAACAAAAAATTCACTCGCCCGGAATTTTTACAGTCAAACGAGGTTTGAATTCCATTGAGAAATTCAGAACGAATGGATTCATATTTCTGATTAATCTAGCATTTGAATACAATTTTTTTTTATCTGTAGACATCTGGACTCATATCGTGAATGAAAATTATTCAATTTTCATGTCGAAATTAGAAAAACACTTCGAAATTAATTATCGACATTCTTGAGATGCATCAAAAGTGTATTTTTGATCTCTCTTTAAATTTTCAATATTTCTAAAAATCAAAATCTTTTTATTTAGAGTCTAGAAATTATATGAATACTCCAAAATAGGATAATCGACATTATTCCGATTCATTGAAAGTGTATTTTCGTTCTATCGCCAAATTTTTCAAATTTTCACAAATCCAAATTACTTCATTTCATTCTCAAATTTTCACAAATCCAAATTATTTCATTTCATTCTCAAATTTTCTCAAATCAAAATTATTTTCCATTCTCAAAATTCCAAAAACGGTCCAAAATTCATAATCGTTATTTTTCCGATACATTAAAAAGTGTATTTTTGATCCCTCTTCAAATTTCCAAAACCTCAAAAACCAAAATTGTCTTATTTCGACTCTCAAAATCATAAAAATACTCCAAAATAGAATAATCGACATTATTCCGATTCATTGAAAGTATATTTCCGTTCCATCTTAAAATTTCAAAAATCCCCCGAATCCAAATTATTTCATTCGATTCTCAAAATTCTACGGAAAAACTCCAAAATAAATGAATCGACGTTATTCCGTTGAATTCGAATATATTTTATATTTTTACGCGAGTGAAAATAACCGTCGAACTCACAGAGACGTAACACCCGGACTCTCGACGACAGGCTCAGCCGGGGAAATTTTCAAGAAAACCGCCAAGGGTTGTTTGCGTATTCACGTCAAGACCTTGACGACTTTCCCCGAACCACCGTCGTGTCGTCACGTCATCGAGTTTCGTGTTTCACGCGTTTGTATATCGGCTCTTCCTTCTCAGTGTCATCACCCGGTTGCATCGCATTTCACATCATCACGTTTCCACGACGTTACGTGTCGCGCATACGTGGCTGTGACACACCCCCCTTCTCCCCCCAATGCTTGCAAACACAGGTGGACGTGGATGTGCTCGAACGAAGACCGGAAAATGAACGGAACCCCACGGTGAATGCGCATCGAATAATTAAACGTCGCTCACACGCCTCACTCTCGGTTACCTCTATCATTGTCCCTCCCCTTTCCCCCTCTTACCAACACTATCGCGCCCACAAACACACATACACACACACACACACACACACAGATCGAATTGAGTCGTATTCAGGAACGATGAGACTCGAAACCTCCGATCGGAGAGACCTACTTTCCGTCTGTGGAAATGATAGGGCATGATGGTACCCATAGTACACTCCAAGTCTCCTTGCAGAAAATAAATTAACGACCGAATACCATCGCAAGAAAATAAATAAAAAAAAACCCGATCGGTTGTGATATCTGAAATTGCATTCCATCAACCTTTATCATCGTTTTCTCGAAGTTGATGTGAAAGGAGAATCGATTAACAAAATTTGTCGTTATCGAGAAAGTCAATAAATTAGCCAAATTTATAATTTTAAATATTTTTAAAAAGTAGAAAAATTGATGTTTTAGTGATTATTATTGTGTTTATATCGTTCGGATTTTATCACTTTTGCTTTTCGAATTCTCGTTGATCGTCGCGCAATAGCGATTGGTGCATTAACGAGGATGCTGGGAAAAATCATCAGATGCTTCATTGCTGGTTTCTGGATTTTTCTACTTATCTTTTTCGTTTCGTTTGTTTCTGAGGTTCCGTTCTGTTTGAAATCCTTCTGTTTGTTTGAAATGATAGCTGGGTAGAGGTATTTGATATGGGTAGTCAACAGGGGAGTTCCGTATTTCAGCGTTCCTTCCATCCAATTATTTTCACACCTTCATTTTGTACATTACATTTTATTACATTTTTTATTGCATTACATTTAATTTAAAAAAACAACAATTGATTCTCAAAAGCTTCAAAGGACAAACTCTAATTTTTTCTAAACCATATCTGCCGATAGTTCGAAAGTAAAAAAAAAACTATGTATGCCGGCGTTTCCCTCATATGGTGACCAATCTGGAATTGAACTAAAAAAAATATATATTTCTAAAAAATATATATAGGTATCCACCTACCTTCACTTATTAAAAAATCGAAAGTCCAATAAAATGGCAAATCAGATTTACAAATGTATGAGGGGAAAAAAAGCTTGCAGGTGGAATCTACTAACTTTTTTTCTTTTTTTTCATTTCTTTTTAAATAACGAAGCGAGGGAATGAGTGAATGGAAGACAGAGACATTGAAAAGAAGAGAAAGAAAGACAGAGAGAGAGAGGAAAATTGAAGCTGAAGAAACGACGAGCGTTGACAGAGTCGTAGAAGCCGACGAGGGAAATGAGTTGAGATGAAAATTGCGTGGTTGCCGTCGACAGGCTGGGCCGTGTTACGACGCTGGGGTGTAGCCTCGGGTCGGACTTTCACCCGCAACAGGTACCCCCACAGGTCTCTCCGTCCTGTACGAGCTAACAATTGCGATCCTCCCTCGGTTTCATATTCTCCCCCTCGACGAGCCTGCCAGACAGACAGGCCAGGTCCGGACGTCCTCCTCTCTGTGGTAACAGTTACCCGGCTTGTTCCACTAGCTAGAAATTATATCTCCGCAGCTTCAGCGTCTTTTTTTTTCTTATCCTCATAAATACCTCAATGAGTCAGATCGACAAAGAAATCGCAGATTGGATTGAGGGGGCGGAGTCACCTAAGAAATTAAGAAAAAAAAAAGATTTTTTTTCGTGACATGATGAATCCAAATTAAAAATATATTTTGGTATTATAAAATACGTATACTGAGCTACAATTTGAGATTTTTTCATAGTTATATAAAGCATCTGATCGCTGTAAGATTTATCACGAAATTTTTCAGCTTCCAAATTTCACGCACATGTGGTTTCTCATAATCTCTGTGTCGTCTGTAATTTAAGTAATAATTTACGCAGCTGTTCAATTTTGCCAACTTTTTTAAATATCCAAGAAAAAAAAGCGCTCACTAGCTCAGCGTCCGCAATTTAAAAATACATAGACGATAAATTGCTTCCATTATTTTTCTTAAATAAAGCCATTAACTTTCCCATGATAAATTCCCAAACTTGGGTATATTGGATAATTTTAGTACTTATTTCGGTGGCAACCCTTAATCGTAGAGTGAGATACATCAAATTTTTACAGTCATCAGCAAGTTCAATAATTTCAACAACAACTAATAGTCTTCGGAAAAAATAACGTTATTTACGCTTTTAGCTGATAGCCACGTCCAGTGGGTTTGCCAACAGGTCGATTGCGTGTAACGAACGATACCTAATGGCCGTATTACGTTACCACAGCGTTGGAAACATTATTTGCGTTATCGTGAAAACGTCGCACGAAAAAAAAACTCCCCAGAGCAAAGCGAAATTTAGGGCGATTGATAGAGCCCAACAAAAACCATCAAAACTCGATTAAAAAATGTGTGAAATAATTTCGTCGAAGATTCTTCATCGAACGATACTCAACGAAAATACGGAAATTAAACAAACAAATTTAAAAAAAAAAGAATAGTCCATCAACGAATTTTCACATTGATTAATTACGTCGACCCATTATCCAGATGAATTTACGTTTGAATAATTTGAAGAGAAATTTCTGTATTGGGAAAAAAAAACACGTTGGAAGACGGAGAGAGTACACCTTTGTTATCTCGTTCGACATGATGGATCTCTCTTGGCGATGTGCATTAATTGATAATTATCCGGCATACCTACCGGAACATCCGGAACGGTTACCACACGCTGCGCCCTCACGCGGCTCGCGGCTTTACTCGTGGGGATAACCCGGATACGCCGGTGGTGCGATCGGATATCGGACTCCACGTGTTTCCATCACACCACCGAACGTCCAAGTCCACGAAGGGGTCACGATAACGCTGTGTGTGTGTGTATTGATGGACGTGTGTGTGTGTGTGTGTGTGTGTGTGTGTGTGTGTGTGTACATTTATAATGCATCAACGTTTGTATTTAACTACGTTACACATAGCAGACTGGAAAAAAAAACAAAATAACGTTATCCTCCGCCTCTCGCTCTCTCCTGATGACCGATATCAATAAACACGATTGCAAAAGGCACGATTTTCTTGTCACACGCGGTTCACTAACTACGGTTGGAAAGCTACTCCATGTTGACAAAAATTTTAATTGATGATTTACAAAAAAAAAAGAGTTATTTCTAAAATTTTCGTACCCACTTTTTTTTCTAAAGGATTTGTTGTAATTTTTATTGAAAGTACTGACTAGAAGGTGAATTCTTCTTGATGTTTCTTTTTTTGGATTTTTTGCAATAATAGTTCGGAAATTAGAGGATAGAAGACGCCCTGTTAACTTTGAAAGCAAATATCTAGTGAGTGAAGGATTAAAATCGAGAGGTCGTGAAATATGTTTTGCAGTATTCTGGTAGACCTATTCATAGACACTCCACTCAATGGGTTAAGTAAGAATATGGCTTTGCGGAGCGCGAGATAAAAGATATCAACACTTTTATTTTTACACGCTAAACATGGAGCCTTATGGAAAATCACGCTCAATTTGATATAATACAAAAAGTCCTCGTCAGATTTTAATGAAAACACTTGAGCTGTAAGTTGAATATTCAGAGAACATTTTGGGCACTTGAAGGTAGAGATCAGGAGACTGTAATGATAATGATAAGCAAATAAACATCGGGAAAATACTGTTTATATCAGGAGTTGGTCGTGATCCAGTAGACATGGCAACGTTGCGCGTTTGTTTCCCATCTTCTCTCTCTCTCTCTCTCACTCTAATCGACATCATAACACGCGACGTTGCCACATCAAACTACTACGTACCTAAATCAGGAAATGGTATATCTTAGGCTTGCTTTGACTCTCACAGTATCTAGGATACTTCCTTAATATCATCTTAACAAACAAGCGAATAGGACAGCTTCGTCTCACATACAGAGGGACTCCCAAAAATTCCCAAAAATCACATACCTATTTTAAATTTTCCATTCCAACTCCTAAACCGTCGTCACAAAAAAAAACCAAAATCTTCCCAAATATTATCATGCATCCAATTTCACCAAGAGAATAATTCTTCATGACGAAAACCGCGATGAAAACGTTGGAGACATCAAATTTTCGACGAATTCCATATTAATCCGTATTAATTTTCAAGATGATTCTCGGGTGGTTTCCATGGATGCGGTGTTGGAGTAGATAAGTGAGACACGGATGGTATATAGGCAACGAGGAGCTTGTTCGCGTGTCTGTGTGTGCATCACGTAGGCACATGAGTTGCCAGTGTGTGGATCGCTTCTGTGTGTGCAGAAGCCAGAGGCTGCACCATCACCAGCAGCCAGCATCATCACCGACATATGGGGAGAGTGCTCGGGGAATTAATTCCTGCGTATCGGAACGAAATTAAGCCCTCTGCCTCATTCCTATCGCTCCAACCACGTCCCATGTACCTCCGACTATATATCTTACTATATCTATGTATCTCCATCTCTGTAACCTTCTCCCTCATTCGTTCCACATTAACCATCTCTGTCCCAGTTTGCCCGGAGCTCTAGTGCGACCTCTTTCAGCGTGGCTGTTTCTCGGTTGACCCTCTCTTCCGACGATCACGCTTAATTAAGTGGTGCTCCTGCGAACTGGCTGCTCGATGTACTCGGATTTCCAACGTTCGTTGTGTGTTCCTTCCCCTCCCCGCCCCAGCCCCCTACCCGCCTTCGTGGTTAATGCCACTGCAGCCAACACCGGAAGAGCGTCCGGACGGACGTTTTGGTCCGAGAATTTCACTGGTTCGCCTGAGTCATGCCCATCCAAACGCGTCTTGATGCTCGTACTTGTGGCACCTTAATCTTCTAGGTGAAACAGTCCCTGTAACTATTTCTCACTGGGTCTCGACGTCCTCGAACAGCCAAAGTGTGTATTCACTCGGGTGGTCCTTGATGCTCTCCTCTCTCCTATGAATTTTTTCGCATTGAAAGGGTTGACACATTTCTACATATCCAAATATCGTTGAAGTAGATATTCCTAAAACCGGCGTTATTCAAGAGTTTTTTCAAACAATTTATTTTCACATTTGAGGACTTGGATACTATGCAGACACGTTGAAAATCGTTCAAAGTGTAATCCTGAATATTTCCATGAAAATCGACAGGAGGGTTGGTCAATGGCAAGGCGGTGAAATTCGGGTCAAATTGACTCGGTGTGTCAAAGGTGTGGCCACAGATAAGTTTGTGTCAACAGACGGTTGATGAGTTATTTATCAATTATTATTATTATTTTTTCTTCACTAATTGAAATCCAATATTTATATAATGTACCCTTAACTGTCGTCACTTTGTTCGACGCAACGATGTTTTTTTTTTTTTGCATTTCAATGGCTTCCCCATGGATTCACGGTATCAAAAGCGTCGCCTTTACACAGTCTCGCCGGGCACTTTGACCTTTTCTCGTTTTGAGTCTCTCGGGCGCTCAACACCCATCCTCGAATTCAACAAGCACGTGGCCCACGTGTGTCTTTCATTCCCTTAATTCGTCGGCGGTAGTGCGAGCGACACGCGCGAGTACCTCAGTACTCATGAATTTCCATGAATGAGAATGAATGAGTAGTGGCCTATATGCATACGTATATTCCGTGTAGGGTGTAGACCTGGAGAATTCAACAGGGGTGGTTTAGTAAGGCTGAAAAGTACGTGAAAAACCTGAAATGCACTTGGATTCACGTAACGCAACCTACACTGACCACGAGTTTTTTTGTCGTGGCCAGTTAAGGGAATTGGACATTTTTTTCCCCGACATGATCGATCCAAATTTGAAATCTATTTCAACCTCATGAAATACTGATACTTAGCTACCGTTTCATATTTTTTTGTAGCCATATATAGCATCTGCACGCTGTAGGATTTATCATTATGATGATGGGATTTAAAAATCCCACCCTCATCCGAGAACGAGCTCTGTTACGAAGAAACTAAGACGTCAGAATTGAAAATCCCCTGAGTCGTATGCCCCAAGAGCTACGACAAGTGAAACATTTCGTGATAATAATCTCACATCCTTCAGATGCTTCATATAGCTACCAAGAAAATTAAAACGATACCCGAGCATAGGTATTTCATAAGGTCAAAATCGATTTTAAATTTCCATTGATCATGTCACGAAAAAAAAAATCCAATTTCTCGGGTGACTCAGCCCCCTTAATATTTATAGCTACAGATACAACATTTTTGCTGCGAGGTGAATGCCAGAAGGGCGTGTGACCACCCGAATGGTTTCCGATAGTAGAATGATAGTGCGATAGTCAGACCCCTGTAATCTCACCTCACGTGTGTGTATCACCGATACACGTGCGGGCATTTCGCTCAGGTGTTGCATCTATGTACCCTTGACGCGTGCACACACACATATATATATATATATATATATATATATATATATATATATATATATATATATATATAACGATTATCGATCCTAGGGACCCGACAAGGGCCAGCTGACACGAGGCAAGCGTTAAAGTGCCAACGGATGGTACATTCGACACATGAAACCACACATGCACATAAATATGTGTATATATCCATACATAATACACACAAATGAGCTGTGCGTATAACGTTAGCGAGAATACAGTGTGGCTCCAGCCGGTGTCATCGTCCAAGGATACGATCGATTCGCTCCAATCCACACACGTACAATCTCGTCACCTGTCGTCATGATTATGCATGCGACGATAACGATAATCGTAACAATCGTTTCACGGGTTAATAATTCATCGGCTCATTTGGATCCGTCGCCACACGATCGTATCGTTATTATTTGCCCGCTTAATTATCGTGATTCGGTACACGTTATTATGGTTGTGACAATGTTCGAGAGCAGCTGGATCGGTCGTTATTTGTATCGTTGATGCAGTACGGTGACGTGGTGCGAAGTGGCCGATGGATCGAGATGGGAGTGATAAAAAAAGGAGGAAGATTGATTGTATGATTATTTATTGTCATGCTCTGGTAAACACTGTGTGGCAAAGTTTATTATACTGATGACTTATAAGACACTCGGGTCGAAGTTTTCACTTTTATTTCGACCTTTTTCAACATCGCATTTAGAATAAAGGAGATTGAAAATAGGATGAAGTTACAAGCAATTCTTGTAACTTCATCCTTCTTGTTCAGCTTCGGTGTTCATCTTAACCTAATCTCAAGTCTAGATATAACTTAGATTTAACTCATTGCACCTCAAACATTGATCATTCTCGCGTGTATACCCAAAAAAATCATTGTACAAATCAATCTTTGCCCTATAGTACACACTAAAGCATAAATAAACATTAAATCAATAAATAAATCTCCCTCTCTTTCTCTCCCCTGTCGATATCTCCTCCTTTCCCTTCCTCTCTCACTGCCTGTCTTTCTCTCTCCCACATAACTTTCCAAATGTACGCCTCTTCCACTATCCGCCATCAACGTCGTCACCCAACTCGCTGGGTTCCCGTTGGCATCCGTCCCTCGTTCGCTCTGGCTTTTCGATTCGGTCTCTCGCCCATCTCTCAGCCCGACAACGTTCCGCCTATTATCCCACACGCCCACAGGATTTGTACCCTCGCAGCTAATAACGTATACCGTCTATCGAAATACGTCAGTCAATAGAGCGGTCTGTTACCCGGGAATCGGGTGAGAGAGAGAGATAGATAGATGGATAGAGAGAGAGAGAGAGAGAGAGAGAGAGAGAGAGAGAGAGACCCTCGCCCCAATGTATCGAAATTGCGAAATCCGAACATGCCGATATTCCGAGTTTCGTATACGCATCTACATCAGCACGACTCTTTGACACGAGATGTATATTGCCATGGAATATTTACCTCCCCCCTCCCCCTTTAAATTTGTCGTTACAATTTCCGATGGATGTTTGTGACGTAATGCATCGTGAAATCGATAACACATTGTAAATGGTTGATGTATAAAATAATCGTAGCAACGTTTTCGTGGAAGACAAAAAAAAAACTATGGTGGAGTTCCGTCAATGTTTCGTCGAGATATTCGTTACGAATGTGATTGACAGGGCCTGGGGGTGACGGGAAATCCGTCCCAGAGATTCGGACTGGTCGGTGAAACGGAGACAGTGACGACCGACCGAGAGGGGAGTCGAGAGTATATATATATACAGGGGAGATTTGTTGCCCAGATGCGTATTACATGAGGTCGGATGTTCGCGACAGGTCTGAGGTTACTGGATGTAGCAGTTTCATATAACGTCATCGTTATCTCAATTTCGACCCTCCGTTGTGCCTCGCCATGGGCTCGGATAATAATCGTTTCCAACGAAGCGCATCATCCCCTCCCGGGATTTGGGATCGGGGGGGGGGGAGGGTGTATATTGGAGTTCGTTGAAAAAAGCATTTTGACACATCGGGAGACATGTGTCAAAATGTGAGCCCAATCGTGAAAAAGAATCTAAAGAACAATAAAAAATTGATAATTAAATGAGCAGTGTAATCCATGATTAATTTGTTATTTTTTCTTTGTATTTCTTGCAGCACGAGGATTCGGGATGCGGGTAGTCGGAGGAAAGAAGGGCATGGATGGGTTGATGTACGCTGCGATCGTGTGTACTGTACCTGGGGGACCAGCCGAAAAAGCCGGGCTGCAAAAGGGTGATAAGGTACGTGCGATGCATCGTCATATATATCTATATATATATATAGATATATACATTCCGATTCTAAGCGAGTAGCTCTGTCTCTCTTTCTCGATTTCCCGCAACGTATGCTTTTGTGATTTATCCGCGAATATATATGTACACACGTGAAAACGTTTATATGCATTAGGGTGGTCCTTAATGGGGGTGTTGACGAATTTCGACAGGTGCACCCCCCAGCTAGGTTCGAAATGAACAAATAAAAATATGTGCGAAACCCCAGCACTGTAGTCCAATGAGAAGACGTGTCTGTAAGCTCGTTTTATTTCCCATTTGAATAACATGGGATTTTCAGACTAATTCGGTAATTATTTTTTCGAGCTGTCCCTGGGCACGCGGAAAATTCTTTATTCACATAAATCTATTGTCAATGGGTGTAACTACTCGTACATTTTTTTACAAAACCTCACCTGTGTATTATCGATAACGGCGAACCTATGAATGATGATAACAACCGATAAAGGATTTCAACAAAATTAAAAATTTATTTGTGTTTATGTCTTGTAAAAAAATATACGAGTAGTTATACTCATTAACAATAGATTTATGTGGATAAAGAATTTTTTGCGTCAACCTCCATTAAGGACCATCGTGATTTGCATAAATTAATGTGAAAACGCACAAACGTTATTGCAGAAACGGAAGCAAAGTCCTCGCTTTGTTACCATTTTAATTAATGTATCGACAGGGTGACGTGGACGTCACTGTACAATTTCATATGAAATACGTTTCGGTGACGGTCGAGTAGTGTCACAAGTGGCAGCTGGAACGCAAACGTATTGATACGTACATTTTTTTTCCATATTTCAACGGTCCAGTGTCTCTCACTCTTTCTCTTGCTCTCTCTCCCTCTCTCTCTCATCGCACGTGTTGCTTTGATTCAGCTCAAACACAGTGAAGCGACTCGTGTGGCTTGGGTTTGATTATTGGGTATCGGCCTGTCTGAAAATCACGATGACGTATGTATAATTTTCGGTGACGATGGGAATGATTCGACCGATGACAGAAGTTCGGTGATGCATAATTTAGAGAAGAACCAGGCTATTGTTGGAACGGCGCGTGGCTCGCAGATTGATGTGAAACATTGTCATGGGAAAATTAATTATTGCTCAGCATTGTACGTTATCACAACAGTCGGACGAATTTCCAAAGAATAATCCGTTGCATCCGGTGAATTAATATGGTTTATTTATTTTCAGTTTGCCAATTATATTATATTCAATAATTTCCATTCATGCATTATAAAAATTATGAAATTGATGATCTCATTTGGATGGCAAATAATTTAAGGTTATTACACATTGAATCAATGTCCTTTGGCATTTTTTAACGTTTTTCTGCTGGCAGACTAATTGTTTCTTCTCCTCTCTCTCTCTCTCTCTCTCTCTCTTTTTATCTCTGTTGTTTTTCCAATAGCGATATTCTATTTATCATTCGGTCGTGACGATTGTACACATAGTGCGAGTAAGACGTTGAAGAGGCAATGGCAGTGACGAATCAGTGGCAGTTACAACAGTTTGTCTTGGTAACCTTGTCACAAGTCCAATTTACCAACATCTTCGTCGTCGCTAGTGCCAACGTCGATTTTTCGTGCTTATCGACTGTTGCAAATAAATTCTACGACGACGCCCCACGTCCATGGAGACATTTTTCTCGGCTCTGTGCCATCGGCCCAGAAAAAGGCCAATATAAAAATAAACCACAGAAAATATCACCTCGTTGTAAACTACGGTTTTTGCTATTTCCGTCGTTGATCCACAAACGAGCGGATAATCATATTTTTCAATAGCTCTCAAAAAAGCTTTGGATCGTAAATGTAAACTAAATAAAAATAAAAGCTTAGAGAAAAATGATGAAAAACTGGTTTTGGAAAATTGGTTTTGGACCGTTGAGAAAAAAATCGAGTATCTTTATATATCTATATAGTGTCCTTAGGGTTCTTAGTGTATGTGCTGCAGCATTTTTCCGTGGTCGCAGTCTTTTTATCAGCCCCCGGAGACTTCGAGTAGCGTAGAACCAACACAAGTACGTCATATCCAGGACGATCCTGGACGAGGTCTTTTCGATGCATGTCCATGAAAGAGGTACTTTGTTCGCGTAGCCCGGGAAAGGCAGGGACGAGACGTTGAACAGGCGGAACAGTGAGAGAGCACCCAAATCCAATTCCCTGCCGTCTGGTGAGGCTTCTCTTCTTCTTATTTCCCGTCTCAGCGCTATTTGATTTTCATTTTCTTTCCAAGCTTATTTGGTTTTACTTCGGGCCGAGCGAGGCCGTCCGCCAAGTGCAAAAACCAGCAACGCGAAAGACTGTGAACACGTTCCAACAGTCTTTTCCAACGCTCAATCGAAATCGTCCATTTCTTCATTCTTATACTTATTTTTCTTCGTTTATTTTTTTTTTTTTTTTTGGTTCGTTTGTTGTCTTTTCTTTCCATCGTTCTGCGTCCCTCTCTCTCTCTCTCTTACTCACTCTTCGCTGGCCTGTTTTTCTTTCTCTTCCTGTTTCTTTTTCCATCGTTATAGCTTACCTATTTGAGGTAGTATCCTACATATGGTAAGAGTCAAGGCAAGCCTAAGATATACCATCTCCTGATTGAGGTACGTAGTACTTTGATGTGGCAACGTCGCGTGTTATAATGTCGATTAGAGAGAGAGAGAGAGAGAGAAGATGGGAAACATACGCGCAACGTTGCCATGTCTACTGAATCACGACCAACTCCTGATATAAACTGTATTTTCCCGATGTTTATTTGCTTATTATTATCATCACAGTCTCCCGATCTCTACCTTCAAGTGCCCAAAATGTTCTCTGAATATTCAACTTACAGTTCAAGTGTTTCCATTAAAATCTGACGAGGACTTTTTGTATTATATCAAATTGAGCGTGATTTTCCATAAGGCTCCATGTTAAACGTATGAAAATAAAAGTGTTGATATATTCTTTCACGCGCTCCGGAAAGCCATAAAAATTTAACTGAACTTTTTTCTTATCAATACCTATGAGTATGCCGAGTTTTGTGAAAATCTGACGAGTAACTTTCTTAACGAGTGTACTTTCTTAAGCTGTTTCGATATGTCCTGAAAAAAGAGAAACTGAAACGTGCGAGTGAAGAACGAAGATATGCCATCTGGGAAAAAGTCGTTGTTCGAAGTGAAAAAGCTACGAGTAAGCTTCGAAACAACAGGCACAAAAAACGGATCCTCTATCTCTCTCTCTCTCTCTCTCTCTCTAGATTCCCTCTCTCACTCTCTCCTGCTACTGGAACACGCGTTTCAGTCAGCATACGACACGACATTCGAGACAATAAATTCGTTCTTACGTAACGTCTACACGATTTTCCCATTGCACTTTTCCACGCTTCGTTCTCATCATTTTACATTTTATTGCACATTTTGTTTTCTTTTTTTTTTAAGGATCTACTCGTATCCCATGCATTGATTCTCACAAACATGCAACGCTAAGTAACAAAAACGAAGAAAAAAAACCGTAAAAAACTCTCTCTCCCTCTCTCTCTCTCTCTCTCAGTTATCGTAAGAAAAAAAAAAGTCAGCAAAATTCCTCCAATTCGTGCATTAATTCTATTGAAATAAATATTTTCTTCTTGCTTCACTCGCTGCACATTGCGCTCTTTTGGACGTCCCATTATTCGCGATACACTTCGATCATTCATTTCACAAGACAACTTCTGTGCGATATCTTTTCTTCATTCTCCGTTCAGTATTCTCATTCCCGACGTGAAAATGATAATGCAGAGAATTCAGCGAATCGGAGATAGTTTTGTCGACTTTTCCGTCGCCTCTTGGATCTTTCGGAGCGACCTAATTACTCCCATCGGTGGACGGCAATGCCGGCTGGAAATACTTTCTTGATATTTCTTCGGTCGACAGTCTGTGCAAATACTCCATTCATAACCATCATTCCGGAAAGCAATAATACCGCGTTTTCCCCGTTTCCACGTTTCTCCCCCCTCCGACAAACTTTTGTGCGGTACGTACCCAACTGTTTCCACGAGAATTAACGCTGCCTGGGTTACCGTTGGTGCACGGAATACGTCTGCCATGAAGACTTCCTTTTCATCCGGCCTGGCAAGCCTTGCGGTTCGTCTCCCCCCCCCCCCGTCTACCCTGGTCCATGGCCTTGTGTTATTTTCCCCAATTGACGTGAAACAATGCCTCGGCGGCTGTTGCTAATGGACAGAAGCCCACGGGTTGGGCGGGGCGGGGAGAGAGGGGGCGGGCGTACTGAATTTTGCACGAAACTCGGAACAGTGCAGGCGGTGCGCATCGAACCAGGTTCACTATGTATGTGTGTATAGGACGTTCCGCAAGAAAATGGATCCAACGCGCGAAAACAAAAAAAAAACTATTTTCAGGTTTTCAATGCTACCGATAGTTTTTTCTTTCGCTCTTTCGTAATGAAAAAAAATAAATAAATAAATTTTTCATCTGAAGAATTCGAATTGTTATTGAAGTGCAAAGTTAGACCGTGGAATCGTCCATCTCGTGGCGCGCTTAGAAACCGAGAAAACCATCTCCCGCCACTTATCACCACATCTATCCGATCTCCGTTTGTGTGACTGACAAAAGTGTGACTCAACCCACGTTGGGTCCATTTACTCGCGGAACGTCCGATGTATATATATATATGTGATTCGTTCATTTATATGGAAATAAATTTTACCTCGTTACACCATTTTTGTTTTTTTTTGTTCCAATGTATAAAACAACTATTCACCGTCACAGCTGCGAGATTTCGTGATTAAAGTGATATTCCGGTCGTTAACGTTCGCAATTATTCGATGACGTGATCCCCACGTAGATATAACGATGGCACGAAAAAAATGCGACCAAGATTTTCACGACTTGTACGATTTCCAGAAGCCACGTTTTTTTTTTTATTTCTTTTTTTTTTTTAACTTTCGCCCGTGTGAAAGTTTCGTTCTCGGAAATAATGGGCGGTAAGCCGCGAGGGTCGTCGTAACCCGTCGCTCGGAATAAATTTTTACGTAGGCGTTATATATACATACAGGGTGGTCCACGCAACGTCTGCACCTCTTTTACGACCGAAATATGCCTTGCACGAAAAAATGTAATTTACAAAAGTTACATAGTTTGCAAGGCTGCACTATGTGGCGCATTATTTTTTTTTATAGGTCGAGGCGCTTTGAAGATTTGAAGGTCAACTTTGTTTTTTTAAATGGAACGCTATATTTTTTGTAGCGTCATATTGTAGAGTATCGAATTCTGAGTAAAAAAGTACAGACCTTTATTGGGCCTAAGTCTAAGAGCTAACGAAATAATTACACTTTATTACTTGAACATCTTCTTTACATAATATAAAATTGGAGATTCAACCTTATCGCAGATTTCCGCAGTACAGCGACGCTTACATAACAGTAAGTGACTAGTGGCTCAACGCATTAAACGTAAGTGTTTAAAGTGATGTATAGTGAAGGTTGAATCTCCAATTTGATATCATGTAAGGAAGATGTTCGAGTAATAAGGTGAAATTACTCGCTAGCCATTAGGTTTAGCTCTAATAAAGGTCTACACTTTTTTACTCAGAATTCAATATTCTACCATACTACGCTATAAAAAATATAGCGTTCCATTTGAAAAAACAAAGTTGACCTTCAAATCTTCGAAGCGCCTCCACCTATGAAAAAAATTAATGCGCCACATAGTGTAGCCTTGCAAACCATGTAACTTTTGTATATTACATTTTTTTCGTGCAACGGATATTTCGGTCGTAAAAGAGGTGCACACGTTGCGCGGACCATCCTGTATATATGATTCGTGGTTCACGAGCAAACTCTTCTCGTTCGGCGGCCTGCGCGAGGGGGGGATGAAAATCGAGGGAGAGAAGAAGCAGAAGGGAAGGACAGTAAACGCACGACCGGATGAAGCGGGCGACGGGAGGGAGGACGTTTATTTTGAATAATGCGTTGCGGAGAAGCGAATATACTCGAGGAACGATGCGCTTGGGCGTCGTAAATACATGGATACAGCGTAGCGCAGGGGCAGGATGCTTTTTTTTTAAATTTTCTTTTCCCACTTCGCCTGACGTATGAAAGAAAAATTCGATGAAGAGGAAAAAAATAATATCGTAGAAAGATTCACGATGCAAAATGTTCGAATTATCACCATTATTGTGGGGATTATTTTTTGGCAATATATTTTCAGAGTTTTCAATCATTCCCCCGAGTAGGCATTGACATTAAATTTACTTCAATAACAATGATAAACTTTTTTCCTTCTTCATGTGAACTTCTGGTCTGTATAGCATTGTTTATCCATCGCTTGGTTCAATTACTGGCTAAACAACGCTACATAGACCAAAAGTTCACATGAACAATGTTGTAGAGAATTGAATTTCCTACAAAAAAGTCAGCGACGGAATCTATGTAACTTTGATAATTAACGCGTGGGAAAGCTCGAAAGTCGTGAAATGTTGAAAACCGCGCCTTTTGTCGCTTTGACCCTTTTTTGACTTTTGAATTTTGACCCTTCTGAACTTTGCTCGTTCGGAATTTCGAGGCCCGTCCATGTTGGCACAGGTATTCCTCACATTCTCTTTCCTCAGCAAGTCCTTATCACACTGTCACCATACCAGATCGTCGTCGTCGACCATCACTCCCAGGAAAAACCCATTTATATCCGATCATTTATCCCCCCGCCCCCGCCCACCCCCACCGAATGTGTCCCAACAATCATGACACGTTTACCCACAGCATCCCAAACAAGAATGCACGACAAATTCGCAAGACGTGTGGAACGTCTTACGCGACGGAATGACAAACGGTTCACGGTCAAGAGGCTCAAGTGGCCTTTTAATCCTGAGGGATGTTACCGGGTCTCAGGTCTCACGGCGATTTGTAAGGATTTTCCGGTCGTCGAAATTCTCGGAAACTTTGGGTGCACCCATTGTTGCTAGCTCCAAGTCCTAACAGCGTATCTAATACCTCTCTGTTCGTCTCTTTGTCTCTCACTGGTCTTCGTCCCATCCGTTGTTCCT
The DNA here is from genome assembly GCA_963662125.1 of Diplazon laetatorius. NCBI lineage: Eukaryota > Metazoa > Arthropoda > Insecta > Hymenoptera > Ichneumonidae > Diplazon > Diplazon laetatorius. The sequence continues at coordinate 3,624,111 of OY759156.1, forward strand.
ACCTCTCTCTCTCTTTCTCTCTCTCTGTCTTTCTCTCTAGCACGGATCCTACTTCCTCGCCATTATACGTTTTCCCCGTAGTCGGTTACCAGAGTGAGAACGAGCATTCCCGGAGCTTTCCGGGCTTTCGACGATAACAGTGTGCCATCCGGCCTCGAAGCAACCGGAAGCGACCTCTCGCTTCTGCCTGGTCCTCCCTCTTTGTCTCTTCGCGTTCTCCGAGATTCATTCGACTAATTAAGGATCCACGAGGCCGTTCCACGTTGCCTAAGCGTTCCTTGAATTTCGAAGACTTTAACTCGACGCTATCACCTTAATTATTGAGCTTCTTAACTCTTCACAATCGTATTTACTTTTTATTCGCGTATGATTTGTTCGTAATTTTTTGTGCTCGATGAAACGAACAAGAAAAAAATCTAAGGGGGAACACTCGTCAGGATTTGTGTGTGTTGTTCAGTCAATTTTGTCATAATTTCGTACAGGCTGACGATTTAATACGTTTATACTTTCAGTTGGGTTTTTATTTTATTTTTTATTTCTGAATTGAAATACATTTTATCAATAAAATATGTTTTGCTAGAAAACAAGAAGAGTTGCACTCCATCACATGATGCAATCGATGGATAAAATCGTTTTTAAGTTATTTTTCCATTTCGAAAACTCGACATACACACATATGCAATTTATTAAATTCCGAAATCCATTTTTCGACGTTTCGACGTTGTTTCGAGAGTTGGTTATTGGAATCTTTCGCTTTCCCAATAACGAAAATAGAATATTGTCAATGTGAAAGAAATAATAACAATCAACACCCCTTCCCCCTCTCCCCACTCCTCAACAATATAATTTTTCATCTTCGTTTTCAATGCCACGAATTGAAAACTTCAAATTACACCTCCACATTAATTAAATTTGCAAATTTTTGGGGTTTTTTTTTTATTATCAAATCTAAGATAGAAGAATATGGAAAAAAAAATTAGTTCGTCCACGATCTAGCATGACATGGAGCAATTATGACGGTATCAGGCTTCCAGCCGAGCGTGAAAAAAAAGAAAAACGGAAGAAAAAAATAAAAAAATAAAATGAAAAAAAGAACAATAACGTTGCCACAATTCAGACGATAATGAAAAGTAATCTCGCCGATCGTGGGCATTAGCGAAACGAAACTTCGAGAACGATAACTCTTGGACTATTGCGAAGTCGTTGTCCGTGCCTTTGGGAATCGATGATATAAAACACTCGCACACTCGACACGACGGGCCGCACCTCGATCTCGCGCCACTGCACCATCTCCCTCGTTATCTCCTCCATCTCCATCATCGTCGTTTACATTATTTCTCGTTTGCCGTTCGACAAAAACGTAAATCGCGATAAATAACTTTGGCGCTGCTGCTTCTGATTCGGATAAAAAACCGATACAGAATCGACTTGGAACCCAGCCAATTAGGGTGGAGGGAGAGGGGAGGGGCTCGTCATAAGATGATTCAATGCCCTACTGCCAAATTTAGGGATAACGCTTTTCTGGAGATAAAAAAATAGACTAATTATCCGAATTTTTTTCATGACAATATAGTTCATGCAAGACGCCATCTGTTGGAAGGTTTTTATTGAATTGAATGTTTTATTGTGAATTGGCAGAAGCAGAGTCGAGTTTCTAGATTTTTAACAAAAAAAATGATATTTATAAGTATTCCGAATCTTGACCGTTCCGAGCATCGTCGTTCCAAACAATGCGCGTTCCGAATTTTCGCCTTTCCGAACATTGCTCCTTCCGAATTTCGCGGTCCAACCCGTTTTGAACATTATTTTTTTATTGCCGATGGGATTTTGTTGGATAAAGATTGTAATTTTATTTTGCAGATTCTCGAATGGGCGGGCGTGTCGTTGATAGATCGAAGCTTCGAGGACGTGACGCACATAATGGAGCACACTGGAGACGTGGCCGAACTCGTTGTGGAACACGCGACAGACATGTGAGTCGTACGAAAAAAAAAAAAAAAAAAAAAAAAAACTTTACCGACGAAACCAACATGTGTGGCACAAGTGGCACATTGTAAAACGAAGAAAAAACAAAAACAAAAAAAAAAAAACAATCGAACACGGAGAACAATGCGGAAAGAGCGGTACGAGGGTGCACGAGAAAAGAGAAAACAATGCTCGTGGACCACTCGTTCACTCTCACGTCTCTTTCTCCCAGTTTTCTTTTTATCAGTACATTTTATTTTTCTAAATGTTTTTTTTTTTTTTTCACTACTTTTCATGAGATTGATGGTTCGTGTGTTTTCTTTTTCTTAATTTTTTCTCACCCAACTATGGCAACGGGTTTCACGTCGCAGTATCGACTTTCTCGACGATCCGGGAATGGTTCCAGTCGGTGGAAAAAGTTCGGGCAGCATGGGACTTCAATTGGGTGAGTGCGAAAAAAAGAAAAAAAAACAAAAATTCGTGAATAATTAACGTGGATTGATAATTAATTCGCGAAGCGACTGTTCGGTGCTGATTAAGAATAATCATCGTCGAATGATAACGAAACGTAAGATATTCAATGTCTTAAAAAAAAAATCAATAGAATACAGAATCGACGGAATATAATCATTTGTTTCCTTCCATTTTTTAAATTCTTTGGACTGCATCGATTTTATTGAAGTTCGAAAAACATTTTTTTTTTTTTGTGAAATTTTTTTATTTTTATTTTCTTCTGCGACGAATTTACACATTCGACTCGTGAATTTTTGGGTGCAATCGATCGGATAACGATAATTCGATTTTCCAGAATCGGAAACGGAGAAAACACCATCGTCGTCGAAAGGACGTAGGACCCTGCCAAAGACGCCGGTATAACGAGTTGATAAATTGAGCCTACAAAGTGTGACCTATATCTGTCTTTTTTCTATCTCTCAAAAACAATCAGTCTCATTGTTTCGCCATTGTCGCGATACCATCAACCCCCCACTGTTCTCTCGCTCTATCCATTCGTCGTTTTATTCGAAAAATTTCATTTTCATCGTCTCGCTCTATATAGCTCCATCTTCCATATCTCATCTCGGGCAATCGTTTTTTTTTCTCAAATTGATAAACCACATAGAAAAAAAACGAAGAAAAAAAATCAGTCGGAAGGAGACAAAAAGAAAAAAAAAAAAAAAAAAAAAACAATCCCAACCAAAGTAAGAGCCTATAAAATGTGCGTAAATTAGCAGCTAAGGTGTATGATTTTAGTGAATAATCACACGGCCCCCGGGGAACGGTGGTGCGGCTGGAGAGATTTGAAAAAAAACCCTCACAGGACACGAATTTCTCTAAACGTTATTATTTATATTATTATTGTGATTATTATGATTATTATTGTTTTGTAAATAGTCATTCATAGCATATAGCATAGGTGTACCATTCGCTATGTGTAACGCAGTGTAAAAACGGCAAGGACCCCTTCGCACTATATAATTAATCGTCATATCGATGGTGTATCAAATAAACCCACCGGATTTATTTCGAAGAATTATTCGTGAACAGTGATGTGTGTATACGATATGTGAGAGGACAATTATGATAACGTGTTGATGCTTGTCTCTAATTACCATCAAGATAATGGTACGGTGATGCGTAAGGTCCTGATAAAAATGGAGTAGATATGTTAAAAAAGAAAAAGAATATATATATATGTATTAGAGTGGTCCTTTTGTGAAGTTCATTTTCAAATTTTATTCTGTGCACCCCCCAAGTAGGTTGCGAATAAATTTTGAAAAATGTTTTCGAAGTCTCTTTGACCTACTGCAATATTAACACGTGCCTTCGAAATTTATACTTTTTGCATTCGAAGAACATGGAATGTTTATCGAGTTTTAGTTCATTTATTATTATAGTTAAAATATCGACAGACTATAAAATGGTGTCAATATGATTTCTTCATCAGAAAGATGCGTGCTTCTTATTTTTCAATCCCAAAATAAGAAAATGCCGAAACTGACTCCACGGCTCGAAAAATTAATTATTTTCGATTTTCAAACGGCCATGTTAGTTCCGCCAATTTGTTTTTCGAAATTACATTTTTTTTATTACAGTAGACATCTTTTTTTATAGATAAAGCATATTGGGCAAATTTATTTTTCTGTTGATATTTTAGCTATGATAAATGAACTCGATAAACATCTCATGTTATTTATTTGCAAGGAATTAAAAAATTTCTAGATACGTGTCAATATTTTGGTAGGTCGGGGGTAGATAGCAAAATATCAAAAAAAATTATTCGGAACCTTCGTGGGGGGCCTCGACGTAAAAATTCGAAAATGATCTTCATAAGAACCCCTCTAATATTCATATGCATATACAATAGTCACTCTTGGTTCTAAGAGATGTGTGAAAAGAGAAAACGAAGGAAAGACGACTGACTTGTAAATAATCGAATGGTTGCACGCTCGATATTTATATAAATAAATATACGTGGGTATGTGTGTAGAACGGTAAAAATCGTAATCGACATTTATATACCATATATTATACATGTATACATATATATTGGGCGAGACGGACCGAATCACCGGACCCTTCTACCCTCCGATGTGGTCGCTGATTTTTTTTTTAGTATCTTTGAGATCCTACGACCTCACTAATTTTTTTTTAAATTTCTTACACCCGTCCTCCCCCTTCCCCCACCACTATTTTCTTATCAAGAGGTAACTGCTATTTTCCCCCTTTTTATTTTAATAAAAAAAAAAATCCCAGATACTTTATTGAAATTGAAGAACTTTTCTCACAAAATTGGAGTCTCATTCAAGTTCTTCAATTTCAATGAAGTATCTGGGAGAAAAATGTTATCAAAATAAAAAGGGAAAAAATAGCAGTTACCTCCTGATAAAAAAAAAGTGGTGGGGGGGGAGGGGGAGGAGGGGTCTAAAGAATCCAGAAAAAAATTAGGGAGGTCTTAGGATCCCAAAGATACTAAAAAAAAAAAATCAGCGACCACATCGGAGGACAGAAGGGTTTAATTCCGATAATTCGGCCCGTCCTGTCCCATAAATATATATATATATATATATATATGTATCGATAGAATATGTGTGTTATTATTTTTCCGATTATCTTCGCTGTGCCGTAATCCGTGAACGAGCTTATCGTTGTGACTATCTCTCCCCCTCTGTCTATCGAATTCGACGATAAATTCGTGCGTTATCAATTTGTTATTTTGAAAAAATTTTCAATGAAAAATCTCGCCTTAGGTCTTTCAACAAATTATCAGACGTCATTGGGCGAGATTTCTAGCATTCGTACAATCAGTTTTTTTTTTTCGTCAACGTCGTTCACCGATTGACCATCTGCAACCAGATGAAATTCAATCTCGACGAAGACAACAACAAAAAAAAACAAATGCTTTCGTACAATCAACGGTAGTGACTTGTCGCCGGGCAAAAAAATTCTGTCATCGCTTCTTTCAATGCTCCTCAACGATAAATATATATATATATATATACAAAGATAACGAAAGTTACTATTTGTCCAGGAGCATGAAGGATCAGAACAGAATCCCTCGCGTGACCGTAGAAAACAAAAAAACCAAACAAATCTAATACGAGTTCGAATTTAATCATCATCGTGATTAGAAATTGATGTGACGTTTTTTCGGGAAATTATTAATCTTGATAAATGCATTTTTAACCCTTTTCAACATTTTAACGAAAAAATTACAACATCAAACAACAACGATAACAAAATAATACATTTTTAATAAAACTTTGTCGTGAATTTTAAATTTAATGTTCATTAATTAGTTTTTAAAAGAATTTTTTTTTTCTCTTTTCGATGGACTAAATAACTAATTACATATCGAAATGTCCTCCAGCCTCTTTTATTATCAATGACGCAGAGGCTATCGAAGTCCATTGTTCCGTGTTCTCGTTAGACGTAATTCGACTGTGACGTTTAGCCAAAAATTTCTACCTCGAGCAACGATTTTACGATTTGTCACTCGCTAAATTGTGTCCAGACCCCCGAGCATTACGTGTGTTAATTAATGGCCGTAGGCTTAGGATAGAACGTTAGGAGATGCGACGTGGTAGATACATCATTCGATAAGTCTTCGAAATCAACGGTCTCTCAAAACTTATGTCACGTATTTTACAATATATATATATATTTTTTTCGTAATATTTTTTCATTCGGCCTTTATCACGCTTTTTGACATTTTGACTTTATCGTAATTTTTATATCCGCTGTGTCCACCTTACCCACTGCAAACGCTTGTCTCTCACTCCGTGACTGATGCTACAGGCATAAACGCTTTTCAAGTAGAGCCCGCTTTGTTTTTACATAAATATATATATGAAAAATGTTAAAAATGCAAAATCGCAGTTTCGAACGAAAAATGAGAAAAAACATCAACCTGAAATAAAAAAAAAAGTGTCAGTTGGGGTGAGTTGCGTCGATCATCTAAATACATTTATTTATTTATATTTATATTTTTTCAAATTTTTCACCCAAAATTTTCGTTTGCGACTAACGTTTTTTTTTCCCCCCCTTTTTTATCGCGATTTATCTTTTTTGTATTTTTTTCTGCATCTCAATCGCGCCCCCGATGTCGCTGAGAAAAAAATCGAGAAAAAGAAACGAACAATACAAATTATTATTCTGGAGAAAATAAAGCAAGAAAAAATTCAAAATTTCATCGACTTACGTGAATATCAGTGAATATCATGAAACGAGTCAATGGGAAAAAATACAAAAAAAAAAACTCCCGTCTGACCCTTACGGACCACGATCACTTAAAATCGATTGATCGAGTAAAAAAAAAAGAAAAAAATACAATAAAAGCTGCACGTACGTTACAAATTGTCACACAGCCTCCCCCGACCACATGCGAACCGTAAGTTACCGATTTATTTAGTCAATAGATCGACGAGCCGATTATGTAATTATAAATCGTAAACGTAAAGAGACCACGAGATAATTAATTATATCATATGTGTAAAACTGGATGTAATCTGAGAATAAAACAAAAATTCAGATGTGGAAAGAAACTGATAGATCGTTGTGTGACGAAAGTTGACCATAAATCTCATTGAACGGTCGTTCTGAACAAAAATTGAATTTTAAAAGAATTAAAAAAAAAAAAAAAACAACAACAACAAAAAAAATCCTCCAGTAGTTTCTTGTCCGTCTGGACTCGTGCCAAATCTACTTCTACTCTTCACCGGCGTTGAATATTTTTTTCATTACTATTTTTTTGTCTTCTTTTCGATTTCCTTTTTTTTTTATTAACGTCTGACCAGATTTGTCCAAAGAGGCTGTCAATTTTCAACTTCCTCCTCTTCGATATTCTTCTTCGTCTATCTCCGTCTAACTCCGTCGCTCTATTTCCGTATCCACGTTTATTCACGTATAGCTATCTCTGTTACCCCCCCCCCCCCCCCCCATGTACGAATTAAATCGACAAAAGTATAACCGCAGATGAATCACGAAAGAGAAAAAATGTAAGTTGTCATGTTGAAAAAGTATAGCATAAAAATACATATGCATATGATAATGATATAATTATTGATACTGGCCCTCACGCTACTCTATCCCAACTGGCACGACTATAGTGTGTATTAGCGTATATCCGTATATTATTATTCTTATGATTATTATCGCTATCATTACAATATATATATATATATATATATATATATATATATATACATCAGGGTGGTTCTTCTTCGGCCTGAAAAAAAAAAAAAACTATCGCTACCACCCTTCCAAATGATTCTAGACCATGAAAAAGGAATTTTCATATTTTTTCCCCATTTTTAAATTCACATTTGGAAGTTTTTAAAATCATTTACGTCGTATTTCCGAGTTTAATACAAAAACGTTAATGGAAAAAAATCGGAAAATGTATATTGTAATAAACTATACACCAAAAACACCAAAAAATGTTGGCAAACATCCGGCAAACATAACCTAAAAAAAAATTAAATTTATTTTTATTTTTTTAGGTTATGTTTGCCGGATAGCTGCCAACATTTTTTTGTGTCTTTGTGATATAATTTTTTACAATATATGTTTTTTTCAGCTTTCTTTTTTCGATCTTCTTCGTAAAAAAAAAAAAAAAAATGATTTTCAAAACTTTTGAATGAATGCAGGCAATGCAGAGGGTAATTTTAAAAATCGAAAAAGAACTGAAAATTTATTTTTCATGGTCTAGAATCATTTGGAAGGTGGGTAGCGATATTTTTATTCAAGAACCACGCTGATATAAATATATGTATATATTTTATTATTGAAAAAAATTATCATTATCATCGTTTTCGTACTTCTGTCAAGTTCTAAAAATTTTCAATCTCCTGTGTGTGTGTCTCTCTCTGTCTCTCTCTCTCTCAATTGTGTCGCAATGAAAACAAGAACAATAACAAAAATGAAAAAACGAACATAACACGCAACGAAAAAAAAAATAGTCCGACCCCCCCTCAAAAACGCTCATTACACGCGTGTGAAGCTCCGGACTGAAATCGGTCACTTTGCGACCGCTTCGCGGGCCTCCAATGACGCGTTTTCGATGGGGATCGAATAGAACAATAATAATGACACTCGAAATGTTTCGAAGGTATTAGTGCGAGTGAATGTGCGAAATGATTGTGTTGCGTTATATGTCGCTGCTGCTGGCTTCGGAGTTGTTTTTAAAGCGCACGAAGACCAAGCCTCCGGACGACGCGTCCTCATCCCAACGACGCTGGACCAAAATCATGTTGCGAACCCGAATGATTGAGAAAACGTCAGAAGACAATAAAATCCAATAAAAAAGTAATTTCATCGTAACGTTACAATCGGACAAATTTGGAAAACAATGTATTAGCAGATTGAATTTTTGCGAATCTTCGGTTGAAATTTGGCACAAATATTCTTAACACCTTAAAAAAAAAAAAAACGGAAGCTCCCTTAATTTTTCTTGCCACCCGCAGTGCCGTAGTTTCGAACCCTGGTCATCGTCCTGATAGTCCTTCATTTCATCGTCGTATATTTTTTTATTAAAATTCAATTCCCTTGAAATTTGTTTTGTTAAAAAAAAAAAGGAAAAAAAAATATATCGCATCGAATGAAAAATGTGCGGAATAAAGTGCAAAGTAAAAATGCGATCGTTCGGTGCCTGGTCTTCGAACGGCAATTTTTCCCTCGTATTTACTGGTCAAGCTATGACAATAATGAATCGTGACAATAATGAATAATGACAATGATGAATGTATTGTGCGAGCACCCACCGAAATGTCCGTAACGACATGAAAAAGAAATTTGAATAAAACAATTCATTCAAAAAATTAGTCAATTAACAAAAAAAACATAAAAATCCAAATACCAAGTGCCGTCAAAACGCAGCAAGTACCAGGGAAAAGTTTATTACGCGCTTCGTCCTCGAAACTTCATCTTCGGACGCTGTAGCGCTTATCCCCGACCGCACAGCTGTTCCTCATTCTTCGTTTATCTGTATTGGCTGCATAGAAAAATATCGTAAGATACGAAAAAAAAATCAGTTAATAAAATATATACATACTTATATAGACCGATGTACAAACGTAGATTGCCTTCGCATATACATATATATATATATACATACGAATTTTCGCTTGCGTAGCTAAATTGCCACCCCCCCCCCCCCCACCTCCGTCCCTGCCGTTAGCCACGAGTAAGTAGAATATATTCAGTGTTCCCCCGAAAAATCATGAAAAAAAAAAAAAAACGAGAGAGAAAACACCGAGACGTTTTCACTCCCTCGGTTGCATTTTTATTATTTCGACCCTTCATCCTGGCTTCCTTGCGTCCCTCGGTAACATCTTGGTTCGCCCGGGAATCTACCAATCGGAAATGAGAATCGATCGAAGCCACGATAACCGTGTGACTATACATATATACATCTGTGAAACGCTCAAACGCTTTTGCGATCGAGCAAACGTTAAAGGGGGACGAGAAATAAGTGGAGAAAGAAACGGATAAACAGTAAAATGGTTCCGATCTTGCGATTCGAAAATAATTTAATAAACCCTTTGATTTCTTAACAATTATTGCATCCACGTTTTATTATTATTAATTTTTTCCATTATTTCCTATCTTCTACTACATTATTATAGTGTAAGCTCGTTGAACTACTCGGTTTCACCATCATCAATTATCTTTCTATATCTTTCTGAATCTCTTTGTATCTATATATTATATACATATGTATATTAGGGTGGTCCTTAATGAGGGTGTTGATGAATTTCGACAAGTGCACCCCCCAGATGGGTTTGAAATAAATGAATGACAATATGTGCAAAATTCCAGCACTGTAGCCCAATGAGAAGACGTGGCTCTCAACTCGTTTTGTTTCCCATTTGAATAACATGGGATCTTCGGACTAGTTCGGTAATTATTTTTTTGCATTGTCCCGAAGCACCCAAAAAATGTTTTATTCACATAAATCTATTGTTCATGGGTATAACCACTCGTAGATTTTTTTACAACACCTCACCTGTATATTATCGATAACGGCGAACCGATGAACGATGATAACAACTGATAAACCATTTCAACACAAATTGAAATTTATTTGTGTTTATGTCTTGTAAAAAAATGTACGAGTAGTTATACCCATTAACAACAGACTCATGTAAATAAAGAATTTTTTGCCTGCTTAGGGACAACTCGAAAAAATAATTACCGAATTAGTCTGAAAATCCTATGTTATTCGAATGGGAAACCAAAAGAGCTTACAGGCACGTCTTCTCATTGGACTACAGTGCTAGGGTTTCGCACATATTTTAATTTATTCATTTTCAACCTATCTGGGGAGTGCATTTGTCGAAATTCCGCATCACCCCCATTAAGGTCCACCCCAAGATATATGCCTACATTTATATAAAATTCATATCTCTCGCATACAAATATATATATATATGTGTTTCTTTTTTCAATCGTCGCTATAGACTTTTTATCTTTCTGTCGTTGCGTTTTTCGCTGACTCCTCGAGCAAATATATAATACATATAGATTTTTTTTCGCTATAGTGAATTACGTAGAGCAGCAACCAGACGAACGAAGCTTTTACGATTTCCCCGTGAATGCTCAGCATGCAGAATTGATATTACGAGTACCATGTACATATCTTATAGCTATACATATATATAAATATATATTATCAGTATATATATATATATATATATATATATATATATATATATATATATATATATATATAGTAGTGAATACATATATATCTATATATTTATGTATATTTACTACTCGACACTACAGCTACGTGACATTCGCTCGAATTCGAAGCTGAGAATCGAAACCGGAAGGAGTGACGTGGGCGAGTGTGGTATCGGTCATATTTCTTTCGACGAATTTTATTCCCGCTATATTTTATATCGGGTGCGTCTCAAAGTTTCGAATCTTCAATATTTCGACCGGTCATTAATTCGATATTTTTTTAATTCCATTTGTAATTTTCCGAAAATCCAAACCTCCGAATGTGTTTTTTATTCCGAATGGTAATGTAACAGAAAATTGTATTTTCGATACATTGGCATTTTGAATTTTTTTTTTTCCGAAACTACGACCGAAACATCGAAAATTCGAAACTTCAAGAAGCGCACCCGTTTTATCCATGTTGCAACTACATCTCGCACGTTCGATCGATGTCCGTACTTCCCACAGCCGAGCGAGTATCGCGTCTCGCGTGTTTAAGTAGAAAAGTCAATCTTTGGTCAGACATGGGTCAATCTCGATTTTTAAAACAAGAAAATCGTCTTTCTCGCCACTTTCTCGTCGTTACGACTTTAAGGTGAACCTAACCTAACCAATGAGCTCTCAGCAGCGAAAAATATTTTGTATTATCGAATTAAGTAGTTCATCAATTAATTAATTCATTATTTTTTTTTTTCTTCATCGCAATTCTTGGCAACTGTTTGGGAGGTTGGAAACCGATTTCGTTCGAGCGTACGAGATTGCATAGCGTCAAATTTTCATAATTCCCGTTCGCCCACGTTCAATTTTATTCTTATCACAACACATCAACCTTATCTTTCTACATCTATATCTCTCTCACTCACTCTCGAGACTCGTAATTTTTGTTGATGAAAAAAAAAAAAAAAACGAAAAAATAATCCCAAATTACTGATTTCATTTAAAATACGATTTTTAGGAACAAATCGCTCGCCAAGTGACCGGCAGAGTACAGATTCAAGTGTGGTACGAGAACGATCGTCGTGAACTCGTGGTTTCGGTATTGGCAGCCGATGAACTTTGCACCAGGGACGACGCCGGTCTGCCCCCTCAAGCTTACGCAAAACTCGTGCTTCTGCCACCCTGGTGAGTCGTTGTCAACTTTTCCAAAAATATTACACACATATATATAAGCGTTTCCACATGACTCCAGCCACTAAAAAAAAAAATTTCCACAAATAATTTTAAAAAATTGAGTTATTTTATTGCAATATATTTATATTTTTTTCTGGAAGGCATTGAAAAGACGCAGATTTTCACATTTTTTACAAATTAAATAAGTCAAATCCTGCTAAAGATACAGCCATTTGAATGGAAAAATAAAATAAAAAAGTTAATTAACGATAAAACCGTCAGAAGAATTTCAAAAAATTCGGCACTCGGTGAATATATCGCAATAAAATAACTGAATTTTCTGAAATTATTTGTGAAACATTTTTTTTTTGCGGCTGACGTGATGTGGAATCGTCCATATGTATTTTTTTTTCTTTGAAAATAATTCAATTCAGTCGTCCGAATGTGAATAAATTGTGATCCACGTTTGCGCGTGTTTCAGCGGTGATCAGAATACACTACAGACGGACGTGTCCAAGTCAACGCAGAATCCCATTTGGAACGCGAATCTCACGTTTACGAGTATATCGGGCGAGGATCTCATGGATCGTACGATCGAGGTGACCCTTTGGGACTGTCTGCCGGACGGTGACACGGCTTATCTCGGCGAGTGTTCCGTCGACCTTCAAAATGCTTTTGAAACGGATCGGGCAGTCTGGCAAGTCTCATTCAATTTTACATAACAACGAAATTTATACGAAGAATATAAATAAAAAATATATTTTGTGGGGAGGGTTGATTTTCAGGATTTTCATTTTTTCTTCGACAAACTTTGAATTTATTCATTGGCTATAATTCATCCAATTTTTATAATCACACAATGACAATTCAACTTAATACGTTTGTAAAGTTGCTCTTTTGACAATTAAATGGCCGAAAAAAAAATGTTTTTCAGGTGTACATGTCTCAAGTAACATTTAATATTCCAACCGGGGGAATTGCTTTGAAATGACAGTCGAATGTACGTCGTAATTTCGTCGTGGTTGACGGGTTTGTGAAACAGGTACCGCCTGGAAGATCCACGAGGTTTGCGGTCCGGTAGATTCTGCTCGCCCCGGGGTTCGATATCAACCGAGATAGCTCAGAGACTGCTTCGACGTACCGAAGTACGCGAGAGAAGTTACAGCGACGATACCCCGAGCGATAGCGGAAGCCCGGAACCGTATTATCTGCATCCGGATCACGCTTGGCAAGCCAATTCGCGCAGAGGATCCAGCCAGTCCGAACAACTCGAGGTCGAACCCTACGAGCTCAACAAGGACTACAGCAGATCGTTGCCCGGCAGTCGCAGGAGCAGCATACAGAGCCAGGGTGGCACCGACAGTAAACGTAATTATTTTTTGTATTTTTGTTTAGAAAAAATTTCATCTGCTCGAATTTACGGTAGAGATTTTTTCGAGGAATTATTTTCATACGAAACGATTAGAGTCAACGAATTTTATTTTATTTCAATGGTTGATGATCATAATGATGATAATAATAATAATAATAATAATGATGATGATAATAATAATAATAATAATAATAATAATAATAATAATAATAGATTGAAATTAAAAAATGGAATTAAATTGAATGAAAAATTGCTTAAATCTATCAATTCGTTTCCGATATAGGCTTCTACAAGAAACTTGACTCCTATGTATATAGCACTACGTAGGAAAAATTCGATTTAGCAAAAATTCAAAGAAATTGCTGATTTTTTTTTATTTTTTACTAAATTTACAAGAAATAATCCACCGAATGAAACTTTCAGACTTTTTCGCTGAACATGTAATAATGTTATCGGTCTTATCAGTTTCTTCGTGAAATTCGGAGGGATCCTTCTCGAGGAGTTTATCTTTCGTAAAAATATAATGGAAATAAAATATCGTTGCGCTCTTAGAAGTTGGGACAAAATTTTGGAAAAATAGGATCTGTTTGAAGTGAAAACAGGGCCAAGAGAAAATGCAACGATATGATACTTCATCGTATTATTTTATAAATTAATCAACATAAAAAAAGTTCTAACAAAATATTTGTGATATTTGTTGTATCTATGTTGAGATTGATACGACAGTTAATTGAGATCATAAATCATGGAGACTATAGTTAATTGGGATTGAAATGATCCCAGAAGAGCACCGTCCGATAGAGGGGACCAGATAAGAAGGAGTGATTTACTCCTCGGTATAATCAACTCCTGAGAGTTGATTATATCGAATTTCTCAGCCAAATGATTTGTTTGAATGGGTCGCAAGGTCTCATTATATTTCATTGCTATAGAGCAAATGAAATGAATATTGCAAATGAATAATAATTAAGGGGGCTGAGTCACCTAAAAAATTGGAAAAAATATTTTTTTTCCATGACATGATCAATCCAAATTTAAAATCGATTTCACCTTCATAAAGTATATATACTCAGCTATCATTCCAAATTTTTTCATAGCCACCTAAAGCATCTGAACGATGTAAGATTTAGTTGACCAGCCTTCTTACTAAAACGAGACGAGTAAAATCTGGTAAAACGTGACAGATGTGAAAATTCGAATGAAAGGTCAGGGACGACGAGTGTCAATGGGAACTCTTCGGATTTCCTGAAATCTGAACGTCGACCCCGACTCGATGTGTGTGCGAGAGAGATGAGAAGAACGAAAGCGAGAGCTTAAGCTCAGGTTGTACTTGGCACCGACCCCATTCTTGTACGATACAATAGACTCCCGAGCACAGTTCAGTTGGAACAGGTTGTACGTGGGCTTATCAATGTCAATTGGCTTGTCCAACAAGCCGGAGCTGCTTCGTTCGACAACGAAATAGAAATCAAGCTGAAGACCGATAAAAGCCAAAGTTACTCGCCTTCGACCATTCCTATTGTTGTCATGTATCTGGCACAGATTTTGCGAAACGCTATTGAGCCACAAATATTTCTCATTGTCAACCTTATACGTATGATTACAAAGGCTAACAGAAAAAAAACCCAAAACAAGTATCATCCGATTCTTATAGATTTTTTTTTATGTCCAATTGTGACCAATTGTTTTGCAGTCAATTTTACAGAATATCGAGATTCATTACAAAATGCTTGAGATCAGTAAAGCTAGTGACTTTCCATGAATTTCCAACCCGACTTGACGATTTATAAAAAAAAATACAAAGATTTTGATATTCATGAGAATCTGATTATTTTTTTTTCTTTGATGTATTTTTCTCACTGCTATTAAATTCGATTAAATTTCCTGAGTCTGTGTTATCGATACATGATACTCGATATCATCGTTTCAGTCCTCATGAATTTAGAAAAAATTCATCCTCCAACAAACCAAAAAAAAAAGTTTAATTCCACTCGTCGAATAAATTATTAAATCGAAATGTTGATTGAACCATTTTTCGTTGTTTTCCGATGATGCAATAAACGGAGATGCAGATTAATTTGTAAACAAACAGTTGAATCAAGTTTTCAAGTTCGAATCAAATTAAAATCATAATAATTTGTTAATTCTCAATTTTTACGATGTAATCGTAAAATAAATTAATTTTAGGTCCTAGAAAATCACAACAATAATTATCGTGAACAATTTTGTGATTTAAGGTGGAAGTATGGGTGAGACGGATGTCTCGATAGTGCATTACAATCGCGATCGTCGACGCAGTTCGTGCACCAGACCGCTGCGAGATCCCGAGGAATTTGTGCGATCGTTGAAGGCAGCGACAAAGGGAGAACTTGGCAGAACGATGAGTCTGTCAAATGACAAAAGACGTGGAAGCCGTGAGTTTTTTATTTTTTCGCAAATAATCGACGAGCGAGAGAAACGAAAAAGATGAAAAATAGACAATTAAAAAAAAAAAATAACGAAAACAATATATAACATACAATTTTAAATAAAACAATAATAACAATTCATACTTACAACATCATTATTCACATCTTGCCGCTTTTTCGTCAACTGTCTCTCGTCATTGTATTACGTTTTTTTTTTTTTTAACAATAATTCAATATATATATATAAATATTTTTATATCAATCGCTGCTATCATGCTCATTGTTTCATGTCTTAATATCTGTCTCGCATTTAATCCTATCTCAAAATGTCTCACTATTGCACCTTATCTGTGTCCTTATGTCTTTATCACGTCACTGTTCAATATAATATCTTCATCTCTATATATGTATATATCTATACATATGTTTATATCGATGTGTGTGTGTATATATACATATCGATATAGATGTATGTGTGTGTGTGTGTGTGTGTGTTACGAAATGCACATATTGTCAATTGTCTGCGCTCAACCACGATTAATCGTCGTTCTCCATGATACTACTATTTACTACTATGTAACCAAGCATCTACATACGTCGACGAGATTGTCACCTCCTGTGTGTCATCGATCCTCCAACAGCAGTACGTGTCACTTGTGAAACCAATGTTATCTGTGCGCATCGCTTACATCTCTACCATTCTCTCTCTCTCTCTATCTTTCTATCTTTCTCTCCCTCTCTCTCTCTCTCTACTCTGTTAAGGTCCTCCCCCATACTACTATGTGTACTATAGCCTACTACAATGCCCACCGTCATCAAACTCACCGACACAATAATACTCCGCCACGTGATTACCAACAAACCCATTCGATCCTCCCAAAGCATGTAAAATTCAACAGGTCCCAAATCATATAAAATTCAACACGCGGGGAATTATTAAAGTTAGATGTATGCCGTGGCTTACTTTTTTTTGGGAAATTCAATTCTCTACAACATTGTTTATGTGAAATTTTGGTCTATATAGCATTGTTTATCCAGCGTTTGGACAGAAAAAAAATAAAACGATAAGAAAATCAATGCATTTTTACCTTCCCGTCCAAACGCTGGATAAACAACGATATATAGACCAAAAGTGTACATGAACAATGTTGTAGAGAATTGAATTTGCTACAAAAAAGTCAGCGACGGCATACATCTAACTTTGATAATCAACGCGTGGGGAAAGCTCGAAAGTCGGAAAATGTTGAAAACCGCGCCGACTGCTAGACGTTCGGAATATTGTACGTTGTCTACAATGTCATTCTGAATTTTGACGATTCGCTGCAATGTCATTTTACGCCGCTACCGTTCGTAACATTGTCATTCGAAACATTGCCTATCCTCTTCTTCAAATCTCAATTATTCCGAAACATTTGTGAACATCTCAATAATATTCGCAACGATTATTCCAAAGACTAAAAAAACTTCACAAAAATGCAAGAATTCACGAATCAAAAAAAAAATCATTCGTAAAATAGCTACTCTGACGTCAAAGGGGATAAAAACAATTTTTTACGAGACGAACGAACATATCAATACAATTTTTTTCCCGTTGCTTAAATTGTTTATCGAACTTTCTACCATATTTTTCGAATGAAGTAAAAACTAAGAAATCCAGATCCATTAAAAAAAAACACACTCTATCCGGACATTGGTAACAACAATCACTACCTCGTGGTCCGTGACTGCATCGTCAATTATATCGTAAGTCATTTTTATCCGTGACAATTACTTTGCTCATTGATGTTAATTTTTCTTCCTTCATCTGAATTAAATGATTGAATATATGAAAAAATATTATAACGTTAATGAACGTTAAATCTTATTTTCATTAAATAAAATCCGATTTTATTAATTCGTGGTAATGAACGTAATTCGATAGAAAGCTTTTTCCAAGTAGTTCAGACGGCAACGACATATTGCTTGAGCAAAGTAAATGTTCGAAGAGAATTTAATTATAGTGCAAAATTCTCACTGACTCACTTGCAATTTAATCGCACTCACGAATGTTGAATTTTTCGGCTTATTTCCTTTCTTCTCTCTGTCTCGCTCTCTCTCTCTCTCTCTATTTTTCTCTTTCTCTCTCACTCTCTGTGTGTCTTCACACCCACACGCACATTATTTATTTCCATTCACCTATATTCACGTCGTCATCAAGCGCTTTGACCGAGCGAACGAAACGTGCCCTAAATCGTCGTCCACGTCCACACCGTCGTCGTTTATTTATTTATTTATTTATTTTTCGATTCAAATTTTTCGGAAATAATTGTATCCATTCGACCGTATAACTTTGCGACGATGCGTACATTTGCGGTAATCAAAATTAATCGTAAAGATTGCATAACAATTATTCTCATCGGTCGACCAAAGCTCGAGGGATTAAAAAACTTGGACGGTGGCAATACTACTTTCAATCTCATCTTCGATCGTTTCGCAGCTTCACATATCGTCCCATCGACCATTTTGTGTAAGCTCGTTTCAGCGCAACATGAAAACAGAAAACCATTTTTTCTACTCAATTCACGTTTGTTCGTTACATCGATATCGCTTTTTGATCGTTTTTAAGCCAGCCATCGTCCAGGTCAATCGGCCAAAAATATTTTTTAAAAATAACGAAAAATAATTGACATTTCGAGTGATAATATTTGTTTCCCGTATTCTTAAAAATATATATATATGTATATTATATGCACTACCGCCAGATAGTAACAGACACAAAACAAAAAAATAATAGTCGCGACTGGAAGATCGTAGCTTCGTCAAAAACGATGTTACAGATTTTTTTGAAACAACTGTTGGGAAGATTATTAATTAGGATTAAATTCTCATTATTCTGAATTAAATTGGAGTGAAAGGTGAAGCAATACTTCGTGGCAGTAGTGTGTGTAGATTAGGGTCAGCCTTAACGAGGGTGCTGACAAATTTCGACGAGTGCACCCCCCAGATAGGTCGGAAATAAATAAATAAAAATATGTGCGAACCCCCAGCATTGTAGTCCAATGAGAAAACGTGGCTGTAAGCTCGTTTTGTTTCCCATTTGAATAACATGGGATTTTCAGACTAATTCAGTAATTATTTTTTCGAGTTGTCCCTAAGCACGCGAAATATTCTTTATTCGCACAAATCTATTGTTAATGGGAATAATTACTCGTACATTTTTTTACAACACATAAACACAAATAAATTTCAATTTGTGTTGAAATCGTTTATCAGTTGTTATCATCGTTCATCGGTTCGCCGTTATCGATAATACACAGGTGATGTCTTGTAAAAAAATGTACGATTAGTTATACCCATTAACAATAGATTTGTGCGGATAAAGAATTTTTCACGTGCTCAGGGACAACTCGAAAAAATAATTACCGAATTAGTCGGAAAATTCCATGTTATTCAAATGGGAAACAAAACGAGCTTACAGCCACGTCTTCTTATTGGACTACAGTGCTGGGGTTTCGCACATATTTTTATTTACTCATTTCCGACCTATGTGGAGGGTGCAGCTGTCGAAATCCGTCGACACCCCCATTAAGGACCACCCTAGTGTAGATATATATATACATCGCGATCACCTGCGTTACTCGTTTCTCATTTCGACTGTCGCTGAAGCCACTGTTTCGAGCCACACATCACATCAGCTGTCTATGCCGTACGTGTTGCCAATTGATATGATTATATTACTAACACAATATTACAATGTACACACCGCCAAACATGTGCCTGTGATCTGTCCTGCCTGACAGTCCGTTTGACCAGCCTCGTTATTACCATTACCGGACACACGAGACCCTCATAAATGGCTATACGTGCTGCAGTAATTAACGTGCTAACGCTGGGCTGCTATCGCGATATCAGATAATGTGCAATACTCGCGGTAATGTGACCCCCACCCCCCAACCCCTCCCTCTCAACAACGTTTGAACGCCCCGGTCTGACGTCGAGAACTCGGTGCAATGACATCCCGGAATGTTGAATTGCATTACGATCGATTAATTGCCGTTCAGTCGTAATCAATTTCGAATTACCATAATTTGCGACAAATTTTGAAGAAAAAAAAACAACAAAACATAAACAAATCAATATCATGAAAACTGAATAAAAAACGTAAACTCGTAAGAATTCAGAGAATTTGACAACGTATCGATTAATCATGAAATTAATGAGTAGAGCCATTTGATCGATTTGAATATCCATGTTTCAATATTTATTTACGATAATTTCCCAAATGAAAAACAACACCCCCATTAAGGACCACCCTACTATACATGTCCAATCCCATATATACCTTATATACAAACTATATATATAAATATATATAACTGTATCACTCGAATTGTGAAATGTTTCACTGACAATGCGGTTCATCGATCTGAGTTCACGTCAGTCTGCCGTCTGACCAAAAAAGGGATGAACTACTAGCACTCGTACGCACTCTCACATCTTCGCTGAAATTCCCCCCACCCCCCGCCCCTTCCCCCCCCCGAGAGCTTTGAACGAATCGAAAAAATATCCGTAATAATTGTGCAAGGCTGAATCAGTGGTCAATGTGACACAAATAACACGAAGGCTCAATTGTTCAAATAAGAAGATGAAAAAAAAAAAAAAAATCTATATACATATATGTATATCCGAAAGTTTTTTACAAATGGTCGTAAATTTTTATTGTTTTCCGGGTCCTCGAAAAATCTCTTTATGCGATAATGGTCCGACAAAAAATTCATGACCTGCGAACTCGTATCAATATCCAAATATCTTGAAAAAAAAAAAAAAAAAATTCGTCACGTTCGCTCGTTCGAAACGCTAATCGATCGACCTCGACAACCACCACCACCACCACCACCACCACAACATCCGTTCGAATCTCGGGCCACTCGTGACCCGGGGCCGACCAAGCAGAGTGCGTAGTCCCAACAGTTACTGTGTACCAGTGCGAGCCTGTGTCTCCGAGGACCGGTAATTCGGCCTCCTTCCTACTACCGCACTCCACACCACCCCGATAATTAACGCAAGGCAATGTCGTCCAACGATTGAGGGCCATGGTAAGACTCCAACTGTTCTATCACGCTCACTCTTATCTGTCTACGCTGTAATTTATCGGTATCTTATTATTTAATTAATCATTTATTTATTTTTTTTTTTTTTTCAACAATTAGATTCGAAACAATTATGTTACCTGAATTACCCACCAGCTTGAAAATTAAATTGAGAGGGCATACACACCTGGAAATCAAAGAAAAAGTGAAAATTCTCAACAACAAAATTTTGACGCGATTATTTTTGAATATCGATACATTTTTTTTTTTTCATTGTTTGCAATTATTTAGTGAACTTTCTTCCAGATTCTCCAACCCCAGGACCCCACACTTTGTGTATGAAATAAACATTTTCGCACGTGGGGTTATGCTAACCCCAATACTTTGAAACAATGATGTGAATGTAATTCTCATCACTTTGGCATGCGTTTTTTTTCTAAAAGCTTTGCTTGAAAGTATTAAATAAATAGATTATTCACTGGAATGAAATATCAATTCTTTTTGTCAAAAATGCGATTGAATCGACACAAAAATATTCATCTGCGCCATCTGTCGTTGATACTGGGGTTTGAGGAACCCCATCGGTAGGGTCCTAGGGTTGAATGAAGAAAGCATTAAAAAAAAAAGCCATGCTACGAAAATATTTCTGAAACGAAAATACAATTTCATTGGTATCGATAAAAAAATAAAAAATCACAACTTCGAATATCAGCATCATGACTTATTTTTGATCGAGCATGAGATGAGACGTGAAATTTTCAATTGCAAAAAAATCCGAAATTCGATTAACACAAAAAAAAAAAGAAATTTAAGTTCAAATCACGTAATTAGGAAAAAATAATTTTTTTCAATCATCTGATAATAACGAGTTGAGTTCTACGATCAAATTTGTATGCTAAAAGTGCCAATTTGCTCCCCTCCCCCTATATTGTTCCTCGTTACTTTTTTTTTTCTAGAGTTTAAACGACGCTAGTGCTGCAATTTATTTTGGTCACGACCAACGCTCCAAAAGCTAAATTACAATATAACACTCTCGAACTGTATTGTATTTATTAATTGTGTGTATATCCCAAAGTCCACCGTGCAACTGCACGTGGAAGCTTTTCACGTAGACAATTTGGTTGCTGCAAGTTGGTAAATTCGCAGTCGTGACAATTTGGGTAAGAGTATTGAAAACGATGAGTCTCGAACGGCCACAGCTGGATTTGAATGGTCGAACCATCGCCGAACGAAATTCATTTTATTTCCTCAACAATGTATAAAAACTATTTTATTTCATAACAATATCCGGTTGGAGAATTAGCTTCAGTCGTCCCGAATTACATTCTGGGTCATCGGTCGTCGTTTTTTAAATATTATTATTATTATTATTATTATTATTATTTTAGCGATATTCGATACGTACCTCTATTGCCCTACGGCCTTTTCTCGATTCTCCATTTTCTTTCTTCGACCACAAAAGCCCCGGAGTCTCCCGAATGCACACACAGTGCAATCGATGGTGTGTGCACCTCTTCAATTTTATCCGTCCATCCACGTTTCAATTTATTTTACGTTCAACGAACGACCGACCGATTTCTTCAAATTGCATTTCTTCGAAGGCCTGCTGAGATTTCGATAGCCAGGTGATTCACATTTTCCGAAGATTCACGGACCATATTCTTGTTTCAATTTTTTTTTTTCGGCTAAAACGTCGATTTATTATTTATTATTTATTATTTATTATTCATTATTTATTATCTATTATTCGTCATGGTCGTGTCAGTAAGGGATGTCTGCAGCTTATGTGTCTTCAACTGGAGAAAATAATGTAAAAACATAAAAAGATTGTTAAAAAACGTAAGTGAAAGAAAAAAAAACCATTAATACGAATTTTTCGTATGGATTTCTTTCGGCAATGGTATGGCATCGATCGACGAACTGACGAGTCGCAAGTAGACAATTATATTGTAGGTCGTACAGTAGATTTTTTGCTATTGTATATATTCCACACATACATATATAGACATATATTATCTGTTAGCTTCAGACGTAGTTTTTCAGTCTATCTATCGTACATGTTCTTCATATTCTTTGTATGTACATATATTGTGGTAATGGTTATAATGCAGTTCTCCAACTATTTCGTTACGTTTTTGTATAATTTAATTTCGTTTGAGATATAATGAGTGGCAGTAAGGTAGTGCTTGTATAGTGGATATATCTATATAACAGAGTAGTGAGTATATGAGTGGGCTAGTCGATGGATTTCAAATTTTGTTCGGCTAATATGCGGTAGAACCGATAAATCATACGATAATTAAACGTGATTTTAGTTTAAAAAAAAAATAATTACGAAACAATAAATTTTATATTTGTTTCGAAAATAAAATCGTAGAAATAATAAATTTGCTTGACTCTTCTCTCTGAATTAATAAAATGTACAATCGACACAAATTAAATAATTTATTCGGAGGATAAAGATCATTCAAATTTAATGACAACAAATTATTTATGAGCTAACAATCTATTTTTATGAATACTTGAATATTATTCCTCTATGCACTCTGTCGATGTTTGAAATTTTATCATAGCTACAAGGTTTGAGTTGACTGATAAAAAAATCTCCGATTCCAAGTATTGAAATAATTTACTGCCAGTGCTGCTCATAAAAAAACAAAAATTCTTCGAAATATAACGATTTAAGAAAAACTTATAATAAAAAAACGTCGATGTAATAAAAAAATACATTTAACAAACACGACAATGGTAAACTCATCAACGTAAGTAAATTGTGGATGAAGCTGGTGCATACGAGAATAATTCTGATAAATATTGACGAAAACAATTTGACGAAAAGTCAATGATTTTCTTTTTAACAGAAATCATTGAAAACCGACAGAAACAAGTCGTTAATTTTTTTTTATCGTAAAACAAAAATCATTCCTATTTTGAGTGACCTTGATACTTAGTATTGAACTTAATTTCCATCCCCGGAATTTTTTATCTACCAGAAAAATAAATTGCAAATGAATAAAAATAATTGTTTACGTTGTTAAATCAAAGTAAAAATTGAATTCATAAAAGCGGAACCGCCAAATGAAGGCCGATTGGCCTCAAATTTTGACTGATGTGTCACGATAGAATCTGCTTCAAATGTACGAGCCGCCATAACAATCTCGAAACCTTGCATTATTTCCACACACCCCAATGTACATGCATTTTTCCAACATCCTTTTCTACTACCTTCTCAATTTTCATCAACCCACTCGCGAGTAACTTCAAAGCCAAGCAATTCGCGTCGCGTTCGTGGGACTCGGTTTTCTTATTCGCCTTTCAATATCGAAGAAAGTAACTCCCATCAGCAGCCCCTTACGACCTCAGGCAGCCCTTATTTCTATCCCAACGCCATACACCCATATCCACGGCAAAATCCAACTCCCAAAGGCCGTTTATCCATATTTCGCCTTCCTTTCCGACTTCCGGATGTAAATCGTTCCAACTTGCCTCGTCCACCCTCTTTCTCCCCTTTCTCCCCCCTTTCCACTCGTTTCTCGGAACTCACCACCCCCAAGTTTATCCAGGACGCGTGATATCGGACTTATCGCAGCAAGCTACGTTTGTGTATATATATATATGTATTAGGGTGGTCCTTATTTGGGGTGAAAAAATGTTATGTCAATCAAGTGGCGAAATTCGAGGGCTTTGGGGCGGTACTTAGAATTGGTCTACGAGGCTGGGCCTTCGGCTACGTTAGAATTTATTTTTTTCGAGACATTTAAACCCATGGGAGGGCCAAAAAATGTTATGACCCCAAACAAGGACCACCCTAATATATATATATGTGAGGGGTGCGGCCAGGTGGCTCGAAAGAATGTGCGATTTTTCAAGCTCGTGGAAATGCTAAACGAATGTACGCTGGAAGAATGGAAAAGTTGTAAAAATACGAAGTCGAAGAAAAACAAGACGATCCTGTGACGAGAAAGAGTTACGGGGCGGACAAAAAAAAATTTAACACGACTGGGGAGTATGTCCCACATGTTGGCAGAACGAAATAGAGACAATGTTGTGACAACGTTGGGAAATTGTCAACGTATCTCGATAAATTTACGGTTTACTGCAAAGAGATCAAATTACATCTGGACGATGGCAACTGTGATAAATAAAATAAATAAAATAAATAAAATAAATAAAATAAATAAAATAAATAAAATAAATAAAATAAATAAAATAAATAAAATAAATAAAATAAATAAAATAAATAAAATAAATAAAATAAATAAAATAAATAAAATAAATAAAATAAATAAAATAAATAAAATAAATAAAATAAATAAAATAAATAAAAAGTGAGTGAACTTTAAAATTGTCATGGACCACTTTGGTCGAAAGGAGAATAAATCGAATTTTCGTCTTCATCGCTTACGTAGAGAAAAGTGTTGAAAAAAAAACGAAATAGAAATCACATCGTGAAGGGAAGGAGGATAAAGTTTAATTCAGAACTCAAGAAACCCCGTGGATATGCTATTCTCGGGAGGCTTCGACAAGAAATGTGGATGGAAAAATTAACTCCGGAATATTCTATATTGGCCTCGCGGTATTATCAAGCGTCCGGAAAATTGCAGAACCTCATTTTCTTCGATATCGAATTATTCCGTCTTTTTCACTCACAAAGAACATTTTATCATAATATATTCTTCTCAACTCTCTCAGCTTTCAAAGCCTGACAGCCAATAGATTCTCATCGACCATTATGCTTCTTTTCCTTGCCAACATTGATTTATGGTTTTACTTTCGTCATCGCAACAATATTGGATAATTGTATCGTGGATTGACGTGGGCTTAAAACTCATTCGGTCGAAATGTGAGTGGTAACTAAAAACGCAAAGACTGAAACGATAATTATTACGAGACTTTGGATAATTCGATATCGTAGATTATGAAGATTCTCATCAGCCACCTGGTACACCTTTATCCACTTTAATTCCCTCCATATAATCCTCCCAACTAAATCCATCATTCGCAGAAGATCATTCATCAACCTCGTAAAATGAATAAATTTCCTGGATCTTGAATTTCTAATACAAAAAGAAATCGAATGGATTCCCAAATCATTTCAATGATCCATCGTCCAGCAATTAAAATTAATTGAAATAATAATAATTAGTGATTAATTCTGATCTGATCTCAATTTTTTGAGAAATTTCATGTGCCAGAGTTCGTATGACGAAATAAAAATTGAAATTATCTCTTTAAGAATAGAAAAACATATTTTTCGAATTGCAAAAACTAATGAGGTTTCTGTTTGACACATGAGGTTGGAACGTTTTTGTTTCGCCTTTATTCAACAGACTGGACATTCTAATTCCAATTCTACCGGAACCACAATCATTCTCGTATGCACCGAACACACCGAGAACAGTGTCTGCTCCTCAAAACACTAGTTGACAAAATTTTCGTGACTGCGAAATATTTTGAGGGTAGACAGTTGATTAAACATCATATACGAGGCATTATTACAGCTGAGAACCTGTCCTAATTTGAACAGTTATATTTTTGATTGCTTTGTAATTTTTAGGGTTTTCAGGGTCTTGCCTATAAAACAGAAAGTCAACAACTTTGAAATAATAACAGCATATAGGTATTTATTTTATAAGAATAAAATCTATTTTTAATTTGTATCGATCATGTCACGAAAAAAAAAAAAAAATTTTTTAGGTGACAGTTTTTAGGTGACCCAGCCGCTTAAAATTTCATTTTGATTTTTTCGTAAAGGTTCAAAAATTGGTCGGTGACTTTCTGCTGCATAGGCAAAACAAACAAACCCTCAAAAATTGCAGGCAATCAAAAAAATCACCCTCAAAATTAGAACGGATCAGGAATAAAATTGGGAAGGGTCAGGAATAATGCCTTATATATATAACGACTTACACGATGTATATGTATCGTAAAAAAAAATTCACCAGTGTGGGAGATATACGTCACGAAAAACGAATATCCCGTTTGACCTAGTCGAGGATGCAGATGATGCATTGCATCGACATGGCCCGCACGGCACGTTCTCGTAAATCACACGAGCCTCGCTAACTCTAAGAGGATCGAAAACGTTTGGACCTCCTTCTCTCTCGCACTCGTTGCGGGCGCCAAACGTTTTTGATCCTCTTCAGCCTTTCCAAATCGACTCCAAGTCAAGGCTGATCAACGTGCCGTGTCGATGACGAAGACCGAAAAATAGTACATTGTGCATCAAGGGCAAAAAAAAATCGCCTCGTGCCCATAAACCACAATATACTATTTTCCGTCCACCGTCCTTAAAAACATTAATCTCATGCATGTGAAGCGAGCGTAGCGACAGGCGAAAGAAATATTTTTTGCCCTATGGCGAAGTGCGCATGCGCAATCGCCTCTGTACTGAAATTGGTCACTTTGCGCCCGCTTCGCATGCATGAAATGACGCGTTTTCAAGAGAGGTCGGACAAAAATGTATTTTTAGCCGTCTGAAAGACGAGACGTAATGAAAAAAATGTTTTTCGTTTTTTTTTTTTTAAATAAATTGAATGACAAATATGCGAATAACTTGACGAGACAAGAGGTCCAGGCATTTGTCTCACAATCCCGATGATAAATCTCGATTCGTGTATCCACAGGACGGGGTGAGCGCAAAGACAGCATCGGACAAACAACTGCCGGATTTTCCGAACGGCTTTACGATCGTAACAGCGAGTCCGACGAGGATGATAAATTAAGGTAAGCCACGATAACAAAAAAAAAATGCTTGGAAAAACATATTTATCGAAAAAATTAAATATCCCCAACGTTCATAATTATTATCTTTTGACAAAAATATAAAAACAATTATTTTTTTTGCATTCCAAAATGTTGAAATCAAATAAACGACGAGATAATATCGGATTTGTTCAACAGTCAGCAATGTGTGAAGAACGAAAACGGAGTGGAGACGAAATTGGGACCCGGTCAAGTGACGCCGAAAGGATACAAAGTTAACAGCGGTGAGATAAAATTTTCGTATTTACTTTTTTATCAATCGGTAAAAAGTTTGAGCGAGTAGAGAAAAATTCATGTACGAGCTGAAACGTGAATGAATGATTAATCGTTTGTGAAAAAATTGCGTTCGAAGGTGTGAACAATGGTGAGATCAAGCTGGCCTTGTTTCTCAGCAAGGGAACTCTCGAGGTCGAGGTAATTTGCGCGCGCGACATCTGTCCCGGGGAACGTGAGGAGCCTGGTAAGAAAAAAAAACCAACATATATATATATAAGCAATATGTTGATTTTTTGTCATTTATAATTTTTTCAATAATTGACGCAGCCGCTCGGATTTTCATCATCACTCTAGGCGTCTGCAAATTGTTGGATATTCGTCCAAATAGTTCTTCACGATTAGAGTTATGCCCGGATAAATTCCCCAGTGAATGCCGGAATTTCGTGAAAATTAAAGGAAAACCCCAGAAAATATTGGGAAAGTTGCTGGAAAATTTTAGGACAATTTTTACGTCATATTCCCGAAATTTCCGGCATTTTCCCGGGTTTTCTGACATTTTTCGGTATTTTCCCCGCAATTTTCCTGACTTTTCCGGCATTTTCCCGCAATTTTCCAACTTCATCACTACAACCACTGTAAACTTTGACCTATCGAACCCCGACTCTCCACAAGATAAAATTTTATTCGGCTGTGATACGTATAAAGTTTTTCCAAGATCGACAAGACGGATCGGATTTTAGATCAATCAAAGTTTTTCAATATTGAACCTTTGACGATTGAAAAATATTTGACTTGCCGTAGTCAATCTCCTGGATGCGAATCAACTATCAGGGTCATTCATTACAAAATTTGCAAGCAAATTGCATGCTTCAACTTGTTCTTTTGATAATTTTTATTTTAAGACAATTTTTTTTTTTTTTTTACATTTTTTATTCTCAATTATTTTTCAATTTTTTTCAGACACATACGTGAAGACTTATCTGCGGGACGGCGAACGTTGGCTCCACAAGAGAAAGACTCGAGTGATAAAACACTCGCGTAATCCGCAGTTTCGTCAGACCCTGAAGTACGGAAGTTGCGACGCTCTGGGACGTAATCTTTTGATAATGTTGTGGGAGAAGAAACAAGGTTTCGAGAGTAATCAAGGTTTGGGAGGATCTGAAGTTAATCTGGAGCTTCTGCCGTTGACGCGACTAACCGTGGGATGGTATCCGTTGTTTCCCATTCATACGTTAGGAACCCAACACGCGGACTCACCATGATGGTTGAGGGAAAAATGGGCCCTCGAAGCCGGCGAACTCGATCTCCGTTTGAGCCTTTTGCTCAAAAACGAGGGCGAGTCCGTCGTGAAGATAATCTCTTGATAGACACGAGTGATCGTTGATTCACCATCGATCACACGACAATTCGACACCGTCATCGATGCAATTCTCTTTCATTGTTCTCCGTCTCTATTAACACTAACAATGTCAATCTGTCAAAATTATCGTCGTTGGCGTTGGCCGCACGAGCGATCAAAGATTATGACTGAAGCGTTTCGTCCTGATCAACAAAATTCGCGAAAACTTTGTATTTATGATTGTTCACAATTTTCGACGATGTGCGATATTGTTGCATCGTTTCGACGAGAGATTTTGTGATTTGTAGATGCGCGTGTCGATGAAGAAAGATAAAAATGATGACGACGGGGATAAGAAAATTGGAAATATTGAACAATAGGGTTGGGATCGAAATTCGAAACGAGCAATGCTTGGAACAACAATGCTCGGAACCGCGAGACTACCCGACTTTCGAGCTTTCCAACGCGTAAACTATCAATGTTAGATATATGCCGTCGGGGGACTTTTTTGTAGGAAATTTAATTTTCTACAGAATTGTTCATGTAAACTTTTGGTCTATATAGCGTTGTTCAGCCAGCGTTTGGACAGGAAGATAAAAATGTATTGAAGTAAATTATACATTTTTATCTTCCTGTCCAAGCGCTGACTGAACAACGCTATATAGACCAAAA
The DNA here is from genome assembly GCA_963662125.1 of Diplazon laetatorius. Lineage (NCBI taxonomy): Eukaryota > Metazoa > Arthropoda > Insecta > Hymenoptera > Ichneumonidae > Diplazon > Diplazon laetatorius. Next base: position 3,654,249 of record OY759156.1, read on the forward strand.
GTTTAAATGAACAATGTTGTAGAGAATTAAATTTCCTACAAAAAAGTCCACGACGGCAAATATCTAACATTGATAGTTTACGCGTGGGAAAGCTCGAAAGTCGGGCAATGTAGTCTCGCGGCCGGCGGACGAGGTACGCGACTATACGTATATATATACGTATTCCGAATCTTGACCGTTCCGAGCATTATCGTTCCAAACTTTGCGCGTTCCGAATTTTGGCCTTTCCGATACACACACACACACACATGAACAAACACACAGTCGCTCGAAATCGTCGGGCGAATTACACCGAGAGTTTATAATAGATATTGATATAGATATATGTATAATATAAAATATTTTCGTCTAAAACTGACAATCAATAATGAACCAGCGTGAATCGCAATCGTTTCGAGGCCTCAGCGGAAAGAAGAAAAAAGTTTTCTTTTTTTTTTTTCTATTTTTTCATGGGCGATTTCCCACTGGCGAGATGGAAAAAAAATTGGACACCCGAGTGCCCACATCGACTTATTGTTAGATGAGAAGACACACATATATGTAGAGATATACATGTAGAGTGCTTGTTGTCTTTTTTTTTTGGTCCGAATGAAATATTTTATATCCGATAAAATAATTCACGAAACGATGCAACGATGTTGATTATTCATCGACGAAAATGCGAAGAACTATGATTGATGAGAATAAAAGAGAAAACAAAAATTCGATGATTTCGGAGCGGCGAAGCTGGCACACTTGACGGCGCATAACACAGCTGGAACACTAGGGTCATTTCGACCCCGAGGTCACAAAAAGGCTTGTTGCGAGTAACCAATTGATTATTTTTGACTCGGAATAATTCTTATATATTCTTCAATACTCACTTGAAGAGGTGCCACATGTCATTTGGTTTCAATTCAATGTTTACTTTGAAAAAAAAAAGTCTTGCTGTTGAAAAAAACGCAAAATTATCGATTTCCACCAAAAAATTCGACACTTCCCCATTTTTCATTATTTCAATCTTAACATTCGACAAAAAAAGTTATTTATCATGAGAAACGTCTTGAAAATGTCTCTAAGCAAGATTGATTTTGCTTGGGGGCTTTTTGGGACCCCAGTGTGGCAGCTAAGGGTCGAAAAATGCACTGAAAGAAAAAATTGGTCGGTCCACCCGTGAATTGGTTGCGGTATCCAACTTTGTTGGACTCTGGGGAGCCGTCCCATTAGTTGGTTGGGATAGGTATTTTTAATAGATAAGGATATGTTGGTCACGTCTTCCATCTCGAGATGACCGATGAGGCAGCCGAGTTGGCTGCCTCAACCAACGCAAGCAGACAGTGCGACTGTGTTATTGGTCAGAGCAGCTTACAAGAAATGCAAACCCGCGGGCTCTGAATTGGTTGGCCCTCTCAATTTTCTTCTATGATATATATATATATATATATATATATATATATATATATATCGATACACCGCACTTTTCTAATAAGTCCACGCCTCTTCCGTCCATCGTCAAATGCCACTAGAATTCACTCAAACACTCGAAAAAAACACTTGCAATATATATCGAAACGTTCAGCCGAAACCGCGTGGTCTCATGCAACAGTGACATCACGCTCTACGATCTATGGAATACGCGCGATGGGTTCGCTGTTCCAGCGCCCGCGTTGTCAACGCCATCTACCGACTGTATGGAGGAACTATAAAGAATAACTGCCGCGACTAAAAATGTTTCCAGCCACCATGCACCGTTTCTGTCGTATCATTCTAATTGGCTGCTCTGACCAACTATTCCCTGACCACGAATAAATGGCTATCTTAACCAACCTTTTCTTTCAGTGTGACTATCTAGTTCGTGACAATTAAAAATGGTCACTGTCACCATGAGCGATGGCAGGCTTATCCATCAGATTGGCTGCTCTGACCAACTATTCCCTGACCACGAATAAATGGCTATATTAACCAACCTTTTCTTTCAGTGTGATTATTGTTGTTTTGTTTTTCCGTTTTTTTCATAGTGTATTTTTGTATAAAATTGGATAAAAACTATTTGAGATATTATTGGTTTTTATTTTTATTTTTATTTTTTAAAATTTTTTAGTTTTGCACACGCCGTTTCGAAATTCATCGCGACCAAATTAAACAAAAACTCAAGCAATATAACGCAACTACCGGAATGATTGTAGCAATAAAGGTGTACCTGCGCAGGCCTAGAAGAGAGTACAGAAAGCTTACAAAGAAAATAAGGAATTAAAAAGATGAAATTATAAATTTTCGACGTCCATGTAAATGACGACGAATGCAAGAGAGAGGGAGAGATAGAGCGAGAAAAAGAAAGAGAAAGAAATATATAGCAACATTATTTTTGATTCTTGACAGAAAAAAAAAGAAAAGAAGAAAAAAAAACGTTGATGACGGTGATTCGAAACGTGTCCTATCGATAAAATATAATCACAGAGATGTCCATAAGGGGCCCATTTTTCCCGATTGCAGCGAAGCAAGCCGAAAGAAGACGGATGAAGAACGAAGAAAGATAAAAACGCGAGAGTCGATCGACATCGTTGCAATTTTTTTGTCTGGTTGATCCAGTTTTGGATTCGATTGATTCTCGCGCGATTGAACGAACTGACAAAATTTGTCAAGCTGGGATCCACGAATTATCGTGTAAACCAGCGTGTCCTCGAGTCGGCGAACGAAAAGTTTCGAAATTCTCAATTCAATCGTGGAAAACACCGCGTGCTGAAAAAGTTCTTCAAATAAGTGGATACGAAAATAAATTTGAAAACTTTTCGTACGGATTTCGTGAAAATAGACGTAAATGAGGTTGCAAGCAACACCGCGGTCTCGCTGGTCGAGTCCTTCTCAATCGGTGGAACTTGCAAACCGCAGAAAGTAAAGACTAATATAATACATACACACATATATATATAATATTGTATACATATATATGTGTGTATATAAATAAATTTAAAAATAACCAAACATGCTTGGTGGCCATTTTTCGAGTAGCCAATGAAAATTAAAAAAAAATAAATAAATAACGATCGGTGTTTTAGAAAGTCGCACAATTTTTTTTTCAATTATTCGTTAGAACGAAATAGTGACATTAACATTTGAATAAACTTGGGACACGTCGATTTTTATTACAACCGACGTTCGTAATAAAATTTCGACCACAAAATAACACAAACGATTCGTTTAATTCGTTAAATATCACAAAGTTCATTCGTGACGAAAGAAAAAAAAATTCTTTGATAAGAAAATACGTCGAAACGTTTTTTTGTATTTTATTATTTTTTTTTTTTACTGATGACATTTTTCGATGAATTTTTTTTCAACTCGCAGCGACGAATAAAAATGTAACACACGGATCGATTTGATCCGTAGAAAAGCCCTCAAAGGGCGAAACTTGGTCTAATGAATTTTTGCGCTCACCCCCTCGCCCAATGATAGACGTTGGACGATTACGATAACGAACGACAAGCGGTTATAAAAATTGGAGCTGACGATGCAGTCCAAACGTGATAAAATCTATATAAATCTATATGAATTATATATATATATATTGTAATATTTAACTAAAGACGTTTAACGATAAATATAATAATAATGATACAACATACGATAAAACGATAATCCGGTAATTGTCGAAGCAAACGCGGATTCAAAGGCGGAAAAATAAAAAATAAAATGGAAAACGGAACGACTCGATCGAGTCGAACGAAGAAAGAAACGCGAAAAAAAATCTCATTGATGAATATAAATATAAAATATAAATATATACATATATGTGTACAGTAGAAATAGATCATTGCTTTGAGAAAAACGTAAATCTAAATGAGAAAATTTCGTCGAACAATATGTCCACCATGTTGGATGGTCGAATACCTCGTGCGCGACGATATAAATCAATGATTTTTAAATTAATGATTTTGTCCTCGGACTTGGTCACGAATTAAATGTTAATCGAACGTCTGATTATCGAACGAAATCGAATTCGTTTATCAATAAAATTCTTTCGTGTCTACGTTATTTAAAATGCCTTTAACGAATAAATTTAAACGGATAAATGAAAAACGTGACTGATGTGACGACTGTCAAATTCATGAAAAAAAAACATCTAATTGAAAGCCGTGGACGAATGTCTGGCTGAATCTTGAGGAAAGAGAGAGAGAGAGAGAAAGGGAGAGAATATACGAGAAACATAACGGCCTAGAAACATTGCTTTGTGCGAACAAGGCGAAGGAAGTATATTGAAATTAGATTTAAAAAAGAAAAAAATTGAAAAATAAATGAAATTGCGTCGTAACGAAATTTATTACCTGGACAATCCTTCTCGAACGAATGCACAATCGTTACAATTATTAATCGAGATGTAATGCGAAACAATTTTTTCGTAATTGAAATATCAAAGTTCATTATTCTGTAAATTTGAATCAATAGCTGCGAGACGCAAAGAGTGTGTGTTTTTTCTACTCTAGCCTCAGTGATCAATCTCGGCCTCTATATAAATGCTACATAATTTACCATCCAGACACTCGTAAACTGGAGATATACTTGAATACTCGATACTTGAATATTTCACGATAATCCAAATTCTACGAATTACGTAATTAATTATATCAACAAAAATGTCTTGTAATGTCATCGACACGAACAAATTCTCACCTCGAACCATTGAGCAACAGACACGAGCATTTTTCGTTCGAACAATTATTTTCATTCTCATCCGATAAATTGTCAATGCGAATTATCGGAAAAAAAAACAACAATCGAAAACATTTTTCGAACTCAATTTGCTCGAATCCGTTGTGCAACTGTGGTTATCAACTTTTACGAAGTCGTGAGAAAGAAGGAAAAATTATGTGCGATCCCGAAGTTGTTTAGATAAAAGAAAAAAATATATATATATATATGCAAAGATGCAACGGCTTGACAATTTGCGTTTGCTGTTAAATATTTTCATGATGTTCGGGTGGAGCTCGAATTCAGAACGAACAAATAGCAGAAGGGTCAAAATTCCGAATGACATTGTAGCGAACGTACAATATTCCGAACGCCTACCAGTCGCCGTGGTTTTCAACATTTCCCGACTTTCGAACTTTCCCACGCGTTGATTATCAAAGTTAGATATATTTCGTCGCTAACTTTTTTATAGGAAATTCGATTCTCTACAACATTGTTTATGTGAACTTTTGATCTATATAGCGTCTTTTAACCAGCGTTTGGACGGAAAGGTAATGCATTGATTTCCTTATTGTTTTATCTTCCCATCCAAATACTGGATAAACAACGCTATATAGACCAAAAGTTTACATAAACAATGTTGCAGAGAATTAAATTTCCTATAAAAAAGTCAGCGACGGCATGTAGCTAACTTTGATAATTTACGCGTGGGAAAGCTCGAAAGTCCGAACTTTGCTCGTTCTGGATTTCGAGCCCCACCCTTTTGAAAGGAAAGAAAAAAATTGTCACTTTCACGAAAATAATTCAGATCCATAAATAGATATATATATATATATATATATATATATATATATATATATATATTATATATATGGATATATTGAATAAAATCAGCTTGAACGACGTATGAGACGAACACCGAAAGCTTTAAGAGAAATAGAAATCAAATTTACGACGCATCCCATCGGACTCATTCGATTCCACTATACGCACACACACACGGATATAAAAATACTGAAGTACGACCCGCCATTATCGTTATCTCGTACCAGCCCTATCCGACTCATCGAAAAAAGGCTGGAATTATATGACCCCCTGTTGTGACGTCACGAAACTAAACCGCTAGGAGCGCAGCAGAAGTTCTGCCCGGTTTCAGCGGTTCTTTCGAATAAATTTTATTTTCGAGTATACACAGAACGTCTTTGTCAACGAAAATGCCTTGGTACCCTCGGTACAAAGGTAACCGATGTATAATACCCAATTATAATTCGGGGTATAAATCAAACCATGAGAAGGTTCATCTCTTTTTCCATCCCTCTCGATAAGGAATTGTTCCTGAAGTGGGAACGCTATGAAATGAACGCTATGGCTATGAAATAAATAACGTTACACACATACGTGTTGTAAAATTTGTTTTTTTCCTTATCACAACTTGTAGAAGAACCTTTCTTACGGAATCATCCTATCATGCAATTCACTTGAAAATTTGTTTATTAAATTATTTATTTTTAATATTCGTTCAGAAATTGGATATACTCAGAGATTAGTAATCTGATATTGAAAAATCATAATTAAAAGTAAACTCCGCAACTCATTTCATTTGATAAACTTTTATCTTTTATTAATCATATATTGTTGTATTTTTAAATATAATCACCCTAGAAGCACTGTTTTTTTCTTTGCAATATTGGTATCACTGTTTTTTTATGGTTATTTCAACTAAAAGCAGTTATCATAGGCCAGTGCGTCAATTTTAATAGTTTCATTCATATTTGTGACCATCAATAGATATCTTCAGACAAGTTTTCAACAGCTCTATTTGACCTTATAACACACATATGCCCAGAATTTCAGATTTCGTCATTCAAAATTTATTTCAAATAACCCGCTGAAACCGGGCAGAACGTCTGCAGCACTCCTAGTGGTTTAGTTTCGAGTAGGGTCACATGATGGTCCATGCTTCGGGCTTGAAACCGAAGAGTCGGATAGGGCTGTCTCGTACGATGGTTGTGAAAGGCAAACATTTCAATTAAAGCGAAGCTGAACGAGGGGCTGCGAGAGTTATTTCGCACGAACATGGACGAGAGACGAAAACATAAAAATAAATTACTTAAAGTTATTGAGAAAAAAAAAGAATGATAGATATCTAAACTCTGAAACTCTTCGCTTAACTAGTAAAACTATAAACAAAATATTTTCTACAAACGAACGAAGAAGAAAAAAAAACATATGATAAATGAAATATGGCCTAGAAACTCAAGTGTCAGGCTCGACTTGAGTCTGCAAAAATAAAAAAAATAAAAAAATATTAAACAACCACTTTTTGAACTAATGTATCTACTTTGACAATCGAAACTATTAGAGAGCGCAACTACTCCACTACTGATGACTAGTTGATAATAAGAAGAAAAAAAAAATATATATATATATATATATATATATATATATATATGCTATATAACAATTCATATGATTGTATACGTCAGTATGATTTATATAGTCACCGAGTATATTTACGATATTTCATAGATACAGTCGTATATGTATAAATATATAATAATAATAATAATAATAATAATAATAATTTAAAAAAGAATATAAATAACATAATTTGACGAGAACATTGTCATAAGTTCGACGATGTGTTTGATAAAAAAAAAGTTGGCAAAGAGAAAAAGGAATTAATTAATTCGACCAATCGTCGTCGAATTTATAGCAATTATCTCGTCCCAGATTATCAATCATTGACCCATGATCGAAAAATTGTACAAAACGTCGAACGTGCAAATTGCACGCGACCAAGTAAGCTTTTTGTCGCGTGTAAACGACTCGCTGTCGTCGATTACAAAAAAAAATCGAATTAATTGTACGAAAAAAAAAAAAAAAAAAAAACGAAACTAAAAAGACGTTAAAAAATTATAAAATTCGTCATTGAATCCGAGCAACGGCCTCTTCCCTACATATCTGTGTTGTAAGTCGTTATTAGGTGTCTCCGACAATCTTCGTTGATAAAATCTGATAGTCCGCAATGAGCCAATCATCGCGAAACAAGTTTTTTCGGTGAGAAAAAAAAATTATTTCAAAGTTGTCGAAAAAAAATAATAAAAAAATTACATTGGAAAAAATTCAAAAATATTAAATACAATTCGATTGCAAAAAAGAAAAACAAATGAATAAATAAATAAACAACAGCAAAATTATATCTAAGCTTGCGAGCCATGAACAAAATTGTGTTTAACAAGATCTTTGACTGCGAAATTTGGGTGACGGGATATAAAAAAAAACAAAGAATAAATAACCGAAAATTAAGAATTCATTGCGAAAACGAAAATGAGAAGAAAACAATAATAATGATCCGGGACCCAAACGACGTACTGGCGAGCAGAACGTTATATATATAATAATATAGTGATAAATCTAGTGGTAAAATCTTAGTTTTACGAGTATTCATGGACTTGACGTTGTGATCTTCTTGAACTCATGTTTCAGTGACACACAGACAAAAAAATTAATTTAAAAGAAAGAAAATTAAGATAATTTATAAATAATATTGTGAAATAAATTGTCGCTCGAAAATAATAATTTTTTTCACACTCGAAGTTCTCAACAATGTCCAATCGAACGCCTACGCTAAGTCCAAACTCGTTACGTTCTAAAAAATGAGGCGCTGATGTTTCACAATTTATCATTACTGTGTCTCTCGATATAAAATTGTTTATATAACGCAACGACGCGCGAACGATTTTCTCGCAGAATCTCGCGGCGGATGAAGCAGGGGGAAAGTAGGAGCCCTTAAAAACATTAGCTAAGTCAAACTTAGTAATTTAATCGCGTATGATATTACGACGGGGAAGAAAAAAAAAAGATTTGAAAAAAAATAAACGACAAAAAAATGTATGTGATGTCCCTACGTGTTGAGTGTTGATTGTCGCACGTGTGCAAAATATTATTCGCGTGCGTTAGGCTATTCGGTGAAGATCATCCCTAAATCTTAAGAAAATTTAAGAGAAGGAAAAAAAAATTAATTACAAATAAAAATCTATTGCACGTTTTTTTTTTCTTCAAGATGTTATTCGATTTTTCCATTTCAACATTATTTTTCATTGAAAAATAAAAGATCGCGAACATTTGATTGTATAAATTTCCAAATTCATAGATTCTTTGTAGGATTTCGTCGAACGAAAACGAAAAGATTCACGAGATTGACGAAAAAATCCATCGTGACGAAATATTGTGAATAACTATAAAAAAAAAAAACGAAAAAAAAACTAATGAAAACTCGTATCTTTTCTTTCCACAGACTGAGTACGAACATTTTTTACGATATAAAAAAATATTATTATCATCTCTGTAATTTTCGAACTCGATATAATTTATATTTTGTATTTCACCATTTTTTTGCGTTCCAATGTTTGTTTATTCTCGATGGTCGTCGCACAATTCGCCACGGAGAAATGTGCTGCACCGTCGCCAATGGCATTACAATCGTTTTGACACATTACCTCGAGCTAAAATAAAAAAAATGTCAAGAAAACAAAAATATATATATATATATATTCATTCGTGTTATAAAAAAATTGAATATACGCGAATCACATGATAATCACAATTGTACGAAATATGAGACGAGCGAGACGATAAATTGCGGGGAAAAGAAACAGACTCGAAAGTGACGAGAATGAAAAAGGATAAACGGCCCGAGGAAAATAGTATTTATGTAAACGAGAGGAGAAAGACGAGAAAGAGTCTCACGATGGATAGCAGCGTTTATCCCCGGCGCGGGGCGTTGATGATGATAAATTACGTTATATCGGAGGACTCGAGAATGACTGATTTTTGTAGTACGCGTATATTAGTATGAATATCAATGAGCAGACGGAAATTCGACGACGACGAAAAAAAAAAAAATAACAATGTGAGAGGACAAAAATATTGTAAGAAATAAGAATATAGTTTGATGATGCTGGAATCGAAAGGTATTTAATTAAATACAATTTGTGTAAAACTCTTAGCGATCTATAAATCAAATGAAAGAAAGAACAACAAAAAAAGAAACAAACGAATCTAATATGTGGGATAAATATATCTGCGACGTGAGTCGAGCCGAGAAATCGTCAGATTGTGTGTTTGTTATATTTCATTCATTCTCTCGTGATCCTTGAATATTATTTTGCTCCTTCTCTTCTTTGAATTGCTTGGAATTTTAAAAGTTCGCCTCTTAGTTGATATTTTAATCAGCCATAACTTTTCTTCGCAATTTTGAAAGATATCTGAGCTATTGAAAATTTGAATTATGTGAAACTTTCGCGCGCCCACGCAACGTTCACGGAACCTATGTACGGACTGTCGGTATACACAACCTCGATATAGGAGGCACGCTACTTACCGATCACACCGATTGAGGTTAGACGGTTTTCGACGTATTCGACGTTTTCTACATTTTCGATGCAAAATATCGGGTTTATTACGTGACGTTCCGAAAATCATAGATATGTATCAACATTTTATCGAACCCTGGCCGGGAGACCGCGACGCCTGTAGCGCGGCCCGCATCGCGAGTTCGTACTCGTCCGCGAGATGGCGAGCAGCGGCCGCGCCTCGCGCAGCCAGTCGGTCTCCCGGCTGGGTATATAAATAGGAGCGTGTAGCCGAGAGTCAGTTGTCATTTTTTGACAGACTCTTCTGAAATGAAGTTGGTTATATCTGCAATTCAGAGTCCGTTGTGATATCATTTATTTTCCGTTGTCATCGAGCTGGCTGGTCGCGGCGTTTTCGGACCAGTGATGCCAGATTAGGGGAAGTGGCCTCGAAAAATCTGCCCTCTCTCCGTGCCTGTTTCGAGCGGCGCTTGAGGAGAAGCGGGCTGGTGACACCGCCCACGGCATGGCATGCAGCGAATAGCGTGAACAAGCGCTATTCTAGCCGTCCGCCTATCGACTGGCTTGTTCCGATGCGCGCCAACTTTCAAAAATTTTAATTAAAATAGTAAATCTAAACTAACACACACTAACCCCAGCTGATCACCGTGCTCTCCACTGGGAGAAAAATCCCGGCATCTGGCAAGACTGTTTCGGACTGCTCGCCCCAGTTGCTCGTGACTCTCCTCTCCTCCATCGTCACTGAGCTGGCCGGCCGCGGCGTTTTCGAACTGCTCGCCCCAGTTGCTCGTGACTCTCCTCTCGTCATCGAACTGTCTGGCCGCGGCGTCTTCGGACTGCTCGCCCCAGTTGCTCGTGACTTTCCTCTCGTCATCGAACTGACTGGCCGCGGCGTCTTCGGACTGCTCGCCCCAGTTGCTCATGACTCTCCCTCCTCCATCGTCGCCGAGCTTGCTGGCCGCGGCGTCTTCGGATTGCTCGCCCCAGTTGCTTAAAATGTATCCTGTCCCCCGTCTAAGACGCCTCACGTAGAGAATAGGAGCACCGCAAACACCCAAGCCTCCCATACCGCCGCGACAATGCAACACCGTGTTCGTTCCAACCAAAGGACGTTTGTCAAAGGTACGTATGTTAACTCGATAAGAATATTTTATAAATGCAAATACATGTTTCATTTTTCGTTAATTCAGCGAGCTTCACCAATTCGTTGAGTATCAATGGAGCAAACAGAATTAACGATATTCAAGAAAAAATTATCTCATAATAATCGCATAGATTGGAAAAATTCTGAATTCGACATATGTAAATATAATATGGCAAATATAACGAAAAATATATGTCTTAACCCACATACACTCCGACGAATTTTTCAAAAGGATTATTTTCTTGAGTTTCATTGAAAAAAAAATATTCGAGACACTAAACAACTCTTTTATTTTATTATCAATCGACGATAAATTCGTAATATCGTTTTTCTTCTTCAACTTCTTGTTTTTTTATGTTTCTTCTAAAATGTACAACGAGCAGCGAGCCCGAAACGTGATTGGACTCGACGCAAACAAAAAAAAATTAATATCTTTCGCCGAGAAATCACAATATAATGCGCGTTCTTTCGTCGATCACGATCACGCACAAATGAGTGATTAACGTGATCGATGATCGAACGAAGAGACCATAAATCTTCAACCGAAATGGGTCAACATCAACAATTTTCTCTCACAATCCGACCCAATCGGGCCAATACATTTTTCCAGCATAGTCTTGCCTGCATCTTACAACTTATCGATAATTATGCAAATTTACAATTTTCCGTTACATCATCGTATTCATTTTTTTTTCTTCAACCGATTTTCGTCACATTATTATTTATACGATTTTCTAAAATTCATTACAATTAATTATTAATCACTATTATTTATTCTATCGGTTGACCTTAGATACGTTCGGGGACCGTATGCCCCGGAGTTTACTGCACCCTTTGCAACCCCTTTGTAAAGGGTCCTGGGAAATACGGCTGATTGAGCGCGAAAAGGGCGGGAAAAAGTTTGAATCTACGACACGAATGATTATTGTTGTTTGACTAGGGTATATAAAGTATAATGAACTAAGAGGCGCGGGAGAGGGGGGGGGGGGAGACGAGGAGACAAACACGAGGGATATTGTCGATTCAATCCAGAGACAGAACGGATTCGATGGAAGTGCGATTTTTCGGTTGAAGCCTCGGTCCACCGAGATAACTCAGAGGATTGTCGTACGTTCTCTTGTCGTCCGCCAAAAATATCGGCGAGAAGTTGAGAATCCGGGGTTTCGTGCGTTCTGAAATAACAATGAAATGTAATGAAACAATGTCGAGTCGATTATCATTTACCGGAATCAGTCCAGACTTCATTGAAGACGTAAACGTGAATTAAGGGGTTGCATGCGTCTTCTATGAAATGCGCTAAGAGAACAAAAAAATTTAGTAGGGATATCAATATAAATTAATAAAAATAAATAATATACATTTATTGGTATTTAAATTTTATAAAATTTTTTTTTTTTCACTTTTTCTTAATTTCTATTGTTATCCTTGCTAAAAAAAAATTCTTTCGGCCCATTTTTGGCGCTGGTATACGTTATGTAACCCCTTTCAATACAAAAACTCAGAATTGAAACTTCTTTTACATTTGTTTTTTCTATTTCCCAAATGAATACGTTTGAGCGAAAAAAAAATATGCAACGTCGATGATTCTGTGAAGGTCTGGACTGTGAAAATTTATTTCCGGTTGACATACACACCTGGCGAGTTGTCTTGGATGTTTGAGGTTGATATTTGCTTGCCGTTCGACGCACCCGCCTGTGCAACAAATTTTATTCTTTTTAAGCCTAAACATTTTTTTTTTTTTTTTTTCAAAATATTCGAAACATGGAAGAATTACACATTCTTCGGACACAGTAATTATATAAAATGATGCAGTTCTCTGCAGCTCTCTCTCTCTCTCGCTCTTTCTCTCTAGCTCTCTTATCTTTGTTAGTACAAACGAATTATTCAAAGCTCATCACTTACTTCAACATTCTCGCATCGACTTCCAAGTCACATGGCAACAGGCGGGTTAATGGCGATCGATAATCGAACAGAAAATTCGAATAACAAGATAAAAATAAAAAATTAAAATTGAAAAAAAAAAAAAATTCAACAAAACATTCGACGGCACAGAATCGACGAATTATTTTCCAACGAAATTAATGGAAAGTATCACACAATGAAGCAGCATGGATGATGGCGTGTGTCTCGTTCGTCCGATCCAGCACTGCAGCCCAAAGCGTAAACATGCATTTAGATGAATGGTTGTTGTTTTTTTTTTTTGTCGATTATTCTTTTTTTTTTCATTCGTGGTTCTTGAAATTTTTTTCATTTTTTTTGCTCTCCAAATTTATTCACGTCGACTGAAAAACGTAGGAAAAAAAATTGCGGGCTTGATTGAGAAAAAAAAAAAGAAAAAAAAAACAAATTAGTGAGAATGAGAATGATGCATTGAGATAGTCGTTCCGATGTTAAATTCGTATATTTGATTAAATTCGTTGTGATCTTTCGGTTTTGTTCGTAACATGCTATATAAAATAATATTTGGCCTCGCGTGAGTCCCACGATCTTATTATCTAAAACAGCGTAACTGTAGACTGTGTCCATCGTAATTAATCGAGACAGCAAACTTGCGTTAGTCGAGAAGAAAAGAAGATGAAGAGATAATGAAAACGAGAAAGATTTTATCGCAAGAGTATCACACTATCTACAGTATATATTTTTGGTATGCTTCAGCGTTAACGGGGATGCAACGCGAGATTCGCTTATTCGTTGTATATTTTTTTTTCTTTCTCCCGTTCTCTTCAATCCTGGTTTTAACATAGTGTCGTGCACAAACGACGACGGGGGGGAATAATGGAATAATTGTACCTCTAAAGTTGCAGTGTCTCCTGAATCTCGTCTGGTTTCCTAATGGAGTTTAATGGTATCACATTCTCTTCGATACTCGTTCTAGACCAATTCTTTATCTGCAAAATAGTTTTTTTTTTTTTATACTTTCACATGTGAAAAACGCACACGTCGTGCGTGTCGCTTCGAAATTTATTTATTTCGCGATCGTAGCATTCCCACGACCGTACTGTCGAAAGCGTTATTTTTGTGTTTTTTTAATTTTTTTTTAAATTTTTTTTTTTTTTTTTTTTTTTTTTTTTTTTTTTGTATGATTGATATCGATCGAACGATGATGATGAGATATGCGTGTGATAACACCTAAACAATGACGCTCGCCACCATAAGCACAACACATAGCATTTTTTTTTTAATTCTATTTTTTGTTTTTTCTTTTTTTTTTCAAATAAATTTGAAATTTGCAACGAAACAAAATAATAATTCAACGTGTGTGAATGTGTGAGCCTCGTGATATCCCAACTGTTCAACGACGGACCTCGATTTGTTAAGTACTCAACGATTTAATATTAAGTCAGCTGACAATAATAGTACTATTAATGACAATAATGATAATACTAATAATGATATTATTAATAATAGTAATAATGATAATAGTAATAATAACAATAATAATAATACTAAGTCCTGCTTTTCGATATCCTGAATCGTTGCGAGAGAGTCACAGTCATTTGTCGATGGGACACTATAATTTAAGTTTTTGATTGATTCACGATCAGACTTTACAAGTAAGAATCTAAATAAAATACTAAAATATTTCTTTAAAGTCCAGCACGTCCATTCAAGACTATTCGATGGGTCCGAATATCACGATCGTTTCTTTCTTGAATTTTTGAAAGACGATCGAAACTCCAAATACGTTGCATACCATGACCGAATAAAACTCGACTTTACCGAGACTGAAACGCATTCAACATTTTACTACCGAATATATATTTTTTTAATATCTGCTATCAATTATACGCTCGGTGTTTAAGGATGGATTCCGTTCTTTTTCGATTATTTTTTCAAAAGAAAATTTTGGACACTACTTTCACAGATAATTCATCAGGTATCGTCGAAAGCTTTTTTTTTTAATAATAATTATCAATTTTACAGCGAGAAATTAGCTGATTTTCACAGTGAAAATTGGTTTGCTCGCTTCCAAGTGCTACCAAAAAATTTTTTAAAAAATTTAAAAAATTCTTTTGGTTTTTTTTCGCGAAAAAAAAAACGCTCGCTTCACCGATCAAAAACCGGAATCCCTCATTAACAATCGTCCGATCGACAGAAAAATAAAAAACGAAACAAAAAAATTGCGTTTCACTGATGTTTCGTGGGATCGAAAAATTTGGCGGTGACTCTCTCGGTGTAAACGCTGCCCGGTCGTTTTCCATAACCGAACGAGGACATGGAAAGCCCGTTACCACGAAGATCGAGGCTCGCGGGTCTGGTGGGTGCGGTTGTATAGGCGATCCCGCCCCGAGCCTCGATCTCGTCGGCGTAAGGCGCAATCTCGTTCGTTCTTATCTCGTTGATACCGGTCACGGAAAAATTCGTCTCCAACAACGGTTTTCCCGGCAATCGAGGATCTCCGGATCCGCAAAGTCCCGCGTTTCTCCCTAAGGAATTTCTTACCGGCCTCACGAGGACCTCGGCTTCCGGTTCGCTATTTCTCCGCGTTTCCTCGCTCCTCCCCTCATCCTCCCCATCCTCATCATCCTCGTCCTCCTCATCTTCGTCCTCGCACTCCTCCAGCTCCGGCTCCTCCTGCAGATCCTCCATCGACTGTCAAAAAAAAAAAATCATCGTCATAGCACGCTTGTCCTGTCTTCTATAAAGCTTGAAACAATTATTTATTTATTTGTTTATTGTTTAAACAGCCCAGGGCGCGGTCAAGCAAATACAATACACAAATGACATTCATGAACATTCGAAAAAGAATATTTTTTCTCGGGACAAGATAAATTCAAACAAACAATAAACGGATTTTTTATTCGCATGCACTTGGAGTCATTTTGAAATTATTTTTGTTTTTTTTTTTTTGTATTTTTTAAAATATTATTTATGACAATGTTTGAAATTATTTTTTATTTTTTGGTGCATGGAGGAGCCTCAATGGATTTGGTGATGATAATTTTGTGTGTGTGTTTTTTTGATGAATTAAAGTGGCTATGGGGGTTGCAGCATACCTCGCATCAAAGCCAACCTTTCAAGCGTTTCCAAGCTCGACGTTTTTAACGAGTGATTCGAGGTGAACGTAAATTTTTCAACCGTTTTTCCGTTTCTGTTTATCTAATTCTATTTATCTCTGATTCATTTCGCAATATTTTTTTATTTTTCTTTCAGTCGTTGTAAGTATTCAAATTCCGGCATTGGTGATGAACAACGTTGATCCCCAAATCACTGGTTAACCTCGTCGAACGTATATCTTTTTTTGAATTTTTTTTTTTCGTATTTTTATTGTTTTAAATAATGTTAAAAGATCTTTACGAATGGATTTGGTTTCGCAGGTTTAGTGACGGAGCCTGTATTTACCCCTAGAAGCTCCTTCTTCTCGGGCTCTTCGTCTGCTGAAATTAAAGCGTTAAACACGTCAAACCCACTAATAATCATTCACGGCTATACACATAAAAATAAACGAAAAAAACATTATTATTCACCAAACAGAACGACATTTTTCAAACCCTTCACGCACGTGTGTCTCGACCACAAATTTATTTACAGAATTTTTCTCTTTTCTCATGAGAAACAAATTTCGAAAAAAAAAAACACACACAAACAAAATTGAAATGTGGATTTGAAAAAAAAATCGATTTTCCGTACTTGAAGGGTTTGGAATGTTGAGAAAAAAAATCCTTTCCATCGTTCGTGTTATCGGAAGACAAAAAAAAAACAAAAACAAAAAAAACTTTGACGCACCTTTGCCCAAAACTTTTTTGTCATTCATCAAATCGTTCTTCGGCTCGCCATTGGGCACGGGTTTGTAATCTTTGGAAATGGATTTCGAATGAGTTCCGTTGGGACGTTTGTCGTCGTCGGTTTTGAAACCCACGGATTTGGTTGGAGTGGAAGTGGCCACGGAATCCGTGTACGGTTGTTGCCACCTCGGATTACCGGAAATGGTGGCGCCACCGTTGCCCGTCGCGCCGGTGGCGCCCTCGTCGACCGTCGAAGCACCGGCTCGTCGTCGTTTGCGATCGCGTCTCGCGCTCCGGAGAACCTCGTAGGTGCAACCCAATACAGCGAGAACGAATATGCAACAAAGTGCTATGAAGACGTAAGTTCCGGCACCTTGCTCCTCGTGGGTCTCGTCGTGATAGAGCGATTTGTAGTGCACACGCTCCGGAGCGTCCTCCACCCAGCCTCCGTCGCGACCCTGATCAACGATCAAACTCCGATCATTTGGATTACAATGTTATATACATGCAATGATTTGAGAGTTTTCACAAAGCGTTTGAAAGTTTGAGATTGGCTGCGCGACAAATTATTCTATGGCTTCGAGAGCTATATAAATAAAAAATTGATTAGAATGACAAGGTGAAACTTGTCCCAGTGATCTGGAACAGTTTAACCGATTGAACTGCTGAAGAAAAAAATGAGTGGGGGTCGAAATTCAGAACGAGCAAAGTTCAGAGGGTGAAAATTACGATCGCGCCATGTTTCGAAGCTTTCCCACGCGTTGATTATCGAAGTTAGATGTGTGCCGCCGTTGACTTTTTTATAGGTAATTCAATTCTCTACAACATTGTTTATGTGAACTTTTGGTCTATATAGCTTTGTTTATCCAGCGTTTGGACGGGAAGGTAATGCATTCATTTTCTTATTGTTTTTACCTTACCGTCCAAACGCTGGATGAACAACGCTATGTAGACCAAAAGTTCACATAAACAATGTTGTAGAGAATTGAATTTCCTATAAAAAACTCAACGTCGGCATGCATCTAACTTCGATAATTTACGCGTGGGAAAGCTCGAAAGTCGCGAAACATTGGACGTTCAGAACTTTGACCCTTCTGAACTTTGCTCGTTCTAAATTTCGAGCCCCACCCACTCAAGGGCAATAAAAATGTGGCATACCACACTGTCGTTTCTCGGGGGTTCGAGACCCCGTGGTTGTAGATCAAAAACTGCGCACTGAGCACTTCTGACCCCAGCTGGATTAATCGCTCGCACGGTTTCGCTGCCTTTCTTCGTGAACAACATGTATTCCTCCAGAGGCTTCATTCCCGCACCGCCATTTATTGATACGACAACGTCTGCCGAATAGATAAATTTGAATAAACGATGAAAAAAAAAAAATTAATGGCAAATTTTGCTTCCCCATAGAGGAAGCAATGTGACGGTCCAAAAAAATGTTTTTCATGATTTTGATGTCAAAATATTCAAAACGTCCGGAATAAATCCGAAAATCACATTAGCAGAAAATCTCCGAGTGTGTGTGTGTGTGTGTGTGTGTTTGTAACGACCCTATAAAATTGAAACGTCTATCCAGCAAAACTTATCGAATTTTAGAACAATTAAAGTTTTTCAATTTTGAACCTGTGACTCTAATATATTCGAATTGCCCTTTCTCAATCTTTCGGAAACACATGAATCAACGATCACGATTACTTGGTATGAAATTATGTAAAAATCCACCAACGCGTTTAAATTCAAGAAGACATCGAAATTTTATACACCGACTAATTAATAATGAATTATCAAAACAATCTGCAAGTTTCAATTTCGAAATTCACTTCCCCCTCATCGTAGAATCGTTAACGTAGATTCCTCTACGAGAAAGCCAAAGATTCGTGGACCGAATATGCTTCCTCATTGTATAGCATATAGAATAACATATAGCATATTCATTTCTCGAATCAGAGAATGAAATTCGATTCAGAGAAATGGAAATTATAAATTTTTAACTTGTTTTAGAATTATTACAGTCGACTCACTGCTGAGACATCCGGTGTAGCCTTTGTAAGCGCTGAATCGATGATCTGTCGTGTTCAAACCGCCGAGTTGTATCTCGGTGACACCGAGAATATCCTCTTCCTCCTCGTTGTCGTCGTCGCCAATGCTCAACACCGGAATCGGCAACAATTGCACGGGTTCGCGATCTATGAGCAACGTGGCTGTGTTGTTGTCACGCACGTAGTAAACGCTGTGTCTCGCACCTTTGAGAAAATTTCTGTCGTTCAGACGTACACCGTATGCCGAACCTTCTCTGTCCTCCTCGAATATCAGTTGACCCTCGGATGTGAGTGCGACAAGCAAGTAGTAACTTCTGCTGAAACATGGTTGTTCTATAGTTCCGCATCGATCAAATATAATGTCAAAGTAGCTCGCGAATGGCCATGGCCGTTTGTTCGATCAACATTCGTTTCGAATACTTTGACGACTGAATTATCGTGAATCACGAGACTAACTGAATACCAGAATTTATTCTTTGATTCAACTTTTAAGAAATTAAGGGCGGGGCAAGGTATTAAAATTTTTTCGCATTTTTTTTATTTTTTTAACTGAATGCACAATATCTCAAGAATATTGTGTCAAAATTTCAAGTCGAATAGAGCAAAATTGAGGACGTTATGAATATTTGAGTGTCCAAAGCAAGTTTTTCTGAAACTTGACATTTTTTATGTCCGTGTTCACGATGACGCGAAATCTACTGGACCAATCGTTTTGAAATTTTTCACACTACTTTTCTACATAATTCACCAGGTATTGTCGAGAGCTTTTTTTTATTTTTAATAATCATCAATTTTACAGCAAGAAATTAGCTGATTTTTATAGCGAAAATCGTTTTTTTTTTGCTTCCAAGTGCTACAAATAAATCAAAAACCAAAAAAAAAAAATGTCCTCGTGATTACCTTGAGACACATTTTCTTTAACGAATGCATTCTGATTTTTTTGTTTCGGATGATTCATTCGCGAGTTATGATGAACACGAGCAAAGCAACTTTTTTTTTCGAGACGCCTCCGGAGATTCACTGTCACCCGCTTAATTTTCAATATTTTTAAATGAAAATTTAGAAAAATATTGTTCAAATGTTCTATCATTATATGGAAATTGATTGAATAAATTTACACTTTTCGCATCGCCAGAAAAAAATCTTAAAAACATGGTTATTTTTCATCGAATTAACCTTACCCCGCCGTTAAAATTTATTGATTTATTTTTTATTTTGAATTAAAATGATTTTAACGATGCGGTTGATCAAAGTCCATAATTGCGAGCTACCTCGACGATCGTAAAAAATTGACGAAATGTAACACGACGAGCTTACCGATTTTCCGTTTGCAATAGCAACAACGCGCTCGTTCTCTGTCTCAAATCATTGGTGGAAAAGGCCAATTGGACTTTGAGCTGAACGATCTCGCCGTCGAAATCAAAATCACGTTGTAGAACGCTCTCGCCACCGAAATCCGCGCCCTTCTCGTCCGCGCAATGTTCACCGAAGTAGGACGTGAGTTCGCAATTGCACGACGATTCCTGTCGGCCAAAATCCTCGGTGCATATGCCCAAATTTTTGCAAGGCACCGCGTCGCACTTCATCTGACAATTCGGCAATACGCCTTTGCTGCCCTCGTGATTGGCCTCGCTCGCCAAATTCGGCAGATCCACGAGATATTGACCGATCATCAATCCACGAAGACAACCCACGTAGCCTTGAATCAGGGTTCCCTCGGTTCCAACACGTAGCAGATTGTCGGGATCGAAACCACCTAAATTCACCTGAAAAACAATTTACAATCAAATTTTTGAAGAAGAAAAAAAATAGTTTGTTCCTTTATCTGGAACGATCACGTTTTCAAAATACGAGGTCACATTCAAAAATGATAATCTATCGCATTTATCGATGAAAAAAAGTCTCAACTGTGAATAATGAAAATAAATTTGTTACACAACGTGATAGAATTTTTTCAACATAAATTTTGTTTTTTTTTTTTTGTGTATTTCACATTTCAACATTTTTCTATGATTTGCGATGGTATTTGGTAAACGTTGGAAATTTTGCTGAATATTAAAAATGCGAATCTAAAATCTAAAAACAGGTTTTTGGTTACACCTCAGTAAATTATGCTAAAAATTTTTGAATTTTCAAGATATTCGCAAAATTCTAAGTCAACTTGACATATCGCAGGTTGTCGAACGGTTAGGGTAAAATTTACTTAGTGTGACTAAAAAGTTCACACTATTAAGCCGTCGGCCATTAAAAAAAAAAAAGTGTAGTATTTTGCAGTATTTTATTTTTCCGACGGTACACTCTCAAGCTTGATTTAACCTTTCCATCATCAAAATTTGTTATTTGTTCGCAAAGTTATGATTTTTTCTCCAAACGATTTTACCCCTTATTAGTTCAATCATTGCTAAACCTCATTTATGAATACCATATCTTATACTTTTATTATAAAGTAGAAGGTTCAAAGCGATGAACAAACTTTCTCTCGCTTATTAATATTATATCATATTATTAATAAGCGAGAATAAACATTACGATTGGGACTTTAAGTCGAAGGTTGAAAGAACTTCCATGAATTTTTTTAGATTTTTCAAAGCTCTTTTACTGGTCCACGAAAACGACCCCCGTAGGGGGATGAAATGTGCCATAAAAACGATGTGGGTTTGAGGGTTAAAAGAAAAATGTTACCTGAAAATAATCAGTAGGTGGCGCAGGTGGTCTCTGTGGAGCCAAAACTTCTTTTTCCGGATTGATCCACGGTTTGTTCGAATAAGTTTCCAACGGCAATGGCACAGCGTCCAGAGTCACATTTTGTTCGTTGACGTGAAGAGTCGTGGTTTTTTCCGTGCGCACGATGGCGATTTGCACGGATATACCGGTATTGACACCTGAAATAAATTGCAAAGAAGAATATACGTGAAGATTCGGAAAGATGGATCGATCCGTCCGCGGTTGGATCTTACGTCAAATCGTTTCATATCGTCTCTCTTGGATATTCTCGGTAGTTCTCGGTAGTTCCCTGCGTAGATAGAAGATAACGCTAGCCCACCTGGATGCTGAACTGTGATGTTCTTGATCTCGTTTCCTGCGTTGAACAGATAAACTATGCTCGTCCCGTTGCTTATGTACAGATGAACGAAGTTGTTGAGATGATCGTTCGCGTAAAGTATCAACGAGTGAGTGTCGTAAGTTCGCAGATTGATGAGAATGTTCTCGATGAGCATGCTCTTGAGCAACAATTTTTCCTCGTCGTCGCCCGTGCCGAAATAATTTTTCTTCAGAAATGCTCCGGTCGACGTGAACGTCAGTGCTTTACCGTTGATGTCTGCGAATTGGACGGAATTGATATTCGTGACAACAATTGGACGAGGATGGAAAACTCTTTTTCGAATACGTTTGGTTGAACGAAAATTAATTCATTTCGAGTAATATTTTTTTTATGGATTTTTAGAGTTTTGTAGCCAACTAAGAACCTGCATAGATGTCACAGCCCTCCCTTTTTCTCATTTATATTCCTGTCAAGGGAAGAGTTGCCTATTTTTCGATTTTTTTTTCCTTCGAATTTTCAATTTTAGCATTTTCGTTAAGTATATATCTTATTATATATTTTATATATCTCTTTATATTTTATTTCTTATAGCGTTGAGAACAATCTCTCCAAAAATTATTTATGTATTGATAAAATAAGTTAATCCTCTCAAGATTAAATTTGTAATACGGACGTAGATGATGATCCAAAAATAGAAATGATGCTATTTTTCAAAAATGAACTGAAAAGTGTTATTACGAAATTAAATTTTTACTGAACCCATTGGGTGGGGGTATCTTTATACAGGACTCCTTAAATGCAACAATAGTATATTATGACACTAGGACGAAAAAATGTTTTCTGACGAGTGTGAGTTTGCAGAACGAGCCGAAGGCGAGTATTGCAATCACACGAGTCCAGAAAACGTTTTTCGAACGAGTGTCGTACGAATTTTTATGTCACAAGGTCCGTAAATGCGGTTTGAAGCGAACGTAGTGAGCGTAAAACCGCACTTTTACGGACAGCGTGACATAAATAATGTTCCAGGACTTTAGAAATTTTAACCCTTTAGTCAGAATGAATCACCCCTTTTAATTTCCAAACCATCGTTGCAAATAATCTGAAAAAAACTCCAGATCGTAGCTTTCAGTTCGTAATTTTAATAAAAATCAAATAAAATTAGTTTCCGAAAAATTCAAAAATAACACGTTTTCCAAACCGAGCAAATTTGTCAAGGGGAAATAGCTTTCGATATGTATTACAAAAAGTAGAAGAGAATGGCTACGAAACGCTACAACGTGTTTGCCCAACACGCTCTCGATCAATCAATTTTTCTTCCCATTCATTGCCACTTACTCGTCTCGCAGAACGTGCCCTGATGAGCCCATCTATTTTCGCACACGCACTCGAAGTTGCTCCAAAGTTCGACGCAACGTGCCCCATTCTGGCACTTGTTCGGTTGACACGATGGTTTGCAATCTTTTATTATTTCCGACAGATGTACCGACATGTAACTGTGAATATCCAGAATCTCTCCGTTAACGACCAAACCGCGGAAACAACCGATAAGACCTTGTCTCACCGCCGAAGTCTTCAGATGCTCCCTGGATAAACGAAAAAGAAGCCAAGAAAAAAAATTACGTCAGAAAACGAAAAAAAAAGGAATTTTGAATTATTTGCTCGAGTTTCGAGAGACTCACGCAGTGGCGCCACCTATGAACATCGATCCCTCGAAAGGTCCAAACTCTTCCTCGGGCAACAGATCGACCATTTGAAAATCCGTGTTTATCATGAATCTCACGTGATAATCGTTGTAATCGATCCAAATTTTTTGCCACTCGCCGTTGTTCAATTTGCGTATGCTCTTGACCTCGAGTTCGCGATTCGTCCCGGTGTTCAGTGTGAAGTTGAAGGTGAGCTTGTAGTCCGAGGTGAGTGCGACCATGAAGGACGGATAATTGCTTCTTATCGGTGGCTGATAGAGCAGTATGGCTTTTTCACCGGTTGTACGAAAACTGAAAGCTATGTCGCCTTTTCGCCAACCGGGAACTTCGATGTACGATTGTGACGTTGTGAATGTCACCACGTACTTCTGGGTATCTGAAAAAAAAAATTAAATCTTTATTTTAAAAAATGTAAAAGAAAGAAAAAATCGGTTGAGAATGTTGTGATCGGTGAAATTTCAGGTTTCGTGGGTAAAATTAAATGGTCGATGATAACGATCAACTTACTTGTCTCGACGCACTCCAGAGGCCCGAGGGTGATCCTACCCTGCGCGTCTTCTTCCAAATCTTTTTGCTGGAGAAAAACCATACCGGTTATTCCCAAAGAATTTGGACTCTCGTAGTAACCCTCGTCGGACAGCCATTTGCCCGCGGATACGTCGCAGTTGCAGCTCAGATCCGAATTCACGCATGTTCTGTTCACTGTCAATCGGACAATGTGATAAATGATTTTTTTTTCTTTTAGACAATGTTTTTTTTTTTTTGGTTTCTCATGAAGGAAGCTATGTGACGGTGGGAATTTTTTTTTTCGAGATTTTCGTGTCACCATGTTGAGAATGTGCCAAAATATCGAGAAAACACATTTGGAAAAAATGTCCGGATGTATGTATGTGTAATGGCCTCCGATAATTGAAACGTGCATAACTCGAGAACGGTTTTAGCTACAGCCCCCAAATTTTGCAGACACTAGCAGCTCCATAATCCCTTCTTTGTCTGTAATTTTTGCGATGATTCAAGCTGCGACTCGGATTTAATGTCGTTTTCAAATTCCCGAAAAAAGGACTTTATCACTCTAGCGATCGCAAATTTTGAGATACTCGTCTAAACAGTTCTTGACATGGAGATATGTACCCGAGGTTCGTTGGTACTGCATTTGGGCCAAATTCATCCATAAGTTTTGATTTTGTGATATTTTGAATTTTTCGAAAAATCAAATTTGTCGATATAACTTTCGTTAACTCAGACCAATCGAGCTCAAACTTTACAAAAGTATAGAACATCATTCAACCGTGATGTATATAATATTTGGCGGAGATCGGTTGAATGGTTCGGATTTGACAGGAATTCAAGTTTTTTTATTGTAAGCCTCTGGCGATTTGAAAAGCTGCAAGTTAAAACTTGCGGTTTGCTTCCCCTTGATTGTAGGTAGTGAACGAAGATTTCTTTATGAGGAAGTGAAAGCAAAAATGCTTCCTCATAGAAATAGAATGGACTTACTTCCACAAGGACAGGAGCCTCTGTTGACGTTGCCGATGTAATCAACGATGGTCTCCTTGGATCCCAAAAACCACGTGGCACTGTGAAGATCCAAGGGGGCTTTGTAACAATCGTACTTGACGTATTGACTGCAAAAAAGCGAGTGGGATATCAATTCTTGAAGCATCTCGGCGGTGAATTGTCGATAAGTGATGTTGAACGAAAAATCTTCCTCGTCGAGCGATCGAACGTCGACCTGGGACGGTAAATTGTGCTCGACGATGGTCTTGGTCGAGTCTTCGATCGATTGGAACTCGCATTTGACGGTCGCCGGTGGAAATCTGCCGTTTCCGTCTATGTCGATCTCGTAAACGCCGTCCTTGGTGTAACCGAGGAGAGCGAGTTCCTCACACGTTTTTCTGTAACGCGCTGAAACAAAATAATAATAATAATAATTATAACGATGATGCATTTTTCGTTTAGATTATTGAGACCAAAATAATTATAAATACATTCGTAATAATGTGACTATTACAAATGAATAATTATAATATTAAGGAGGATGAGTCACCTGTAAAATTGGAAGAAATGGTTTTTTTCGCGACACGATTAATTAGAATTAGAAATTAAAAATCGATTTTACCATTCAAAAATAACTATACTCAGCTATCATTTCGAATTTTCTTCATATGAAAAAAATTCTTATGAAATGTTCATATGAAAAAAATTGAAATGATAGCCGAGTGCTATTTTATAAGGGTTAAATCGATTTTAAATTTGGATCGATCGTGTCCCGAAGAAAAAAAAATCAAATCTTTTTAGGTCAATCAGCCCCCTTAATTTATTTTCATTCAAACGACGAACGAATTAAGACTAAAATGAACAAAAATTCATTTGTAATTATTTTACTCATACAAATGAACTACGATAATAACACAGGACAACGAAAACAAACGTCAAGACAAGTGACAACCGGGTCTTGTGGATTTTTTACTGTAGACTACAAATCTAGCTTCGAATAAAGTAGATTGGTGGTCTTCCTCTAGGAAAAAAAAATCAATCAGAAGCAGTTGTCACTTATCTTGACTTTGGAAACTGATGAAATTTTGTTGGCCTGTGCAATAAATCATTTTCACCGAATAATTAAAAATCAAAACGGTTGAAAATTAATTTTTAATAATTATTTTTATAATTTACCAAAATGACAATTTTTTCCAGTGTAACCAGTGTCCGAGCAGTCGCAGGTTATTCGATTTTCCTTGACCGAACATTTTCCACCGTGCTCACAGGTATTAGGCCTCTTGCATGGATCCACAAATTGACAATTGTCCAGAGCCACTTCACCCACGACTCTTTCGGTATTTATGACTTCACGAGGTTCAATGGCCACGTCGTTCACCTCGATGTCTCTCATGCAACCTATGAGACCGGCGTTGCTCTTGCCACTGCCGATGATGACTTTGTTGTCCAGCTCGAAAGTCATTGCGAAAAGATTGCTCTGTTTGTTACGATGATCCACGAGAATGCTCAGCTCGCCCTTTGTGTAATTCAACTCAACCGTGTGCCACGATATGTTGTAAGATGGAAATTTAACGGCCGCTGAATATGTCAAGTTGGCGGACAAGAGTGGAAAAAGTTGAAAACGTATTTCATCGTTGACCAAACGTAACTGTGGCAACAACAAAAAAATCATATCAATTCCTTAAAATTATAATGAAAAAAAAAAATTACTTCGTTTAATTCGTAATCACAACGATTTAAAAAAACACTTTCTTATCAGACTTTTTCACTCATGAACAATCTACATTCCACGTGATCAACGATTTTACAAATTACATTTTTTTTCTTATTAAATATCATATGAATATTTTTATTATATTAATATCTTCTTATTGAATAAATGTTTTTTTTTACTATAAAATCTTGTCCTTGAAATCTTTTGCACTGAAACATGTTCTTTAAAATATATATTCTTTCAAGAAATTATACAATTATGCATAAAAGATAAAATAGAATTATGAATCTCTGTTGAAAACGAAAAAAAAAAAAATCTTATACGACTTTTTTGCTCATAAGCCTTTGGGTTCTTTGCATTCGACGTAGTTAACGATTTTACACGTTTTTTATATCAAATGTTATATGAATATTCTTCATTTAATAAATATATTCTTTTTAAATACATTTTTCTTTTACCATAAAATCAAATTCGTGAAATCTTTTTGCTCTGAATCTTTTATTCATCTTTATTTATTTGTCATTAACGAAATTAAAGCATTATGCAAAAAAGTTCGAATAAAACGACAAATCTCCGTTTGTTAAAAAAAATTATCGCGACTCATGCTCGGTCTCAAGTTTAACACTCGAATACTCGATAGAAGAATGAAAAATACAAATTTAATTTTCAAACTGTATACTCGATCGAAGAATGAAAAATACAAATTTAGTTTCCAATCTGTATACTCGATCAACGAATTCAAAATACAAATTCAATTTCCAAACTGTATACTCGATCAACGAATGAAAAATACAAATTTAATTTCCAAACTGTATACTCGATCAACGAATTAAAAATACAAATTTAGTTTCCAATCTGTATACTCGATCAACAAATAAAAAATACAAATTTAATTTCCAAACTGTATACTCGATCAACAAATAAAAAATACAATCTTAATTTCCAAACTGCTCATCATTTATCCGACGCTGTTGATAAAAAAAAAAAATTGCAAGCAATTCGAAATTGTTAATAAATAAAAATTAAAAAAAATAGAAAGATACGTTGATAAACGTTACCTCCCAGTAGCCGGGACCCTGATCGCTCTTGACGTCACCGGAGGCCACGACGGCCACGGGTTTCGAGCTCTTGAAATCAAAATTGAGACGCAACGAGTCGGTGCTGTTAACCGGCCACCAAATGTGACTTCCGGCGAAGGGATACGTGATTGGTATAACACCGACGTCGGCCTCGTAATACTCGGGTTCCAACACACCGATGTAATGTACCATGGGATTCGATCTCTTCAATTCGTATATTATCGACTTATCGTTGAAAAAAACGTATTTCAACGAACCGGCAAAATTGTTGTAAGAAACTAATCCACGTTTTTTGTGCAATTCCGGACCGCCACCGATGTAAATTTCCGGATCGATGATCATGTTGTAATTGTCACCCGGAATTTCGAGAACTTTCGTCTCGTAATCGAGACTCACGTAAACCAACGATGCGTTGTGATATATCGTTAAATTGTTCCAACTGTTGGAATCGACGTAATCACCGATTATCGTGGAAATTTTGGCACCGTGACCGAAATCCAGTGCAACGTGAACCTTCTTGTTCATTATCGAGGCTGACACGTAGTGGGCAGTTCCGTCGATCTCACCGGAAGCGTAGAATAGAACGGAATCGTCCCATCTTGTCTGCGTTGTTACACGGAAATTAATAAGGTCATGGAACATTTCACGGGATACGACGGATTAACGTGACTCGTGCGAAACGCTAAACGCACGAACATAATCCAGGAAACTAATGCATTTTATGTGCGTGTGTATTTTTTTTTTTTTTTTTTTTTTTTTATCTCTTTACCTTGAACGTCAGGCTTATCCGGTTGACGGACGAATGGACCCGATCCTTCCAATCGTAAACCCGAAAGGAAACGTAGGACGAACCTCTGAGGGTCAAAATTGTGGCAGCTGCAAATATTTCAAACCATAAACACGATTATTCGCTTGTGACACCGATAAATTCTGTACTTTCGGTTTTTCTGACTATTGAATTGCAAATTTTTCAAATTATTTTTAAAATTCTCAAAGAATTTTCAAAGATTTTTTAAAATTCAATTTATGATTTTGTTTCGGTATTTTGATAATTTTTTTTAACGTTGAACGTTTTGTATTAATTTGATTGATAGTTACGTTTCAATATTTTTTTCTATTCGATAGATTGAATTATCAATATTGATTTATTTGTTTGATTAATAATATAGTTTTTTTATTTTTATTTTTAACGATTGTGATATTGACGAAATTTATATTTTTTAAAAATTGACAAGAATGGTCATTTTATTGTTATTGAAACAAAAAAAAATGTTTCAGTAGCTTGTACGAAGATTCACAAAGGCAAAGGTCAACATTCAGTGGGAATAAGTTCAATCACTGAACCCTCCCCTCCTTATCGTCGGACCCCTCGTAAATTAATCGTATTAATTGATTACGTACTGTAAACATCGCATCTCTCACTCTCGTAGTACGTTCCGAAGCAGTCGCACGTGTAACTGTTGTAATGATTCACGCACTGGCTGCCCACGAAGCAAAGATTCTCTCGGGTTCGGCACCTATTCGATATTCATCGTCACACAATTTAATTTTCAATAAAATATTTGAAAAAAAAAACACAAATAAAAAAATTGTTCGATTAAAAATAATTTTCGATAGACTTCTTTTTGGGAAACTCACTTGTCGATGCATCCTTCTTTAACATTTTCATGTTTGGTGGCTATGAGTGGTCTGATGGGCAAAAGGTCGCTCGCGGATTTTCCAGAACTGAGCACCATGTCTCTTATGCAACCGACGAACGATTCGATTATGTATTTCACACCGTGCAGACGTTCCTCCGAGCTCAGTCCTACAAAAATTATCATCATCATTACGTAATTATTCCCAAAGATTATTTCTTCACATATAATAACACGAATCAATTGTCAAGTGAATTATGAATTCAAAATTAAAAATTTACTGTCGATCGAATTTTCGACTTGCCTCCGATGAGAACGACGGATTCGAGTTCTTCCGACACTCCGTAATTCACAACTCTCTCCAAAACTTTGACACTGGTTTCCTCCTGCGTTTCGTCGACCCGAGCTATGAGTTTGGCACCGTGAACGTCGATTCGCACGAGTACGCTGTGCCATTCGTCCCTGTTGAGACCCTCGCCGACCGTCAGACTCGTCGAACGTTTTCCAAACACGTGGACCACCTTCAGCTGGCCCTTCTCCACGATCACGTAAAGCGCGTAGGGATCCAGACTGTCCGGACGATCCTTGACGCTGTGATAGACCAGCAATCCGTGGGGCAGTTTCGTTCGAAATTGGAAGGAAATCTCTCGACACAATCTGGCGGAAAAATCGATTGTATTGCAATGAAATACAAATATATGAATATTTTTATTTCATTAATATCTTCTTGTTAAATAAATATTTTTTCTCTACTATACAAATCTCATCCTTGAAATATTTTGCACTAAAACATGTTTCTTCATATATATTCTTTTAACAAAATGTACAACTACGGATAAAAATTACAACAAAATTAGGAATCACTGTTGAAAACAAGATGAAAAATTCTTATCTGACTTTTTCGCTCATGAGCCATCTGCATTTGACGTAATTAACGATTTTACACATTGCTTGAATCAAATATTATATGAATATTTTTATTTAATGAATATATTTTTATCAAATACATTTTTCTTTTACCATAAAATCAAGTTAGTGAAAGATTTTGCCTTGAAACTTTTAATCATCATTCTTTATTCGTTATCAATGAAATTTAAGTGTTATGCATGAAAGTTCGAATAAAACGAAGTTTAAAAATAGTTTACGTAAAAAATGAAAATAAAAAGTTTCTTGTTGACGGTTTGCGAAGATTAGATCTCTCGTCAATGGGAACCACAGAATGACTACGAAACCGTATCATTAACGTCCCCAACAGGCAACTTTTTTTTCGTTTATTCATTTATTTATATTTATTTTAATTTTTTTTTTCAATTTGACAAGTTACCTCAATTGAAAAGTCTTGATCCCACTGCCGTCCAGTTGAATGAAAGTATTACTCTGGGCAAACATGAACGTCTTCTCGTGACCGGATTCCATAAAAGTTAATTCCTGCATCAAAAAAGAAAATAATAATTAATTAATTATATACGAAATTGACGTATTTTTTTTCTAATGTTTTTGGGGGGAAATTGAGGGCAGAGATTGTTTGAGATATCCTTTTGCGCACCTTTCCTCTCTCGTGCTTTGGTACCGGTGGCCTAGTGGGTTCCGGAGGTGAGAATGTGGGCCGTGGAGTACTCGGAGTGGTCGTCGGTGGGGTACTCGTGGTCGTTGTGCTTGTAGTCACGAATACGCTACCCTTGGTCACCATGTAAGACGGCAGGGTGTCTGAGAAAAAAAATAAATATTATTAATAATATTTAAGCGTAAGATTTTTCACCATATGGCAAAAATTAAATTTTTCACGAATTTTTTTTTTTTAGAAAAAGTCAGATTTCGTGAATTTTTTCTTTTTCATCGTGTTTTGAATACTTAAAAATCTTAAATAGAAGACAAAAACTATTTGATTATTTAGAAAACATGTTGAATTGAAGTTTGGCGCAAGATTTGAGTCGATACATTGAAAAGAACGCAGGTGGGTTCGGTTTTGGCGAGTGGGATTCGCTGGACCCCATGTGACCGATGCTTGTTTCGCGAGGGAAATAAATACGAAGGTGCTTACGATTTGGTCCTCCGACGCAGTGATGAAGACACTCGAGTTGGGAATTGAAACGATTTTCGTTTCCCAAACAGCCTCCGTAGACGAAAGTCCGACACTTTCCCTCCGTTTTGTTGAATGTCCATCGATGAATGTAGTGCTTGCAGGGACCGCTTTCCGTCCTCACCAGGCAACGATCGGGCAACGTTCGTCTCGTCGTTGTCGCGAGTTCCTCGTTTCTTTCCACAAGATCGGAGTCCGGGGTGTCGGTTGTGCTTGACACGATTTCCGGCAATGAAAAAACTGTGTTGAGCAAAGCAAGGACCACCAGGATCCTCCTTTCGCGGTTCGTCATCGTTCTTCATTCGCTGCTTCGTTACGAAAGCGAAAAAAAAAAATGGAAAGAAACAGAAAACAAAACATACGTACAGCATTTTGTAAATTATCATTTTTCACACATAACTTTATGTTGAAAAAAAAAATCAAATAATAATAAAAATAGTAAAAAAAAATCAAATCGATATAAATTGACGTGATCGATTTTATAAGTTGAAATTTTCTCGTTTTATCACATGTGAAATTTATCGAAATCTATCGACTGCAGTTTATCTAAAAATAATCCAAAAATACATTTTTTACAGTGCAATTTCGTTCGATTTGCAATTGTTTATTTTTTTTTTCCTCATAAACATGCATAATTGAAAAATGGAAGATTTAGGAATATTCGAGAAGTAATGCCGACGATTTATGGAAATAAATATCGCGCAGACGTAAAAATCCTTTCAGGCCTTTGATAAAAAATATTTTTCACACAGTAAAAATTTCGTTCAATTTACAATTTTTTTTGCCCCCGGAAAATCGCTTGAAACTGAAAAAAATCGAGATTCACAAATATTAAGAAATTTTTGTCCGATGAATTATGCCAACGGACATTCCTCAGTATAACCAGCAAAAAAAAATAGAACGAACCAAAAGAAAAACATAAGTACAGCATTTCATGAATTATTATTTTTTATCCATAAATTTATGTTTGAAAAAAATAATAATAATAACAAAAAAATTAATCAAATCGATATAAATGGACGTGATCAACGATTTTATAAGTTGCAATTTTTCGTCAAAATCACGTCAAAATCCATTCGGGTCCTCAACTACAAAAAACTACGAAAAAAAAATGTATCTCAAGAAAACCCAGATTTTATGGTGAAAATTGTTAATTTCCATGCTCGACAAGCATCGAAATAATGTTCGGAGACGTTTCTCATAATCACATCGTTATTCTGATCATCGCGACATGACTAACGGACCATCCCAGGTCAAGACCCTTGGAAGACCTACCCAGAAGCCCCCCCCCCCCAGCGGTTCGTCTTCCGACCCCATAATCACCCGCACGAACTTATGGGACGCTCTCGCTGCGGGGTTCCGCAGCGATAAGCATCGAAATCGGTATGCTAGCCATTGCGCACGCGCCGAGTTTACCCAAACCTCATGAAACACCCACGTGAATAATAACCTCAACAACGGAAGAAAGGAAGTAACGACAGATCGAAGATTACAAGAAGACGAATACGAATGACAAAAGAACGAAAATTTTAATTGAATCCTCTCCTTGATATTCATTCCACGCTTCGACTCGCCCACGCAATGTTTTTCCACGCAAGCCCGGCTTTGAAAACCTCGAGCTTCCGGTCTTGTCACAAATAAGTCAACGACAATCCGTGTCGTCTCTTTCTCTCGTCGTGCCCCCCCCCCCGCGATGCATTTTCGCGATTAGCGTCCTCGCACATGGATTTACGACTTCCCGTAAAATTTTACGAGATAACCGCGATGACGCAACGACGATGCGATCTTTGAGGGGTGCGTCTCGAATTTTCGAATGTCGTCGATGTTCCGAAGGTTTGACATTTTTTTTCAAATTTCAATTGTTGTTTTTCCGGCAAAGGCAAATTCTTGAATTTTTTATTATTCCGACTGGATGGTGTAATGGAATTTGAAAAAAAAAATCAGAACGTTTAAGTGTCCGACAGGTTCGATAAAATCGGTTGGGGCTCGAAATTCAGAACGAGCAAAATTCAGAAGGGTCGAAATTCCGAACGCGCAGTGTTTTGAACGACAATGTTACCGAACGGTCGCGGCGTGGAATGACATTGCAGCGAATCGTCGAAAGTCAGAATGACATTGTAGCGAACGTACAATATTCCGAACGTCTACCAGTCGGCGCGGTTTTCAACATTTCCCGACTTTCGAGCTGTCCCACGCGTTGATTATCGAAGTTAGATATATGCCGTTGTTGACTTTTTTGTAGGAAATTCAATTCTCTACAACATTGTTTATGCAAACTTTTGGTCTATGTAGCGTCGTTTATCCAGCGTTCGGACGGGAAGGTTAAAATTCATTGATTTTCTTTTATTGTTTTTACCTTCCTGACCAAACGCTGGATAAACAACGCTGTATAGATCAAAAGTTCACATGAACAATGTTGTGGAGAATTGAATTTCCTATAAAAAAGTCAGCAACGGCATCTGTTTATCTTTGACGGTCAAGTCGGAATCGTGACCCTTCGAAAAATTGTACTTTCGATAGATTTTCGACTGTCGAAATATTAAAAATTCGAAACTTTGTGACGCACTCGATCTGCGTCTCCTAATGACGTTTCGCTCTGGCGACCCCCCTCCCCCCCGGTCCCACAGACGTTATCGTACTTTAGCGGGGGGGGGGGGCAGGTAGACGAATTATCGGAACGAAATGACGCATCGCCGTTGCAACGAAATATGTACCGAGCGATATAAATCACAAGCGTAAGATTTTTCGAAGCATCAGCGATTGGATTATCGCGACGAGCCCTCGAAGATAAGAGATCGATAATCACGATTCACGATAGTTTTGTGTGTACTTTGGAAAGCGTGGAAAATATATTATCGTCGAACAAACGAATTGTGTTTTTTTTTCTTTTAAAAAAGGGATGTAAGGTACTTATGTACGCGCCCAGAGAGGTCATGGGATGACGTGTTTGTGCATACAAACTCGATTTGACAAATATCAGTAGTTGATAAGAAAATACACGATAAGAACGATGGCCTCGAGGGCAGCTGGCATTTCGATATAGTGGTATAGCGATCGTTATTCTGTCTCTCTTTCTCTCTTTCTCTCTCTCTCTCTCACTCTTTCTATAATCGTCTCTCTCTCTTTCTCTTTCTCACTTACAGCGACTTACATAATAAAAAAAAAATTATCTAGCCGAATAGAACGTTCCGTGGCGAATCGACCAGTGACGAAAGTCACCATTTCCCATGTGATTCTTGATTATATGGAATAAATTTGAAAAAAATTAAAGAAAAAAAATACACACAGTTTCTTCATCAGATTTTTTCATTTTTCAATTAAAAAAAAAATGTTATTATTATTATTATTTTCATTTAATCTTAATGTTGTCTTTTTTTATGATGATCGTAAGTTTTTCATTCACTAATATTTCCAAGATTTCATGACATAATTTTGAATTTCGAAAAAAATCAATGTCTTGCTTCATTCCTTTTTTTCACCATTTCCACAAAAATATATATTTTTTAATAATTTTTTTTTCGTTTTAATTTACTCCGAAATATCTACACACAAAAACTATGTAGATTTAGGACAAAAGATACTATACAAACATATAGTATAGGACCAAAAAAAAAAATAATTTACCAATTTTTATTAACAAACCAAAAATTTGTTCCATAATAGCCCGGTTTATTAACATTTTTTTTGTTAATGCAGACAGTATTTCTTTAATGCAGACAATAATGCGATAAATTGAGCCATAAATAAAATAAATAAAAAAAATAAAATAAATAAAATAAATAAAATAAATAAAATAAATAAAATAAATAAAATAAATAAAATAAATAAAATAAATAAAATAAATAAAATAAATAAAATAAATAAAATAAATAAAATAAATAAAATAAATAAAATAAATAAAATTCAATTATCGGATTAAAAATAATAATAATAATAATGGCTATGGATTTTTTCATTGGATTATGAAATAATTTCGAACGAAAAGGTTGGATCGTCGGAGGAGGAATGTCGAGAGGATCATGAACGAGATTCGAACGTGCGAATTGGTATTGCGGAACTTCACTCACAACCTTGCCACTTTCAAGAGCAATTATGTACGCGCTGTCGAAGGTTTTTGTTTTCAAGGCGAAGTGCACTTAGCGAAATTGAAGAAATAACATCGGGATCGAAACGAAACCCGGTTCGACCGACCGGACTCTTAGACCGTCTCTCGACGCTCCGGATGCACGAAATAGCATTAACGTACACGTGTGTGCTTCTTCTCTTCGTGCCCGGTTGCATCTGCGTTTTTTTTTCTTTTTTTTTTTTATCGACGTAATCGCGTGATCGGTCACGCACGGACGGATTGTTCGGTAAATGTAACGTTAATGATTGTCTTGTTAACGCGTACGCGTTGATAAATTTATCACGAGTCGATTATATATGTGTCTGTTTATAGATGTGTATATATATATATATATATATATATATATATATATATATATATATAATTGATTGCGACGATAACGAGACAATCGAAATCTAATCGGTCGTTATACTCGCGCGAACCGATTGGCTCATTCACCACGTGTTGATGAATTTTTTAAATTATATATTTTTTTTTTAATCAGCAAAGTCTAAACTATCGTAATTTTTTTTTTTTTTTTAATCAGCAAAGTCTAAAGAAATTTGTGAGGCCGGAGAAAATCATTTGTAATGAAATCTTTGGATATTGGTTCGTTGTTGAAAGTTGTTTGAACGATTTTCGAATTACTTCGAATGAAATAGTCGAATTGTTTGTCTTTTTTTTTAAATATATGAATACATTTACGGGGAACAATCCCCCGAGTAATTTTATCCATAAAATACTCGGGGGAATGTCCTTTACAACTTTTTGTTAATCTTTAAAAAATCGGAGTTAGTTGGGTTAGTTTGGTTTTTTGAAAAGTTTTTTTGTTCAGGAAGTGAAAACTATGTCTTGCAATCTGTTTGCTTTACTCGAAAAAAAAAAAAAGAAAAAAAAATAATAAAAAAATTAAAAATCACCAAAAAATCCCGTAGACTCGATTTCCACTTGCATTTCGCCAACCGGTAGGCGTTCGGTATATCGTACGTTCGCTACAATGTCATTCTGAATTTCGACGATTCGCTGCAATGTCATTCCCTGGTGCGACCGTTCGTAACATTGTCATTCGAAACATTGGGCGTTCGTAATTTTAACCCTTCCAAACTTTGCTCATTCTGAATCTCGAGCCCCGACCCCCAAAATAAACTGAACTGTCTCAACATCGGTTACCGATTATCACGAGATTCCAGACGAATCATCGAAACCCTACGGATATCGAAAAATTTGTTGACCGTATCGAGCGAAGGATGAACGAATGAATGAATGTCACTATTATTGCGTACTCTGGGGCCTAAGCCTTCTCAGAATAAAATACAATCAATTATATATAATCTCTACCCAAATATAAATACAAAAAAATCAAAAAATCAAAAAATCCCAAATAATACACTACAAAACTAAAGTAAAATCAGAAACGCCGAAATTAAAAGTGGAAGGAGGTGACACAGTGAGGGTGGCATCGTTATATATATAAAAAAAAAAAAATAAAAAAAAGCATTCGTACCTTCGAGCACCGACGTGGTCCAGATAAAATGGCAGCGATGCCAGCAGCAACGGTAACAGCAGCAGCAGCAGCAGCAGCCTCAGCCTCAGCAGCAGGATGTGACGTCAGGAGTCCCTCGTCGGGCGCGCCACACGATGTGTCGAGGGGGAGGGGGGGAGGCGACGTCGGAGTCGCCGACGACCGCGTCGACCGGCTGGCCCGGGGGGCCCGTTAGCGCACAGAGCTACGGTGACCGCGGGGCTCTACGAGGGCTACGAGTCAATTGTCTTCGCACTTACACCAACACGCGCTCGCGCGCGCGCGCGCCCCCGTGTACACCTCGGTGCGATACGGAGAGTAGAGTACTCTCGCCCTCCCCTCCCCCCCCGCCTCCCCTCCCCGACCGCCGATCTCGTTCGTCCACAACCGCGATGACGATAAAACCGAGACGCAGACACGGCGGATTCCTCGACGGCAACGGGAAAGCAGCAACCCGCGCGCCAAGATGAGACAACGACGGGGACGAGTCTCGTAAAACCGCACACAAACACACTCACACAAACACAGACACTAATTTATCAATGCCACTCTTCGGACCCGGTCTCTCAGTTACTCATCACGGTTTATGTATATATTGACTTTCATTGCGATCATCGCAACTCGTCGTGTAACACGTTCGTCGTTGAATTATTTTTTTTCCTTTTTTTTTAATGTTTTTTGTTTTGTTTTGATTTTTTTGATTTCTTAATTTTTTTATTATTGTTGATTTTTTGGGGGAGTT
Source organism: Diplazon laetatorius (assembly GCA_963662125.1). Classification (NCBI taxonomy): domain Eukaryota; kingdom Metazoa; phylum Arthropoda; class Insecta; order Hymenoptera; family Ichneumonidae; genus Diplazon; species Diplazon laetatorius. Next base: position 3,692,320 of record OY759156.1, read on the forward strand.
TTTATTTTCTTTATTATTTTCTTTGGGTTTTTTGTATATTTTGTTTATACGGAATTTGTTTCGTTTTTTTTTATCGGGTTTTATCGATTTTTGATTTTTTCAAATTTTTTAATTTGTTTGTTTATAGATTGTCGTCCGTTTGAAATTTTTTTTTTTTTATAAGATCGTCGAATCGATTGAGAAATTTGTTTCTTCGTTGTCGAGACGCAACATTTTCTGTGAATAGAATTTTGTATTGTTATTTGTTATTGCTGTTTATTATTGCTTTGTACAGAGTACGACCTAGAAATAAGAGACCCGGTGATAAGAGAATTTCTTTAGTTTTTTTACTCGAGCGCTTCCCCGAATCCGACTCGAATTCCGAGCTCGAGGAATTTCGAGAATTTCGTGCGCGGACCTGTGGTTAAGAGACACCAGCCTGGGAGAGATTATTCGGGCAAAATAGAGTGAACGTGAGTATGTGTGTGTGTGTGTGTGTGATTTCTTGTTGACTGGGTCGCATGCAAAACTCTTCCCCTCGGAGCTTTTGGTCTCTTATTCCAAGGTCGGTCTTCGTATTACTATTATTCTTGATTTGTTTGTTGGTTGAGTAGAAATCGAGCGACGGAAAAAAAACATCAAAACGTTCAGTTTCAAAGATATGAGTTTATCTTTGAAACTGAACGTTTTTGTCTGTGTTTTTTTTCTTTGATTTGTGAAAAGAGTGACCCCAAGTGGTGGTTTTTTTCTAGGCGAGGAGCGTGGTCCCTACTTGACAACCCTTTCATCGGTTTACACCCCGTTGGCCATCTTTTGTCGCGCCAAGATCGATATATCGAACAAACCCCCGAGAGTAGTGGTGCTACCGGGTCATCGGGGTTCGACGACAAACCATTTTTCTCTACATTCTTTATGAATAATTCAATAACTCAGAACTTTGTGTCACTGTCGCGAATTTGTCGATCTATCGATTTCATCGATTTTTTTTATATTCATAACGGCAGACCGAAACTCTCGGGCGGTTTTTTTTTATTCTTGCAACGATATTTACAACTTGGGAAGTTGCGAGGAATATAATTTAACAAGAACAATTTACGATAATCGATATACTCGGATAATTCGATTTTGAATCAGTTTTATTTGTTGTTTATCAATTGTAACAACAAAATAAATCAACATTAGTAAGATTGTACGAAAACGAAAAGGGAGACGAGGGAGACAAAGAAAACAAATTTCGATATTCGCACATAAATGTTTAATCTTCGAAATAATTTGCCTAACAAATTAATCACAAAATTTCTTCAGTGACTATTCATCAAGTTCTATTAATTTTGTTTTTCTTCAAAATTTAATTTATTATTGTTTCAAAGTTTCATCAAATTTTTTATCGTGCATTCTACAATTTTATGCACTACAATTATCGAGTGAATGTATGAAAAAAAAAAAAGAAAATGGGTTCCAAACAACACCAGCGAGAAATTCATAATTAATTTAGAGAAAAAAAAATTGAATGAAAAATGAATAAAATTGATCGATAAACTCGAACGAAGGGAGTGAGATTGCGAGTTGAATGAATTTCCATGGCGGGTCCAGAGCAAGGTCAAGGCTACGAGGTAGCCACGGCTGGGAGAGATGCGCGCATCAATGGAGACTCGGGGAAACGAGGTCACGGTCGGGTTAGGCGGGCGCGAAGGGGGGTGGTGGTGTCGGGCGGGGGTTGTCGGAGCAGATACGGAACGACGCGTTCCGCGACCCTGGCTTTCGCGCTATCTCCGCTTCCGCCCCAGCCCTTGCTTCGCTAACCTTCAGCAACAACCATGAAATAAAAAATAAAATATGAAAATAATGACCCACACTTTTTTTTTTTTCAATTTTTTTTTCTGGGCGAGAATACGGTTTTCGTAGCGCTGCGATCTGATGAACTTGTTTTCTATGGAACATCACCTCAGAATAAGCAGAAAATCAAGAATAACAAATTTCGATATATCGATTAGTTTTCGAGATATCGATTTTTTTTGTGTTTTCGTGCAATTTCCACGGTGCCGCCATCTGGTGATCGATTTCGATGAATTTCAATGTGCTGAGCAAAAAAGCAAGAATGAAAAATTTTGATATTTCCCTCGATTTTCGTGATATCGAATTTGTTGTGTTTCAAGGCCGATTATGAAATTTTTTAAATTAAGAAATTTAAAGAAATATACTTCTTTATTTTATTTTCTGGATAAAAATAAATAAAAAATAACAAAAAAAATCGTCGCTGCAGTTTCCGCGAATTTTCGAGATAACGGTGTGGATATAGTTGTTGATTAATATTCTAGAAAGCACTGTGGTATAAAATTAATGTAAACTACTTAACTAAACCTAACCTCAACCCTTGTCAACCGAAAGATTCCCAGATCAAAGTTATTTACTTTGCAATAGTTAATTTTAATTGAACTACTTCACTCAACGTTGATTCATCTTTCTATTCTTCAGGGATTAGTCAGAGTTAGTTTCTTTAAGTTTAATTTTTCTCCAGAAAATAACAAAGTTAATCTCAATCGAATTTCGGTCGAAAAAAAATTCGATATCTCGAAACCCGAGCGTGATATCAAAATTTTTCATTCTTGCTTTTTTGTTCAGCACGTTAAAATCCATCGAAATCAACAACCGCCAATCAGCAACGTCACGGAAATCGTACAAAAAAACAAAAAATTCGATATCACGAAAACCAATCGATTTATCGAAATTTTTTATTCTTTTTTTTCTGTCTTTTTGATTATTATTGGATGTTCCATAAGAAAAGTTCATCACATGGCAGCGTCCCATGAATTACATGAATCGTACCCCCCCCCCCGCTCCTCATTTTCCCGAGAAAGTCTTTGTCGAAAGTATTGCAGCACCGACGGAAGTGTCGGCATGTAAATTGCGACTTTATGGCCAATGGGTAGAGTCGTGCAACGATTGACAATGACAGCGAGCCCCGTTGTCACGGTACGTCCTTAAGACCGTAAGCAACGGCTTTGCAACAGTCATCGTTCCCCCGCTAGCTAACCGTGAAAAAAAAAAAAAAAAAATTATTCATCTCATACGCTCGTGACTCCAATCGTAACTAAGCAATCACGAGCTCGAGACCTTTTCTTCTCTCGCCTCCTTTCTTCTTATTTACTTTTTTTGTCTTTCTTTATTTTATTTTTTCACGTTATCGACGGAGGGACAAGAGAGCACGGCCCTCAAAGCCAGCCGGGACATATCGTGCATACACACACACACATTTATATATATATAGTATATGTATATGCACAAGCGACTCACGCGCCGCTTACCAATAAGATAATGAACTTTTGTCGAGCTTTGCATTTGTAATACGACGTCGTCTCGATTGTCGTAAAAATCTTCTAACGTAATCTTCTTCGACGTTTTCTTTATTTCAAATTTGAAAAAGAACAAAAAAAACATACACACACACACACATATATTCAAACACGATTCTTCTATTTACTGACAGTGTATTTAAAAATTTGTTTGCCAAGGATTTTTCTTATCGTCGTGGAAAAGCTCGAGCTAGACGTGGCCGCAATAATTGCAATGTTGTCTATACCTGCGTACCGCCCGGTGCGCATAGTCGGAGCAAATATGTGTGTGTGTGTGTGGCGGATATGCAAACGAGAAAAATATACAAAGTTGCATCGCTCGAAATAGACGAAACTCTGAAACTAGCCGGGCAATAGAAAAATAATAATAATAATAATAATAATAATAAAACAGTTCCTACAGCCGTACCGATGAGCTACTGGCTCTGGCATTGATTGCAAATTTATGTCATCGACTTCTTATACCCGCCGCCATGTGCGTCGCCAAGGGGGGAGGCAGGGAGGGGCAGCTCCCCCCCCCCCTAGAAACTCGAAAATATGTAATCAAATATACAATAAGCTATTCCATCAATTTAATTATCGAACAACTTTGAGCTTCACTCTCTCCGGGATTTTCATGAAATTTACACAGCTTAAAGTGCATGTTAAAAAATCGAATTCCCAAATTTTTTTAGATTTTTTTTCCTATTATTTTGGCAGCTGTCAATTAAGATATTTTTCATTTATTTCTTCTTCTTTTTTTTTAGCTCAAGAAATTTTTTTCCACATGCTCACGCTATTGAAAAAAATATATTAAAAATCTGTTAGTCACGTGAAATTGTCTCAGCTTTTCGATGAAAATATCGGTTTTTCATTTTGACTCTCGGAAATCCATTAAAAACGAATTTGAAGCATGGAAAACTGTTATTCAGCCGTTGCAAAAATTTTGAAAAAAATTTCCATACTCTTATCGGAAAGCTGAGAAAATTTCACAGAACACATGTATATTTTTCGAGTTGGGTTCGCACCATAAGTTTCCTTGTGATTAAATAAAGAACAAAAATTCAATATAATTTTTTTCGTCCGTTATATTTAGTACGAAAAATATACTTTGAAAAAATGTATTCTTCACAATTGTATAATCGAGACTTCAAACTGGAAGCTTTTTCGAATTTTTTAATTCAATGAATAATGAAGAACCTTCGTGAATTTTTTAAAGATTTTTTGCAGCACTTCAACAGTTCAAAAAACGTCGTGACCCACATTTCCAGGCTAAGGGTGCCAAAAAAAAAAAACGTTTCCGGACTGAGGGTTGAAATATAAGTTATATATAACAATTATTTCGACTCGGGCGATGAGCGGTCTTTGTGGGATCGTGAATCAAACGCGAAACGGGGTCTGTGTATCCTTTGTGTGGAAAAACACTTTGACATCACACGCTTCTTGAATTTATTATGCAAGACAAACAGATGTGTGCGACAGTTTGTTGGAACGGTTGGCACACGGTGGAGGATTATGCGCGATATAGTTCGAGGCCCGGTTGGAACGAGATATCCGGACCGGTGTACGAACAATTATCATGGGTGCAACACCTCTCGCAATGCACTACATAAATATATATATATATATATATGTATAGTGTGTTGGACTGTCGCGCGGGTCTCACGACGCGATACTCGATACAGTGGCTCGCGGTGACCGCGATGATGGAAGTACATATGAATGGCATCGAGATCACTTCGAAGTGAGTGGCTGCGCTCGCAGACAGACAGGCGTCAATGCTAAATCATAAGTTTGACAAAAATTTCAACAAAAGACAGTTCAACGACGATTGGTTTTTTTTTTCTGGTCCATGAATTAAAATTTGAATAGCTGCAGTAATTTGGATGTACATAGGTAGCATGATCAATAGTTTTTTTTTTTTTAATTGAAAGCTGGAACGAATGATTTTATGAAATATAAACTGGCTATGAATTTATCTATAACATTTTGTTTTATCAACAAAAAAATTAATATGAGTTTGGAAGACGAGAAGACCCTATAGATTTGTATTAATTTAAATTGTAATTATTATTTATTCTAATTTATCTTACATGATTTGAGTTCAGATCGGAAATTTAGATCCACAAGTGTGTATTAGAGTGTTGAAAAAAGGCTAATTTTTTTTTTCGATTTTTCTGTTAGTTCTTAAATTCTAAGTAAATACTTTCGGGAGATATCTATCAAAATTTGACCCAATCGGATTATATTTGGAGCTACTACTTTGACGAATTCTATTTTGCCTTGGATTAACCACGTGGAACTTTTTTTTTCCAGCTGCAATTAATTTTTTCAGGTAATCGAAAGTTTTTCTTAAATTAAAAAAAAATGTAATAAATTTTCAATTTTTATTATTTATCAAGCAGACGAAGTTTTATCATTAATAGTACGATATATTGAATTTGAATAATGTCAGTCGTGTGAATAAAAATTTCGCTGAAATTTTATTATTTATCAGACTGAAAAAATGTATTTTCGTGATACAATATTTGTACCGTTGGCTGCGTTTGAAGTTCATTCCAAACAATAAAAAAAAAACTTACATTGAAAATGCGACTACGACGATCATCGAATAAGCTAACGAGTTTCATAATCTACCGGACAATCTAATTGATTTCCCGAATTCGAAAAAAAAAAACTCCAACATAAATAAAAAGAAACCATCGTCGTTTCGCAATTTCACTCTATCAATTCGTTTCCCAACGTCATTCCGAACCTTCGAAAATTCCGTGAGAAAAAATGAAAAAAAAAAAAAAAAAAAAAAAAAAAAAAAAAAAAAAAAACGCAATTCACCATCGTCGATAAAAAAATATGAAAAAATGTTCAATCTTTCGCCACAGATCAGAGTACCGAGCCTTCGAATATCGTATTACCATAAAAATTTCCATATTAATTCTGAGTAAAAATTTTATTTATGTGATAAAGGAGTGAAAAAAATATTTTCGCAATCGTTCGGCCGTTGGGTTCGCGTTCGAGTCAACGCGCGAATACCGATAAATCCCGTTGGTTATTAAGGCTTTTAAAACGCGTACGCGTTACGGGGTCTCGTTCGCGTTTAATTGGGACCTTCAATCGCGGAAGCGGTTCAACGTTGGGTACACGAGACCGCGCGCGCGTGTGGGTTAGTTCGCGCTCGATGGTTCTCTCGTGCCGTTCGCGGATCTGGAATCCGAAAGTGTGGCAAAACCCGGCTATGCATTCTCGTCGCGTGTGTTTTCCAGCCACACGGTACATTTCGACCGTTGCAATTTCTTCGTTGCACTTGTATACATATATATACATAAATATCAGGGTGTCCTTTGATACGCTCATTTTCGATCTTTGATCAACCTTGTCAACCTTTAGAATGATTAAGAATGAATATGTATAAGAAAAAAATGTGGACTGAATCGCAGACCAGTCCACATTTTTTTTTAATTCGTGTCATCGAGCAATTGAAAGTTTCCAATCAAATAACATTCCCTTTTTTTGGATTATTTTCATTGATTTTGTTTCGAAGATTTTTTTTCGGTTTGAAATTATTACACCACATCGACATTGCACGTGGAGATTGAATTTGGGTAACACACCGTTGAATTCTTCTATTTTATATAGAAAAAAAAATAATAATAAACAATTGGTGAGTATTGAATTGAAATAAAAATGTTATTTCCAACCTGCACAATGCAATAACGGTGAAAACCGTATTCTACAAGATAAAATAATTACTCTAGTGTTCTCACAAGATAACATTTTTACCGTTATTGCATTGTGCAGGAGAAAAATAAGATTTTTGTCTGTTTGTTTTGTGAAAAACTTTTTTTGAAAAGTTGTGCAAATAAAACTCGATTTGATCGATTGAGATTTTTATTTGTGACAATTTTCATTTGTACTTCCCGGGTTTTTTGTTCAATATGAAATCGAAGGATTCAACTATGTGTTTCCTGAACTCAATCCCCACGTGATCTGTTGGTGAGGTGTAATCATTTAAAATCGAAAAAACCTTCTGAACAAAATTCAATTTAAATAATCGAAAAAATGTATAATTTTTTCGAAATTAAAAATCCAATGTGACTATATCAAGCGACACCCTAATTTAACATATGGACATAATCATAACCTCACATTTTTCCCACCCAATCTGTTTAAAAAATAAAAAAATAAAAGAATAAAATTAGAACAAAATTAACGTTTCTTCCACCGTCAAAAAAATTCAGCTCGTTGTATGAATACAAGGATATCGACTACAATAACTTTGCTAAAAGCCGGGTTATCGATTATCCGTGTACCAACAATCGTGCTGCTCCGACACACGCGAGAAACAGCGACGTTATCACGAGTACATCAACGACCCACCGGTGTCAAAACATCGATCGACGTATAATTTAATATTTCATGTCATTGCTTTTTCAAAAAACCCACGAAAAAAGTCAATTAACCGTCCGACACAGGTTACAACGATCCACCAACGATGATTGCTCGACAACCCTGAATTATAATAAAACGACAATCGTGATACCGATCGAAACTAACGTGCGACGTAATTCGAAGAAGAAAAAAAAACAAATAAAATATATTTATCGTAGTAAATATTCCTACCGATCACTATTTTTTTTTCCTACGTCTCAATAATTATTATTCCTCATTTATAGTTCGCGTAATCAATTATTATCATTTCTTTTAATTTCAACACCTCGTTTTTCTTAAAATAGAAATATAATAAGAAACAAAAATATAATATCATAAAAAATATTCGTACCAGTCACTCCTTTTTCTTTTTCTCCCTCTCAATAATTATTATTCCTCATTTATCATTCACGTGATCAATTATTATAATTTTTTTGAATTTCAACAACACACGTTTTTCTTCTTTTAAATATCAATATATTAAGAAACAAAAATATAAGAACATGAAAAATATTCGTACCAGTCACTCCGTTTTCTTTTTCTATATCTCAATGATTATTATTTCTCATTTCTCATTCACGTGATGAATTATTATTATTATTATTATTTCTTAATTTGAACAACACATTATTATTATTTTTTTTTAAATAATCTACCAACTGTTTGAAATTATTATTATCGTGTATTTGACGCGTGGAGCCGGATATAATACGATTGAGTTTGAATGGTCGAGCGACCTCCGACCCCGACGAGAGTCAGAGACGTACTGATCACCTCGCCGTACCGCGCGGCATCGAGACACGAAGAGCCAGTACTGCCAGTAGCAGCAGCAGCGGCGGGGGCGGCTCCTCACCACGCGGTTAACCCCTTCGAGGGATTCCCCTTTGCGGAGCTACTGCTGCTGCTGCTGCTGCTGCTGTGTACCGTGTTGCTCTCGTAACTATCTCGCGTGCGTTTTTCGCGCGTGATCGCGAGTGATCGCGAGATCGACGATCGTGCCACACGAGTTTTCCACGTCAAGTCACCGCGCCGCGACGAAATTGCGCTCACGAATGACATATAGCGCACGGGGTCGCGGTTTTCTCTCTCTCTCTTTCTCGCTATTGGAGCTCGCGATTATCACCGCAGGGGGGCGCGTAAGCTACCTTATTTATTTTTGCCCACTCCATAGTCGAATTAGGGTAGTACCCTCGATAAGAGAGTTCCTCGTCAGATTTTCATAAAACTTGACATACTTATAGGTATTGATGAGGAAAAGATTCAGTTAAATTTTCATGGCTTTCCAAAGCGCGAGAAAAAATATATCAACACAATAATATATAATTAGAGTAAAATCGATTTCAAATTGGGATTGATCATGTCACGAAAAAAAAAAAAAATCTAATTTTTTAGGTGACTCACGTCACTTGAGACATTTTTATTTATTTATTTATTTATTTATTTAGGTATTTATTTATTTATTTATTTATTTATTTATTTATTTACTTGGGTGATTCAACGATTGTTAAGTAAAGTTTTCGACAGAATAAACACTCGAGGGAAATTTTTATCGGCTTTGAGTAAGCCAATAATACGAGCTATTTGCGATTTCAGATTGTTATCAGTCACAACAATGATAGGGGAGTTTATCTGCGACCATGGTAGTCGCTAGTATGTAGTTGGTTTCAAGTATGGTTCTCTCGTTCACCTGGCTATAAGTGGCTGTTTGAGCCGGAGGTTATTATCTCGCCCCGTCGACTTTGAAAATTGAACTGCCGAAACGATGTTTTTTTTTTTTTTTTTTTCAATCACCTCGGAATCCGGACGGATCATCGGGTTCAAACTTCGAGATTAAAAAGGTAATTTAAAAAAAAACTATAATAATAGTACGAAATAAATTGTAAATTTTTTTTCAAAAGTTATGTAAATAAAAATCGATGTTTTGAAATTTGATATTACGAAATAATTAATGAAATTGTATTTCGATTGAATCAATTGAATCTGAATAATTACAGATAATTTTTATTTGAAATTTTTTTTTTATAAATTTCTACAAAATCAATATTTTGTCTTATTTTTAAATTTTTGTAGAAATAATCACTGGAAACAAATAATTAAATTGGGTCGAATTCAATTTCGTTTGGAGATGCAAGAAAAATAATGATAATAATAATTATTATTTTATCAAGTATAGCCAAGATTAATAATAATCATTATTAGGTATCAAGTATAACCAAGATTAATAATTATTATTATTATCAAGTACAGCCAAGCACGAAAGGGTTGGAGAGGGTTGGGCCGAGGGTTGGCCGTACGTCGTAGTTCGTAAACACAAATAAAGAAGCACTTATCCGTGGCTCTAGCGGCACATGCCCAGGCCCACGGAGATCCGATATTCACGAGCGGAAGTTTCGATCAATGGCAGAAAAAAAAAAGAAAGAAAAAGTGAAAAGGAATAAAATTTGTGGGACGTCCCGAGAGGGACCGTTGTAATGTAGCAGATGCCCGGGCCAAAAGAAAAATCCGGTTTTTTTTTTTCAAATGTCGCGTTCGGGTTTGGTCGCATGGACACATCTATGTGTGTGTGTGTGGGCACGTGAGATCGATTTAAGGCCTCATATACGCGAAAAAATTCAAAATTTTTTCATTTTTTCAAAAATATTTTTCAATCCATTAGCCTGAACGGTTAGAAATATTTTAAGCTTTACAGAATTAAAAAATTTCAAAAATTGTTAAAGTTACAGCATTCAGAGTTTTTCCACAATTCACTTTTATCAACCTTGTGAAAGTTTTAACTTTTGAACGAAGGTTCATATCGCTTTGAAATTCTTACAACATATTCTTAGTACCATCATCTATCGTGTGAACCACAGAAACAAAAATTCCAATGACACAAAAAAATATAAAAAATAAAATACCGACAGAAAATTGAGTAAAAAAATTTCAAGTTCCGAATTTTTATTATAATAATTTTTTTTTAATAATATTGTTAGTTCACACTGAAGATACATTCATTGTGCAATTATAAATATGTTCATTTTCTTTTTCATACACCCACATCGATGCCGAGAACTTTTACCATCAACGCGCGCGCAAAAAAAAACACATTGCTTTATTACGTAATATCTCCGCGATTTGTTAATATTTCTGAATTTGTTTACAGTACGTGAAAATTACGTTCGAAAATCGACGAAACCGCGTATACAAGACCTCAAACGAAGAGACGTGCATTTTGTCGTGATAGCGACAATGTCTATAATACGATTTGAAAAAAACTTGTTAATCTCGGATATAATGGAGGAGTTGAGTTTCGGTGTTGTCGAAGGAGTCCCACGTTTCACGAGACGCGAGGGAGGACGTGACAATAAATAACGTGACAATGGGATAATAGACAAATTGAGCCCTAAATGCATCCGATTCGTTGGGCCAGAGAGCCCGCGGCTGTGTGCGTTATATATATATATATATATATATATATATATATATATATATATAGGACGTTCCGCGAGAAAAGGAACCTAATGTGCGTGCCTAACACGCACTTGACCATTTTTTTTTTCGCTTTGGGTCCCTTTTCACGCGGAACGTCACATACGTACCCTACATATGTAACATCAATGATGAAGAGGTAAGGTCGCTCACGCGTCTTTCGAAGGTACACGATTCGCTTTCTTCCCTGGCCTACGTCGCTCACTCGACACACAAACTTTCTTTTATGTTCTTCATTGATCGACATTCGAGCTCCGAACTTCCCCATCTCTCGAACGGACACAAAAGTTCGGCTCGTGCATACAACCTACTGCATATATACATAAATACCCAACCCTCCGGAATTTCCGCTGCACGTCGAGATTTGTTGAAATGTTCATGAAAACAAAATTTATAAAATATGTAATTGATTATTTTTTTTTTTCGAATTGTAAAACAAAAAATATTTCTATCCTACGCGATCTTTATACCATATATGGTACTTACATTCTATCCTCAAAACTTCGGGCTCACTCGAAAAAATGAATTGCAGCTGTAAAAAAAATAAAAATAAAAATGTTTACGCGTTAATCACAGGCAAAATCGATATCGTGAAATCGAATCCTCTAAATAATGTCCAATTGGGCTCAATTATGCCACATAGAGAATATCCATACACTCGATGGAGAAAAAAATATATAAAAAATACAAATATACAAAAATAAAATGAAGAAATAAATTTAAAAAAAAATTGTAAAAAATACAGGAATAAAAACTAAAATTGAATAAATAAATAATCATGTTTTTTGTTGGTGTTCTTTTGATTGATCTTTGATACCTGACAGTACCTACCTCAAATGTATAACGCCATAAGAAGAAACAAAAAACTTCGCCCTCTTTTTCAAACAGACCCTAGTACACATTGTACGTTGAATACGCAGTTGCGTACCTCGCAAAACGCAAAACTCCTTGTGTCTCTAGTCTCTTAGCTTCGGCGCTTATTAATCTCGGTACACGGACAACGGCGATTCGAGCACGCCTCCATCTTTTTTTCTCTCTCTCTCTTTCTCTCCGAAGCTCGCGAGGAGATATCGTGAGCAAGAGAGAACGAGACAGAGAGAGAAAGAGAGAGAGAGAGAGAGAGAGAGGCAAAGAGGTAGTGATCAAATCCAAGAGACGAGTGCGCAGTCAAATGACAAATTGTTTCCTGAATAAAGTGTAGCACGGTTAACAAGTGCGAGAGACTCCGACTGCAGCGCCACCGCGTCCGCATCCTCTCGAATACATAAATCTTCTCGTGTACATCTATACCTGCTCGATAAGTTACGAGCCCACAAATTGCTCGTAAAAGCGAGGCCGATTGCGCGAATGAAAATAGTGCAACTATACTGCACAATACAATACGGAAATTAACATGTAAGTGGCGAAAAAAAATAAAGAAACTAAATTGTGCTGTCGGTAAAACCGCGTCGACGTTCTTGTTATTCGTATTGTTTGTTATTGTTGCCAACTGTTTTTTTTTTATAGTTGTTAACTATTTTTGGATTTGTCACGGAAATTAAGTTTTATAGTAATGACAATATAATAATAATAATAATAATAATAATAATAATAATAATAATAATAATAATAATAGCTATATGCTGTCCCTGGTTTCCAATCAACACTTTATGGCAGTTTCAGCCATCGAACGACATCTTCTGAGTTTCTAAATTGAAAATATTTATATTACTCGAATAGTAACATCATTTTTGCACCTTTAAAAGGTAACACTGGGTCACTCGTTTCTGGCGCTTTGAAAAGTGCTGTAAAGTGCTGTAAAGTGCTGAAAAAAATTTCGCAAAATTCATGAAATCTATCCTAGTAGAAGGATCAATCACTATATTGCTGATTTGATCATTCTTTTGAACGATATAATCATGTAAGCAAATAAAAAGGTGAAGAACGTACCATTTGGGCAAGACACAAGTGACCCATTCAAGGGTCAATTTGAAAATGTTCACATCCCCCATTGTATATTCTCATGAAGCTCATCTGCATTGTCGTAACTGGAAATCTTGGTCACTCGCAGTGAGGAATGAAATAAAACAATGAAAAAGCAGCGTGAAGTAATGAGAGCGCGTTTAGACGGTTTCCCATACGTTCGACCGCACTCTCACCCGCTCGTAACGCATAATTGTCGCTAATTCGTTTTCGTACCAATTAAATGTCGCTAACAGCCCGCGGCCTCTGACACCTTTAACCAACCCGAGAATCGACACAACCGAGGCGCAACATGATTTTAGTTGATGCACTAAACGTTGCTAAAATATGTGACCCATAAGTAATAGGCGAGTTGCACAATCGCGAGTTCGGTTCGTAAGTCACTGTAACGTAATAACACTCATTACAGTTCCTTTATTTCTCAAAAAAAAAACAAAAATACACAAATAAACCGGACACTCCGCGACTCGATCATAGTAATGTTTGTTCCCGCGTTTTCCGGAAGCCGAGAGATTCCTTATTTTTCCGGAAATTATGAAAGAAATTATGAAATAAATTTTCCAAAAAAAATATTGTCTTGATAGAAGTTCTCCAGGTTTCCGGCTATTTGGATTATTTTCTCACTTTTGTTAACCTAATATGGTTCTAATATGGTTGACTGTTCCGTCAGAAAAACAATATTTGCAACTGAGATGCCAATTTATTTTCAATTTCATGAGAATGTGAATTTGAATCTAAAAATGAATTTATTGAAAAACTGATGAAATCGAGAATTGTGACATATCAAGGAGAATGAGCACGGCGAGTCAAATATTTTTCAATCGACAGAAGTACAAAATTTGAAAACTTGAATCGCTCTAAAATCGCATCCATATTGCCGATCTCTGCCAAATTTGATATACCACGTGGCTGAATAATATTCTATACTCTTAGAAACTTGGGATTCAATTGGTCGAGGTTGACTCGAGTCATAGTGACAAATTTCACTTTTCGATAAATTCAAATTTTCACAATATCCAAACTTTTCAATGGATTCGCTCTAATTGCAATACCAACGAACCTCATGTAGAATCGTTGAAACGTATGACGGTTGAATCGTTGAAACGTATTGTTCTCCGTCATGATTGACTTGTCGGAAGAAAAACCAGAACGATTGACTGAAGAAACTTCTCAGGCAGGCAATCGTTCTCGCATCTCATCGCAAAGATCAATTGTCGCCGAGAACAATGGTTTACAGTTTTTCGTTACCGACCGAGCAGTAGCACATCACCTTTTTTTTTCGTTGCAATTTGTTATTTCTATAACATTCGGCAATTTTGTTAGTCGTATGTGTTTTTGGTTGTAGCTCGTTGGCATCCATTGATGCTCATTCCTAGAGTGTACATCACCTTAATGGTAGATTCCTTCACGGAATATCGTAAAGAAACCTACAACATCTACCAATGCTGTAGTAGCAGAGATAACTAGAGAGATCTCCAGTGAGGTCTGTCGCCGTGGCTCACCTTCGGCGAGCGTCGTAACCACCGTCGGCGTGCGCCAACTAGCGGGAATGATTGGCAAATGCGACCAAATCGTCGCGCTATGCCGTCACTACGGCTGGTAACGGGTGGAACGCACGACTCTCGACGATCCTCGATCTGTTGCCGCGTTACGATGGCTCTTTGTTCTCCTACATCGATATTCAAGCGTTTCGTAATGTCACTGAGAGTGCGAGAGAGACAGCGCTATCGGCGCTCGCTGCGGAGCGAGGGAGACGGAGAGATCATCTTGACTCGATCAGAATCGGCGATAGCGCTTCTAAATTTTTTTTTTCATTAAAAACCCATTTGTTTCTACTACGAACGAAAATTCGGTTACCAGAGACACATACAAGGGTATCTCTATGTGGATCAACCGTTGGATCACATATACAGAGCCATATCCATTTAAATGAACCGTTAGATTCGATTTTCGTCAAAATTGGGGGTCCAAAAACCCTTAAAATTCCATAAAACCTTCTTTCGGCTTGGCTACAAACGAAACGACGTTCACTACAAACCTTTTCACACCCAACTCTTGAAGATTAACGCATAAGAATCAATTTTCCCGACCCATCAATTTTCGTCAAAAAAAAATTTTTTCTCATCAAAATAAATTTTTTTTTTCATAAAAAAGTCGTTTTTTCTCCTACTACAAACGTAAACTCGGTTACCAGAGACATATACAAGGGTATCTGTATATGAATCAACCGTTAGATCGCACATACAGAGCCATATCCATGTGAATGAACCGATAGATTCGATTTTCCTCAAAATCGGGGGTTTAAAAACCTCTAAAAGTCGGAATAAATTGTTTTCGGCTTCGCTACAGCCGAAACGACGTTCACTACAAACCTTTTGACACCCAACTCTTGAAGATTAACGCATAAGAATCGATTTTCCCGACCCATCGATTTTCGCCAAAAAAATTTTTTTTTTCGTCAAAATAAATTTTTTTTTCATGAAAAAATCATTTTTTTTTCTACTGCAAACGTAAACTCGGTTACCAGAGACATATACGAGGGTATCTGAATGTGAATCAACCGTTGGATCACCCATACAGAGCCATATCCATGTGAAAGAACCATTGAGACCGATTTTCTGGAATTTTGGGGGTCTAAAAAGCTTTAAAAGTCCGAAAAAAATTCTTTCGGCTTGGATACGAACGAAACGACGTTCACTACAAACCTTTTGACACCCAACTCTATAAGATAAACGCATAAAAATCGATTTTCCCGACCCATCATTTTTCGCCAAAAAAAAATTTTTTTCGTCAAAATAAATTTTTTTTTCATGAAAAAATCATTTTTTTTTCTACTACAAACGTAAACTCGGTTACCAGAGATATATACGAGGGTATCTGAATGTGAATCAACCGTTGGATCACCGATACAGAGCCATATCCATGTAAAAGAACCATTTGGACCGATTTTCTCGAATTTTGGGGGTCTAAAAAGCTCTAAAAGTCCGAAAAAAATGCTTTCGGCTTGGATACGAACGAAACGACGTTCACTACAAACCTTTTGACACCCAACTCTATGAGATAAACGCATAAAAATCGATTTTCCCGACCCATCATTTTTCGCCAAAAAAAAATTTTTTTCGTCAAAATAAATTTTTTTTCATGAAAAAATCATTTTTTTTTTCTACTACAAACGTAAACTCGGTCACCAGAGACATATACGAGGGTATCTGAATGTGAATCAGCCGTTGGATCACCCATACAGAGCCATATCCATGTGAAAGAACCATTTGGACCGATTTTCTCGAATTTTGGGGGTCTAAAAAGCTTTAAAAGTCCGAAAAAAATTCTTTCGGCTTGGATACGAACGAAACGACGTTCACTACAAACCTTTTGACACCCAACTCTATAAGATAAACGCATAAAAATCGATTTTCCCGACCCATCATTTTTCGCCAAAAAAAAATTTTTTTTCGTCAAAATAAATTTTTTTTTCATGAAAAAATCATTTTTTTTTCTACTACAAACGTAAACTCGGTCACCACAGACATATACGAGGGTATCTGAATGTGAATCAACCGTTGGATCACCCATACAGAGCCATATCCATGTGAAAGAACCATTTGGACCGATTTTCTGGAATTTTGGGGTCTAAAAAGCTTTAAAAGTCCGAAAAAAATTCTTTCGGCTTGGATACGAACGAAACGACGTTCACTACAAACCTTTTGACACCCAACTCTATGAGATAAACGCATAAAAATCGATTTTCCTGACCCATCATTTTTCGCAAAAAAAAAAATTTTTTTCGTCAAAATAAATTTTTTTTTCATGAAAAAATCATTTTTTTTTCTACTACAAACGTAAACTCGGTCACCACAGACATATACGAGGGTATCTGAATGTGAATCAACCGTTGGATCACCCATACAGAGCCATATCCATGTGAAAGAACCATTTGGACCGATTTTCTCGAATTTTGGGGGTCTAAAAAGCTCTAAAAGTCCGAAAAAAATTCTTTCGGCTTGGATACGAACGAAACGACGTCCACTACAAACCTTTTGACACCCAACTCTATGAGATAAACGCATAAAAATCGATTTTCCCGACCCATCATTTTCCGCCAAAAAAAAATTTTTTTTCGTCAAAATAATTTTTTTTTTCATGAAAAAATCTTTTTTTTTTCTACTACAAACGTAAACTCGGTTACCAGAGACATATACGAGGGTATCTGAATGTGAATCAACCGTTGGATCACCCATACAGAGCCATATCCATGTGAAAGAACCATTTGGACCGATTTTCTGGAATTTTGGGGTCTAAAAAGCTTTAAAAGTCCGAAAAAAATTCTTTCGGCTTGGATACGAACGAAACGACGTTCACTACAAACCTTTTGACACCCAACTCTATGAGATAAACGCATAAAAATCGATTTTCCCGACCCATCATTTTTCGCCAAAAAAAAAATTTTTTTCGTCAAAATAAATTTTTTTTCATGAAAAAATCATTTTTTTTTCTACTACAAACGTAAACTCGGTTTCCAGGGACACATACAAGGGTATCCCTATGTGAATCAACCGTTCGATCGACCATGCAGAGCCATCCCCATGTGAATGAATCGATAGATTCGATTTCTGTCAAAATTGGGGGTCTAAAAACCTCTAAAAGTCGAAATAAATTGTTTTTGGCTTTGCTACAGCCGAAACGACGTTCACTACAAACCTTTTCACACCCAACTCTTGAAGATTAACGCATAAGAATCGATTTTCATGACACATCGATTTTTGTCTCATTTATAGATATACATTTTTTTTTATTTCAAGATTTCCCAAAAAATTTGATGGGAGGTTCCCAAGGGGTGCCCTTAAATCAATAATTTGTTTTCCATTGACCTTATGAAACCTTAGGTTATTTATTATAAGTCCATATAGACTACACATATGAGTTAACTCGTCGTAATAGATACGGTGGAAGAATTCCAATTATCTACCACGGAATATGATTGTCCGGTGATTGATCAATCGTTGGTCGTTTAGATCAGATTGTATCAGGGAGACAATGCTGATCCCAGTATCAGATTGGAGAGAGTCGTCTTCTGTTTACATTACTCAACGACCCAGCTTTCGCCGGGTACACAAAAAATTGTCATATAGACTCATCAGTTGTTCCCCTCCACGGAAATCTTTAGTAAAAGGCGAAAGATTTATGCGTGTGTTGAAGGGAAACCAGAGTGACGATTCCCCCGTTTCACCGGCGTTATATACCATATCCGACCCTCAACCACTTGCGAGCGACGCTCGTGAAAAAGCCACCTGGCGGTAGGAGGTCGAACTATTCGCTCGTCTCATCATGATTATTTCGTGAGCAATCTCTGATCATAATCACATACCAGCCGTACACCATGTACAGTCGAGTACAGTCTACCAAAATTATTCAAATAAGTATCCACGACAAAGTAACAACAAACCACAAAAAAATCCATATTTTACGTATAGCATACATAAACATTCTGATTTTCGCAAAATTTTCATCGATACGAGCGTCCATGATTTACAATAATTTTTTTTTCCAATGTTTTTCATGTGTTTCGAGATAATTCTATTGTCCCATGTAGAATTATCGCGTGACCAGGATTTATCCGCGCCTGTGTAGACGAGACTCAAAACAGGAACTTTGGCTCACGAGACTGTAGATATAAATCGTGAAACTTTGCGCGGGAAAACCGATACGAATCTTATGCATCTAAATTACACGGACGATTGATGAATTCGCTGAATTCCAAACGCCATCGTGTTGCATCGAACGATTCAATCATTCTGATAGAAAATTTCAATATCTTAACAATAAGCCAATGTCCGATTTTAGATAATTTTCTTTTATCATATTTTCGTCAATCCCATCGGATAAATATGAACGTGTACATCACTGCCGTTGTCGTGGCGCAGGAATTAGAAATAAATGAGTTGCCTCTAGCGGGCTTACGTTGTACCGGTAGATCGCGTTGAGCACCACTGACGAGCCCCCGACGTGGCGAGCCGACCAACACCGAACTACACCGCGGCGCAGCGGAGGGGGCAGATTCGCGAGATCGTGAAACAATAATCTAGACTCGGCTCCGTCAACCAAAATGTTCGTCACAAAGAAACAAGACATTTTCTATACCTCGTCTTATCGCTTACCGATCATCCGAGCCAATATAACCTCGTTATCTCAATCAACGGCAAAAAAAAAAACCAAGAAAGGAAAAAAAACAATAAATAACACGAATTTTCGAAAACAATTTTTCATTTTAATCTAAATGTTGGAACGTGGTGATATATGTAGCGCGTGGTCCCTGGTTTTCCAATGCGCGTATCATACTGATATATATATATATATATATATATATATATATATATATATATATATATACATATATACCATGGATACGGGATTGCCATATGCCAGCCGCAACTCGAGCTGAGGCAAGTTGAAAGCAGGTCTGCTCCCCCAGTGGTCACACGTTGTACTAAAAACAGTGTGAATATTATCTCTATATACATACTCATCATATATATACAGATATATTCATAGTAAAGACCAGAGGCACGTTCAAGTCGCTTCACTGCATCACGTATCCATAGTGTATATATATATATAATAGTATGTATATATCAGTGGCGTATCACGACCGTAATTCGAACGAGCGAATGAACGCGTCTCGCGGCCATTGTCGTGCGCTAAAAGGGGCGACGGAGAGGGGTTAACACAATCCGTCCGCGGTGGGTTTTCGATTCAGTGATGCCAGATTAGGGGAAGTGGCTCGAAAAATCTACCCTCTCTCCATGCTTGTTTCGAGCGGCGCTTGAGGAGAAGCGGCCTGCTGACACCGCCCACGGCAATCACGGCATTGCATGCAGCCAATAGCGTACCCGAGCGCTCTTCTGGCCTTTCGCCTATCGACAGACTTGTTCCGATGCGCGCCAACTTTCAAAAATTTAATTCAAAAAGTAGTTAATCGAGTTAACCCCGACGAAAAAAATCGATATCTGGTAAACTAAGCGAGATAGCGAAATTTTTCGTTTGTATTTTTCTGCTTCTTTCGGGATTTTCTACAAGAATAGTGCATTAGGTCGGGGTGTCTCGGATAACGTACTCTTGACAATGTTTCTGTAAACATAAAAAAATGCATGTAAATACCCTATTAAAAGATTCAATGTTTCTGCAGCCGTTAGCAAATGAACAGCGCATTACATCATTGGTGGCACTCAGTCAATGTGAATATGTACTGTTCATTACCCAGGTCCCACCACGTGGAGGTCGCTGCATAGGGACCCACCCGGGGGCCGTTGCTGCGGCCGTATAGCATGCAAATACGGACACACAGCAAAAGCCCCACTCCCACCCTCCAGTTATGGAATGAAAATGAAAAAATAATCGAATAAAAGAAAAAGCCATTTTGAATTGGTATGAAAATGCGACGATATTTTCTAGTCGCGAAAAAAAAATAAAACATGAAAATAAAACAAAAGAAATCTTTGGTTTTTAGCATGAAGGCGATTATTTGTCGCAAAATAAAACAAATCGTAAAAATTAAATAAAAGAAATCTTTGGTTCCTGCATAAGGGCGATTATTTGTCGCAAAATAAAACAAATCGTAAAAATTAAATAAAAGAAATCTTTGGTTCCTGCATAAGGGCGATTATTTGTCGCAAAATAAAACAAAACATAAAAATAAAATAAAACAAATCTTTGATTTCTGCATAAGGGCGATTATTTGTCGCAAAATAAAACAAAACATAAAAATAAAATAAAACAAATCTTTGATTTCTGCATAAGGGCGATTATTTGTCGCCAAATGAAATAAAAATAAATAACCTAGGCTAAGAATTAAATAAATAAATAAATAAATAGGTATATATATATATGTAGAAACAACATTTACATATAAATCAACAAATAATATAATTATTCTATTCAGTCATTATTTTCCTTATCTAATCAGTCTTCGATATCACAGATTTTCAATAATTGATTGCGTAATTGATATATATTGAAACGCTTTGATCGTTGTCGTAGTGGTAGCGATTATGCAAAAATCCGAACTTGCTTAAACGGCGTCAGGCTGTTGCGACGGGTATAAATTTTCACTGGTGAGGAGGGCCAAATGTCTTTCATCTACTTTAAATTCACTACAATTTGTTCCATCGTTTTGAAGAGCGAGTCGGAAGCGGCAAATGGCATTGAGGCACTTTTGGCCTATACGATTTCGTTTATTGGTCTTGACATCGGTGACGATTGAAAATATTCGTTCGGCCTCTGCATTTGAATGGGGAAGTGACAAGACGATTGAAATTAACTGCTCTATAATCGGAAACTGTTTTTCATCTGCAAAATTCTTCATGTTCAAAACTTCTTTCCAAAATGACTCGACGTCGAACGTTATAAGCTCTTGCTTTTTTTCGTTCGGGAATGCAAAGGGCAAAGAGGACCATTCTATTTCTAAATCTGTGAGGTTAAACGAGGCGAAACGCTGAGCAACATTTATTACATCTTTTAGTTTTTTTTTGTTATTGTTGAGATCGAGGGCAATAGTGGGGACGACGAATCGCAACTCATCCAAAAAGGACGGCTTCAATGGTAGCCGCTGAGCCATCTCAGTCACAACCGTGATATAAAATCCCAAGCAAGTTCGGCGGATTTCGATCGCGTCGATATCCGGCATTCTAGCCAGCGCCGCTGCGCATTCTAACCCGAGGTTGACCTCGTCGAGGGGGACAAAGTTCCGGGGATCAGCAACATTCAAGTTGCCAGCCATCAATTCATGCAAAACTTCCGATTTAAGAAAATTTGAGCCGAACTGCGCGATGAGGAGCCTACTGCTTTCGGCCAATTGGTGGATTAGGACTCTCCGCGATTGAAAAAGGATATTGAATTTTGTTATTAAGGTTAACGAATATTTGAGAAAAAGAAAATAAATTTTTACACTGTCACTGCAAAGGGCTTCGAGAATTTCTTCGGCTGATTTGAGTTTGTCTTCCGTGACTGCAAGCGCGAAATACATTTGTAAAACGTCCCAATTTTCGAGGAGACGGACGACACATTGCTGCATCGACAGCCACCGCGTGTTCGATAATTTTAAAATCTTCCGTTTTTCTGCACCTAAAAGTTCCTGAAACTCGCGCAACACCGCACTGCGTTTTGCACTACCGGACGTGTACGAGGCAATGCTTCTAAGTAAATCTTCAAGGGCGCGAGGCAAACCAGCGCACCCTTTGCTAGCAATTATCGCCGCCGAGTGGCAAATACAATTCATTACCGCGAGACCTGGCGCGTCCGATGCTAAGCGAGTCATAAATGAGTTATTTTTTCCTATCATTACCGATGCATTGTCGGATGCCATCCCGACAATGTTCGTGACCGGGACTTTGTTGGATTCGAGGCAACTTTTGAATCTACCATATACAGCTTCGGCTGAACAATCGCGTGCATCTAATTCTATCAAATCGAAAAGAGCTGTCATCACGTTTTTTGTTTCGGGGCAAAGAAATTGAACAAGAACACACAAAAATTTCGCGTCGGTTTGGTCCGTAGTTTCGTCGATCAAAATTGAAAACCGTTGTTTTTGAATGGTTTCTACGATTTTTTCCAATTCGCGCTTGGCAAGGCAATTTACAATTATATTCGAGCACTTTGTCCGACCGAGTGTAACGTCTTGCGCGATTCGCGAGTCTTTAAATGCTGATTTACACACCGGGACGAGGTGTTCAACAGCCTGAATGGCAATGTTGTGTTCTGCCATAAAGGCTGACATTTTAATTTCCGCGATTTTAACGTCTCGATCATGAGCATCTACGCGCGGCTCGGAAGCGGGCTCCACATCGGCAGATAATGAGAGTTCTACTTTTTTCACATGATATTTTGACGTAGCATGCTTCAACAATTCGCTCTTCCCACCTTGCAAATCCCGATTACACATGTTGCAATGTGCCCCGTTCGACCCCCCAGAAATTGGTTGCAGCCAGCCAGAAAACTCTGGTAGCTGCAGCCAAGACAATTGAAAATCTTTTTTTCTACCGCGTTTTATCGGCGTCGCCCCTTGAACGTGCTCTCCACTGGGTTGGCCACCCTGATCCGCCGGATTCATCGTCGGTTTCACCTCAAAAAACTTTATTGATTACGATAATTAAAATCACTCACTCGACTAGACAACGATCAAATCTTTGTTTACTTATTTCGCGCGCCCCAGCTGATTGAACCTATCCCGCGATTTCTGTCGTGAAGCGACTCGAGCGACATACCTACCATCTAGTTGTGGTATACGTAACATTTGTAAAACAATTGACGATATCCCGTATGCATCCTCACATGGGTCGGCAATAATAATATCTTCATGATTGCCGAGCAATAAGTAAATCATATTCAACGACGAACCAGATTGCCTCATGCAAGAAAATCTCACTCCAGCCACAATAATCTGTGCAGCAAATAATAAGACTATAATATGCAATCTCTTAGTGTTTCGATGATGAAAAATTATTTTGTGATAACTGATCGTTTTTTTGGTTAAAATTTCGATTCGATTTCTGGCGCGCATAAAGCATGACCGAGGGACGAAATTTGATTGGCTCGTGTCGGCTGTGAAAAAAGACGGCGCCAAGGTCACCGATACTGGCGACGCCGTGTGCTCTTGCACGGAAGTAGCGGACCCGAGGCACGACATTTGATTGGCTCGTGTCGGCTATTAGAAACGATGGCGCTAATGTCACCGATACCAGCGACACCGTGCGTTGAAAATTGTTTCTCATATGGGCGGGGGCTGTTGGTGAGCCGTGATTGGTCGTGTTTTGCGCTCGCGCGAGCTGTGGGCCGAGCCAGCGTGCCGGCGATCTGCGAAAAAGGAGCTGGAAGGGGCATCGCCGAGGGAAAAAATCCCTCAGTCTGGCATCACTGTTTCGATTCCCAGCGCCGTGGGAGCCCGTGGCGCGACGACCATTTTGTCAGAACCCGCGATCCCGGCAACTCCACGCCGGTGCACTAAACACACCACATATTTATCGTTCATTGGGAGTTTCGCGTCGCTTGCGTCGTTTCCAATCACCACGTTTCAATTTGTGTACCGCCAGTGGCTGCCCCTTTTCGCCGCGTCGAAAAGTTATTGTCGTTTAGGTGAGTTTCGAACGAAAATTCGATTATACACATATATACATGTATATATTATGTGCCACATCAGTGTATCAGTGTGAATTAAAAAAAAAAAAAACATCGAAAAATAATAATTTATGCATCGATGAATAATTAAATCGTGCTTGTAAACGTGACTCAATCACGATTGATACTTTTTTTTTGTTTTGTTTTTTTTTTTCTGAATTTTAGAACCGAAAACAAATTTTCTTTTCCGTCGAAGCGCCACTCGCGGCGACTTGACGACCGTATTAAGTTTGTCGGGGTTAGCGGGGTTTGAGTTGATACTTCGAACGAACAAAGATGGCGGAACTTCAGGGAACCACGGTAACACAGGACGCCCTGTCCGTCGGGCAATTGGAACTCGGTGGAAATCCGAATGCCCTTGCTCTGCGCAGGCCATTCGATCCGGCGGCACATGATCTTGACGCGAGTTTCCGGCTAACGCGATTTGCCGATCTCAAAGGATGAGGGTGTAAGGTCCCCCAGGAGGTTCTTGGGAAACTCCTGGAGGGACTTCAGGCCGATGACGGTAACATTCAGGATCATGAACATGCCCACTTCATGCATATGGCTATACCGCGTATCGGTGAGTTCGTCAATTATCGTTCATTCATTTTTTTTTTATTTCATTATTCAACTCCTCCCATTTCGAATACTTTGCGAAATATTCGACCCCGTTTTCATGACATTTCTGCTTTGTGACTGAGAATACGACGGTTTTTTTTTCTTTCGTCGAGTTACTGCAACTCTTTTTTTTTTTAAGTGTTTGTTCTACGGTCAAATTTTGTTTGGTTTGATGTGTTTGATTGGCAAAAGCCGGGCGAGACGATTGCATCGGGCACGAAATTGCCGAGAGCCGCTGCTGGCAAGATGGCCGCCGTGCCGTGGCGCCTCCCGCCTTAATTCTCGCCTCCCCCCACCAACGCGACTTCCCAGCGGCTCTCAACCTGCCGGCATTCGTTTTTCATTGTTCTTCGGGTTTCTGCTCGTGGCCACGTATCGTCGATTTGAAACCACCTACGACCTTCGGGTCACTGTCTCCTCTCGTGCACTCTCGCGTTCTGTCTCACACGATCCCACTCCAGCTTCCCATCTCGCACGCGAAAATTGCAATTCAATCGTCGATAATGTCGATGACTTCTTTATCGACTTTGAAAAAAATGTATTTAGAAAAAATAACAGAAATGTTTTTTTAAATAAAAATTGGATGCGTGTTTGGGGAATTAAGTATTAAATATTGCTTGTCAAGCATCTTTTTTTTTATGCTGGAAAGAATTGTTTCAATTTATATTCATTCTGCGGTGGAATTGTGTCGTTTTGATTACTTTGCTTTTTTTTTTCTTACTGAATGATTATTCGTTATTTTGCAGGCATTGGCATGGATTCCTCCGTGACTCCTCTGAGGCATGGAGGTTTGAGTCTGGTACAGACCACAGACTTTTTTTATCCCCTCGTCGATGATCCTTACATGATGGGTAAGATGAAAAAAAAAAACCAGATGCAGATGGTCCAAAGATTATTATTGTTATTATTTTTTTCTCCCATTGTAACACATTTGTCTAAAATTCCTTGATTCATAAATATTCATTTAAAAATCGTGGACCAAAAAATAAGAAAAAAATTAATAATCGTTTGTTTAAAGAAAATATGAAAAATGAAAAAGGAATATATAAATAAATAAATGAATAAAACGTTCAACAAGATAAAACAAAATATTGTAATTCGTTTGATCTTCGTGATATAATCGGTTACAACGTCGTTCCGAGATTTTTTCGTTTGTTTGCAGGCAAAATCGCGTGCGCCAACGTCATAAGCGATTTGTACGCAATGGGAGTCACGGAGTGCGACAATATGTTGATGCTTCTGGGTGTGAGTACAAAGATGACGGAGAAGGAACGCGACGTGGTTGTGCCGTTGATAATGCGGGGTTTCAAAGATTCGGCTCTCGAGGCGGGCACGACGGTCACCGGGGGTCAAACCGTCGTTAATCCTTGGTGCACCATCGGAGGTGTCGCGTCCACGGTTTGCCAACCCAACGAATATATCGTGTAAGTTGTCGGATCGACGAAACGAGCGACGATCCAATAATTGTGGGGTTCACCGAACCCCACTCACAAAAACCGAACCCATCGGCGTTCTTTTCGATGTATCGAATTAAATCTTGCGCCAAACTTCAATTTAACATGTTTTCTAAATAATCTAATAGTCGTTGTCTTCTATTCGATTTTAAAGTAGTCAAAACACGATCAGAAAAAAAATTTGCAAAATCTGACTTTTTTACAAAAAAAAAAAATCGTGAAAAATTTAATTTTTGCCATATGGTAAAAAATCTTACGCTGGTTTATTCTTGAGACATTATATTTTTGAGAAAAAAAATGAAGCTTACAGTTCATATTTTATTTCATTTTTTCATGAATTTTATTTTATTTTTTCATGAATTTTATTTATTTATTTATTTTTTTTTTATTTGCAGACCGGACAACGCGGTGGTCGGCGACGTGTTGGTACTGACGAAACCTCTTGGAACTCAGGTGGCCGTGAACGCGCACCAGTGGCTCGATCAACCGGACCGTTGGAACAGAATTAAGCTCGTGGTGAGCGAGGACGATGTGCGAAAAGCTTATCAACGAGCGATGGACAGCATGGCCAGGCTCAACAGAATAGGTAATTCAAACGTTGGACTTCACAAATTGTTCGCCACGTGAATCGATTGCGTCTCGAAGTTTCGTATTTTCGATAATAAATTTTGTTGTAAATTTTGTTCTCAGCCGCCCGACTCATGCACAAATACAACGCTCACGGAGCGACCGACGTCACGGGTTTCGGTCTGTTGGGTCACGCGCAAAATCTCGCCAAGCATCAGAAGAACGAAGTGTCATTCGTGATTCACAATCTGCCGGTTGTCGCGAAAATGGCCGCGGTCGCGAAAGCTTGCGGCAACATGTTTCAACTTTTGCAGGGACATTCGGCGGAAACGAGCGGTGGTCTTCTCATATGCCTTCCCCGAGAACAGGTGGGTTTTAATTCGCGAAGAAGATGGAAAAAAAATAAGACGTTCTTCGATCGATAATTGACGGTCAATTGTTTAATTTTTTTTTTAAATTAACCTGAAGTTACGTTTCGATTTTTAAAACAAAACAAATGGAATATACATACGAGGTATTTCACATCACTTCAGCCATTCAAAAAAAAAATGTCCATGGATAATTTTTTAAAATTGAGTTATTTTATTGAAAAATATTCACCAAGTGCCTAAATTAAAAAAAAAAAAAATCTGACGCTTTTTCTCGTTGCTTAACATTTAAAAACAAATTTCCATTCCAATGGCTGAATCTTTGGCAGGATTTGACGTATTTACATTAAAAACGTAAAAAAAAAAACGAAAATATGCATCTTTTCATGGCTTTTCAGAAGAAAATGTTTGCATATTCTGCCCTGAAACTGACGTTCAACTTGCTCAATGAAATCTAAATTAACTTTTTTATTTTTTTCATTTTGTCGATTTTTATTTTGTCTGATTAATTATAATTAATTATTTTGTCTATATTATTTTGTATAATTAATTCGCCAGGCTGCGGCTTACTGCAAAGACATCGAGAAGCAGGAGGGTTATCAGGCGTGGATTATCGGGATCGTCGAGAAGGGCAATCGTACCGCGAGAATAATCGACAAGCCGCGAGTCATCGAAGTACCGGCGAAGGAGAAGGACGGGGAGCTCTGGTAAAAAAAAACAACAACAAACAAACAAACAAACAGAAAAAAAAGGACCAAGTTCACTACCCCGTAACCATTCTCGGTGTAGCTCTGACGATAGCATTAAACAAACAAAAAATGATAATAAAAATGAAAAATAATGGTTCTATCTGCGTCGCATACGCACACCAATCTCAACGCCACCTTTCGGAAGAAAAGTTGCCGAAAAGCCGAACATTCTCATGAGGAAAAACCAAAAGAAAAAAAAATGAAAAAAATATTGCCAACAATCATTTGGCACTGATTACACGAAAACGAAACTCGCTTGTTGATTCTTTTGTCGAACACCTAAAACAATGATGCGCATTTTTATATAAAAAGAAAATTATCATCGTAACGCTGATGAATACAATCAGTGATTTAATAAAAAAAAACATTTTGATATACTTATTTCGTTGTATTTGCGGTATTTAAATTGTTTTTTTATTCAGTCGGTAAAAGCGCATTTTTAGCACGTTCGGCGAGTGAGTCATATGCGAAGCTTCGAAGAGGTATGAAGAACAATTGGCGGAAAACGCGTTATCACTGAGGTCGGAAAGCGAGGCGAGTGTCAGGGGGCCAAATGAGCACGAGACAAAAATTAAATAACGAATTAAAAAAAAATTAAAAAAAAACAATAAATAAAAATAAAAAAGCAAATGTGTAAAATCTCTCGATTGCACGAATTTTCGTCGATCGATGGGAAGGAGAATCGGATAACGCGTAATCACACAGACACACCACGGAAAATTAAAAAAAGAGATGGAAGAGGAGAAGGAGAGAAAGAAAGAAAACCTACAGTGGTCTCTGGATATATATTTTAGAGGCGGATTTCGAATTTCAACGCAATTCCGTGTCTTGGATGTGATAGTTGTGTGTGTGTGTGTGTCCGTGTGAGTGTGTGTGACCCGTCGTCGTCGAAGGGAGAGAGAGAGAGAGAAGATGGACGAATAACGAAGGAAACAATAAAATGCGACGGACTAAAAAAAAAATTTTTTTTTTTAAATAATAAAAAAAAAGAACGAGAGCTCGATGGATTGTATTCTGGCAGTCCATTTTTCGTATCAATTGTTGCATCCAAGCACGGTATAGCCTTCTAACTATCGGGATACGCGTTATTTCTTTTTTTTTCTTTTTCATTTTTTTTTTTTCAAACGTGAAAAGAAGGCAATGAGTGTTGAAGGAGGCAACAACAGGCCCTAATGTTGTATTACTTTTTCATATGAATAAAGTGCTACTTTGTCAATAAAATTTTCTTCGTATTCGTTGAATAATTCGTACGCAAATTTTTACCCAAACGATTATCAGTGTTTTTTCATCTCAAAATTTTCAGACGCTTCAGTGATAACCTCCATTCTTTGGAAAATTTGAAAAACCCTTCCAAATCCGACCGGCTGCGTCAATCGGTACAAACTTAACGGATGACTCGGAGATCCTAAGTCATCACATGTGTACAAAATTCGAGGATCGTACCTCGAACCGTTCTCGAGTAACAGACGTTTGAATTTTCCAGGATCCTTCCATACAATATAAGCCCGGACACCCGGCCATAATGTCTCCAACAGTGTTTTCCCCATGTTTCAGGACATTCCTAACACGACGACATCCGAAACCCGACAAAAACAATTTCAGAACCGTCACCCAGCTTCCTATTGAGAGAATCCCGAACCTTTCGCGTCCGCAACGAGTGCGAGGGAGATAGCGCCATGGGCGCTAGCGGCGGAGCGACAGAGACAGAGCTCCAAACGCTTAGGATCCACTCAAACTGTCGAAGCAAAACCAATAATAACACCTCATTCCATTCCATTCTGAATTATCCAATTTTTTCAATTTTTCCCGCGCAATTTTTTCAATTATTCTTTCTGCAAAAACCTTTTGCACAGTATTAAAAATTTACTAAATAAAACATTCATTTATACAATATTAAAAATCACAGTATTGAAAATAAAAAAGAAAAAAAAAGATGAATGAAATCGGTAAGGTTCTCAATTGATGGCGTGACCAAGGAAAACAGGGATTCTTTTTTATATACACACACATATATATATATATATATATATATATATATATATATATATATATATATATATATATATATAATATACATAATATATGCAGATATAAAAAAAAAGTCACGACCAATTCATATCTCCTCGAGTGCATGATACAACCATCAAGACCATCGAGAATTTTGGCGGCAATCCCTCGAACATTGCGACACGCAGTGTCGGGCTTGCGTCACACACACACACGTGCGTACGGAAAAACTAGTTATCACAGAGAGTGGAGGGTCCGCGAACAATTGTGAGAGACGACTGACGCCGCAGACACGTCTCTCTCCGTCCGTAAGTTAGTTCGATGCCCAAGCCCGAAGCGGACAGTTGTTCAGGCACTTTATTCCCTACGACGATCTGAGGTCGAAGGTCGGTTATCGCTATCGCGCTTAAAAAAAAACAAATTTGAAAAAAGAAAGAAGCAAACGGAAATGATATAGGCGGGGCTTTTGGGGTCCGACGGGGGATGAAACCGATCGTTCGCTTTGTGCATTAACGCATTCACATATATACATATATATATCGCATTTATATAAAAAAATATATATATGTATAAAAACGAATATATTTCGTTGGATCGAAAGCGAATGTGCAAAGGTTGCGCGCGCTCGCGCTCTTCGGCTCGATGAACGATCGATAAGCTTCGAAAAATATTTCGAATTGCATATAGTTTCGCATTCGTCGAGTTTTTTGCGGTCGTGATAGTCGGATGCGCGCGCTCGCGTTGGTTGTCGTGTCGTGTGGGATTGAAAGAAACGGGATATCCCATCAAATGGTCCGATCAACCACGTGGTTGTCCAAGGCCGCGGCCTTCAGGGCCGTCATACTCGGCGCTCCGGCTTCCGGCAAAGGAACCGTATCGTCGAAAATCGTCAACACTTTTGGAGTAACTCATATATCGAGTGGCGATAAATTGCGTTATCACGTTAACAACGAAACCGGTGAGTTTTGATTTGATGGGATTTTTTTTTCTATTTTTTTTTTTAACTTATTGGATGGAACGAAGGTTTTGGGACATCCTTCGAGGAACGAAGGTGGAGGAATGAAGGATATTGATTTTTAGGACGGGCTCTCGGCGAGCCCGAGAGGGTCCTTTTGTTTTGGAATTTTTGAGTTTGTGGAAATTGATTTTTTCATGGTTTTTTTTTGGTTTTTGGGATTGTTGAGATTGTAAGGGATTCTGTGGAAAGTTTGTGGAATTGTGTGATGTATGGGTTTTTTAGAATTTTGTTTTGGTTGGAGATTTGGATTGTGATTTTGATTTGAAAAAAGTGGGGAAGGACGTTTTTGAATTTATTGATATGGAAAATCGTGGGATTTTTGTGATTCTTGAAAATTGTTTGGAATTACAGTTTTTGACAACTTTTCGAACGTTTTATTTTGATTTATATTTTTTTTTCGTGATTGCTTAAAAGTTAGCGAAATAGTTTTTAACGGCATCGACATGGGAAATTAAAATATTTTTGTTATTCTTGAAATTAATTGGGAATTATGTGAATAACGTGAAATTATATAATTTGCAACTTCTTGAAAGTTGTATTTTAATTTATATTGGATGACATAAATGTAAAAATCGGCGAAGTAATTTTTAAATTTCATCAAAATAAAAAATTATAATATTCTTGTGATTCGTGAAATTAATTGTGAAATTACGTACAACATGAAAAATTATGTAATTTACAATTTCTCGAATGTTGCATATTAATTTATATTTCAAGTATAATTCGAGAAAATTGTTAAGGTACGCTTTAAATGCTAAAAAATAATAAATTATCATATTCTCATGATTATTGAAATTAATTGGGAATCACGTGAATTATGAAAAATTATGTAATTCACAAGTTATCGAAAGTTGTATTTCAATTGATATTATATTATAAAATTGCAAAAAATTAGCAACGTAGTTTTTAAATATCATCAGAATTAAAAAGAAAATTAAATAGTCTTGTGATTCGTGGAATTAATTGTGAAATTGCGTAAAACATGAAAAAAAAACACAAATTACATAATTCTCAATTTTTGCGAACTTTGAATTATGATTAACATTGCGATTTTGTGACGTGCAGAACTTGGCACGCAAGTGAAGAATTATTTGGAGGAAGGCAGATACGTGCCGGACGAAACGATGATAGCGCTTATCGGTAACGAGATTGAGAAGGCCGGTGATAAGAATTGGCTGCTCGACGGTGAGTTGTCACATTGTCCATCGATAATCATCAACGAAAATAATAACGTCGAACAAATGAACGATTGACCGTGAATCGGTGTCCGATCTTTTTTCGTCGTTGTAACTGTATCGCCGCAATGAATAAATGTATCGCAATGTGAGTGACGAATAGTTGGCTCGGTCACAGGTTTCCCGAGAACTTTGACGCAGGCCGAAAAGCTTCAACACAGCCATCCGGTCAATCTTGTGTTAAATATAATCGTACCGCACTCGGTCATACTGGAACGAGTCAAGAACAGGTGGGTTCACCTTCCCAGCGGTAGGGTCTACAATATTGGGTTCAATGATCCCAAAGTAGCCGTGAGTATCGTCGTGATTTTAATCAGTTAAGGGGGCTGAGTCACCTAAACATTGGAAACGATTTTTTTTTTTTTTAGAAATTTAAAAAAGTACTTTTTTAAAGCGTTTTTCACGAAACTTATTTCTTTTCAAACTAGTGGGCAAGCTATTTCAAAATGATCTCAACCGATTGTGAGAATATTTACATCACATATTCTCTATAACATTATCTACAATGTAGCATTGGATTGTTTTTTGATTGGATGTCGTGTTCATTTTTTATAAACTTTTTAAAACTCAAAATTTTGAAAATTCGATTTTTTTTTAAACCACTGTCATTTCTATACGAAGATCTTTTTTTACAATTTTGCGATGCATACATTGTAGCTATCATGTTTCTGAACGAAAAAACATTTTTTTTTAATTTTTTTTTCATTTTTCAAGCGATGTCTCAAAAAAAAAGACCCAAAAGTGCATTCAACGAGGATTTTGAAGTGTCCCATATCTCCGCAATTTTTCAATTTTTTAAAATTCGTTTTTTTTTTATATTGTAACAGTTAATTAAAAAAACAATTAGAACGGATTATGTAAGAATGAACTCTAGGAAATTTACAAAAATTCAATTTTCTCGTCGATATTTATACAACAACGTTTTCATTTTCTCCATTATATCTTTATTGCAAAAAAATTAATAAAAAAATGAATCATCGATACAATTTTTTCTTATTAAAAAGATAATGGACTAATATGAATAGAAAATATTTATCGCTAAAAGGTAGATACACCGCAAACCGGAAAGCATTGCCCGAATAGACGGACGGCAGATTGAAAATTCTTCTCCTGAAAAAAAAAATGAAATACAGTTTCCATTGTAAATTGAAATCTTATTTAAAAGGAAAAAAATGAATTATACTTTTCATCGTCAATTGAAAATTCATTGAAAGGGAAAAAATATGAATTATATTGTCTTTTCGTTGTCAATTAAAATTTTATTTTTAAATAAAAAAATGTTAAAAAAATGAGATTTGTATTTAAAAAAATCTTATTTGCTACAGGGCAGAGACGACGTGACCGGTGAGCCTCTGACCCAGAGGACGGACGACAGGGAGGAAGTCGTGAAGAAGCGACTTCAAGATTACGCGACAAAGACAGAACCGGTCATAGCTTACTACCGTAAAGCAGGCATCCTCAAGGAATTCCGTGGCAACACCACCGCCGAAATGTGGCCGCACATCAAAGAATGTTTGGAACGATACGTTTGAAAAATAAAGCCCCGCAACAAAGAATAAAAAAATAAAAATAATGAATAAATAAATTAGACTCGATCGGCGTTAAAAATGGCCAAAACAACGACCTCGCCTACATCGTTGACTTACAATTTGATTCGCGTCTTCGCACTTGTGTAAAAAAATTCTAAAATTCAATGGACGACGCGTGGCACAGTCCGTAGTTAGTATCGATTCAATTTTATAGAAATATTGAAGCTTTAAGTTTTGTACAATAAAAGTTTTAAGTAGTTAAAAAAAAAAAAAAAACGTGTTATACGAATTTTTATAAGGTAATTACGACAAAACAAAAAAGGGGGGATTGTACATCAATAAAATCATACGTATTTTTATTAACATTCGTCTGTTGTTTTTTTTTTTATTTTATTATTTCTCGGAAATTTCTTCGAAAATTTCGAGACGAATGTACGTTCAAAAATCGTCGATTTACAGTTTTCTGCATAATCGACGGATCACGATATCATCGCATGTATAATTAGTATCTTGCACGAAAAAAAAAAAATGTTTCAATGATGATTTATGGACATACCGGCGTGATAACAACGGTACGATCGATGATACTTTCGATAATAAATAAATAAATAATTTGTGTACGAAATTCACTCGTTTCTGAATCGTGACTGGAAAACAAAAAACGACGATCGATCGAGGCAATCTTGACACGAGGATTGCGGGAATCACAGTCTTGATCCAATTATTACTATTTTTCTTTTCCAAATCAATTACGATACCTCGATCGAAACATTTTCCTCGAATCCTAGCTGAGCAAAATCTTACGTCGTGGTGAATCTTAATTCACGGATGTGAAAAAAAAAAAAAACGAATGTGAAAAATTCGTGAGTCACTCACACGACGTCTACGATTGTTATAATTACAATTTCACAGATGTGAGAAAAACAAAATAATAATAACAATCGATTAGTACGAATTTGAATTATCAAAATTTTCGAGATTATAAAACAAAACAATAATAATAATAATAATAATAATAAGCAACTATCAATACTTAACAGTATAGACTCATCGAAACGTAACTAACTATCTACTCGTGAAAAACACTCGGGCGTGTCAATAACGATATTTTTCATGGAATTCACGATCCATGAACGAAAAAACACGATTTTTTTTCTTTCGTTTTTTTTTTTTTTGTTTACTTCCCTCGCGCTGTGGTTCTTCAGCGCCGATCGAACACGGCGTGGATTATCACGTATAGCGCACCGATTTTTCTACAATTCGATTCAATATATGTACAGGGTGTCCCATTTGAAACAGTACGGTGGAATAACTCGTCGGGAAAAGGGGCGACAATTAAATGAGTCAAATGAAAGTTGTAGGAATCGAAGGGGGAAACATAGTTCTGATTAAATTCTATGCTCTCACAGCTTATTTTTTCATGCTACGAGCATAATGACATTTTTTTTCAATGAGAACAATACTTTTGAACCACCTGAAGTTGTTGATTTAAAAAAATCAACAACTTCAGGTGGTTCAAAAGTATTGTTCCCATTTTTTTAAAATGTCATTATGCTCGTTTTCACCCCGTTGTCACCCCTTTTCCTGACGATTTGGTCAACTGTACTGTTTCAAATGGGACACCATGTATATATTTATGTTTGGTGTTACTTTTTTTTTTTTAAATAAATAATTCAATTTCAAAAGATAGTGAGACCTGTCTTTTTTTTAGGTCATCGGGCCATCACACACGGTCCGTTAAGTACACGCGAGATTATGAAGAATCGGACGATGTCCTGGATCATACGATCTCAAACTCTTCGCACTCGTACAGAGCCTCGTCCTCCAGGGTCTCGTGGCCCAACGACGACGAAGTCGAGGTCGGAATCATGCCCTCCACGACCTCGTAACCTCGACGAACATCGTCACCGTTTCCCTCGCAAAATAGGAACATCGGATAGTCCACCTTCTGGTTCGGTGGAACCAAAAACTAAATTCAAAAGAAATAAAAAGATCAAAAAATCGTTTAGTATTTTTTTTCAATGCATTTTTTTCAAATGAGTAAGTCTTTTCAAAGCTTTTTGGCGATTACGACCAAATTTTTTATAACTACATTCTTAAGACTTTCCTTTATTTCCTTCCGATTACTTATTTTGGAATTAATTCATATTAATCATACTTTGCTCCATCAAGTTATTAAGAATCAATAGAACAAAGTACAGTTAACGATTTTTATTTTTTTTTAATGAAAATTAAATCCGACAAAAAAAATCTCGTGCTGTGATGGAATTTTTTTCACGATTAAATTTTCAATTGCAAAAAATAAAAATCTTAGTAAATTCTGAATGAATTTATGGAGCAAAGCATTATCGATATAAATTGCTTGCAAAATAAATAAAAGAAAAAAAAATCGTGCGATCCAAAACGTAAAAAACAATAAAAATAATCGAATCAAAGCAATTCGTAATAATAACAAACAAGACATTTTTTTTCATTTTTTTTCAACACGATTAACGAATTAAAAATGCGTTTACGAAAATAAAAATAATTGTTCGTTGTAGTCGTGACTCACCGGTTCGACGATTTTGATAAAATTGTCGAGTGTTTTTTTGTCATGAAGATAAAATCCGACGCAGCAACTCGGATCCATTTTGGACAGTAACATTTTACGGGGCGAGGAACAATGAAAGCTGGCCAGTGAAAAATTTTGTCTCCACACGTCAACGGCCTCTTGACAATAGTGCGGATCCAGATGTATCAATTTGTCTTCCTGATAGCCGATGAAATACAACGAATGCCGGGGTCGGCCGCCGATCACTCCGATGCACACGTCCAGGCTGAGAAGCGACGTTAGACAAGGCGCATAACCGGGATTGAGCTTTTCGGCTCCGAGTCTCAGAGGCACGAAAAGCACGAGAGATCGCCAACCTCCGTCGTCGGTTTCGCAGACGCTTCTCACGTCGTCGAGATAAACTGTAACAAACGTTTATTGAAAATATTGTTTAAGAAACCTTTATTTATTTATTTATTTATTTATTTATTTATTTATTTATTTTGGCATCTTTTTCCTGAAAAGTCCCTGCAT
This sequence comes from Diplazon laetatorius, assembly GCA_963662125.1. Lineage (NCBI taxonomy): Eukaryota > Metazoa > Arthropoda > Insecta > Hymenoptera > Ichneumonidae > Diplazon > Diplazon laetatorius. Next base: position 3,729,243 of record OY759156.1, read on the forward strand.
TTTCGAAACTTCGGTAGTAAATATAGTAAATATGGTTTTAAAAATTTGAAAAAATCCACGCATTATGATTCGACCTTCGAGTTTATGATAAAATTATAGAATACGATATTAATTAATAAACTCTAGCAATAATTAAGCAAACCCGTGGAAAAAACGTTGAAAATGGAAATTCATCGTTGAGACATTTAAATCGTTGCGGTCACTCGGGGTTTAATGGACCCCAGGCCAATTTCATGGCCATTGTGCATTATAAATATCATTTTTCAACATTATTTTGCCCATCTAAACGTACCACTTCCATTTTTCGACATCGATCAAAAGTCTCGAGTTCAAACTTTGAAATAAATATACTTTCTCCATAATGGGGCGAGAATATCTCATGGGGCGAGAATATCTTATTGTTATCTTTTCTTTTCTTCCCCCAAAATGTTGAAACTAATTGGAAAAATTCTCAAATTTTATCTTCGAATTAGTTTCATCATTTTGTCAAAAAATGTCAGGAGCACGCTCTTCAATTACTCAAATCAATATCTCCCCCTTTCAGGAGTGAAAATATATTTTTTTTTCAAATGCACCTGCGCAATCCTGAGCCACGTAAACGGCTAAATTTTCGAATTCGTTGTGAGCGCTGGCGGCTATCTTGACCGCTTGACTCAGCAAATGGGCAACAGCAGCCGGACCGTACCAGTCGCCAGCGCGTTTTCCGGTGGACGCGCCCAACGAAACGAGACTGTGTATCGAGAGAGGCGAGTGTGGCGTCGGTTGATCGCCAAACCATTTTATGATCATTCTATGTTTGCTCTCTTCCATAAATTGCTGATGGGTCTCGATCGATTGTTCCGGTCGCCATCGCCAATCTAAATACAATCGTGGAAACTTCAGATATTTATATTAATTTTTTTTTTTAAATAATAAAAAAAAAAATTTTAATAAAAAATATATTGGATGGAAATTTTTTTTTTTTGAAACGTTGAATGTGGTACTTGCCACGACCGAGAAAGTGACAGACCAGGGCTTGTGCCAACATCATCTGACCGCTGCGTAGCATGCAGCCCCAACCGCAGTCCGAAGTGAAGCTCGAACCATTCAGAATTGGAAATTCTTTTCGATAAGTCAACCACAAACGCGATACGAAATCCCGCTTGAAGCCTTCCATTCCCTCGTCGAAATTCGTCGCGTCCAGGGCCAACGATATCTCGCTACCCGTTTCCATGTCCAATCCCATAGCCTCCGACGCCGACTCCAATGAATCTTCCGGCTTTTTGTGGTAACACGAACCGAGCAACCACACCGGAGATTCTTTCGAAAAATTTGTTTTAATCTTCGATGCCCATCCTGCATGGAAAGCAAACGTGATTGTTATTTATATTTCGTTGTTATTATTGAACGGTAATAAAAAAATGAGTGAAGTAAATTGTATGCAGGCATAATTATTATTATATTTCGTTTTTATTAATGAATGGTAAAAAAATGTAGTGAATGCAATTATTAGTCGATACGATTGAGACTTTGCCAAAAAAAAAAAAAAAATGATTTCAAACATAATTGGTATTTCATTTCGTTGTTATTATTGAATAGTAAAAAATGGAGTAAATGCAATTATTGATCGATACGATTGAGAATTTGCCAAATAAACGATTTCAGATATAAATTCGTATTTTATTTTGTTGTTATTATTGAATATTAAAGAATTGAATCAAAGAATTGATCGATGGGATTGGGACTTTGAAAAAAAAAAAAAAAAAAAAAAAAAAAAAAAAAAAACCATTTCAGGAATTTAGGAAAAATCATAAGAGCAAATAAATTATGAGCAACCGATCAATGTCTTTAGACTGGATGACGAAGTTGTTCTTTTGTTTACGACAGCCATTCGGCATAGCGTCGAGCTCGACAAAAGTCCTCACACAAACCGTATTTAACATTGTTCCACATGGACAAAAGTTTGGTCTTGACTTTGTTGTCCGATTCTGTGGCAACGGCGACATCGTCCAGAGCGACATCTCCCTCAGATTCGGGCAGTATCTCCGGCAGAGCGACGTGTTCCGATGGTAAAAGTCCGGCGAACCATCCGGCGCTCGCGCTTGTCAATCCACCTAATTGCAAAAACAAGATTAGAAAACAAACGTTCCGTCGACTGCTATATATAGTTAAAAAAAAAGAAGAAAAAAAATGTTTAAATAAAAACTATGCTCTATGTCGTTACTAATAGACACGCAAACAATTACTTGCGTTTTAGATACCCCGGTCGAAATCCAAACTCCATTCTACAGCGACTTCACAGCCGGATCGACAAAGTACTAAGAGTCAGCGTTATTCGCGTCCGCAAGTCGATTGGAATTAAAAAAAATTGAAAAAATAAAAAAATAGAAAAAAAAAACGTATCGATAACATAACGCTAATGAATAAATAAAAAATACGACGGAATTCACTCAGAAAATTCGAGCTATCGAAATATCAAAGCTCGCTCCAATTAGATAACGCGTGTCTTGACGCACAACGAGACATTAATTTCGAAAGTTTTAAATAGCTTAGAAAACTCATAAGCTGTCAGACGCTGAAGGTTGTTACAGTTTTGTGACGAAGCGTGTGATTCTACCAAAAAAAAAAAAAAAACAAACAAGATTTACAGATTATAAATTATTTTTTTTTACGGATTTCTAGATTTTTTCTAGTTTGTCTCGTGCAACACTCGTGTCAAATCAACGTGCGAGATGTGAAATTTCGTTGAATCAAAAAATATGAGCAGTTTGAAATAAAAAATTGAATTTGGGGCTCACCTAACCTCTCGCGCGTCGACTGCACCTGACCATTCATACCCAATCGAATCGATCCTCGTAGTAAATTTTGCGATTCACGTTGTTTCGAGACGAAATAAAATAACGTAAACAAGAAATAACAGACGCAAGGTGACACAAACTCTTTGTTATGACTGTCGTCGAATTTTATGTCACGAATTTTTTCACATTTTTCACCGAAGCAACGCAAAGCAGACGTTACTTCCGCGTCCTTCCGCAACGTTACATCTTCAATCGAGCATTGTTATTATAAACAAAGATATATTTTTTTTTATTGTGCTACGAGTTGTACGAGTCGACGAGTTTGCGTCATCGTTTTTTTTTCTTCCTTTTTATTTGGGTTCTCGAATCGCTCGTGATTGGCGTCGATTAATCGAGGACAGTCGAGAGTGGAAAAAAAATAAATTGCGCATCGCGAGGGTTCAAAAGCGCGGGAAGACGCTGAACGTTTGAACGTGTTGAATTAGATATTGATAAGCTTCGAGCTCTGATTGTGAGTTCAATGAATAATACATATGACTCTTTATGCAGACACGATCTTTGCGCTTTTTTGTGTGAAAAAGCGAGATAACGTTGCGGCAACGTCACTCGTGTGTCATTTGATTATTATTTTTTATCTCTTAATACTCAATGTATAGTATTTGCTTGCGGTTATTATTCAATTGACACAATCGATTGTGACGAAAGCACGGCGGGATTTTTATGACGATTCCGCAGGCAAGTTGTGATTCGTGGAATCGTTATCAGAAACGAGATAAAATGCTCGTCAACCTCGTTCGGCTTGAGATCGATTGGCCCGACACTCGGTTGATAACAAAAACCGGGTAGATCGGTTTCTTCGCGATGCGCATCTGTTCGGTCGGTAACTGAAAACTGTAAACCATTGTTCTCGGCCACGGAAGATCTTTACGATGAAATTCGAGAACGTTTGACTGCGTCTGAAGATATACGAGTCAACCGTTCTCATATTTTGTCCAGCTGCTTGATTATAACGGAGAATAATACGTTTTGAAGATTCAGCTATCACCCACGCACTTGCAGCAATCCGAAAGAGTGCTGGTATCGATTTGTGATTACTTTATACATCACGACGATGCTGTATAATAACCCATTTCCGGTTTGCCATTGTATTTCAAATCCGAATATGTAAAAAATGTATTACAAATAACACAACGAACAATTGATTTTAGAAAAAAATATATTTGGCTCACCGAATATTAATCCGAATTGATTGTTGGATCAATACGCAAATATAACGATAATGTTTACACGCAAGAAATGAATAAATAATAGCTAACGAATTATCGACGAACCGTATAGAAATAACAACTTTCTTTTTTTTTTTTCGTAATCAACACAAATATTTTCATTTTAAATGAACAATCGACACATTTTGTACACCTATTTCACAGTAATCGACATCGTCGGTTTGTTTTTTTTAAGGTTCGGGTAAAAGCGGAGTATGAAGGGTCGAAGGATCGTAAGGAATATTGTGAACGCTACCCGGCAACAACATGGGCGTCACTTTCGAACGAAATTCATACGGCAAATAATCGTAACAAAAATCATAAAAATCATTGCGAGTTTTGACAATGCCAAGTCGTGCCATTTTCATCATAAGACCATCGACCTCATCCTTGTAATTTTCGTACTTCTTTCGTCTTTCCGTGAGCTTCACGACTTCCGCAAGTTCAACGACAAATCTTTCCGATCTCACTCGCGTTTTCACACCGTATTTCGCTTCCATTTTTTTCCACAAATACCGATAAAGACGATCGGTCGCCCACGGTCTCGGTCGCGGCAATTTCGGTCTCTTGTAAACCTGTCCATTAACGATGTAAGCCTTGTCCACGACTTTCGCGGTTGTCGACGGTTTTTTCACGGCTTTTTTCACCGTTCGTGGCGCAACGATCGGTTGTTGTTTCTTCGTCGTTGTTTCGGCGTGAATCGAAGCCGTCAATTGTCGCCTCTTCGTTTCCACCTCTTTTCTTATGCGTTCCAACGTTTCGTCGTCGACATTGCCAAAGTTTCTCGAAGTCGTCGTATTGTCGATTTTACGCAAGAAATTCGATGGGAAAAAATCATCGATGACTCTTTGGGTCGCGTTTGACGTGGTTTTTGATTTCCGAGCACTTTTGTTTGACGGCAATTTTGCGAGTAACGGAGCTGGGGTCTTGGACGTGGATGGAATAGTTGTGGATACGTCGTTGGCATCGGCGATCGTGGAAATTCGGTTATGATCGTGATTCGTCGCGTTTGGAGATTTTGAAATGATCGATCTGACATTTTTCTTCATCGTTTTTGCATCAACGGGTATGAAATTTTCAGCATCTTCTTCCGTGTCAACTTCATTGTTGATTTGTTTTTCACCCGGTCTCGAAAATTCCGATCGTCTCGCTGCGCCTGCGCGACTCGCGTCTTTCGATCGTCTCGCGTCCATTGCGCCTGCGCGGCTCGCGTTCTTCGATCGTCCATCATCCGGCTGCTCATGATATTCCTCCTCGCTTATGCTCTCGTCCGATTCCACGATTTTCTGCGAATAATTCACAACTTCGGACATTCTTCCAAACGATTTTTTTCCCATCGCCGTGGAAACTTGATCACTTTCCGCCATTTGTAAATTTTCATTGTCCGCTATTTCCGTCTCGGCTTCGCTTATATTGTCCATCGGATTTTCACGAGATTCACGATTTTCATGTTCCTTCCTTACCGATTTTTCCGAATCTATTTTTTTGTTGGATCGAGAGATGTCTCGCGATGCGATCGACGTTGATTTTTTCGACGTACGCGGTTGTCGGTCGTCGTCGTCGTCGTCGTCGGTAATTTTTTCACGTCGATGATCGTCTTGTCGCGATTGGAATAATCGTGAATCGTTGGTTTTCGATTTTTCATGAATATTTATTGTCGATCGTTTTAAATCGAATGGTTGGGAATTTATTGGAAATTCTTCACTTATGCTCTCGTCGTCGGATCGATCGTTTTGATCGGCTTGCCAGAAATCTGGTTTTTCGAAATCGGCGACTGTTGTTTTCGAACGTGACATTTTTCTCGAATAATTCGAGTTGAGTTGTCCCGAACCGATTGCCAATTCTTCGCTGATACTTTGATCGGAGTCCTCCAGCTGCTGCTGGTCGGGCGCAGTCGCGTTGGCAATATTATTCATCGAAATCGTTTTACCCACGATCGCCGATTTATTTCCATCGATCCTTCTGCCCGACTTGTCGATCGTTCGAGCCAAACCCGAAGCCTCACCGATTTGTCTCGTCGTGTTCGATCTTCCATCGACGAACGAACGATCGACCGATTTACCGATCGTTTCGCCAGTATCGACGTCTTTCATCAAGGTTTTGCGTGACGAAGCGTCCAGGGAATTTTGTTTGACGATCATTTCGTTCTCGGAAATGGAAATTTCCAGCGAACCGCTTCTCTCCTTGTCCGGAAGTTCGTAAGCGGAATCCGGATGTTGTCGCACGTAAGATTTGCGATATCGTTTTCGCGTTTCTCGCATAGCTTCGTGATCGTCGTCGTCGTCGTCGGTTTCTTTTTCCGATTCGTCGACGTCACGAACACTTTTCATAATCGACAATTTGTTTGTTGACAAACTTTTCTTTGTCAACGATGAATTACTGTAGACACGATTTGTTGGCTCTTCTTTATCATCGTTATCGTCAATTTCGCTCGCTTCCGATTCGTCGAAAAGTTGAATAAACGATTTTTTAGTCGAATTAACGTTTCCCATCGATCGCGAATTTTTAGATTTCGATACCTCGCTTTGTTTCCGTTGTCTCAAATTTTCTTCGATCGTCGACGTTGATTTCAATCTGTTCGTCATTGTTTCCGATGATTTTACATTTTCCACCGATTCCTCGTCGATCGTCGATTGTCTCGTCGGTATTTTCGAATTTCTTTTCATCGTCGAAGACGATCCACGTTTTTTCTTCGATTCTTCCGGCAATTCATCGATCATCATGGATTCCTCGATCATCGTGGATTTTTTCGTACGATTTGCCGATTTTGCGGGAGTTTCTTGGGTGTCCGGTATCATCCAATCGTCGATGACATCGGTTTTCTCCATCGTTTTATTTTTCGTTCTTCTTTTGCGTATTTTTGATTTTTCCGTCGACACGGAACGCGAACGACGTTCTTCGTCGTGAATTTCCAAAATTTTTTCGTCTTCATTAATCGGTAGGTCTGCGTGAGTTTGTTCGGTATCTCGCGCATGCGCCTTCGCGCTGGACATTTCGTTATAATTTTTTTCCGCGTTGGCCGTTTTCGAATCTCGTGGAGTTTTGTTTGTCTTCGAACTTTTTGATAATCTTGTTGTAGCGTTGGATGATTTTCCAGACGCCACACTAGCGTTCAACTCTTCCGCGGACATGTCCAATTTTTTCGTTATCGAAGCGAATCTCTTGCTTCTCTGTGACTCGTTCGGCGATTTATTCGATGCTTCCTCACGACTCAAATTGAAAACACTGGTTCTCGGTTTGACAAAATTTTTCGTAATCGATGATTCGCTTATTCGCGAAACATTTTTTCCAAAATTCATTCTCAGGCTCTGATTTGCCAAAATTTCGTCGTTTGCGCTGGATGACAATATTGTCGCGCGTTTCGCGAATGTTTTCGATGCTGATTCGACGGGGATTTCGTTGCTCGAGTCCAAAGTGTTGATTGCGGATTTGGGATCGACGAGACTGTCGCGTGTTTTTCGCCACGCGGCGTCGGATTTCGCGGGGCTTCGAGTTTTTCGTTTTTCCGTGGGCATGGGCTCCGAATGAGCGACGATGGAATTGTCGGAATTTTCATTGACCCGACTGCGTCTCGTTCGTGATTCGGTTTCGATTTTTCGTCTTTTCGCCATCGATTCGGCCTCGCCCTCCGACTGGATGGACTGTTGCTCAACGGTTTTCGGGTTTACGCTTTTGCGTCGTGAAAATCTTCTGGATGATTGAATACTCGTTCTGTCCAAATTGTCCCACCATCTGTCCTGCAGTTCCGAGCCGTCGAACAACGAACTCTCGCCCAGGATCGGAGCGGTGGTCTCCGCGAAGGAGGTCTGCGCAGACGGTCTCAGCATCGTCGTGTCCGATATGTCCTTCCACCACATGACATTTTCTGGAGGGACAATGAAACAATTGAAAATAATAAGTTTTGCGATCAAACTTTGCACGCCGGTTGCTTATTTTTTGCGTCGTTGGATTTCAACCTGTTCGGAAAGCTTGGGTAACATTATATCGACAAAAAATATGGTTTCGCTTGGGAGAAGCGTCGAGTTTTAGACGGCGATTCTCGGAAAGTCAAATTTTCAACGTCCCAATGACTCGACGCATGCACAAACATTATTTCTTACATCTTTTATTTTTGTTCTTTCATGTTCGGAACTGTTTCGAATATCGAAAAATGGAAATTGCGATGAAAGAAGAAGATCGTCAAATAGGTTGCGTCCGAACAATGCAAGGAAAGGTGCAATTGAAAAGAGAGGTTGTTGAGTTGAGATTCAATACGTCGCATCGATAACATCAACGAATGAGAATCGAACGTACAAATTGATGAACAATCATAACCGCGAAACAAAATGAATAGATTCGACCTTCTCATCGGCCGATCAGTGTGTGCAAAGCATTGGACAATCGTAACGTTTATTTACCTGCGTCGAGAACTTCAGAATTTTGGTCGAGGTCTCCCATGTTGCTCGATCTCCGAGACCGGCGTCGATTGACGCTCCGTCTTCTCGCCATTGTGACTCAAAGCGATCTCTTCGTAACCTCTGATTCTATCTGCAACGAAAACGCACAATTAGCATTAGAACTAATGAAACGTGTAATACGATTGATCGATTATGATACGTCGCAAGTTTCTACGTCATTGTGCTTTCGAATAATGATGAAAATAGTGAACTAACCTCAAACTGTAAAAACCGAATACCGGCGTCAATAACTGTCGTGTTGCTCAAAATGTATCCTATAACGTAGGTTCAACGTGAAAAGAATATTCAATATACCTTACATTTCATTAACGAACCATTCGTATCTCGTATTTTTTATTAATTATCTATTACGGAGCAAAACAAACCTGTTCAACCGCCATAACGGTCATATCCCCGCCTTTGTCAATTCCGCGAATCTGCGCGGCCGATCGAAAGATCCTCCAGCGCCACTCCTACGCAATGGGGAAAGAATGAACCAGCGAAATATTCACATGCAGCTTGGCGATCTGAATGACCGACCGTCGGTCATCACTTACTCCGTCGGTATGGAAATTATCTTCGCGAGTTCCAAGTACGAAGCAGCAACAGTTTTTTACTCCATAACCAGCCCCTTGGATTCGCTAGAGCTTCGTACAAAATTAAAGAAAAAAGTAGTTGCTCCGAAATTATAAAAGCTAGTGACTGTAAAAATTTCCGAATTTCCTTGATACTTTGACACGTGTGTCATCCATCCTTAAGAGAATCCCAAACGTTCGAAGCTCGTTCTCCCTCGCTCCGCCAAGAGCGCCCATGGCGCTATCTCTCTCGCACTCGTTGCAGACCCTAAACGCTCAGGATCCCCTTAATTCTCCATCCCCGCATGCACATCTGTAAAAGTCACTCTGCATAACCGACGGTCGGTCAACGTTTTCTTTCTTTTTGGTCGGTAATTATTTCGTGGCGCGGGCAGCGCCGCGTCAGTCACTGCGGGCAATCTGGAAAACCTCGTCGACCGTGCGACGGCGAGGCTAGACAACAGCGGGGACGCAGCTGGGGAGCCACGGAGGTGTTGGGCGTCCGAGAGGAGGTTCAAGAGCCCGGAATGGGTTTCCGTGTTCGTTCGACTCGGGTTCATGCAGTCCGCTCGAGAAAACGAGCGAGGCAGTAACGACGAAAATCATCGTCGTTCGGAAATAAAATAATCACAGTTGCCACGTTATTCGAGCGTCGTTTTTTTCTTTGTTTGTTGTTTTTTTTTTAATTTCGTTGTTGTCTCGCGTCTGGTTCTGAAACTCGTGCGCATCGAGTAAACTGCTGCAGTTTTTTTTTTATGTTGTTGTGCCTTGCAGCTCGTGCATTTAACGCCACACACACACAAACACAAAAAAAAACACGTGTAATCGATATAACGTTGATATAATGACGAAGACGACGAGGAGGACGTTGTTGTTATTGTCTTCGTCGTTCGTAGGGCATTTTGCTCGTCGCTGAGTGCAATTGTTTCGATTTTGTGGAAAAAAAAAAAAACAATTGGAGTACAGAAACAAGTGTTTTACCACCACGACGATCAAATGTACAAATTTGGGGATACGTCTATATTTGTACGTCTATATGTGTAACGGTGCATCGAGTTTGTCGTGTTCGGAAAGAAAAAATTGAAGAAAGAAAAAAGAAAAAAATTCTGAAATGCAGTCGTCCGAGAGTTCGTCGTGTTCGGTTTTGCTGAACACTTTTGTAATAAAGAAGAAACGATGCAGGGTGTACTTTCACCGGGGAATGCTCATCTGGGAGACCGAGAGATCGCCCTACAGTGAGTTTGCAATTTTTTTATTTTTCTCGACGTGCCAAAAGTTTTGATGAATTTTTTTTCTTCGTTCACGTCCGAAGTAACAAAATTATGTATCATCTATATTATTAATTATATCTATATAGTAGTCTATACATATAAATATAGACTATATTGAAATTATGAAATTAAATGAAACAAATTGAAAGTTTTGCCTGTAGATGCATTTTCGATGGAGAATTTTGATGTTTCTGTAATATTTTTTTTTAGTGGCTTTATATTGGAATTGGAAATCCGGATTATAACGGTTTTCCGTTCCCTTAAGATTATTTGTAATGAATGTGAGGGTCTGAGGAATTTTTATTGGACCCGATTGCACAATTTTTTTTCGTGTTTTTTGGAAACAAAAATTTTCTTCGAAAAAAAAAACAGAAAGAAGTATGTCATGAATATTGAATATGCGAATGTAGGTGAGAAAGAATGGTCGAACGTGATCGGAAATATATTTTGAGAATATTTTTGTCAGAGGACTACAAATATGTTTTTTTTATATTTTTAGTCTTTCAATGAAATCTTAGGCTTGACATTTTTTTTTCTCGAGTACAGAAGATGGCACAATTGTTTGGTGTTGCTTAGAACTTATATCTTTAAAAAATAGTAATATTGTGAATCGTTTGAAATAATGTTCAAGTAGATGGAAAAAGATTTGTCAACGTGTTTGAAAAAAATTACACGTACGTAGCTTCTTACAAAATTAATACACACTTTTTTATTTTATTTTTAAAATTTTTTTTTAACAATCTCAAACACGATACAAATTTTTTTAACTATACAGATTGACAACATTTTTCGTCATTGTTCTCATTTTTTTCTAGAAGAATTAATACCAAAATAAAATAAAATAAAATAAAATACGACTCGTCTACAATATTACCGATGCAAATTGCGATAGAAGCTCTGAAACAATTGCAATAATTACACATAAATATCCGTGAAAGTCGTACGAAAACGTTCGTAGGTCAGTCAATAGTAACAAACGCGTCAATAGTAAAATACACCGTTCAGGTCGAAAACCGTCGTTAGAAAACGCAACAACGGCGATCGATCTAACAAAGGTGGCTCGTAACTGGAGCAAAGCATACTGGATTATGGCATACTACTCGACGATGCCCGTTTGCCACACGTTCGTCTGATTTTATACAAACTTACTAGATTAAAAAAAAAAAAAAAAACATAATCCCAATGGCGCAACATTGACACAACACCTGAACCAAATAAACGTCTCAATAGATTGATGTCTGTGTATGTCAAGACTTTTCTCAAATAGTTTCGGCCTTGAACTTGGGCGCGAACGAGCACAGAGCTAAGCGCATCGCGCATGCGCCCTCTGCCGCTTTAGTACACAAAAACGCGTGGGCGATCAAAGATTTTAAGTTTTCAAGTTATCAAGTAATTCAAGATGTATCTTAACCCTTCCAGGTCTAAAAGGTAACACTGGTTCAATCGTTTCTGACGCTTTGAAAAGTGTTAAAAAGTGTAAAGTGCTGTAAAAAATTACGTAAAATTTACAAAATCACTTCAACTCTCCTAATATAATGATCGATCACCATATTGTTGATCTGATCATTTGTTTAAACAATATAATCAATTAAACAAATAAAAAGATCAATAAAGTACCATTTGGGCAAGGCACGAGTGATCCAGTGTTACCATTTAAGGGTTAAAAATAAAATGTAACTATTTCGCTATTGGTCAGTTGAATAACCTCGCAATAGTTCAATCCTGCCCGTTTATACCTTCCATTTTGCACTATTGAGAGGTTTTGCTGTAATTGCATAGTTAGGGTTTCGTTGGAGGGTCCGAAAAACGTTGCGAGAAATGATCCACGATGATGAACGCAGCTCAGCCGCAGACATTGACGTCACGGTTAATAATCGAGTTACGAAAGTTAGTTGTCGAGTTAGTTGTTGACACGTTGTGGCGAATTCGACGTCAGTCAACAGTCGCGAGTTTCGGTCGACGATTTTTTATCTGTTTGTTCGTTCGTTTAGCGTTTGTTGAGAAATTCAGCGTTTTGGAAAACAACCTCCGGTTGTCTGACGTTCCTAAAACACGCACTTGAAATGTTATTGTCAATTCTGCTTGCTGTATTGATTCTCGATGAATAAATAGCACAAGTAGGATCAGCTATGGAAATCGATACATAAATAAAATGTGCTATTCAATAACTTCGGTAATTTAGGATTCTCTGACTCAAATCCTGAGTAGAAAAAATCTTGAAGAATGTATCGATATTAAATATATCACGGTCGTCCTTTATCGAAGCTTCAAATTAACAAAAAGACTAAAAAATTTAGTTTTTAGAGTTTGAGTTTTAGAATGCTCGATCCAACATTCACCACTTGGACGATTGCATTTTTTTACAGTAACAAAATATCCCCTCAATCGTCGGCTATTGCATGCTCGGTCAGTAACAAAAGTTTCGAACAATTGTTCTTTTTTTTAAATTATTTTTTTTATTTTTTTTAAAGAGCCAACAATTTTTGGGAAAAGAAATGAAAACATATTTCCATCATGGACAATTATAAGATCAATTATTCAAGACTTTAATTATATTTGGATAACGTTTGGTATTGTTGGAAAGAAATAACATTGTTTCGACGCGTTAATAAACGACCGACTATGTTACTTTTTTCTTCCCCTCGGTTTGTTATTCAGCTATGATGGTCTACGATCGGTGAACGTGAACGAATATGTACGATGATTGTCGAGCGGCGTACATCGCTGTGTCATTAAACTAATTGAGCCCGCGGGGTTACCCGACGAGCTGATATAATCGAAGAGGGGGCAGAGTAGCGTGAATATGGGTCAGAGTTACAATTTCTTTGTAGTCAAAATCGCGTGGGCTTCGCCCAAAGGCTCCCACGTAATTTAGTGATATTTGTTTTTCTTCACGTTCTCGAGTTAATTTATTAATAGCATCGTGTGAGCCGTAATAATTCATGCTAATTGAAAAGAAAAACAAAGATAAAAGTTTCACCATTTATAAATAGATGTTTAAGGGGGCCGAGACACCTAAAAATTCAGAATTTTTTTTTCTTTTCGTGACATGATTAGTCCAAATTTAAAATCGATTTTACCTTTATGAAATACCTATAGTCAGCTATCGTTTTAATTTTTTTCATAGCCATATAAAGCATGTGAACGCTGTGAGATTCATCACAACATTTTTCACTTGTCGTAGCTTTCAGACCATACGACTCGACGGATTTTCAATTCTGACGACTCGTTTTCTTCGTAACGAAAAATTTGATGGAAATTTTTTTCTAAATTTGGATTCATCGTGTCACGGAAAAAAAAATCAATTTTTTAGGCGACTCCCCTTTAAGTAGTTATATCTAGTTGTTTGCGAGAAAATTAAGGGATTTTCATGATTCTTTTTTCAGCCGTGTTAACATAATTTCATGAGAACACACTATACAGTATACATTACAACATACAAGTTGTGTATAATATAAGAAAATTCGAAGAACACATTTTTGGTTCCCCACAAATGCAATTAGCGTCCGAAACGCTAATTGCGATCGGTGAATATGGTTGAATTGACGAAACAACGATAATTGAGAAATATTTATAGAGCGTCAGATGGATAAAAGAAAAATAATTCGAAGGTCTCGAGCGAGTAGCCTTCCGATCGATTTACATGGTCGTCGCTGTTATCAATCACATCTCCACGTGTGATACAATATATATATATTCGTTCGGCACACGTGTGTGCACACGCAAAGACACACTGATTGGGAAAAATAAGTAGGACGTTGTAACTAACGTCCTACCTTTTTATTCCCCAGATTTTTTGACGTTACGCAATTTTCTGTCGTAGACGAAAATTACATTGCAGATACTCGTTGAATTTGAACTTTGAACGTTTCAGTTATCAATGAAGTTGATGAGTTAAACGTGTACATGTGTAAAAGAACGACGACAGATATGAAGCTTATACGACGAGTACGAATGACTCACGAATTTTCAATCAACGTTTGAAGTTTTATCAAAGGGAGAAAGCGGGAGAAAGACGATATGGGACGGAAGTGTTTCGCTTATCGGAACAGTCTCGAGAGTCGAGATATTACACTTGAAATGTATATAAAGTGCTATCGCATAATAAGAGATAACGAATGGATCATATATATTGAGGCGATGGTCGACGGGACATGATTAATCCAAATTTAAAATCGATTTTATCCTTATGAAATACCAATACTCTGCTCTTACGTTTCCAAAAAAAAAAACTTTTTGGAAACGTGTTGATATTAAGATTGAATAGGAGAATTTCGCGGATATTTTTTAAAAAATGTTTGGCACGTATTTGGGGGAGCAATGACATAAAAATTAAAAATGACCCTTTCCAAGGACCACTCTGATGCACACATATCTCGTAATCTTTTTTTCAGAATGTCAATATCGTCCATGTTTCGATAAAAATGTTTCGTCAATCTCAAATGGCATCGTGCAGTCAATTTTTTTTTCAAATCGCTGCAGTCAATGACTGTTGAATCACAATCCATCGATAACAGTGGATTACGACAAAGTACAAAAATCTAGGAGGGGAGTTATCTTCGTCGAGATTAGACGTGTGGCTATCGCTTCAACATTTGATAATTCCGATATTTCAAAGATTCAATTACAATGTGAAAGCCAGCGTGAAATAATAGAGTCCCGGTCATTGACACGTTGAGAAGAGGATCAATGACCTCTCTTCGTTGCATTTGAAATTTACCTTCGGTGCTATTTACGTAGATCGTTGTATATTCGCATCCGTTTAAATTTACTTCATGCCAAACGGGATATTTCGTCTGTCACAATGCCACAAGTGCGACGATATAGGTAAATCGAATTTTTTCAAATTTCATGTCACGGTTTATCCGTTGAATAAATAACGAGAACATTGGCCCGAAGAATCGTCGTCGAACGGAGAGCATTGTTCTCGGTTTTTATCGCACTCGGATTAGACTCGATGGAGTAAATCGTATTGCAGATTTCGTTACCGACCGAGTCTCACTGTAAATTGTTTCACTCCAGAAACTTTTAATAACTTCTCGGTAACACATTCACGGTTTTTCTACATCAATGGGAGTCCGGGTTGGTTCAAGTTCAACGATGTGTTACTTCGAAGAATCGCCTGCTGCCGCTCAGCCGGTAATACAAACTGTTAACCGTTGTTCTCGGTGGCGATTGATTTTTCGGATAAAAAACGAGAACGATCGACTGCACAATACCGAAACGCAGTCAACCGTTCTCGTTTTTTATTCGAAAGATCAATCGCCATCGAGAACAATGGTTTACAGTTTTCGTTACCGACCGAGCGCAATATCTTCGATTCTCAGCAGTTTCTTCTGTCGCATTATCGATAAATCGTTATTATCTTCTGCGTTAAAGGTATTTCAGCGGGCAAACATAACCTTCGTTGGTTTCTCGAAAAAATCAATTTCAGCTATGATTGAAAAATCATGAAATTTATATAATTTGACTGATGTTCCTGGCTCAAGTTCACAGTCAAAGTCTAAGGCTCTCATCGGTGAACTGGGGGAAGAACTAATTCAACGTTATTTCCTCTCGAACGGTCGAAGGTGATCATATTCGAGGTGACGAATATTTGTTCTCGAGCCGAAGGTTCAAACAGCAGAATTTTCAACAAGCTTCACAAACGCCGAATGTTTTTTTTTTTGAGTTAGCCCGAGGCGTTGTGGGTCCGTGACGGAAGGTCAGTGCGGAATAAAATGGTTCCGCCACTCGTCAGTCGCCTTCTGCCGTCTCGAAATTGTACGAAGGTCATGGGCGGCGACTGGGTGGCTCAACCTTCGTCGAATCCGGTCGAGTGCTTGGCACTTTTTTTCCCCCACAAATTTCCATTCCTCAGACTTTATTCCATCTTTACCGTCAAGATCATTCAACCTTGCTCCGAATCGAACCTTCTTTTTATCTTAATTATACATATATTGGCTCGCCGTAAGAAGAAAAACAAATTATTGTTCTTGTTTTTTAAGAACAAAAAAAAATAGTTAAAGCGTTTCACCCAATTTGTTTTCAATAAATTCTATGGACTTTTATAAATTCCATGCAAGACGATACAAGAAATTCGAATCAATCTGCTTATCCTTGCCACGATATATTTAATTACAATTATTAAAAAAATAATTCACTCACTTCCTTTCGATTCAACGATAAATCGTCGCCAATGTTAATGCCCGACTAGATTTATCATTTATGTATACCAGGGACACGAATGCGGAATGCCCGATTCGACAAAAAAATTCCATACTACGTACTTGAATAAAAAGGACAAAAGATGATAAAGAAAAGAACGATGATAATTCCACGTGGCCTCCGCGAATAATCTCTGGCGACACCGATAAAAGGAAACAAAAAAAAAAACAACAAATAGTCATATTATTATTTCTTCTCATGAGAAAAAACGAAAATAAAACGAAATCCTACTGCGAGCCCAAGAGAGATCTGCAATTGAAGAAATTAAAGTTACAATTATTATTATTATTATTATTATTATTATTATTATTATTATTATTATTAATTTTTATTTTTTATTTTCAAAGAAAAGTAATTCGAAGAAATTTTTTCTAAATTCTATCGTTTCTTATTTTATTTATTTTGCAAAATGATAAAAATTCGTAAATCCGTGCACGATTTTGCTCGATTAATATTTTTTGTGTATGTGTGTGTGTGTGTGTGTCGGTATCTCGGTACACAATGTCGCGCGAGAGTCTCGCACGAGCGTTTAAAATGACTCACAATCATCGAGGAAGCGCGTACGCTTGTTCACGACACGGTACGTGAGGTTGTGAATCTTTCGCTCGGTGTCCTCAAAGCCGTTGCGAGTGGCATTCTTATCGAAAATTATGATAATGATCGAGACGCTTTGGGTCCAAGCGTCCGAGAGCGGCTTACGTGCATGAACGCACATCACGATGTGCTTCGCAAGCATCTCGGAGACGATAAAACACATTAAATTCTCTTTCACAAACGCGTATCCCTATCACGAATACGAACCGTACCATTCACGGTCAACAGCGGATTGATTATACACACACAAAAAACTGTTTGATGTAAGGACATCTCGAGAAACGGATTAATTGCGTCAACGCTGAGAGAGTTTTTTTTCTCCGCTCGGAGTAATATCAAAATGCGACTCAAGAACGTATGGATGGATTGAAGAAATTTTTTTTTGTTTTTTTTTTTAGAATTCGGTTGCGTCACGACTAGCGACTTATCGATGGCGGAAGTTTCCAGTGAGAAGCTCGTGGTGATACGTTTCCAACGCGCACGCGTCTTTCGCAGCGATTGCATGTCGTGGAATTTCATGTGTAGAGAAACTGGGTGGTCCAAAAATTTTTTTAGCCAGATTTTGATGTCAACATGTTTGAAAATGTCCCAAAACATCCGGAAATTGCATTTGCAGAAAATGCCTGGTTGGATGTGTGTGTGTGCGTGTTTGTGTGTGTGCGTCAAAACATTTTTATTCTCAAAAAAATTTCTTCCCAAAACAACTCATCAACATGTTTGTTCACCACATTTTCCTAGTTTTTTTTTTTTAACTATTTTGAGTATAAATAAGTATAATGTTGCCACAGGATTACAATCGATTTGTCAATTTTGTAACCAAGATAAAAAACCCGAGGAAAGAAAGAACCCAAATAACTTAACCCTTAAACCCACAACAGGGGTCCTTTTCGACCCTTTCGGTTCTTTTGGTTACGTATCTCCATATTTCAATTAAAAAAACTACATGAAAAAAAAATTCTCTCCGTAATATTACAATTGGGACTTTAAGTTGAAGGTCGAGAGAACTTCCATGAATTTTTTCAGATTTTCTTAAAGCATCTTTACTGGTCAAAAAAACGCCAGATTCATCGGTCCACGAAAAATTTCAAAGCGATCTGAACTGAATAAAATTTTTTTCGAATTTCTTCAATTCTGTAAAGATCAAAATATTCCTAACTGTTCAGGCCAATTTGAATAAAAAATACAAAACATTTTTTTTTCAATTTGAAATTTTCGGTGTATATATAAGGCCTTAATTTATTGTTATGTTTATTTATAAATTTATTTATCTCACGAATGATGAAATTGCAGACAGATGGACGATGCCCCTGACGGATGTACTGGCGGTTCGTTACGGTGACGATTGGATACCCGTGACAAAATATAATTGCAACGAAAAAGAATGTCCAACGTCGGACAATCCTGCGGCCAACAATACGTCGTCCACGAGTTTTGTCATACATTACGCTGCAAAGGGACCCAAGAACAAATGGAGCCATCACAGCGTGACGATGAGCCACACGGATCCCCGACAAATCGCATCGTGGGTAAAAACCATAAAAAATTATCTATCCGGTGAGTGAGTGTACGTACGATAGTTCATATCAATTACGAACGAATGTCGCAACGAATAGTTGCAACATTTTTATAATTTTTTTTTTTTTTTTTTTTTTTAATTTTATTTCGAAAGGTTTTGTTTATTCTTTTGCACGTTAATTCACATGAGTTCGTCATGTGCGATGAAAATTATGTGTCTACAACGGTTGTCCGTATTTTTTCCAGTTTTTGGTTCCACTGGTTGGTGAAAAAGTTGGCGAGCAGCCTCCGGAAAGTCGAAGTATGAGTACTGAAAAATTTTCTGGGGGTGGATTCTCGTCTCTTGGATATTCTCGATTTACGTTTTTTTTTTTTTTTTCGTGTCTTAGTCGAAAAAAAATGCTGACCATAATAATACATTTGGATATAATTGTTTAATTTTTACGTAGCATCTTTGGATCTAAATTTGACTCAGTGATTTTCAAGGATCTAAATGTTCTTTTTTTTTGATAATTTTAGCGTCTCAAAGAAATTGGAATTAACATTCCAGTAAATTTAATACAAATTCGAATTTAATATAATATTAATTTAAATAGAATTTCCATTTGCAAATAGAATTCTCTTTCTAAAAAGAGGCAATTCAGTATAATTAATATGATATTAATTTTAATGAATTTACATTTGGAAATGATTATTAAATTTTCACGTACGATCGTTGAATCTAAATTTGACTCGATGATTCCGAGAGAAATAAGTTTTCCCTTTTCTTTCCAGATAATTTTACGATCACAAAGAACTCGGAAAAGAAATTGAATAATTGTACATTCCGATTGAATTAATATACATTTCAATTCAACATAATTAATATAATATCGATTTAAATGAATTTCCATTTGCAAATGATTATCCAATTGTTACGTACGATTTGTGCATCCAAATTTGACTCAATTTTACTCAAGGAACCGAGAATTCTTTTTCTTTATCGACAATTTCAGCAATCTCAAAAAAAATTTAAGAAAAATTTTCCCCAACATTTTTTGTTGAATCTAAAAGGCCTAAAAAAATGAATATAATTCTAATATTCCTAAAATTTTGTTTGAGTCAAATTGTTCCCAAAAGATTTTCATTACAATTATATTCAGAAAATTTCATTCAATTGAGAAATTCATGAAGATTTTAACGTTGAAAGGTCGTTAGCGAGACACACGAGCGTGTCGAGCAGAATTTCAATGGCTTTTCTAGACACGGAGAGTGCCATTTGTGCACTATGCATATCGCAATGTTGCTAAACCGCGTACTTCCTCTCGCGCTATTGAAAGCACTCGTACGACGGTGGCTGTGAGAGCCGAAGCAAAATACCAGCATCGGGGGCTCCTGCTTCTCCGTGTAATGACACGTTCACGCGTTTCGTAACATCCTCGCGTTCCTCTCTACCTACACGAATCTCCCACCAGCTACGACCGACAACGTTCATTATTAATAAATCGCGTGATGACCACAATTTTACCTATCCAACCGATATATCGCTGTTTTCACGTCCAAAAAAGTCATGGAAGAGAACAGAAATAACGTATCTTCTGTAATACATCTTCTACAATCTCTCACGTCATGAAAACACTCTCGTGGCTTTTCGATATATTCACAAAATCTTCATTGCGCAATTAATTCACATTTTTTCGAATGGCAAACTTTCGTTTGCTTCAAAATGCAAATTCTTTTCATTTCTCTTGCAAATCATTTATTTTTGCACACTGTCAATGATACACAAATAGAAGTAAAGTGTTCTGGCATTTGGAAAAAAATATATATATATTTTTGAAAATTCATAACGCTGAAAAAATATCAATTGGAAATTATTTAGTCCATTGTGGAATATATGTCAATGAATGACGACTGTTTTGGCATTCACAAAAAATATATATTTTTAATTTACAAAGCTGGAAATAGTTGATCGCAATTTTTGATATTTCCATTGTGAAGAATGCACGAATGAATGAAAAGTGTTCTGGGAATTAAAATATATACATTATGGTAGCTCGAAGAAAAAAAGTTTTTTGTCTTAAAAAATTGCACGAAAAATTTATTTTTTATATACAAAATAGTACGGACGACGCCAGGAATTCGTCTCGCTGATTGAAGCATCTTCGGCTGCTCCGTCGCGACGCACAGATGCATCTTACGGCCGGATAATCCAGCTTTCGTGAATTTGAAAAAAAAAATTAAAAAAAAAAAAAAAATTAAATATCGAGGACAACTGCTCGTGCAGCATATGCGAGTCGTGCGAGGTCGTGAAATAAGTAGGTCAGTTAGTTACCGCGAGTGACCTAATTCCCTATTCGACGTAATGTGCGATACCATCTGCGGATATATGTATATATATATATATATATATATATATATATAAATATTTTTTTTGTTCGTAAATCTCGTTTTTGCAATGCTAAACAAATTTTTTGTTTATATATATAATTTTTTCGTTTATATATATAAATAAACGATTCAGTCGCCAAATATGCTTTCACTTTTTTCGCCCCAAAATCGATACAACGTGTTAACCACATTATTGTCTACGAATAATTTTTTTTTCACCCTTTACATTCCAACGAAAAAGAAAGATAATACATCCGTACGACAATCATTGGCCACATATACCATTGAACAAACGGATTTGTGGATTTTTTTGTTGTTGTGTCTTCAATAATAATTAACAAATTATTTTAAAAAAAATAAAATTCACAATGAGTGCAGCACGACTGGAAAGTTACGTCGCAAAAAAAAGATACGATTTCGCAAATCGTTGCAATCTCGTGTCGCCTTTCCCTTTCTGCCGTGTGATTTAATCGCGATTACCGGTTTTTGCTTGATGCAAGAAAACCCGTTTCGCCGGTTGAGTTTGAATCTACGATGTGTGCACGTTGAGAATTAAAAAAAAAAAAAAACGAGATAACGAAAGAAACAAATAACAATAATAATGATAATAATAATAATAATGTGAATATGCGATTTGGTCGTTAATGGAAATGTTTTTGTGTATCGTTGCAGGTTTGACGCAACGACCGCGAAAGATAATGGTCTTCGTTAATCCGTTCGGTGGCAAGAAGAAGGGCATGAAGATTTGGGAGAAAGATGTGCAACCGTTGATGCATATAGCCGGAGTGGAAACGAAAATGGTTATGACCGAGAGGGCCGAACACATTCGCGACACGTTGCTGACCGCGGTTTTGGACGATGTTCAAGTGAGAAACGTTTTTTCGTTATCATTGTTTTTACAACGTCGATATTATTAATTTTTCGATGAAATATTCCTTTCATTATTCAATTAGTGATTGTTTAAATTCGAGTATTAGTTAATTGCACGATAATAATAATAATAATAATAATAATAATAATAATAATAATAATAATAATGATATAATTTTTGGTTTTTTTTTCTTTACTGTTTCATCAAATTATTCTAAATATTATAGTTTCATTGGGTATCTTCATCAAACATGAATCAAACATCAAACAGTAATCATACAATCGGACTTATTATTATTATTATTATTATTATTATTATTATTATTATTATTAGCGAACCGATGAACGATGATAACAACTGATAAACAATTTCAACACAGATTAAAATTTATTTGTGTTTATGTCTTGTAAAAAATGTACGAGTAGCCATACCCATTGACAATAGATTTATGTAAATAAAGACATTTTTGCCTGCTTAGGGACAACTCGAAAAAATAATTACCGAATTAGTCTGAAAATTCCATGTTATTCAAATGGGAAACAAAACGAGCTCACAGCCACGTCTTCTCATTGGACTACAGTGCTGGGGTTTCGCACATATTTTTATTCATTTATTTCGAACCTATCTAGGGGGCGCCCTTGTCGAAATTCGCTAACACTCCCATTAAAGACCACCTTCATGATATATATAATTTTTATTTTATATTTTGTTAAATCAGGCAGTCGTTTGTATCGGCGGTGACGGTACGTTCGCAGAGGTATTCAACGGTTTGGTACTGCGAGCAGCGAGGGATCAGCAACTCGATCTGAACGACAGCGAAGCACATTTTCCAACCCCAACGGTACCGGTCGGTGTTATACCGGGTGGCAGTACAAACACCGTGGCTTACAGTCTTCACGGTACAACGGACGTGGAAACCGCGGCTATACACATAATATTCGGTGACACTCAGGGTCTCGATCTGTCGTCGGTTCACAGCAATCGCACCTTGCTCAGATTGTACGCGAGTGTGTTGAGTTACGGTTATCTCGGTGACGTTGTCACGGACAGCGAAAAATTTCGTTGGATGGGTCCACAGAGATACGATTATTCGGGTTTCAAAAAAATAATCGCCAACAAGGGTTACAACGGTGAAATCGAATTGCTGTCCGATCCTTGTCATCCGGCGGCCAGTACCAGATGCATGCAACATTGCAATCGTTGTTTTCAACACATGGATCAGGCGGTACCCGATAAAGAAATTTCGAGTGAGCATGAAAAAAAAAAAAATTGTATTTTCGATTGATTTCGAGAATTTAATATTTTTTTTCTATATGTGAGACGATGAAGATATTAACCCCAACTTCGTGGCCATTATTCAATGGAAATACAATTTTTCAACATTATTTTTTTCATTTCAAAAGTACCATTTCCATTTTTCGTCTTTTAAAAATAAAAACACTCATGTGTTGGTTCTAAAAATTATATTCATTTGGTTGATCAAAAATGTGGTATTTTCGGTGTAAGAAAAAAATTGAGTAAAATCAAAACGTTTGATTTCATTTGAATATATTTAAAAAAAAATCTGCGTTTGGGTGAAAACGCAAATTTATCTTTAATTCAATTTGTTGTACATATTTTTTTTGTTTGTTTGTTTTGTTTGGTTATTTCGAGATATCTCAGACGATAAATGTTCGTACGACGTTTTGATGTTTGCGGGACAATGATAATTCTTATCGTTTACATGCAAACAATGACTTGTGATATGACGATGCATTGTTTCGTTGTCGCAGGGTGGCTCACGGTTCGGGGCAAATTTTTCATGGTTAACGGTGCTAATATATCTTGCGCCTGTTCGAGAAGTCCCCAAGGTTTCAGTCCTCACTGTCACATTGGTGACGGTTGCGTCGACGTTATACTCGTCCGACACACATCTTTATTCAACAACATTCGAATGCTGCTCAGACTCAGTAGCAAAGAAAAGAATCTGGTGATTATTATTCGTTGTTCGTCATTCGTCATTGAAAAATAATCAATGAGCTTTGCGGTAATTTTGATTTTTTTTTTCAAATTTCATTATTATTATTTTTTTTCAGTACGATTTGCCTTTCGTCGAAGTCTACAGAGCACGTGAATTCACATTCCGCGCGTTGCCCTCGTCGCCTTCGGCCACCGCAATTTCGTCGGCTCATTTGAAATCGTCTTTGAGCGTCTGGAATTGCGATGGGGAGACCATTGCCGACTCTAATGTTAAAATACGGTAATTCACGTTAAATTCGATGATAAAGAATGATATTTTTCGTCTCCTTCTTCTTCTTTTTCTTCTTCTTCTTCTTCTTCTTCTTCGTATTCAATAGAAATATCTTTAATCAGTGTTGAGTTTCGAGGAAATTATTTTCTTTTCAGATATTTCGATAACTAAACAAACAATAAATACAAATATGCAATTGAGGGTCAATAAAATGGGCTAATCGTGGATTTACCAATTTAGACCATGTTGTACATGTTAAGCCTTACAAATAGCTAAACTAATAATAATAAATTAACATCCAGTAATGTTAATTTATATATTTTTAATAATAATTGAAGTAGAATTCGACGATATTGGCGTGTGCTTGACTGAGTTTTTGTCAGTGAGACCTGTTTCAACTGTTTTAATCGTAACGATTCATAAAAAAACGATATTCCTCATTACTGTAATTCATTTATCGAGAACCAGTAAGTCGATTGATTTGAAACTCAGCGTAATCAATCGCTCGATCCTAAATCTCGATGATATAATATTCTCGAAATTTCCTGACACTCAGTTCCATTCGTTTTGCAACCATTATATCGTTTGCAGAACCTGTGTTTTCCTGAATTTCCAACTACTAAATTATCCAGTTAAAAATTCTGAAATAATTCTTATATTATTATTTTAGCAAGAACTATTCATTCCTCAAATTTTCAAGAATCACTGAAATTTTTTATATCCATCCAGTAATATTTTGATATTAAAAAATTATTGATTGTTTTTTTTTGTTTTTCTTCGTTCCAGGGTACACTGCCAATTGTTGAAGGTTTACACGAGAAAGGTTGAAGAATCTATCGAGGAGCCCAGTTGTTTCTGTTTATTGTGAGGTTGAAAGATGAGCCAGAAGAAAGAGAGGATGAACAAAAAAAGAGATTCGCTCCGTCGTGAGCGATCGACGATAGCTCTCGTTATCGGACACGAACCGAAACTATTTTATCGTAGAGTTCCTTCGGTCAATACTTGCCGCACGCTTGATACCTACGTGACAACGCGACGCGCACGTAATAGGCATCTTCGTGATTCGTGATAGAGCTTCGTCGCAGCGTCGACGAAACCACGAGAAGCTTCTCAGCATTTTTTGATACATAGTATTTAATAATAACCAAAAATAACGAACAAAAAAAAAAGTAATAATGGGCAAGGTGCGTTTTTCTGGGTTCTTGCGAGGCTCTCGTGGCTCGCAGAGTCCCGGATTCACGATAATCCGGTACTTAACGCGTTGAAAAGTTGAAAAACCGTTGATCCTCCGAAAGGTGCGTAAGACTCATTTTTTTTGTCGGTAATTTTTTTAGCGTATGGAATTAAAAAAAGAAAACAAACGAAAAAAAAAGGAATTCGAACAAAATAATTATATTCGAGAAAGCAACGAATTATTTTTGTTTGGGAGCGATCCACCGACGATCTGAAGAATATATAAATCAACGTTGTTTTAGTTGTTAATCGCGCTATTGTTACGAGCAATTTTGCAATGCGGTAGGAAAATTATTATCGAAAGATTTCGTCGATAAACGCTTTAGCGTCTCGATGCCGATTATTAAAAAAAAAATGAACGCAGAATTAATAATTATTTGTGACACGACACACGAAGCGCACGAGATCGATGTTGGCCGATAGTGGTGAACACTATTTTCATCTTACATTGATGGAAAAAATAGTTGGGCAGACATGGCATTTATGAAAATGCGTTGAAACGGGAATCTCCGAAAAATCAAAGGTTACATTTCGTTGAACGATGGATTATTTTTTTTTAATTTTTAATTTTTACTTCTTATTTTCAACCTTCTAGCGGATTTTGAAACTGTCGGTTTCTCAATCGACATATTTGCAAAATTTAATTGTCTCGAAATTTATTCGTTGATAACATTTTTTTTTATTATTGGTACGAATAAAAATGACGTTGATTGCGGAAAATCATGTTGATCGGTTTGGACGACGAAGGACGAAGACACGATTCCCGTGTAATTTTTTTTTGTAAGAGAAATCGATGTAGCCTATCGAGAAAATACAAAATAACTTTGGTTTCCCTTTCGATTATCAGTATTCGACGAAAAAAGCACTCGGCTGACTTTAAAAATGAAATTGCAATTTTTTAAGTATTTTTTCAGGCAATTGTTGAATCATTGTGTTCGGTTGGCTTCGTTTTCCCAATGTATTACCTTGAAAAACAGTGAGAATTTACTTTGATGAACGGAATAGGGATTTTTCGTTGGACAACTTACCGAAGTATGTAATTGTAATTACACAGGTTGTACACTTGCAAAAACTGCTGTAGCATAATGTTAATAATGACAAATGTATTCTATATATATAAATATATATATATTTTACTTACGGAATATTTACGGGAACCAAGGATGTGGTCGAATCATTGTGATAAATTATTACGAACGATATTATAATTGTGCATTGTCATCCGTGAAATTGAATCACCAACGTCGATTGGATGGAAAAAGCTGAGCATAATAAATTATACGAATTTAATTTCTAAAATTTGTTGCTGTTATTTTTTTTTCCCATCTTCGAGGGCCTGGGAATTGAAGTTTTTTTTCTGCATTCATTTTTCGAAAGAGTAAGTGCACAAAAGTGCGCAATTGAATTGCGATTGAGGGGGCTGAGTCACCTGAAAAATTGGAATATTTTTTTTTTCGTGACATGATCAATTCAAATTGAAAATCGATTTTACCTGCTCTATATGGCTTTGAAAAATTTTGAAAACATATCTAAATATAGGCATTTCATAAGGATAAAATAGATAAAAAATTTAGATTGATCATAACAAAAAAAAAAAATTTTTCTAATTTTTTAGGTGACTCAGCCCGCTTAACAAATTTTCAAAAAATTGACTGACTCTTTTTTTCACTTCTCATTGCAAGTGAATAAATGACAAATTGTAAGAAAAAATTATTCAAACATTTCCCGTTCACATAAAAACAACGAAATAAAAAAATTATTTCCCCTCGCTGTAGACTCGATTTATTTATCTGAAATGTTTATTACATTTCAGATTAGAAATATTTTCGTCGTGTCGATATTTTTTTATTTTTTCTTTACTCAAATAATATGAAAGACAGTTTGATGAATAATCGAAACAATAAATAAAAGTTGAAGATGTTATCTTCATTAATCGCGCCAAACTTTTTTTCCCCCAATTTTAACCTTTTATTTTCCTACCTTCCAAGTGTGATAAAGTCGAGAGCGTAAGGGTCGAGGTAAATGCAAAACAGACGTTCGGGCTAATTGGACTCTCCAATTATTTTCTGTATTAAGAATTTTAATAATCAATATTGTCGGATATATAATACATAATATTAATTGAGACAGTATGGACACAACGTATAATTGGCGCGGTAAGGTAACGGAGAATCCTCACCCCGGCAATAATTTTTGTTTCAACCTTCGTTACTCACCATCGTCGCTTGTCGTCGAATTCTTTTTTTGGTTTTCTTTTCTTTTTTTTTCTTTTTTTTTTTCACGGGACGAGGTTTCTCAGGAGGCTCATTATCGTTTCACATCACTCATCGCTATCACGGTTTTCGTTCATAATTATTTTTTTCTTCTTTACTTTTTTTCTTCCAATTCGTTTCTTCATTCGTTCTTCGGTCAATTTATCATTGATGAATTTTAATTTCACCAAAATTTCCGACCCTCCGCCACGATCACCTCTCTCTCTCGATCTCTCGGCCCTTCCCTCTTTTTTCCTTCCCATCGTTTTTTAAAAATTATTTTGCCACCTGCTTTCCCGGCGCATTATACTATTTAGTCTAATCCCTGATATATAACATGAACCACGTTCACAATCGTAAAAAAAGGATCGTGAGACGAAAATACATTATTTCGGACTGTCATGATCAACAAAATCCTTACACAGGTGTGTGTGTGTGTGTCTGTGTGTGTCTGTGTCGTTCGTTATTATTTATTTGTTTTTTTTTTGTTCGCTCATTGTTGAACTATGCGCATTGTTGTTCAACATTACCCATCGTACTTTAACTCATATTTTTTTTCAAATTTTCATTACGCTCATGTCAATTCAGTACGCTCTCGTCTTTTCGTGTTTTTTTTCATTCCTTTATTTTTTTATTTTCTTTCTTTTCGTTATTTATTTATCATTTTATTTCGCCGGTTCTCGATCGCCATTATCTACTTTGTACAACCCATGCTACACAATGTGCTATTTTTTTTTTCAATTTTATTTTATTTTTTTTATTTTTTATCATTTTTTTTTTCGCTCAATAAATATTCGATAAATATATCATTTTATATGTATATCATTATAATTATACAGTATTGCCGTATTAATATTAATAATAATCGCACTATTATCATCGTTGTTGTTTTTACCAATATCATTATCATTATTATTATTATTATTATTATTATTATTATTATTATTAATATTATTGTAGTCGTTGTTTTTATTTTTCCATCCCGCACTCACACTCTAATTTGTTTCGGGGTAATTTTTTTTTCGTCTTTTTTGTTGTCAAATGTTTGCCATTACGTTTTTTTCACTGACAAGTGGGGCGAACGGGGGAGGGGGCATAAATATTTTTCGCAGTGTAAACTATCGTGTAATAATTGCTACGTTAATTACGGGCTCCGCTTGTATAATATAAATTTATCATAGTTTACGAATTATCAGTCTCGCAACTGCTATAATTTACGCTCAATTCGTTTTTTTTTCTCATCTTTCTCGCTCATTATTCCTCGTTATAAAGCTCCTACTTAACTGTATATTTCACGTTTTAATAATTGTTGTATTTTTTTCCTTGTAGTTAATTAATTTTTTTACTCTGAATATTTTTTTTTCTGTTTTTTTTTTTCGTTTTCTTTTCAAATTCAATGAATGGCTTCGTTCGGGTTATCAGTCAACAGCCGCGCGGCTCAGTTATCAATGTAACTCGTCGAAATTCGTGAGGGTGACCACGGGTGTAAAAAAAAAAAAAAAGACAGTAATTTTTTCGTTTTTTAAAATTTTTTTCTCGTAGTTGTTGTTTCGTTTTTAATGATCTCACGTTTTACGCGTCTCGTCGAACACTTTGAGATGTCTATAACGCTAAAATATGTATATATACTCGACCGATCGACACAGCTACGTTCTCGTGTTTTTTTTTTTTTTTTTTTTTTTTTCATTTGTTATTATTCTAAAAAAAATTCATTTCACGTTTTTTCACGTGTCACGTTTTTTATTTGTTTTCCTCAAGTAGAAAAAAACCTTCGACCGCTTGGAAAGATCGAAAGAAAAAAAAGAAAACAAAAAAAAACAAAACGAAATTATTCGTCCGTTCTCTAAAGTTTTTTTTTCCGTCTGTCAGGACGCGCGAACGGTATTTGGTTGTTGCTGTTGGTTTTCTTTTTCTTTTTCTTTTTTTTTCTTTTTATTAATAATGCACTTTCGGTTCAAGGCAGCTCGAGACACGCTGTACAAGGGGTTTCTCGTTACCCGATGGACTCTATTCGCGAAAAAATGTTATTCATCATTCTCTCTCTCTCTCTCTCTCGCTCTCTCTCAATCTATCCTATTATCTCTCTCTCTCTCGCTTTCGCGTTCAATCAGCAAAATAAAATAATAGTTGAGCGACTGTTTAAAAAAATAAAACAAATATTCCACAATCATTCTTCGAGTCTATACACGACGGTTTATTTTTTTTTTTTGTTTTTCTTTTTCTTTAATTTAAGTTTTCGCGCACCCCTCGTATCTCTCGGTAATTAATTTAGCCTGCAAATTTATTTTTTCTACACGCACTAGCTTATTTCACGTAATCCACGTCATTCTAAACTACAAAATTCTTTCTTTCTTATAGTTAACAACTATTGTCTATCGATTCTACATATCTAATTGCACCGATCTACACCATTTGGCTGTCTCTCTCTCGATAACTCACTAAACAGCTATATTCGCTTTCTCGATCACAATACGTTTTTTTTTTCTTGTAATTCGACGTCCAAGTGAAAGATCCGCATCTATCGGGCGAAAAACGGTTAAACGAATTTTTCTCACATTTTCCACAGTTTGTTCTTTTTTGTTTTTTTATCTAATCTCTAACATCCAAACGATAACGAAAAATAAAAGTAATATAGCGATAACGAAGAATTTATACGGTACACTGTCCCGGGCCACCCTGTTTTGATTTTTTTTTTAAATTTATCTTTTTCTGTCGCGTGACGAAGACTGACGAGTGCATTTAACATTGACATTGATCATCGTTTTATTATCATCATATTAATATATATAGTTAAATTTTCCGTAGAAAAAAAAACATGGTTTACAACGAACTCAGCTATCTTACCGCAGTTTCTGTGTGTTTATTTTATTTTATTTTATTTTTTTTTTTAATTTCGTTATTTGTTTCAATTGGCATCAAATTTTTATTGCTCAACGCACCCTAATCCTACGTTTTCCTGTCTTCCTGCTATTTCGTATAATCATATATAGATATATAATTCTTCAAGCCAATGGGACTTTTCACAATCACGCACATTCGAAAATTATTCGTGACTTATTATTATTATTATTATTATTATTATTATTATTAATATTAATTTTTTTTCGTGTGTCTCGTACTGTGCGTTGTACCGCATTACTATTTATCATCAAATATACTTCAGCACTTTCGTTATTATATATTTACATTGTTTCATACCTTCTCACTACAGCGAGTAGCATTTTATTATTATTATTATTTTTTCACTTTAAATTAATTTTTTTTAATGCGTTAGTTGCATCGGTAATCGTTGGGTCGACGTTAGTAGTTCAGCAGTAGCTTTAGTCGCGCAATTGTTTATCATTTAGGAGCGTTAATAGTAGATTATTATTATCATTATCATTATTATTAATAGTAGTGGTAGTATTGGTGTGGTGACCATTGTTTAGTAGTTCGCGTAAATCGATAATGCATTAGCAATTAACAATATGTAATAATTGGTTGTAATTATTAATCGGTAATCGGTATAGGTGATGGTGTTTAGTGGCGGCGGCGTCGGCGTTATTGCTGACAATTTTTCCAATCGTCATAAATTATCGCATAATATCATTTCGTAGCAATGATAATAATAATAATAATATTACAGTGTAATTTTAGTACTAGAATTAGTAGTTAAGGAGCAGCATTCATTTTTTTCCACATTTGAAACGAAAAAAAATGTTGTTAACGAAAAAAAAAAAAAAAAAAAATATTGCCCATAGTGTTGAAAATTGGAATTGAAAATTATTTGAGAAATACGTCGTTAAGGACAAGGGCTGGAACGGGAGACGTCGAAGGATGATAATCGATTCGGGAATTAACAAAAATATTATCAATGGTAATTAAATGGAAAAAATAAAAAATAAAAAATAATAAACGAACAAACGTAAACGTAATCGAATGAAACGATCAATGTCTTATTTTGATCAACAACAAAATATTTTCGCAAATAAATCGTTCATCGGTTAATATAACAAACCAAGCTGCCGAAGATTTAATAAAACCATATACAGTATACAGATTTAATAATAATAATAATAATAATAATAATAATAATAATAATAATAATAATAATAATAATAACGATAATTCTCAGGATTTCACGTAAACAATAAAATCTCGTGTTAAATAAAAATACCACTGTCAATAAATCATTTTATCTCAACGATATTCATCATTATCATTATAAAACTCGTGTTCCAATAAATAAATTAATCGTCATTGAACGTGGTGTGTAGGAGGGTGGGGTTCATTGATCGTGAGGGGTAGCAGGAGGAACGGATTTTTCTAATCGTAGACGGACGATATACAATTCATTAGCTAACAGCCTTGGCGATATATATATATTCATATATTCATATATTATTAGGACGAGCAACCTTTCAAGCTTATCTAATAAAAAACAATAATTATAATAATAATAACAACAACAATAATAATAATAATGATAATAATAACAAACACGAAACTTCCAAATTTTTTCCATTCTCCTCAGCGAGTACAATTAAAGCGTTTACTCGGAGGGGAAGCTCTTCGTGTGTGTGTGTGTGTTGCATCTCAGGCGTTTATAGGAAGTACGAATTGGACAACGGTTCTCCTATTCGCAATATATATATATCGTTGTTCTCACTCCGTCCCAGGCGTTTTCTTTTCGATAATAATAATAATAATAATAATATTTTAAATAATAATAATCATAATTATAATAAGAATAATAATATTTTCAAAAATAATAATAATAATAATAATAATAATAATATAGTACAATAATCATAGCTGCCAAAAGTGGCAGCTGACCAATTCTTTCGGTGGTTTCTACTGCTTCATTCGTCTATCATCGTTTTTGGCTCTTTCATGTTTCAATTCTCACTCGCACGGTTCGTAATGTAACTTCAATAATATTCAATTCGTTCCATTTTCTCGGAAATTTTCTTTAAAATTACATTTCTCTCCTCATCATCGTCGTCGTTCTAAATTTTGTATTATTATTTTTTTTTTCTAGTTAGCAGCCTCCGGTGACTAGTTCGCACTAGTCCGTACTAGTGTATTTTAAGCACTAGCCTGAGCATTGGGCGTATCGAGTATCAAACAAATGTATTATTTTTATTTTTTGTAATTCCATCGTCGTTTCGGCATTAATAAATCCTCCTGCATCAAATTCCATGATAAACACGGTTTCTTTTTTTCGTTTTTATTTATGGTTTTTGAATTTTTTTTTCATCATTTTCTTTCGATTTTTTTATTCTTTCTACGACCTCTCGGTGTGCCTGGCCTTTCTATCGACCAACATTTTTCTTCTTTTTTTTTTCATCTTCTTCTCATTACTTTTTTTTCGCAACTTTTTTCGCATCATTTTCCATCGAGGTCATCTAGTAACAAACGCTTATCAATAATCAAGGCAATAACTCGTTTCTTATTTTCTTCTTTTTTTTCATCGTAGGCCCGTGCATTATTTTCCCTGGTTTCAAAAATTATCATTATTATTAATTTATTTTTTTTCCGTTCCGCGACTCTACGAATCGGTTAGTCTAGGGAAAGAGGAGGGGTGAGGGGGGATTTTTAGAAATCTCGAACGCGATCGATGCCGAGACCGTCGTTGTTGCGTCTCGCGACAACTGGAAGACCTTCTACGTGTAATTCATTGAAAAAAGAAGAAAAAAAAAAAATCAAGACGTTCGTGAACGTTGGAGAGGGACGAAAAATTCTCTACAGGACCAATAACTCACGAAGAATCGTTACGAGTCGGGTTATCCGGATTATTTAGTTTTCTCACTCACGAATTTGCGCGTAAACAAATTGAACGCTTTTTTTTTTGAGCACACGATAGGAAGATCGAAAACTTCCGTTTGATCCTATACATATATATCTATATGCATGTATATATATATATTTTTCTTTTTCGATCGTTATTCTTCAGTTTTTCTATTTATTATTTTTCTTTCCGGTTTATTTTTTATTTTTTTTATTTTTTAAGTATCCGAGCACATGACTTCCTCCCGTGTCAACGAGCCAACCCCAATGGTAGAATCGTTCGTACGGAGAGTATGTTTTTAGTTGGCGCGCACCAAATGGTCGCCGATCTCTCGAGTTTGGCTGGATTCACGTGTAAAATCGTGATTTACGTTTCTATCGATCGTCCCATCGACGAATACAAACGACAGATCTTT
Organism: Diplazon laetatorius; assembly: GCA_963662125.1. NCBI lineage: Eukaryota > Metazoa > Arthropoda > Insecta > Hymenoptera > Ichneumonidae > Diplazon > Diplazon laetatorius. Next base: position 3,763,024 of record OY759156.1, read on the forward strand.
CAGATTACGGTCGAACAGTTGACGGTGTCACGGGGGAGATTTTGGCTGACCATTTTTGTCCTGCATCACTTGTTGTTGTTGTTGTTGTTGTTGTTGTTGCTGTTGCTGATGTTGTTGTTGTTGCTGTTGCTGCTGCTGTTGTTGTTGTTGTTGTTGCTGTTGCTGTTGCTGTTGTTGTTGCTGTTGCTGTTGCTGTTGCTGTTGCTGTTGCTGTTGCTGTTGCTGTTGCTGTTGCTGTTGCTGTTGTTGTTGCTGTTGCTGTTGCTGCTGCTGTTGCTGTTGTTGTTGCTGTTGCTGTTGCTGTTGCTGTTGTTGTTGTTGTTGTTGTTGTTGTTGTTGTTGTTGTTGTTGTTGTTGTTGTTGTTGTTGTTGTTGCTGTTGCTGTTGTTGTTGCTGCTGCTGTTGCTGTTGCTGTTGTTGTTGTTGTTGTTGTTGTTGTTGCTGTTGTTGTTGTTGTTGTTGTTGTTGTTGTTGTTGATGATGGTGCGACGTTTGATCCTGGGAAACCCCGAGCTCGTTGCCCATCATACCCCCGGACCCGCCTTTGTCCACGACGTTGGACGTGTGCACGGGATGGAAGTATCGTTCTGAAAGTAGTAAACTGATTTTTAATTCTACGCGATGGTTCTTGGCCAGGATGGAGATGTCGTCGTGTATGGAGATGGTGGTTGTTTTTCTTTTATTTTTTTGCGTTTTGCTTTCTCATAAAGTAAGCTATGTGATGGTGGGAATTTTTTTTTCCTTCTTGTAGAGTAAAAAAAACAAAAAGCTGCAATTTGAAACTTGCAGCTTGCTGTTGTTGTTGTTTTTTTTTTTGTGGGTGATATAGATCGAAATAAGTAATAAGTAATATAAGTAATATAAAAGAAGTAGAAAAAAAAGTAATAAGAAATATAAATCGAATAAATAAGATCGAAAATAGTTAAATGATTTTTAATTATCAGTGATGATTGTTGGCTGGGATAAAAATGTCGTCGTGGATGGAAATTGTGGTGTTTATTTTATTTTATTTTATTTTTTTTCGGTGGGATAACAAGATCGACAATGGGAATGTGTTATCGCGGATGGAAGAACTCACCCTCGTCCATGGGTGAAGGTGGTTCGCCAGGCGTTCCGGCGATTATAGGAGCGATCATGTTGTAATCGTCCTCGAGATTGATGAACGGTGCTGTGTTCCAACGTGGTGGAACGTTCGAGACGCTACGCTGGGTAGCCACCGGTCTCGTTACCGAAACCGGTGACGAGAAGAGGGACAGATTCGTGGGCGAGATCACACCCGACATCGAGCTTATCGTCGGATACGTGAATATTTGCTGGGAATAACGAGAAAGAGAGAGAGAGAGAGAGAGAGAGATGGAAAAAAATTAGAAGAGTGAATCAATATCACAATTTTTTTGGTTCAACATTTTTTTTACCAATTGTTTGTTTGTTTGTTTTTTTTTTTCCCAAAGCATAATCTTTGAGGAATTATTTTTGACAACATTTTTGAGAACATTGTTTTGTCCAATTTAAACGTACCACTTTCATTTTTCGACATCGATCAAAAATCTTGAGTTCGAACTTCAAAATAAATAATTACTTTTTTTTCAAGGTCCATAAAAGCTCTATTTTTTTTCTCAAAAATACAATATCTCAAGGGTAAAACGGTGTTAGATTTTTTTTACCATATAAACAAAAATTAAATTTTTCACGAATGTTTTTTCTTTTGTAAAAAAATTCAGTCATTTCGTAAATTTTGTTTCTCATCGTATTTTGACTTCTTAAAAATCTCAAATAGAAGACAACAACTTAGATTATTGAGGAAACATGTTAAATTGAAGTTTGGCGCGAGATTTGAGTCGACAAATTATTCAAAGACTTGAAAAAAAAAAAAATAAAAATAAATAAATAAATCAATTGGCATAAAAAACGAAGCGAAAAATCCGTGATTGAAGAAAAAAAAACAAAAATGCATACCTGTCCAGGCTGCGAGTGAAAGTGTGCGAAGGTGTATTCCCGGCTGGTGTGAGGAGCGGCTACGAGTATCCGCGTCGGACTTTTTCGTCCTCCGGGATCGACGGAGCTTTGACAACCGGAACTGACGAGACCGGCAGCCGCCGCGGCCGCGGCCATGTGTTGCTGCTGTTGCTGCTGTTGCTGTTGCTGTTGCTGCTGCTGCTGCTGTTGATCCTGACTGCCCGGACCTCCGAGGTCCGACGGATCCGTGGGCGAGGCCGAGGACGTCGGCGGCGAACCGGCGCTCGTCGCCGTGAGCTCGCCGGTCGACCGTATGATCGCCACGGGCCTGGCCATAGGCGCGGGCGGGGGTGGCGGTAGCATCGAGCTCGGATAATACTGTGAGAACTTTTGCACCCCAGCGCGTTGTCCGGCGATTTGTGCCTGCAAAATCGCATACCACCGATCATCGATCGACCCACGTGCGCCCGATCCATCCACCCCGGGCACTCTTGCTATGCTCTGATAACAATTTTTACCGTCTATTTTGTTTTTTTTTTTTTTTTCGATAATTTATTTTCAAATTTTATTATCATCGATTGAATGTTATTATCATCAATTGAATCGTCAAATTAATTACAATTTTTAATAATCGAATCAATAAATCATAAAAATTGTATTATTATCAAATTAATTGATTGTCGTTAAATTGTTGTTTCAACGATCGCTATCGACGAAAATTATCGTGCGAAACTTGTGGAAATGACGAAGAAGATGAAAAAGAAGAAGAAGAAGAAGAAAGCAGAAAAAACGGATTTTCGAACTTGTCAACTTAATTTATTTATTTATTTATTTATTTATTTATTTATTTTTTTTTTTTTGGCTCAGCCTAGGGTGACTGGAACACGGGGGTTGCAGGTCGGCCTAAGCCGCGTCGAGTGTCGCGCTTGCCGTCGCGTACCACGTACAACAGGAAATGGGTGTTATCGTTTAGGTTGACGTATTTTAACATAATTTATTTTTTCACACGTGACGATTATGTAATTATGAAAAATGTATGATCATGAAAAATATCCGCATCGATTGTTAATGATTTTCCGACGGTGATACGAAAAAAAAAACAAATGTTGAAGTATTGATTGAAATTGAATTGATTTCATGACGATCTTCAAATTGTATCGAATTGTATTTTCAAATATTCAAAATGGTATCAAGATCAAATCGAAATTTTCAATATTCAATGTTTCAAAGAGCTTTTATTTCATGCGGAGGACCTTTTTTATTTTCAAAAGTTGCGAAATCCTAAATTTAATTAGTATTTCAGTAAATTAAAAACTCGAATCCGTTCGCTGAAGGATTAAATAAATAAATGAAATAAATAAAATAAATAAATTCCTCATAATTATCACAATTAATCTCACTGATTGAAAATCAATTAATTGAATAATTCAAAGAAATAAATAAATAAATCTACAGGATGCATAGAGGACGATTAAAATAATAATAATAATAATAATAATAATAAATAATAATAATAATAAAGGATTGCGACGGCGATAGCGCGACACTCGAGCGTTTCTTGCGGGGCCCGTAAGCTACCTGGGGTAGTTGCTGAGTGTTCTCGGCCTCCTGGCAAACGAAAGTAACGAAATCCGAGAGGGTGTCGTGACCGTTTTCCGGATACTTGACGACCCCCGCCGATACGGGATGTTCCGGTTGGTAGTAAGCCAGTCCGGACATACTCTGACCGGAACCGCTGGCCAGTCCCTCGTGCGGCGAATGAAGACCTGTAACAATACCATGACGAAATTATCCGCCAAAATATCGAGCCAACAACCGCCGCTCTCTTCGACCACTCAACCAATCCAATCCTTTTTTTTTCTGTTTTTTTTTCTTTTTTTTTTTTCGTCAAACAAAATTTACGACGCCGCCACGGAAAAACAATTTATAATTGTTTACCTGCCGAATCAATTAATTAAACGTACGAAAATCAACGAAAAATAAATAAATGAATCAGTAATTATAATAATAATGATAACAGTAGAAGTTAATAAATTAACATTTACTTTCCTAAACCTAATAATAATGTCTGTAAAGTCTTGTCAACGGCATCGCCGACGAATTCAAAGATATTGAAAATAATAATAATTAAATAATTTTTTTTTTTTTTTTTTTTTTTATTAATTTGGTTAGCAAGGTGGTGGTGGTTAATGTGGTAATAGCGTTCCGGCGATTTTGGCAATTGATTTTCGAGATGGAATCAGATACTTATGTTACTATCAATTATTTTTATGTATATATATGTATATATTTATGGATATTGCATATGATATGCAAGGCACTTCCAAGCGTGAGGCTGGGCTTGCTGAAATATTCATCCATGTACGTTATATGTATGCTGTGACATGTACATACATATATTTACATATATATGGTGCAACAACAAACATCAAACAGCAATGTAACAACGATTAAACAACACATCGAGAAAAAAAAAAAAAAACAAAACAAAAAAACATCAATTATAACGACAACAATCAACATCAACAATGATCATTAATATGGTCCTATACATATAAATATATTTACATATATATATATGCATGGATATCAATTAACACCAACATCGCAACAACGATACATATATATACATATGCAATACGCACGTGCGATTTTTTGACGTTATCGTAGTATGCTTTTTTTCTTTAATTAAAAAAATGTTTTTTAATGCATAATTTTTTTTTTTTTTTTTTTTACACGTCAACGTATATAAGCACGTTTAGTATATTATACATTTATATAGGTATGAAGAATATATAGAGATGGTAGACATTACGGAGCATCAAATCAGTTTAATTGCAAGGTTATTTTTTTTTTTTTGAGTTTTAATTTTTTTTTTTCAAATAAATAACAAAAACGAATTGTAATTCCGCATCCAGCATACGACATACCCAGAGCATTGGCCGTGTACAGTGAAAGTGAGATATTTCAAACGATAATAATGATGAATAATCATAATGTGAACGATAATAATCATGAAGACGATAACGATGATACAAATGGATGGTGCAGACAGTTCACGGCTTGGGGCGAGATATCACATACAATTTGTGTCTATCCCGAAGCAGCCGGTAGGACGGATGTGACAGTGATTGGCCATGTGGATATCCGTGATCACAAATAAAATTTTCCATTACGATAGCGTTGATTCGGCTACTACAATCGAATTGACAATCGACCAATCACCTTCATCCTACAACTCACTCTGCTAACTGACCTCCATTTTTATTTCATCGCGTTGCACATTGTTATTGCGCGTTTGACGTTAGTCGTCGATCAACAATTCATGATCAAAATCGATTTTTCGTACATTTATTTTTCATTGCGAGAAATGTTTCGAAATATTTTTCTAAATTTTGATGATGAAGAAAAATTACAAAATACGAACTCTGAAATTATGACCTTGATTGTCATTGACTTAGATTTATTGAATTGAATTTATTACAATTAATTTGGCAGCCTGACATTATACGTATATGAATATATTTATGTATATTGTGATGTGTGAACAAAAAGACATATATATATATATATAATAAATATATGTTATTCGATAAACCTCATTATTATTCAGTTCACGTTTTATAAAAGTAAAACTCGTATTGTGGAGCTGTCAAATTTCGATTTTGATCATGAAACGCTGATCGTTAAGAAATTTGCCTGTGAAATTATAATTCAATGAATAATAAACATATGCGCATATAATAATGCGGTGAGGTAATATTAAAGTGGGTGTACGACATCAAGACAGGGGTTGGTGGGGGTTGGTGAACGGGCAGAGACAGACAGACATATATAAAACGATCAACAAACATAGATAGATAACACATACACATATATATATATAAATAAATATATATGTATGTGTGTGTATATACAGACAGACGAACGGACAGACAGAGACATTACAGTGACACAAGTGAAACAGTGACAGCGAGATAGACAAAAAACACAGCTAGCTTACCGGGCGTAGGGCGTTGGTAGGAGTGAGATAAAAAAGATAGCTAATATGCTGCAGTTGTTAGCAAGATATATATAAATCATTTTTTCTTTTAAAATTTTTTTAAAAATTAAAAAAAAAAAAATTAGCCCGTCCGTCTGTCCGTGCGTTTCGCCAACCCCCATTAGATTGTTTTTTTTTTTTCGTTCTTTCAAATTTGTCATTATTTTTCTCGCCACGTTGCACTATTGATTCACACTTTTTTTTCAATCTAGACGCAAAACGACGAGAGTTTTTGTCGATTTTCATGACGATTTTTTAACCCGTTGCGGTCACTCGGGGTCAGCTGGACCCCAGGCCAACTTCATGGCCATTGTGCAATAAAAATACTATTTTTCAACATTATTTCGTCCATTTCGACGTCCCACTTTCATTTTTCGACATCGACCAAAAGTCTCGAGTTTCAAACTTCAAAATAAATATAATTCTTTCAAAGTCCATGAAAGCTCTATTTTTTTCATAAAAATATAATATCTCAAGAGTAAAACGGCGTAAGATTTTTTACCATATGGCAAAAATTAAATTTTTCACGAATGTTTTTGTAAAAAAAGTCAGATTTCGTTGATATTTTTTTCTCATCGTGTTTCGACTACTTCAAAATCGAATGGGAGACAACGACTATCAGATTATTTGAAAAACATGTTAAATTGAAGTTTGGCGCAAGATTTGAGTCGACACGTTGAAAAGAATGCAGATGGATTCGGTTTTTGTAAGTGGGATTCGCTGGACCCCATGTGACCGATATGTTATTGTTTGGAGGTGTGACCTCAACGGGTTAATTAACTTAATCGATTTGGGGAAATCGCGTTCTTGATGTGCATGCATACATATATATGAATATATGTATATTATATATATACATATGTATGTATGTAACGGGTGATTCCAAGCCGATCGACTTGACGGACAGACGATCCAGACGGACAGGCAAACGGAATGTACGTTGAGAGTCTCGTTACTCTGTGTCAATTTTATTGTCGCATCGACTATTGCGATGGGGATTGTATCTTCGTACAATTTTTTTTATTTTTCTTTTTGCAGTCCCTCGGTGGACCTTTACGTACCCATACGTGCGCGCGCACACACACACACACATACACGAATGCACCATCTTCTTCCTGCACTGATGAGAACGGACATCCTTCACCTCATTAACCCTATCACTCGTACTTTTTTCGTTGATACTTTTATTATTATCATACCTACCCTTTGAAACTTAATTTGGATTTTCATTTTATTTCCGGGTGTGTCTCCAATTTTTGAATCTTCAATGTTACGAAGGCTTATAAGTTCCACGTTTTCTCATTCGAATTGTAATTTTCCGAAAATCCAAATCTCCGAATGTGTGAAAATACGAAACTTCGAGACGCACCCGTATTTTCAATCGAGGTGCGCGCCAGAAGTTTGTTTAAAATTGCTTTTTTTAAAGAGAGATGTTTTTTTTTTGTCGGGCTTCTTTTTTTTATGGACCAACGTGCCAGAGATCTGCGCCGGTATTGGGGCATAATTGTTGTTGATATTTGTTTTTGTTGTTTTTTTTTTTTTTTCATAATGCTATCGGTGGGGATGTTATCGACGAGGATACTCCTCTGAATAGTTTTATACATATATGTTGGGCACGGAAATCAAGTTTTTTATAACATCGCGCGTAGCTGAAAGTTACTGGAGTAACTTCGATTTTAGGACGTTTCGGTTCTTAAGGTTCAGGTTAGGTAAGGTTAGGTTAGTTTAGATTTTTTAATTCTTTCAAATGATACAAAGAAACATTACAAATATATGTAGAACGCGAAAACGTTGTCTTGCAATGTTCTAGGATCATTAAAAGGAAATTAAAAAAAACTAAACTAACCCGACTCGCCCTAACCCTCGAGAACCCCTTAATTTCCAAAATTTCTCTGCTTTGACGGAGACCGTTGTATGATAGAAATTGAGATTCAACAACAGTCGACAAAGGAACATTATCGAATCTGCGAATTCGATTGGAAATTTTCGAAAGAAAAAGAAGATGCTTAACGTCGATTTATTCCGTGACGTAGTTCAAACGTCGGTTTTATATATTTATATCGCGCCAACAATCGTGCACACAGCTGCAGGCGGCTAGTTAGGCACACTTAATGCAACATCGACATCATATATAAAGGGATATATATATATAGATTATAGATATACATTAGGGTGGTCCTCATTGTGGTTTAATTTTTTAAATTCCGCGCTCCCACCGGATAGTATGATGAAAAATGGATTTTTCAAAATATCCTCAAAATGCCAGGTCCCTATCTTCATTTTTGACCCTGCCGAAAGCCCCCCGAAGCTTGCTATTTTCAGTAACACGGTGTTTTTCATATTTCCGAATTTTCTTTCATTATGACTGCAGTTCTACATTGTAAATAATACTGTAGATTATAAATAATGATTTCTTTCGAATCATTCTACATTGAAATTTGTTTTTCTTTTCTATTTCAACTGACGCAAACAAAAAAAAAAATTTCGCGTCAGTGAAAATAGGAAAAAACCCTATTTTCAATGTACAATTGTATAATGACTGGAAAGAGATAATTCTTTACAATCTACAATATAATCACACAGTGCAGAACTTCGGTCATAATAGGAAAAATTCTGACATATGAAAAACACTGTGTTATTCAAATGTCAAACTACGGGAGGCTCGCGGCAGGATCAAGAATTGCCAAAAGGACCTCAATCTTTGAGGATACTTTTTCAAACCAATTTCGAACCGTATTATCTTCCGGGAGGGCCAAACGAAGAAAAAAAGCTAAAACGCGGACCATCCTAGCATATACATAAACATGTAAGTACTTCGTGATTTAAATTTGAAGTTCGAGGGGTTGTTTGTGGTGGTGATGATAGTGGTCGGTGGCAGTGGTGTCGCTGACGAGGGCAATCGAATTCGTCGAATCGCAATCGGACGTCAGGCGTAACTCCTGGTGGTCATGATCGCATGCGAATATCATTTTCGAAGGACACATTATGTTTCACGAACAATAGGAACCTTTTTTTTTACGTTTAAAAAATTTTGGAGAAAAAATTACCAATGTTTAAACTGTATTTTCATATAAGAATCTTGTGATATATGTTTTTTTTTTTAATTTGCAATAGTGTTTGAACGGTAGAGAGATAGTATATGTAATACGATATATGTATATATATAGAGAGAGAGAAAGAGACGTGACATGAGACAAGCAAACGCTAACGTTCCAGGACACAATGCCATATATAAGTGGTGGACCAATTTCGTTATATATATATATATGTGTATATATATATAAAATATGTATATTTATAGAGAGACATTAAGAGACAAAAAGTGCAGCACAACTAACAACGGTATACCATATCAAGAGCCATGACGAGCGCCCGGGAATTAATTTTTCAGTTCAATTGTTCATTTTATTATTATTGTTATTATTGCATGTATTTTTTTTTCATAATCAGATTGGTTATTTCCTCTTCTTCTTTTTGAACGATTGTTTCAAGCACGTTGTGATTAGAGGCCCGTCACGACGGCGCGTTCTCGATACACGTATAAATATATCAACATACGTAATACACACATTTATATTATATATATATATATATATTTGAATATTTAGAAAATGAGACAAAAAGTGCTGCTAAGGGGGGCGGGGAAAATAGTACACACATAGTATGTATAATATTGTACAGTGACGATGCAGTGACACAGTTTGAGTCGTGCTCGCGACTCGGTTTCACGACGATAATGTGTCGTCTCGCTCGAACGGATTGCACATCGATGCATCGTTGCTAAAAATAATACAAATTTTCAATATCCCAATTGAAAAAAAAAACAAAAAAAAAAATTGCTTTTTTTATGAGACAACAAAACGAATGGACCAGCATGGTAGTGAAATTGAAATAAGATTCTAAAACAATAATCTACAATGATTAAAGAATTTCCATTATTAAACTTAGATTAAATTTTCCTTTTTTTATTTGGATTAATTTCGTTTTCCGTTTCTGTTCGATTGACTTGGAAATAGTCTTCCGTTTCGATTGAATGACTCGACATTAGTTGGAAAAATTATTTGAAAAAAATTAATCAATTTCCCATTCTAGTATACGCATTTTTAAATAGTCAGTAGAATAGTCAAATGCAAGTCAGACATCGGTGTGAAATCCGTCGCTCTCGGTTTCACGATACATTAACGTTTAATTCATTAACATACATATATACATAGAGGTACGATAGCATGTAAGTACGTGGCGGTTGTGAGTGTGCGCGCGCGCGAGCGAGAGAGAGAGAGTGTGTGTGTGTGTGTGAGAGCATACAAAAACCACGACGCACATATACATGTACGTACATACGTATATTGATATATGTTAAGTATATATGTGTATATATATATATATGTGAACACATATATAAACATGATGGTATATATAGTGTGTCTATACTAGGGTGGTCCTTAATGGGGGTGTTGACGAATTTCGACAAGTGCACCCCCCAGATAGGTTCGAAATAAATAAATAAAAATATGTGCAAAACCCCAGCACTGTAGTCCAATGAGAAGACGTGGCTGTAAGCTCGTTTTGTTTCCCATTTGAATAACATAGGATTTTCAGACTAATTCGGTAATTATTCTTTCGAGTTGTCCCTGAGCACGCAAAAAATTCTTCATTCACATGAATCTATTGCTAATGGGTATAACTACTTGCACATTTTTTTACAAGACCTTATCTGTATATCATCGATAACGGCGAACCGATGACGATGATAACAACGGATAAACAATTTCAACACAAATTGAAATTTATTTGAGTTTATGCCTTGTAAAAAAATTTACGAGTAGTTATATCCATTAACAATAGATGTATGTGAATAAAGAATTTTTCGCGTGCTTAGGGACAACTCGAAAAAATAATTACCGAATTAGTCTGAAAATCCCATGTTATTCAAATGGGAAACAAAACGAGCTTACAGCCACGTCTTCTCATTGGACTACAGTGCTGGGGTTTCGCACATATTTTTGTTCATTTATCTTCCATCCTATCTGGGGGGTGCACTTGTCGAAATTCGTCAATACCCCCATTAAGGTACACCCTAGTCTATATATGTTTATATATACATATGTACATATATAGACGTGTACACATATATATTTAGTTATTTATATTAAGAGGATAGATAGATATAACATCATAACCAATCACAAAGTACCTTTTGGTCGAGTTAGCGAGCTTCTCTCTACGCTCGGGCTCAGACTGAAACAGAGATCACGCGTAATGTCGCTATTAATGATTCTCATCAGTCTTGCTCGTCGTCGTTGACCTCGTCCAAATTCGATACCGTTTTTTTTTTCTCGCATCGTTCGTTCATTTTCGTTTTTTCTTTCTCGTTGCAATTGTATCTTCTCACTCTCTACGAAGTTTCGAATTTTCTTTTTCCTGATATAGACGAGGCAGGCGAGCGGGGGGGGGGGGTTAGGGCCCGAAGGGTCGGAGGTCGTACGCTACGCTCTCGTCGTATACTTTCGTTCGGATACGAATAAAAGTTGAAATTTCGTCATCGCAGCCGCACGATATCTGATACCGGAAAATTCGCAATTTTCTCATTCCAAACTCTTTTTTTTTCCGTTTTGCTTTGATGTTTTACTGTGCTTTTTTTTTAACTTAACAATATCATTATCCGGAATGTCGCAACGCAGATTTATTACTTACTTACTTACTTACTTACTTACTTACGATGATGGCTGGATGAGCTCGAAGGGGTCTATCGCACACTGGACATGTTTTTTTTTTAATTATCGTTGGCTATCTCTTTTTTTTTCGTTTTTCTTCATCAGTACTTACAGAACGATTATTAAAATCGCTCTCCGCGAACGTGACGAAGAAAAAACGAATTTATCGTCGGATTATTCATCATTGTGATGGCATTTTTGCGATTTTGTTTTGTTTTGTTTTGTTTTGTTTGTTTGTTTTTTTTTTTTTCAAATTTTTGTTGTTGTTGTGGTATTCGATATTACGATAATTTCGATGTTAGATGTTTGTTAGTTAAAATTAATACGATTAATTAGTAAGCGTATGAATTAATACAGAGGTATTAAATTACGAGAGAGAGAGAGAGAGAGAGAGAGAGAAAGAGATAGAAAGTGAGAAAGAAAGAGGAGAGAGGACATGATAGTGTTAATGACGTTTGCGAGCGGGAACAACCCGATCGCCGCTTTTACAATCGATAAGCCAAAAAAAAACAAAAAAAAAAAGGTTATTGATATCGATGAACTGTGTTGCTTGGTGTGCAGAAGATCGTTTTATCACGTTCTTTGTTTCTTCAAAATTTTATTTTTCGTCGAATCGAGCAGCTCTCGTTGCTCACACAAAAAATATATAGTTATGCAAGTACTTTTTTTTTGGTAATCATTATTTTTAATAATAATAATAATAATAATAATAATAATAATATAATCGATGAAATGGGGAATGACGTACCGGTTTGCGAGTGAGGCGAGTCCATACGATGTCCATCCTCGGGCCTGAGAACGGGTGAGAAGGTCGGGGCGCTCGAGACCGAGACCGTCGGTGCTTTTTCAGTCTTGTCGTTTCTTATGAGCTGGTGCACTGGCGGTGGACCTGTCGGACGATGACAACGGAATTAAGAAGAAGAAAAAAAGAACAAACAAAACAAACACACACACTCATACGAGAATGAGCTGTGTGAGTGAAACATTTTTTGATAAATCCCACAGCGTTCAGATGCTTCATAAGGCTATGAAAAAATTTGAAACAATATATAAGTATAGGTATTTCAGAAGGGTTAAATCGATTTTAAACTTGGATCGATCGTGTCACGAAAAAAAAAGAAAAAAAACTTTTTCAGGCAAAAAAAAAAAAAAAGAAAAAAATCTTTTCCAGGCAAAAAAAAAAAAATCTTTCTTGACCCGCCCCCTCAATGAACAATTCACGGATGTCTAATTTTTCCCCGGAAAATCTCGAGTAAAAAAAAATGAAAAAAATATTGAAAACCCGTGCGTGACACGGAATACGAGTGCGCAAGGGAGGGAGAAGGAAGGGGTGGAGGAGGAGGGGGGGGGGCGGTGGAGAAAGAGAAGTTGCTCTTTTTCGGGGTCTAAAAATGTCGGGGACTCGGTCGAATCCGATAAGCCGACGAATCTCCCCGGAGATTGGTCGTGCTCGGTGAGATTTCATCAGGAAAGGAAGCGAAAGAGATTGAAAGGAATGAAGCGCTTCCACCGTCTGTCCCCTGAATAGAGAAAAGGAATAGGTCCAGAGAGACTTACATACTTATATATATATATACATATATGTATACATGGGTCGTACACATATACATATATATATATATATGTGTATATGGTTATATATAGGTATATATATATATAGCGATTTTGAAACTCACTGAAGCTAGCCGCGGGCTGAGCGTGATCCGCGGCCGAGGCTGCGGATGGAGGGGTGTAGCTGCTGCAGTAGTACGGCGGGTGCTCTATTTTGATCGCGTTTATTTGAGGCTGCATGTCGCTGAGGTCATGCAGTATGGACGCTGAAACAAGACGCATACGAACACACTTACGCGTATAAAAAACGTACATCGTGAAAATTCGTTTTTTTTTTCTCTTGTTTTTGTTTATTTTTTGTTTCGTATTTTGCATCATCCATAACATTGTGTTTCCTTTTTATTTTCAACTTTTTGGATTCAATGTTGTTTTTTCTTCTTCGATTATCGCAACTCACACGCACGCATAATGATAATCGCGATGATGTAATTGAAAAAAGAGATTAAGTAAATAATAAAAAAAAAATTAGTTTAACAAATAAAAATAATAATGGAAAATTTATTCGCGTGTAAATATCTTATATGGTTGTTTAACCTTTTCATGTCACACTCGAGTGAAATTACGGTTTAGTCAGACTGGGTCAAAATTCACCGCTCTCCCCCAAATAGCTTTGAATTGCAAAAAAAAAATGTTGCAATCAACAAAATGATTTTGAACGAAAAATTCTGTATATATATTTCAAACCTTTATCTACAATGACACATTTTTATAATAGCCAAAATGTAATTTTTAATATGCCAAAAAAATGTTTCAAAAAAAAAGATCAATATCAATCAATGAAATCGAGTTTTATTTCCACGACTTTGAAAAGTTTTTTACAAAACGGGTTTAAGTTGAATATTTAGGCTTAAAAATCGCCAGGACTGAATTTACGAAGTATGGCTGCAAAGGGTTAAGGAGCAATTGACATTCCTATGATTTAGGCGAGTTGATAAATTGATATATGCGAGAGAGACAGAGAGAGAGAGAAACATTGAAAGAGAGAGAGAGAGAGAGAGAGAAAGAGGGGTGTGCCAATGTCGGTGTATTATGTATTTTCGTTCTTCTTTCTTGTATTTGTTCAAATTTAACGAGAACGACAAAGTGCACTTGCTCGAGTTGGTTTCGTATTTAATTTGAGTCCAGTCTCGTTCGTTTGTCTGTGCGAGCTCGATCGTGATCGATCGAATACGAGAGTGTGTGCACCGGCCTGAGTAAAAAGGCGGATGATGGGAGAAGAGAGAAATTGCGAGACCGAGAAAGAGCGAGAGAGAGAGAGGAAGGAGTGGTTGGAGATAAGAAAAAAGATGCAGGATATATGAGGGTGGTCCTTAATGGGGGTGTTGACGAATTTCGACGAGTGCACCCCCCAGATAGATTTGAAATAAAGAAATAAAAATATGTGCGAAACCCCAGCACTGTAGTCTAATGAGAAGACATGCCTGTAAGCTCTTTTTGTTTCCTATTCGAATAACATGGGATTTTCAGACTAATTCGGTAATTATTTTTTCGAGTTGTCCCTAATCACGCAATAAATTCTCCATTCACACAAATCTATTGTCAATGGGTATAACTACTCGTACATTTTTTCACAAGACAAGAACACAAATAAATTTCAATTTGTGTTGAAATAGTTTATCAGTTGTTATCATCGTTCATCGGTTCGCCGTTATCGATAATATACAGTTGAGGTCTTGTAAAAAAATGTGCGAGTAGTTATACCCATAAACAATAGATTCGCTTCAATAAACAATTTTCCGCGTGCTTAGGGACAACTCTAAAAAATAATCACCGAACTAGTCCGAAAATCCCATGTTATTCAAATGGGAAACAAAACGAGCTTACAGCCACGTCTTCTCATTGGACTACAGCGCTGGGGTTTCGCACATATTTTTATTTATTCATTTCAAACCTATCCCGTGGGTGCACTTGTCGAAATTCGTCAGCACCCCCATTAAGGACCACCCTCATGTATATATGTGTGAGAGAGAAAAAAATAAACGAGAGACAGTCGCATGGAGATTCAAACGACGTTTCGAGGTGGACTACTTCGATCGGTCGAACGAACGCGGGACGTTTCGAGGAGTCGGATGAGGCGGGGGAGGGTGGGGGGGGGGCGGAAAAGCTTCGCGGAGCTGTAGCTGTGTGGTACGTGAAGTGAATACGGACGGTAGCGCTCAGACGAGCCGGCCCACCGGCGGCACGGGGAGGGCCTACTAGCCTCTTCTCTTGGGAACGATCAATTCGATGTTCTCCACCGTTCGTCCACGTACTATCTTTGTCTATCCGCCGCGAATGTCCTATAACTCGCTACCAACGCTGGCCCCTCCATTCGGCCGTGATTCCCCCGAGCGGTACACGCTTCGTCCTCTCCCGCGCGTCCTTTCTCCTCCTCCTCCTCCCCCTCCCCCTCCTCATCGTCCTCTTGCTTCGCCTCGTGCAATTTAACCATTTTATTTCAAGACATCGGAGACTCTTCGAGCTCGTATGATTCTTTTTTTTTTTTTCTCGCTTAGAAATCGCACGGACGACATTTTTCCGAACCAATGGACTTCCGGATGATAACGTTAAGGGGCCATGTACACCTGGAAATTGATTTTTTTCTTTTTTTTCCCTTTTTCTTTTTTGTCTTTTCATTATTCGAAAGAGTTATCGAGCGAGAAGTTTGTGACTGAATTGTTATTGAGAAATTCTGGAAAATTCGCTGAGTCAGATTTCAGTCGACGCGGTTTTCAACATTTCCGGACTTTCGAGCTTTTTCCACGCGTTGATTATCAAAGTTGGATACACGCCGTCAATGACTTTCTTATGGGAAATTCAATT
This sequence comes from Diplazon laetatorius, assembly GCA_963662125.1. NCBI lineage: Eukaryota > Metazoa > Arthropoda > Insecta > Hymenoptera > Ichneumonidae > Diplazon > Diplazon laetatorius. The sequence continues at coordinate 3,779,149 of OY759156.1, forward strand.
CTTTACAACATTGTTTATGTGAACTTTTGGTCTATATAGCGTTGTTTATCCAGCGTTTGATCGGGAAGGTAAAAATGCATTGGTTTTCTCATCGTTTCAATTTATTTTGTCCAAACTCTGGACAATCCTGAGTTACGATAATGATTATCGTCTTGGAGAAAAAAAAATTCTCTGTGCAACGCTTATCGAACATCGAAATCCATCAAAAAACGATCCCACAAAATTCGTTCCAATTATCAGACAATAATTGATAAAATTTGAACAAATTTCATCGTCGCATAATTAATTAATATCGATAATTTTCTTTTTTTTTCGCTTTCTCCACCAACAAAATATTTCAAAATATAATTTCACGAAACAAATTCTCTATTTGCGAACGTTCTACTCGTGATTTTGACAGATCCACGAATTTCAACTGCTTCACCAACGTTTGTCTCGAATCCCCCACAATTTTCACCATTTTTTCTATTTTTCACGATTTTTTTTCTCCCAAATATTGCACGGGACGGTCCCGTTACGATTCTCTTCATTCTTTCGTTGCGACGAGAGCTAGACGAAATTTTGCAACCCTCACGGGGATGCCAGGGGGTGGGGGGTGGGTCTCGCGGCCGAGTGAACTTCGTCCGGAGGAGAGAAAAAATCGTAGCATACACACCCACACACACACACACACGTCACCGATGGACCAGAGGGCGAGAAAGCGAGCGAACGAAAAACTTGAAAAAAAAAAAAAAAAAAAAAAAAAAAAAAAAAAAAAAAAAAAAAAGTTTTGAAAAAAATCCCCCAAAAAAGTCGCTGGCCATGCAGAAGTTGCATAAATGACTGTGGCAAGAGGATTGGTAGCTGTGGACCAGCGTGAAGCATTGTCGAGAAAAAAATTCCTCCCCCCTCCGGGGCTTCCCCCGCCCCCCTCGAACGCCGGGGACACCAGCGGTGCACCGGTGGGGAAGGACATGTTTTTGTCCACCTCAACCTTCCCCCCCAACTCTTTCTCTTCCACGCTATATCGCGTCGGGTTCCCTCCACGTCAACCCCAATTCTTTCGACGTCACACAATCCTTTTTCTTTTCCACCCTCCCGTTTTACTCTTTACTCTCCGTCATTCTCTCTCGACCAACTGCGATTTTTCGAAAAAAAAAAAAAAAACAATTTCGTACCAATTTTCACATTTCTGACTTTGATATGATTTTTTTTGTTGTTTTTTTTATGATGATTATGATTAGGATTATTTTTTTTTCGAAATATTGAAACAAGATTCGAATTTTATTTCGATCGTCGTTTCGGTCGAACGTCTAGCTTTTTTTCGACGTTGCTTTTGGTTATAGGAATTTTATTTATCTATTCATTTATTTATTATTATTTTTTTTTATTATTAAAAGGCCATTGAAAATGAGCTTATTTTTATTTCGCAGGGAGGGTTTTAAATATATTAATTGTCAAGCAGATCTTGAGCTTGCACGTTTTTTATAGCTCTTTTTATGGTGTCGATCGATATCAAGACAAATAATTTGTCAACTTATTCACGTGAATTTATTGAAGAATAATATTTCATCAACATTCTTCATCGACTGTAAAATTTATTCGATCAAAAACGATCAATCATCCAACCGTCGATATTCGTACATATCAGCAAATAATTACAAATAATGAACATAAATCATCATTCCACAATGAATTCGAACATTTTTCCGACCCAATGCAATCCGTGATCAGTCATGATTCAGTCATTCGAAAAGTATTGCAAATTGATTTTCCATAAAGTCCCTTGATTAATGAAAACAAAAAAAAACAAAAAAACAATGCAACGAAAATTCTCAAAGACGACAAAAATTGTTCAGTGAATGATTTTCGAACGTGATTTACAATTTACGCAGTGGATTGTCCGACGAAGAAATGCATAAAGAACGTCGAGATGAGTTAAAGCCCTTTTCCCCAGGTTACTTCAGCTGCAGTACTCGGCATCCCACCCCCCCCCTCTCTCTCTCTCTCTCTCTCAAGAAAGATGGGGCCCCAGTCTGTTCGAGGCAAAAGAAACTCTGGTTTTCCAAGCACGATCTTGATTTCGCTTCGCGCACAGCTCCGCCCCGTGCTTTATTTTTTTTATTTTTCTATTTTTTTCCACTTTTCTTTTTTTTCCGCCCTTTTTTATGTCCTTTTGCTCTTCATTCAGTGTCTCCGGGGGGTCGTGGGGAGGGGCGGGGGGAGGTTCATCCGATCGTGGGGCCAGGGGCGAGGGGGTGGACCAGGCGGGTGTGCTTCGCACCCGTCGTGAGAAAAATTATTGGTCACGGTTCTTTTTCTCTCACCCTCTCTTTCTCTTTCTCTCTCTCTCTCTCTCTCTCTCTCTCTCTCTCTCTCTCTCTCTCTCTTTATCCTTCGTCGTTCCATGTGCTTTATTCCTCATTCTTTCGTGCGATAGCTTGAGCGATGAGAGATAAGAGAAGGCGAGGAGGATGAGAGAGAAAGAGAGAGAGAGAGAGGTACGCGTTGCGATTCGAAAAGCGCTGGTGCTGCAGTAAAGCTCGGATGGGGACGAGAGAGCGTTCGTGGACTCGGCCGAGAGCGTTGGAACGAGAAAGAGAGAAAGAGAGAGAGAGAGAGAGATGACGAAAGTGTAGAACGTGGGGTGAGTTGTCTCCCTCTCTCTCTCTCTCTCTCGCTCACGCGATGCAAGCTCGCAGCTAGATTTTGCTCACGGCAGTGTGAGGCCGTGAGCATTGTTCGGCTTCTATTAATACGCCCGGGTTGCATACTAATCTACTGCTGCCCGTGCTGCTGCTGCTGGGTGATGGTTGTGGATGGTGGTGGTGCATCGGGAGGATCGGGAGGAAGAGAAGGCGACGAAGAATGAAGGAGGAAGGGGGACGTGGGAGCACAGGCTTTTCGTACTCGCACGCGCACTCGTATTTGTCGACCGCGTGTTTCGAGATTGTCTGATTTTTTTGTTTTGTCTCTCTTTCTTTCTCTCTCTGTCTTTTTCTATGACGCGCAGTCATACAGCAACTGATGTGTATTAGGGTGGAGCTTAATGGGGGTGTTGGGGAATTTCGACAAGTGCACCCCCCGGATAGGTTCGAAATGAATAGATAAGAATATGTGCGAAATCCCAGCACTGTAGTCCAATGAGAAGACGTGGCTGTAAGCTCGTTTTGTTTTACATTTGAATAACATGGGATTTTCAGGACAATTCGGTAATTATTTTTTCGAATTGTTCCTAAGCAGGCGAAAAATTCTTTATGAACATAAATCTATTGTTAATTGGTGTAACTAATCGTACATTTTTTTACAAGACATATGCGCAAATGAATTTTAATTTGTGTTGAAATCGTTTATCAGTTGTTATCATGGTTCATCGGGTCCGCCGTTATCGATGTTGTACAGGTGAGGTCTTGTTAAAAAATGTACGAGTAGTTATACCCATTAACTATAGAATTATGTAAATAAAGAATTTTTAACGTGCTCAGGGACAACTCGAAAAAATAATCACCGAATTAGTCTGAAAATCCTATGTTATTCAAATGGGGGACAAAACAATCTTACAGCCACGTCTTCTCATTGGACTACAGTGCTGGGGTTTCGCACATATTTTTGTTTATTTATTTCGAATCTATTTGGGGGGTGCACTTGTCGAAATTCGTCAACACTTTCATTAAGAACCCCCTTTTAGCTTATTTTTTTAAAAATTCAGTCTCATTGAAACTTCGAAGCAGCTTTTTGATTTCAATTCGGAGTAGTTAAAAAAAACATATATATATTAATCTAGTCTCGATTCGTACTTGTCAGCTATATTCAGCAATTATCAATTGAGGATTGAATAAAAATGACGTCGATGTGTATCGTTTGCATTAATTAAACTAAATACAGACAGAACAGACACGATCAATAAAATTACGCGAAAGGATGCTTTCAAAAGGTATTCGGAAGCGTTTGTAAATTTACCTTTCGAAAGCATCCTCGGTGGGGTGAAAGGCTCTCATTGGCTCTCTCGTATTCCGTATTATTGAAGAAAAGAAAAAAATAATAATAATCATAATTGGGAAATAAAAATTGAAAAATAAAAAATAAATAAAAATCAAACGAATCGGTGATTCGTGATTATGCTTATGCGTGCGTGCCCCGTTGCTTTTTTTTCGTTTCGTATTTAAATAAAATTCTCGTCGTACCTTTTGAAAGCATCCAGAGCTCCTTCGAGCTGAAGACACCGGTCGCGAGGATCGTGTCGTTGCAGACGACACCGTTATACAGTTCGTGGTATCCTGCACCTGGGAACAAACCCAATTGAATAATTTTTTGACTTTTTTTTTCACGTTCAAAATTATTTTCTAATTTTTCTAATTTTTGAAAAACAAATTTTTGTTTTTTAACATGTTTTTTTTCTTTAATTTCTTTACTATCGATTCGGCCCATTCTACTTTCGTCCGATCTTCATTTCTCTTACTCACAACTCGACAGATCTACCTAACGCGAAATACACTAGTACCAATCTGTAATATTTCGAGACAAAAAAAAAAATAGCTTTGCTCACAACTCTTATAATAATTTTTCCATCGAAATTTTCTCAACCGCAAAAACAAATGTATGAATAAAAGAAAATCGTTCGATCTTTCTTCGACGCTGTCGAAAAAAAAATTGTGAAGAAAAAAAATAATGAAAAATATATTTCTTCGAGTTACAAAAAAGAAAGAAAAAACAACAATTACCTTTTCGCCGTCTCTCTTCTTCCTTGTTAGCGTTGCAGATCCCATTAAGAACTTCTGGAAGCAGAAAGGAGTAAGAATTTTGGCGTTAAATGAACGCGTACCGGCAAGAACCGAAGAGCTTTATCTCATGTACACGTATATACTAGGGTGGTCCTTATTTAGGGTCAAACATTTTTTTGGCCCTCCCATGGGCTTAAATGTCTCGAAAAAAATAAATTTCAACGTAGCCGAAGGCCCAGCCTCGTAGACCAATTCTAAGTACCTCCCCAAAGCCCTCGAATTTCGCCATTTGATTAACATAGGGTTTTTAGCACCTGATAGTTTATATTTTTTTCCTTCCGCAGTATTGCATCGAAAAATCCGGAACTCCGCACATTTTTCACTTATGGTAGTAGGTCTTCGATGCCAATTTTAAACATTTTCCAGTGATTGAATTCGGCGGGGAATCGGCAAGTTAAGATAGCTTGTTTCTCAAAAGCTTCGATAAATTTCATAATAACTCGGAAACCATGTGAGATACGACGATAATGCAAATAAACTTTTTCGTAGAAAATTGAATCCTCTACTAAAAAGATACAATAAGATTTTTTCCTTTTTCCAAAGTTTTTGAAATATTCGAAAAAATCGAAGAGCTTTGTTTTTCAAATTTTTTTCGAGCCATTTAAGCCCATGGGAGGGTCAAAAAATTGTTTTGACCCCAAATAAGGACCAACCTATTATATACATATACATATACGTGTATACACACATTTATCTATGTGGATAAATGGGTATAGTACGATTGTGTGTAAGCGAGACGGAAGCGAATAACGTCGGAGCAGTGACAAACTTTCTATCGGATTTTTCCTCAACGAGGTCGTCGTCGTGGCGCAGTGTGCATCGGGGACTTTCGCATAACGAAGAAATACCACGACCACATATATATATATATGCATGAAAAGAGGGTAGAAGATAAAGAGAGAGAGAGAGAAAAATAACACACGAGTGTCTGCGGGCCATTGGCGAAAAGAGGACGCTCGACAAACCGTCGAGAAGGGCGATTTCAACTCGCGCCTGCTTTCTCACACTTTTACTAATGTCTATGGCATACATATATATATATATATATATATATATATATATATATATATATATATGCATCGTGGCGTACCGATGCATGAACATGAAATCTCGGTTCGGGGTGTTGGTCGTTCTCGGTCGCCAATTTGAAAAGTTTCAACGACGGTCCTAGAACCCCACCAACGATTCGCTGGTGGCACCATCGCAGCCGCGAGGAAACGAATCGTCCTTTCCGTTTCCTCGCGATTTCACGTCGGCGCTTCCCATATACGTTCTACGTTTTACCGGAAGTCGGTTCGGAGGTCGGGCCACAAAGAGCTTGACAATTTTTTTTGCGTATTTTTTTTTCTTCTTTTTTTTTCGTTCTAAGGTGTCTACCCTAATTAGAATTTACAAAAAATCGATGTTTTTTTTTGTATTGCATATTTTGAAAGTATTGATACATAAAAGTAGCGTATGGAAATGTTCTGAGCAGTCTAAGTTAAGTTTTTAGTTTACTTAGCTACCGGAACGCCTTAGAGAGATTGTAAGTGATAATGAATAAAAAACCCTAGCATCATTGCTAAAAATTATTGTCCCCCTCGTCCCAAAGACCATGATTGCAAGTTTTTTATCTCGTTCCAACTATCCACGCACAACTGCGCAGATCCTCGGAATAGAACGAATCATAGCAACTTGTAAAATTTTCGCGACGATTTTCACAAAATTTCACGGATTTTCCGAACAATCGGGGTTGCCAAGATGCAAAAACAAGATGCAAAAGCTTTCGGGGTATCGGAGTTGCCATTGGAGTCGACAACTTATTAGCTCGTGGTTGCGTTTCAGGGACAACGCGACTTGGGTTAAGGTAGTATCCTGGATACTGTAAGAGTCAAAGCAAGCCTAAGATATACCATCTCCTGATTGAGGTACGTAGTACTTTGATGTGGCAACGTCGCGTGTTATAATGTCGATTAGAGCGAGAGAGAGAAAGAAGATGGGAAACAAACGCGCAACGTTGCCATGTCTACTAGATCACGACCAACTCCTCATATAAACTGTATTTTCCCAATGTTTATTTGCTTATTATTATCATCACAGTCTCCCGATCTCTACCTTCAAGTGCCCAAAATGTTCTCCGAATATTCAACTTACAGCTCAAGTGTTTTCATTAAAATCTGACGAGGACTTTTCGTATTATATCAAATTGAGCGTGATTCTCCATAAGGCTCCATGTTAAACGTGTGAAAATAAAAGTGTTGATATATTTTTTCTCGCGCTCCGGAAAGCCATAAAAATTTAACTGAACCTTTTTCTCATCGATACCTATAAGTATGCCAAGTTTAATGAAAATCTGACGAGGAAGTCTCTTATCGAGGGTACTACCTTAAGACTGTGTACCCTATGTTCATGAAAAAAAAAATGACGATAGCGCGAAAGTAAATCAACATAAGCGAGGGACACGCAATGTGGAGACTGCTACAAGATGTCCGTCGACTATTTATTTATAGATACAAGCGCGAGCGAAACGCGTGGACACTAACTCCGCGAGCCACACACACTCACACACACACACACACACACACACACTAATATAAAATATATACATATATATATATATATATATATATATGTGTGTGTGTAATATATACATATATAGTTGGGGTCCCCCGTGTCCACGCAAGTCTAAAACACACAGCCGTATATTCTCCTCGCTCGTTGCTCGCTCGTTGCACCGTGAAGCTTCTCAAATCTTCGAGCCTCCGCACCTCGCTCACCAAACACATCGCCCGGCGGAATTTTCCGTCTGCTCGACAACATTTTTCGACGTTTTCCCACGAATCGCGAAACACAATCGAACGTTTCATCGCGAAACGTGAAAAAAATTAACTTTTTTTTTTTTTTCGTTCTATATATCGTGTTTTTTCGGATGGTCATCGCTTCGTCGTTTTGCACGCAGATGCTGGTTTGATTGATTGAATCAAATTCAGTCCTTGCACTTCACTTCACACTCATCAAAATCGCCTTCTCTGGGTCCTTTATACACAATATACTATTATGCAGTTTGAAATGTTTGTATTCGGGTGTTTTATAATCTGTAAATTTACTAATGAGGGTCGGGGGAAGTTGTGATCAACGAATAAGAAGTAGTCGATGGGTGGAATCGCGTGGATAATCGGTAGAGGGTGAACGACTGGTAAGTCGTTTTTTTTTTTCGAGTATCAGGATTTGCTCAGAGGGCGCTGAGGGTCGTGAAATGTTACGAGCACACAGCTGCGACTTTGGTATGGTCCAGAGGCAAAAGTGACGTAGCTGGTAGTGCGAAGTACTCAAGTACTGCAGAGACTCGTCGTTTTATCCACTTGAAAGCGAGAGAGAAGGAGATAGAGAGATGAGAGTGGGTGAGAAAAAGCGACGAGAGAAGTGCGTACGTGATAGAGTCACCTCGGGCCTTCCTCTCTGTTTTTTTTTACTCTCTCTCTCTCTCTCTCGCTCTCTCTCTCTTTTGCTCTCTCTGCGGATTCACCCCGAGAGCTAAATATCGCGCGAGGTAGTTGCGTAAGTTACGACGACGACGACGACGACGAAGTTTCTCGGGCTACGGGGACTCTATGTGTGTCCTCGTAAAGCTTCTATCTTACTCTCTCTCTCTCTCCCTCTCACTCACTTACTCTTTCTCTCTCTCTCTCTCTCTCTCTCTCTCTCTCTCTCTCTCTCTTCCCGTCCCTCCCTCTCTGACCCTCTCGCGCGACTCTCGGTATTCGTGTGCACGAGGACAGGTGCTTCTCTAAATTCACGGACCATTTTAACGCCCATCCACCGAGGCTCAACTTGATACGCTTGCTCGAGAAAACTCAACGAGCTCAACCCAACGGTCCTTCGGACTAATCGGACAAACACTCACCGGCGAAAAATCATCGATTATTATTACACGATATAATTTTCTTGATTATGGAAAAAAAATGGGCGAAAATAATTTTGAAAACAAATTTTGTATTAAAAATCGTTTGATGAACGGAAAATTAAAATATATTTTTCAAAATTTCATTTTTGTTGTCTTCCATTATGTTGTTTTCATTGACACGACTAACTGTACCCAAGGGCAATCCATTAACCAAAATTCTATCTCATTATTTGACGTTGAGTTTCAATTAGGAAAAAAAAAAAAACATCTGCCTAGAAAACGTATCAACGTATCAATCCATCAGGTTGTAAGCAATTACAAAATTCTTCTCATATTCGACGATAAAAGTGTGAAATAAGTTTCTGATAATAAAAATAAAAATAAGAAAAACAAAAAATCTGTGTGAAGTTCAGCCCACTTGGTGAGATTTCGGTATTATATAAAACGGTATGGGTTAATACTCGACACGATGGTTCGCGAGCTATTAACATCATGAAAATTCTTCGGCAGCCTCTCAAAATATACATCGCGTCACAATAATATAAACCGCGAAACCCGTCGAGACGCGTCGGACAGGACGGAGCGTTACTCGTGAAACGTTACCCGCGCTCGTTCGAAGGATCCGGTGAAACCCGGAACGAGAAAGAAACGACGATGATAATTCTTCATTTCGGTCGATAAGGTGTGAGAGTGAAATCTGGCGAAGATTTGTGAATGAGACGGATCGACAGGGCCGAGAGCCAAAGAAAATTTTCGACGAATGAAATACAGAAAAAAAAAAACAAATTGAAAGAAAAAAAAACAATGAAAAATTCAACAGAACGTGAGATCGTGTTTGAAAAACGAAACATATTTTGAGGTTTTACGTATGCGGAAAATGAAAATTGTATAATCAATTATAGCGAAATAAAAGCAAAAATAAATAGTAAGAAAAAAGATAAACAAAACGTGGCTAAAAAGAAAAAAAAACAGAACGTGGAATTATTTTTTTTTTAAATTGGTCAGGAGCAAAAATGAGCATAAACTATTTTTGCCACAGTGTTCGTTATAATTTTTATTGTAAGTGACAATTGAAAGCTACATTCTGAAGACTTTTTAGATCTTTTGCATCGATATTTTAGAATGAAGAACAATAAAACGTTCAAAGAATAAAAAATAACAAAATATTAAAAGAATAAAATACAATAAAATGTTGAACAAATGAAAAATCATAAAATATTCAGCGAATGAAAAATAATTAAATATTAAAAAAATGAGGATTAATATTTCGAGATTTATCATCACCGAAAAACAAAAAAATGGTGCAATAAATAACAGCGTCGTGGAATGAATTGAAACGAATATAGCAAGAAGAAAAAAAGTTCATTGTTCCAACGCGTAATCCTCCACACGTGTGTCCTTGCTCACTGGCATAGGGTCAAAAAAATCGGGGAATCTGTGATTATTGGCACACTTGTTTCCGGTAACCCGTTTCCCATGCGTTTGATACGCCATTGAGACACGGACGACGATGACTGGGTTAGGTGCCAATCCCATGTTTCGAAGAAGAGGGGAAAACGTGTCGAAGACCCGGAGAGATCGCGGAAAGAGAACGAGAGTGAATGCCTAACCTACCCCATGTCTTGGCAGCATCGCGATTGTTTTTTTTTGTGTGTCTTTCTCTTGTTTTCTCCATCTGCATGGCAGCAGTGGCTGTGGTATTATAGTGCGGTAGGCCCGGCCAATTTTTGCATCGAGCAAGCGAGCGAGCATCGGGAAAGGCGTCACACGCGGTTCGGGTCCGCTGCTACGTTGTTGCTGATGGTAAACACTGGAAATGAGGCTGCCAAGCTTTTGCGCATTGAGCTTGTGCACCGAGACATCGAAACGTTGCTTTGGCCACGCGTCAGCCCGAGAGTTCATTCACGAAGTAGACGCAACGTTTTATCTTTCCCACACGCGGAATAATAGTTTTCCAGATCAATGACACACTGTGACTTTGTTAATGTGTATGCGGACCTCCGAGTTCCAAAGTATTCGGATTTTGGGGTGAAGTTCAAGGTAATTTGAAGTTTTGATAGTTAGTAGCTTTGGTCGTATGATTATTATTATTTTTTTTTTCGTTATATGATGTTTATCATGTGCGTTGACGAATCGACCTTGTTGGTAAATGTTATTTCGTAACAAGGTCGATTCGTCAAAGCACGTTATAAAAATCGTATAACGAAAAAAATATAATTTGAATTTTTGTCTTATTTTTATGATCCGAATTTTTTTTTCTCTCGTTGTCAATATTTTTATTTGCGAAATATCGATTTTTTTTGTTGAATGAGAAAGTGACCACCGGAGTGAAAGATTATCGTTTTTTTTCGTTCTCATTCACATTATAAAAAATAAACAATATATGTATATTGTTTTTTTTAAGTTTCCAAGCAGTTGGGACAAAATTGTTATTTCGTCTCAAAATAATAAAAAATAGCAATTCTGTGAAATTGTTAATTTTAATTACGATTTTGCAATCTGAAGAGTTGATGGCATTTTCTTTGTCGCAAGATCCAAACAATAATTTTTACAAGAATGAAGATGAAGATTTTTTTCTTTGAACATTCGGTTCTAAATTCGGTTCCAAATTTCCCCGATCGAGAAAATAATGAAAGGAGAGTCATCTGGGAAAGATCGTGGCTTTGAAATCCATACGAATGAACTCTCGACGAGGAACGAATCGTTGTTTTGTGACGTATACGATTGAGAAAAGTTGTCGGTCGATCAAAACATTTTACAGTCGTGAAGGATTCACCGTGTGACAGATCGTTGATGGGCTATGGTGATTGTGGTTGACATTGGGTGTGGGACAAATTGGCAAGTGGCGCCGAGAAACTTTGAATCGAAGCTCGCGAGAGTAAAATGGTCGGTGGCTGTGGGGATCTGTGAATGAAATCCCGGAGGGAGAGAAAGAGAACAATAGAGAGAAGGAGAAAAAGAGAGAGAGAGAAAGATAGAGAGCAAGATGTGAAAATGAATGAGATCTTATTCAGCACTGACTGCTGTTTTTCACAACACGTGAATGCTACGACACCTCATTGTCCTACACTCTCGTTAGCATTATCCCAACGTGTATCGTACATGCAGTATGAATCTGTAAATTCAGCAAAAGTGCACCTGACATCCTTTCCCGACACCCAAAAGCTATTCATCAAATCGGCTGCGTCTCGAAGTTTCGAACCTTCAATGTTTCGAAGGCTCATAAGTTCCACGTTTTTTTTTTTTCATTCGAATTGTAATTTTCCAAAAATCCAAACCTCCGAATGTGTTTTTTTTTTTTATTCCTAATGGTAATGTAACAGAATTTTGAAAAATCCGAACGTTCGAATGTCCGACGGGTCGATAAATCGAATCGAAACGTTTCGCAAGATAAATGTTCCGACTCGCCGATGTTCCGACCGTCAATGTTTCGACGGATCGAAATTCCGATTCGAAGCATTTTCGAAATTTTGAACCGTCGGAACATTGAAAGTTCGAAACTTCGTGACCCACCCGTTAAATCCAATAACAAAAAAAGCAAATAATAAAAATAATACGACGTCGAAGAAAGAAGCAAGAGGAGAAAATGTTGGGAAAAGAATTTAAAAAACGACGATGGGCTCGGTATTCGCGTGTGCACTTTCGATTGCCAAGGAACACGTCGAATCATCGTACAACCGGTCGTACGACGCTTTTCCTAACTCGGGACAATTTCGTTTGGTCACGCCTGTATGGGACTGATTGTCTTACCGTGACTCGTTATGAAGTTGGCGAGGTAGAGGTCGAGTTCCCGGACGGAGACGTTTATGTGATAGGGATTAACGCACAAACCCGGTTGCGCACATTCCGCAGTCTTCTCGAGCCGCTCCCCATCCGTCGACTCCAGTGGAATTGCCTTGAAGAGGATCACCATGACTAGGTCCAATCTCCACACCTTGATTGGCAACAATGACAATTTGTAGGAAATTAGTATTTACTCGTTGTGATTATTATTATTTTTTATGTAATAATAATAATAATAATAATAATAATAATAATAATAATAATAATAATAATAATAATAATAATAATAATTTCATATAAAGTAAAATTATTCGAATGAGGGAAATGGAACTCTTACCTTGTCAGCCTGACGCAGACAATCGATTCTACGCATTTTTCCTTTTTGATCAGGATTGCTCAGGACGCACATTGCCGGCCTCTTTCCCGTTATACTCAGAACGAAATCTTCTCTGTACTCTTGCGTTATATCTTTTCTCAGCTTGCCGAGCAGCCGCGACGCCCATTTCTGCTTGACCTCCAGCTTTTCGTTCTGAAACAATAAAAAAAAACGTTCGTTTATTTATTTATTTATTTATTTATTTGTTGTTATTGTATCACGATTATTTCGGCTTTTCGTTGGTAATTGATTTTGAGGGGTTGAGCCAAAAATACGGAACGAGAGTGTTCGGAACGGTCAAGATTCGGAATACGTATATATAGGTATGGTTGGTCACCTCGTACGCCGGTCGCGAGACTACATTGCCCGACTTTCGAGCTTTCTCACGCGGAAACTATCGATATTAAATATATGCCGTCGTGGACTTTTTTGTAGGAAATTTAATTCTTTACAACATTGTTCCTGTAAACTTTTGGTCTATGTGGCGTTGTTCAGCCAGAGTTTGGACAGAAAGATAAAAATTTATTTTTGATTTTCTTCGATTCATTTGTATCTTCCTGTCCAAACCCTGGCTGAACAACGCCACATAGACCGAAAGTTTACATGAACAATGTTGTAGAGAATTGAATTTCCTACAAAAAAGTCCCCGACGACATACATCCAGCACCGATAGTTACCGCGTGGGAGAGCTCGAAAGTCGGGCAATGTAGTCTCGCAACGAACTATACATACGTATTCCGAATCTTGACCGTTCCAAACATTGCGCGTTCCGAATTTCGGCCTTTCCGAACACCGCTCATTCCGAATATCGAGCCCAACCCTTCGTACCGTCGCACAGCTTCCTTCGCGAGGAAACAAAATTTGTCAAAAAAAAATAAACGAGTTAAAAAAATTTTTAAAAACAAAAAAAAAAATCGTGAAAGACGGAGAGCGTATAACCGGGATGAAGAGAGAAAAAATATATATATCTCGGCACGTCGAACTCGGTTGCTATCTGCGTACAGACCGTGGAAACATATGCAACGCACGCGAACGGCCCTCTCGGCCGTGTAACACACGTGGAATAGCAAAACAATCGTTTTATCCTCGTTGCACGAATCCCCCGGAGACCGCCCCGAGATCCCTGAGAAAAATGCATTGAAAGTGCACGGAATGCCGCTGGTCGCTGGGCCCGCGGTTGTACGTACGCGAGAACGCGGCGCGGGGGTCGCAATGTCCCCCACTCTACCCCGCTAGCGCGCACCCGGACTTTATGCTCGATCTATCGTGCGGGCGCGGGCCTCGTCGTCGTCGATTCGGTTTGCGGCAAACTGTCGTATATATATATATATATATATGTACATATACATATATAGCGTGGATAAGAGCGTATACGGTCGTCGCACCGCGTACACCGATGAATCGTACTTGCGGTGCATCGCCCGTATCAAAATGCACGAACGCATTCGCGCACGCGATATCAAACGACCATCGTTCACCTCGCGGAGTGTTAAAGAAAATAACCGGGAGAAGATCCGTTTCACGGGCGATGCACAGTTATCGGCCGATCGAGAAAACCACGAAACAACACAGTCATTGGCATAGGAAATTTCTTGTTTTTCGCCATCGAATTTTCCCGATGAATGATTTTCAATGAATTGCTACAAAAAATGTTGTTCTGTATATTATTTTAGACCAACTGTTATTAGACAAATTTTTATTAGACAAATTGTTATTAGACAAATTGTTATTAGATGAATTGCTCTTAGACGAATTGTTTTAGACGAATTCCTATTAGACGTATTTTCCGTAAACCCGAATTTTCATTGATTTTAATTTTTTTTTGAATTTTCGATCGGATTTCGAAAAAGTCGAAATATTTTTATTACGTGGAATTTCTATGAAAAAAATTGACACGACAGCTGAGTAGATATACGTATTTTATAAGGGTAAAGTCGATTTCAAATTTGGATTCATCATGTCACGAAAGAAAAACAAATTTCAATTTTTTACATGACTCAGCCCCCCTTTAATCAAATCAACGATAAAATTACGATTATACAATATTGTGGAATGTGAATGAAAAATTCGTGCGTATGGTTAAAGATCGAATAAGTGACTTTTTGCATAAGAATAAAGGATAATCAACAAAAAATGGCGTGATATAAATTAATGAGAAATTTTCGTTTTTCATAGTATAAACAGAGAGGAACCTTTTCCAACGGACAATGGTCGGGACGGATGGCCAATGATTGTCACCGTTTGTATGTACATCTGCCGACGAGGACGCACACACTTTGTTTTTTTTTTTGCCCTCACTTTATCGCGTACCTGTGGTCGCGAGGGAGACGATGGGAGGGGGGAAGGTCGTGATTCGATTTGTTCAACGTGCGTCGTATAAAGTGTCGTACGTAAATGTGCCGATTTCTTTCTCTCGAAGCCTTTATACGGGGCTTAGACGAATTTTGACCAGGACGACTCCCAGATTCGTCCCAAGTAAATTTTTCTTTAATCTTCGCAAGTCTCCTCGACCTATCTCAATATTATCACAATCCTTCGAAATTTTCATTCTTTGCATTTATAAATAACATGTAGTGTTATTTAACCCCAGTACTGTAGTCCATCGAGAAGATGTGGCTGCCATGAAACACAAATGAATTTCAATTTGTGTTGAAATCGTTTATCATTTGTTATCATCGTTCATCGGGTTCGCCGTTATCGATAATACACAGGTGAGGTCTTGTAAAAAAATGTACGAGTAGTTATACCCATTGACAATAGATTCGTGTGAATAAAGAATTTTTCGCGTGCTCAGGGACAACTCGAAAAAAATAATTACCGAATTAGTCCGAAAATCCCATGTTATTCAAATGGGAAACAAAACGAGCTTACAGTCACGTCTTCTCATTGGACCACAGTGCTGGGGTTTCGCACATATTTTTATTTATTTATTTCGAACCTATCTGGGGGGTGCACTTGTCGAAATTCGTCAACACCCCCATTAAAGTCCACCCTTATGTATACATATATATATATATATGGATGTGCATATATGTGTTGCGTGGAGGACGAGAAAACTTGTACTTGATGTAGGAGACACGAGGACGATAGTACACAACGAGGGGGTTTCCGGAAACGACGCGGCGTGTTCCGCTTTCACGCCCGAAAACAGGCGCCCGACCGGCTGGCTGGCTGGCTGGCTGGTTGGCGAGCTGCTTCGTTGGGTTGGCTGCTTGGCCGGGGCTTGTTAAGGGTCATAACGGTACGGGAGGAACGGGGGAAGAAACTCCGTGTTTCTCTCGCAGACGGAGGGATAACGGGGGCGAGTATAAGTTGGCTCGCTCGAACGGCGTGGCTCTCTCTCTCTCTCTTACTCTCTCTCTCTCTCTCTCCATGTTCTTGATACCGAATCCTCTCCGGGCTACCGAAGATACCGCGAGTAGAAACACGACTATCCGTGCTCTCGTGGACCCGCGTTATCGAAGCTTCGCGAAACCGGAGCACAGATTATTCATAGTGCGATACCGTCGAGCCCAAAGTCGTGTGGCACAGTCATTGGCACTTTTGAGCAAGGTTGAATTTTTATTTTTTTTTTCTGTTTTTTTTTTGTTTTTATCTCGCAGCTTTTTTTTTTGCATTTTTTTTCCGCCTGAGTTATTTACGTTGAAGATTGACGATTGTGCGGGGGGGGGGGGGGGGGGGGGATGAAGTTGGTTGCGGGTCAGGTGGCGCCTCTGCTGGCACTTTTCGGTCAGGTTGACGGTTATTGTGTTTATTTTATCTTTTAGTTTTGTTTCGTTGGATATTTCGGGTTTTTTTTTCATTCTCGTTTCGTGGGTTTTGCGGCGAAGATTGATGAGCCGGCCGATGGTTCGTTGCGGTTTGGATGACAGTTATTGGCCAACAGCTCTTGGGAAGAAAGTCGGATGATTTTACGGAGATTTTATAACGCGATTGGTGTGAAAAGTTTATGATCAAGGATTGTTGATTTCGTTTTTGAGTTTCTTATATGTTGGATTTTTTGTTGCTTTTTTTTTGTTGGATAATATATGCTGAAGATGATATGTAGTCAACCCAACTGAATGATTGATGCAACCACTAATTGGACGGACTGTCAGAAATGTCACATTCTCGATTTTTGTCACAAGTTATGGTGTCTCGTTCGTCTTCACTTTGGAGCCTTCATTTTTATGAAAACCTTACGTAAAATTTGTTTATGGTTAATTATGGATTGGATTTTTTTGTAAAAATACATTTACAAAAAAAAGTTTGGAAAGAAAAGTTCCGTTTGTCCATGGAATTTCGGAAATTCGATTCGAAACGTGATTTACAGGATTTCGACAATCCTTTTGATTTGGATCGAGCTGCCAATGACTGCACCAATCGACTCAAACTCCGATCCAATGGACGATCCTGGCTAAAGTACTGCCTGAACATTGATAATCTGCAATTTTCACAAATACGTTCGATTCCAATCGTGAATTATTATTAAAAATACAATTTTATGGAATCAATGTCCTATCGATCTGGAAAACTTTACGCAGTAACCTCAGAGCGAATTATGATAACGTGAAAATTTCTCTTCGTGCATCACTAAAGGCACAACGTAAACCTCCCCACAAAAAACAAATCACAGAAATATATTTAAAAAATCCTTAAAAAAAAAAAAATAAAGAAAATAAAAATATAAAAGTTTGACATCAACGTCAATAGCGAAGAAAAAGTACAATCAAGATTTTTCAATGGCAAAAATATTCCGAGCGTAAGAACAAAAGTCCCTTATCCGTATGTCCGGGGGAAAATTCACGAACGACGATCGAAGACGAATAAAACGAGAATGACGAAGATGGGAAATGTAAGAAACGACGAAGAAACGACGAAGAAGGTTCGTGGCGTGGCGGGCGCTCGCGCGGCGTTGATGATTATTGGAACGCGGAAGAGCCGCTTAGAATCGGAGAGTAAGAAGCAACGCGGCATCGAGAAAGCCCCCGTCTATTTCCGTTTTGCTTGTGACTACGCTCGTCGACCGCGTCTCGTCCTCGTCGCTCGGTCTCAGCTCGACCATCGAGAGCTGCCAGAGCGATGCCCACCAAACTCTTCCCACCCCCCCCCCTCCCTGCCTCTTCTCCGCACGGGGATGCCCCCCGACTCAAAACACTGAAGATAATAAAAATAACAAAAGTAAAAACAAAACAAAAAAAAATCAACCGAAAATGGAAGAACGAAAAAAAAAAGAATAATAATGAACGTGAAAAGAAAGGAGGGAAAGAAATGAGAGTGAGGCGAACGGGGTACGTTAAGGGGGAGGAAAAGGGAGGCACGAAAATATTCCCGATTGGGCAACCGCACACCGGCAAAGTAGACGAAATATGTAAAAAAAAAAAAAAAAGAAATGCAGTCGACGGCTCGAGGGAATACACACTGATTATTTCAGAGTGCATCCGAGCTTGATTTGTTTTTCATTTTATTGTAGTTTTTATTGGAATAAGCATATTAATGCATTGATAAATATTATACATGAATTGTTTGATGAATTTAAATTTAAGGAATTTCGGCAAATTATCCTTTTTTTTTAATATTAAATAATATTCACCTGTTTATCAATGACACGCATTTCGGATAATAATGTGAAGTCCGATTGGCTTCGTGAATCAAAATTTCGATGGCTCCAGTAATTTTACTGTACATTTTTTAATTAACATTTTTTGTTTTGTTTGTTTATTCGTTTGTTTGTCTTTTTTTTACGTGTGTGTATATATATATATATATATATATATATATATATATATATATATATTGAATGATATTCACCTGTTTATCAATAGCAAGTCTTTCAGATAATAATTTTTAGTCTGATCTGCTTCATGAATTAAAATGTAAATAGCTGCAGTAATTCGACGGTATATATAAGTTAAAAAAAATATTTTTTTGTTTGTTTGTTTATTTGTTTTTTTGTTTTCTTTTTGTGGGTTGAGTTATGTGTCGAGATAGGTGTACGGGAGGAAAATTTCGGAAGCAGAAATATCGGGATACGATGTGAAAACACGAGTGGGGACGTTGTAATAACGCGGGTAGCGATGGCGTTACCCACTTCGGCACTGGGCGCCTGTTTGCGGACACTGATGCCGGTACTAACGCAAACGCAAAACCCCCGGAGGCAACAGCTGCCGCCAATTTATTTTGGATTTCGGTCTCGGTTATCTCGGGGGAGAGACAGAGAGAGAGAGAGAGAGAGGGGGAAGAAGAGAGACAGAGACGGATGCTCGCGTGTACGATGCGACGGAACGGAGTTTGGTTTTACTACTAGCTGGGTATAAGCGTGCTAGATGGTTCGGACTATGAGTTTCTGTCACACCCAGAAATGCATCTCATTCTCGTTTGATGCACAGATATATTGCTAATACCTAATATACACTACCGCTCAGAATTATCAGGACACTAACCACGCGCGCCGCCAGGAATCACTCCTGTCTTTGAACGACGACAACTCCGCGAGAAAAAATGCTAAAGTTTTTTTTCTTTCACCGTCAGAAAGCTTATGAAATTCTGATTCAAATGATCTCCATCCGATACTATTGCCACAATTGAGTCCCGAGATTGAATATGAAAATCATTAAAAGAAAATTTCGATTTTTGCGAAATTTTCTTCGTCGATTTAAACTCGCTGCCAAACCTAGAAAAAAATGTTCACACATCTACAATTCAGTATCGGTAATCGCTGATATCTTACCTTCATTTTGAGCCTAAAAAATATTAAAAATCTCAACGGGTTCTTGAGTAATTAAGAAATGAGTACAGGCATGCATTATTCGCCGGCGAGCCAACGATCGCGCGAGTCGGCGGTTGCGGCTACCGTCTCGTCCGTGAAGCCAGGACCGTAACGGGCCATGAGCACAGAGGGCGCTTGAGTAAGGCGCAGTTTCGTCCATACATTTTCGTTTCGATATTTTCTTTAATTAGTTTTGAGCTGCATTTGATAATTTTCAGCGAAAAAAATCGAAAGTAAATATCGAAACGAAAATGTACGGACGAAACTGCGCCTCACTCAAGCGCCCTCTGTGCTCATGGCCCGTTTCTGTCCTGGCTTCACGGACGAGACCGTAGCCGCGGCCGCCGACTCGCGCGATCGTTGGCTCGCCGGCGAATAATGCATGCCTGTACTCTTTTCTTAATTACTCAAGAACCCGTTGAGATTTTTTATATTTTTTCGGCTTAAAATGAAGGTAAGATATCAGCGATTACCGATACTAAATTGTGGATGTGCGAAAAATTTTTTCTAGGTTTGGCAGCGAGTTGAAATCGACGAAGAAAATTTCGCAAAAATCAAAATTTTCTTTTAATGATTTTCATATTCAATCTCGGGACTCAGTTGTGGCAATAGTATCGGATGGAGATCATTTGAATCAGAATTTCAGAAGCTTTCTAACGGTGAGAGAAAACAAAATTTAACATTTTTTTTCGCGGAGTTGTTGTCGTTTAAAGACAGGAGTGATTCCTAGTGGCACGCGTGGTTAGTGTCCTGATAATTCTGAGCGGTAGTGTATGTATATACATATTTATACACTCATCCAAAAAATTAAAGGAGCAGATGAAGCTTATGTACCATTTTTTTGGGTGATTTTTGGAAGGCTGTATCTTCATGAAAAATGGTCGTATTGGGACAAAGAAAAATGAATTTTGAAGCTTGAAATGTCTAGTTTTGAAATGTTACGATGACGTTTTTTTTTATTGGGGATCACTTATGAGGCAATCGAAAGAAATATCGCGAAGACTTTTTTTTCATTTATTTCAAATTTTTTCGTTTCTCTTGCTTCAAACTGGACTGTTTCAAGATCCAAAATGCTTTTTTGCTACTATACTTAGTCCGTAGAAAGACCACGAAGCTTTATATTTTTTGGTGCCGTACTTCGGTCGTGACGAAAAAAAAAAAATATATATATATATATATATGACTGAAGTAATCTTCGTTCACTGTGTACGATTCAGGGGAAGCAAATTCCAAGTTACAGCTCGCGCAAGTTGTCTTAAATTATGAGAAAGCGATATGAAAGTTTCAACTTGTTTAGTAAAATACTGAATAAAACGAACAATTATATAAATGTATTCAAAGAGTTCAAATGAGATTTGTCTCGAAATTCACCGTTCGAAGGACACTTCGATGCGCTCGATTGCACGTGTCTATCGTCATCGTGACGGCAGTCAGTCGCCACTGTGGTAACGACGACGACCCCTCGCCCCCCCCCTCCCCACCACCGCCCACGATTCTTAAATGCTTCGATGCGCCGACAGCTCCCGCATCACCGTCCGAGCTATTTTCAATCGCGCGAAAGAGCAGACTGAATTTTTAGTCGCAAGACGTGGGGCCAACATCCACGTCGGCCCGACCGACGGTCTCTTCCATCGTCGGACCGACTCAAAAATCAAAAAATCGTCGAAAACGAAAAAAAAAAAAAGAACCCAAGACCTGTGTCAATAATTTATTTCTCTTCGTCTTGCCACTGCGTAAAATCATTAATTCAACTCGCTGACATCTCAACTAGACTGCGGATTACAATAATAAACGAAGAAGAACGAAAAAAAAAAAAAAAAAAAAAACAGATAAATAAATTAATTTATATACGAATAAAACGAAATAATAATTTACAAACCCATTGGATTAACATTTTTTTCTCGTTAAAAAGTTTACGCCAAAACAAATGGTTGCAAATTAACGTTCGCTCAATTATCACGAGATAAACACACGACGATGATTCGGAGTAACGCGGTCGTAACCGGGATACGGTCTTTCTCGGGGTATAATAAAAACGCAATAATGATAACAATTGCGCGGAGGGTGCATGTGAATTTTATAGTCACAGCGAGTTACGGAGAGAACGTTTTATTTGAATACCACGTACGTGATATGCGTGAGTGTATTTCATGCGCATACAAATACGCTTCTACACGTAGATATATATATAATTTATATATATATATACATATATACATTAGAGTGGTTCTTAGCAAGGGTTATTTTTTAGTTAAAATTACGTAACCCCCGAATTACGTAAACTTACATAGGTTCTAAATAAGTTTTCAAAAATATTCGCGAACACCCCCCCCCCCCCCCTCCCCAATTCTATCTCAATATTTGCCCATCTCTGTGGAATCTTAATTTTTTTATAATTAAATATAAAATGTTCATTGACTTTATTTATCATAGCAAAAAAAATAAACTTGAGAAAAAAACTGCTCAAATATGCTTTTTTAATCATCATAATGCGTACTTTAATTAAAAAATGTGCTAATCTCCGAAAACAAAATGGCCGAACTGATATGGCGGCTTGGAAATTGAAATGCAAAATACAAAATGTATTGGCAACTTTCCGGCAAACATAACTTAGAAAAAAAAATAATCAAAATGATTTTCATTTTTCAATTTATGTTTGCCGGATGGATGCCAAATTTTTTAAAAGTTTTTTTGATATAATTTGTTACTATATACATTTTTTTCAGATTTTTTTTCCCGACCGTTTTCATTAAAACAAAAAAATTGAAAAAAAAGATGGTTTTAAAAACTTTCAAATGAATTCAGGCACTGCAGAGGGTAAATTGAAAAATCGGAAATAAATATGAAAATTCCTTTTTCATGGTCTAAAATCGTTTGGAAGGTGGGTAGCGATACTTTTCGTTTTCAAGAACCACCCTAATATATATATCTATAATATATGTCATGTATATAAAAATGTATATATTGTTCTGTGTCGTTGGTACGAGAATACCGTGTAATTTCGTACATACACTAAAACGTGTACAACGTAAGCCGAAAAACAAAAATACACGTGGGGGGGCCACAACGGTATATAAGGTAGTTGTGAAAGTTTTGAACGAGTCAGAGGCCACTGAGTGCGGGGTTGCTACCGAAGCTGCGGAAACTGCACAAGGGCCGCGCGACCCTTTAACGCTGCCGGAGCTTCAGCCACGTAATTTCGTTGGGCGAAACAGTCGGCTCGTTGGTCGTCCCGGTGGGTCTCGAAGGGAGATGTGGAAGGACAGAGATGGAGATGTGGAAAAAGAGAGAGAAAGAGAGAGAGAGAAATGGAGTGGGATATAGTCGTGAATGAGCCATGATAAGTGAGATAGCCAGGCGTCGTGTCTCGAAAGTTTCTCCGAGTTGGTACAGCCAAAGGCCGAGATTGTCGCGGAAAACCGGCTCGCGGAGTAACCGACGAAATCCTTCGGGGCAGAGGCGCGACAGCGCGACGCTGCCCTTCCACCCTTACCCTTCCGCCCTTCCGCCCATCCAAAGCTCGACCCGGATCGGAGGGTGGGTGACAAAATCGTGGCAAACTCGCGGTCGACTCGCCAAAGCTCTTTTCATCCCACTTTCCACACTTTCTTCCGAAGAGCTTTAATATTTAGATTCAATTATACGAAAGCCACGCCAGAGACACGATACCACCACAATCCCTTCGTTAAACGACAAGAAAAATAAAATGGGATAATAGAAGAAATTTAGAAAAAAAAATGATTCTCGAGTTTATATTGTTCGGCATAAAGTTTGGGGCAATGGAATTGTTTAATTAATCAATGGCTATGAGCGTATGGAGTATGGACGATTTTTTTTTGTTTTTCGTTATTGTTTTTGATTTAATTATTTATAGTGATCAATGAGTCGACTGGAAAATGTGGCAAATGTTGATGCGAAAATAAATTAACTATTCAATGCTTACAATAATTCGTAATATTGCTGAAACTTTGGAGGGAAGTGTTTTTGAAGTGTCTCACGAAGACTTTCACCTACCCTTGTGGAGTTAAAAACATGATTCATGGTGTACGAACGTTGTTATGTTTGTGAAAGGAAATTTTTTTTTTTTTTACGTTTTCTTCCATCGGAGTTTGGAGTCGTTTGTCGCGATGCCGATTGATATTGTTTGCACTTTCACACATTCGTTGTCGAAGCAAAAGAATAACCATCGATATATGGAAAAAAAAGTATGAGTCTCAAAATTTCGAATTCTCAATGTTTCGATGTTCGAAAATTTTTGGATTTTCGAAAAACTGACAATTAGAATGAAAAATTTCGAACTTATGAGCCATGGAAACATCGGAAGATTCGAAACCTTCGAGACCGGTTCCGGTGTCCCCAAGATCAAAACCACGACGAGGTGAACTCGGTCGGGCGGATAATCGTTGTGTGAGATTTGGCGAGGGTTCATGGAATATGTGTGAGAAAGAGGACGATCATCGTGTTATGCACAGAGCGAGGAGAGAGGGGGACAGCGTCGAACGGAATCGAGGACCGGAGCCAGAGAGGAGTTGCCACGTGCTCCCGGGGGGGGGGGGGGGGTAGGGCAACCAGCATCGCGAACAAGAGCGAGATTTAAACCAGGAAGATTCGAGCGAGATGGGCTCACCTTCTTGGCGTTGTAGCGAGAAAATCGCGAAACGTCCGCGTGGTAACACACACAAACACCCACACAACGTGTCACGATCGCTCGTCGTTGTTTTATTTGTATGCAAGTACGCGATATTTTGTCGACACAAACGATTTACGGTCGGCAAACAAAAAAGCTCGGATGTTCGGAATCTTTTTTACGCATATAAGCTCGAAATTAAAATAAATAAAATAAATAAAATAAATAAAATAAATAAAATAAATAAAATAAATAAAATAAATAAAATAAATAAAATAAATAAAATAAATAAAATAAATAAAATAAATAAAATAAATAAAATAAATAAAATAAATAAAATAAATAAAATAAATAAAATAAATAAAATAAATAAAATAAATAAAATAAATAAAATAAATAAAATAAATAAACATTTTTGTAATATTGTCAATATATATATATTGCATATTTTGCAATATTTCAAGATATTTCATATTCCATATTTAAACTTATTCCCATTGCAACTGTACGCACTTTGTTCTCCTCTTATTTACGTATATAAATAAAACGTATAAATGTAAAATCAGTAAAAGAAAAAAAATAAAAAAAAAAAAAAAACGTACAGCGGAACGAATCGTTTCCGCAGTAAAAATATCTCAAGCTCGCCGTCGTCGTCGTCGTACCCCGTAAGGCCGGTCCCCGCCACTTCTTTGATATTACACCGATGAATAGAGGCATCTCGCAGATTCGTTCTTGTCTTAATTTGAAAATGGCTCCGGCTGCCAAGCGAGATAAATACTCTCGCGCGGAAGAACATACCCCATCCCCCCATCCGTCCTTTCTTTCTTTACATCCAACCTCTTTCTCAATGTCCAGTTCTTCGTCATCCTTCGGTGAATTTTTTTTTTTTCATTCCTTTTTCTATTTCTTTTTATTTGTTTTTCCAGTATTTTTTTTTCAACGAATCTCAGACTGCTGTGGGAAACGTCCGAAAGGACTGTTTTTACACACACTTTCATACATATACATACACAACACACATACATACCTATATATAATATATCTATATGTATATATGGTACATAGATTGTCGCAACTGCCTTCCATCTATTTCGCTGTTGGTAAAAATGTCTTTTCTAGCCGGAACTCCCCCTCCTCCCATCCGTTCGCGAAGGATCGTCTCGTGGGGGTGGGGGTGGGGGGTGAGTTTGGCTGTGGTGGTGACGATGGTCGGGGGTTGGTGCAGGACGTGAGGCGCTCGAGGAGTTGAAAGTGTGAGCGAGAACGTGGCACGAATGGGTAGGACGAGAGAGCGTGGGGGGAAAGACGAAGAAGAAGAATAAGAAGGAGTGGGGGAAGGTGAAGGAGGTTAAATTCAGGCCACCCCCGTAAGTATACAGCGTGTAATGTATAGCCAGGAGGGTAGATGTGCGCCCGAATCTTTCCGACGAAACGAACACATACGTTTTCAACCGCCTTTTTGCGCACACACGCTGACAGAGAAAGAGAGAGAGAGAGAGAGAGAGGGAGATAGATGCGAATTTTAGGATATGGCGTATCTATGGAGTGACTAACGTGCATGGTTCTCGTTTCTCGTGTCGCTTTGCTTATCCATGTACTTTACGTTTGTGATTATGTATGGGAGGGTCTGTGGGTATGTGTGTATATATATATTAGGGTGGTCCTTATTTGGGGTGAACCATTTTCTTGTCCCTCCCATGGGCTTGAATGTCTCTGAATAAATAATTTTTAAGGTAGCCGAAGGCCCAGCCTCGTAGACCAATTCTAAGTACCTCCCCAAAGCCCTCGAATTTCGCCATTTGATTAACATAGGGTTTTTGGCACCTTATAGTTTATATTTTTTTCCTTCCGCAGTATTGCACCGAAAAATCCGGAACTCCGCATATTTTTCACTTATGGTAGTAGGTCTTCGATGCGAATTTTAAACATTTTCCAGTGATCGATTTTCGGCGGGGAATCGGCAAGTTGAGGTAGCTTATTGTTCCTCAAAATCTTTGATAAAGTTCATAATAACTCGAAAACTATGTGAGATACGACGATAATGCAAATAACCTTTATTGTAGAAAATTGAATTCTCTACGAAAAAGATTCAATAAGATTTTTTCCTTTTTCCAAAGTTTTTGAAATATTCGAAAAAATCGAAGCGCTTTATTTTTTCAAATATTTCAAAAATTTTGGGGAAATACTTAGAATCGGTCTGCGAAGCTGGGCCTTCGGCTACGTTGAAATTCATTTTTTTTCGAGACATTTGAGCCCATGTGAGGGCCAAAAAAATGTTTGACCCCAAATAAGGACCACCCCAATATATATTGGAGAATATACCGTTCGTTCGGATTCACATTGGTGTGGGTTAGTCACTCACTACGTTTATATGCACACACGTGAACCAAAGCGAGGGCTATGCGCCTATCGATTCGAATTTTTGCGGGTGCAACCCTCGTTTCGGCAACTGCCACTCACTCGTTTCCACTTTTGCACTTTTTTTTCATTTTTTTCTTTCGTTTTTTATCATTCGTCGTGACGTCTGTTGTCCATCATTAGGGGGGGGGGCTGGGTCACCGAAAAAATTAGAATTTTTTGTTTCTTTCGTGACTAGATCGATTTAAATTCACAATTGATTTTACCCCTATGAAATTAAAAAAAAACCTAATACTCGGCTATGGTTTCAAACTTTCATGTAACGAATAAAAAATTACAAATTTTTAGGTGCCACAGCCCCCTCAAGTAATACAATATTAAAACAAAAAAAAATCATTCATTCGACCTGCATTACGTCCCTAAGAAAATAAAAATAAAAATCCCCTCCCCTCATCGCATAACCGAATCACAAACGAACAATTTCTATCGATCGAATTACCCTCAAAAAACAATATTCATCAATGAACAACCCTTTCAACCCTCTCCACAACACTGTCAATCAGATATTCCTGTAAAAAAAAAAAACACAAAAATGCAAATAAAATAAAAACAAAAAAAAAAAAATACTCATTTTCCACTTTGGACCCAAAACCCGACCCTCGCGTCTCGTAAATCCAAACCAAACGTTGTTATCTCCCCCCTCCCCCCTCTCCCTACTATCCTCCCACACCCATCGTTCATTCCCAACGACGAAATTAATAGGTGGGCGTTAATAGGACGGGGCACATTGTCAATGTAAAATTTACGATCGTGTTCCCGATGAAATTTCCACGAGCCATAAAGAATTCCGGTCGTTCGAAGGGTCAGAAAAGGGAACGGAAGTACATAGAGCTAGAGAGAGAGAGAGACAGAGCAACACAGATAGATAGATAGGGAGATACGGGGCTTGGGGTGGGGTCGAGGAGGTGGTGCCCGAAGAAGACGAGTTTTCGCGATGCACAACGAGCCCCGAACTCGCGAGGATATGGAATAAGGAGAATCGGAGGTATGGGCCCCGGATAGACTTGGAAATATATTTATTAATTTGGCAACGGTCCCGTCGAAGCCGTACAGCCTCGACGGTGCTCTCGTACCCCCGGTCTCGTGCTGTCCCACCCCCGTTCACCCTCTCGCGCCATCATCCCTTACGTTACTACGTTATGACGCGAACAAAGCGACTCCACGATTTCTTTATAGGCAATTCCGGGGTCTGCATGGAGTGTTGTAAATATCGCCTCGCGGCCTCCTTACTTTTTTTCCACCCCCTGCCCCCCCCCCATCTTTCTCTCGGCCCCTCTCGTCGTCGCCGTTGAATTCTGCGGGTCGCCAAGACGGAACACACGGGCGTTCATCCCCCCCCCTCCTCCCTCGCCGCGTGAGCGCCGAAACAACGTTCGAGACCACCCCCCGAGAGGCAACTCAACCGTCTTCGAACATAACCCCTCGGGGCTTTGTGTACGTACGTAATATCGTTTTTCTTTCTTTTTTTTTCTTTTTTTTCACAGATTTTTCGCTTCCTTTATTTCGTTCTTTCTTGACTCACGTTTTTTTTTTTTTTTTCGGTTTGTATACTTATTTTCTTATTTATATTCACTGGTTTGAACTTGGCCACCCCGTGGCTTTACGACGATGAGAATCGGCGACCCTCTTGCGTCACGTGGTGGGGGTCAAGATTCACGAACGTATATGAAAATTCGGAACGCAGTCCAGGGATGGACATTCATTCAATGAAAATGTATTTCGAATACTTTTCGAACCACATGATAACGAATTTTACCACGTTTATCGAATACTTCAATTCATTGTGAAATCATAATTCATGGAAATTGGTCATAATTATTACAGAAATGTAAAAATATTGATTATTGCATAATAATTAATCATAGTTATTTGTTCGAAAAAGTACGCACGATAGTTCGAACGCACAATGCTTCGAAAAATCGAAATTCAGAACTTTACCGAATAAGTTGTACATTTTTCGGGGAAAAAAAGAAACAAAAAAAAAAGAAATACAAATGGCAGACACCAGAATTTCATGTACAATTAACAATGTGAATAAAAAAAAGGTGGGGAAATAAAGTTCGGCACCGAAAAGACGATAGTACGGAGGAAAAAACAAAAAAAAAAAAAAAAACGTAACAGATCATCCATAAAGCTCGACGTCGATGAAAAATGTACAAAGAAGGTCGGTTTTCTTCATCCTCAGACATTTCTAATCTTCGCAGTCTCGCATCGGTTCAGAGACGAATAAAAAAAACAAACAAACAAACAAGAAAATCACGAAAAAAAAAATTCGAGTGAAAGCTCGATGGTAAGCGAGGAAAGAAACGGAATTGCGGTTTCTTTCGTGAGATATAATTCATTCGTGGTTTCTGTCTGAAGCATCGAGAGAGATCTCTCTCTCTCTCTCTCCTTCGCAGGGAAGAAAGAGAGAGAGAGAGTGAGAGAGAGAGTAGTCTCGGTCGGCCCGCAGTTCCCCGGGGGCGGTTTCAATCTGTGTTATATTATGTAAAATCGTTAGACTCTCTCCTTCCACCCTAAAACTGTGGTAGCATCGAGCACCGTCTATCCTCTCCCTCTCTCTCTCTCTCTCTCTCTCTCTCACTCTCTCTCTTTATCTCTCACATTGTCTGATCTCCGACTGTCCATCTCTCTTTCACGTTCGAACTGCAGATAACCGTCGA
Source organism: Diplazon laetatorius (assembly GCA_963662125.1). Taxonomy (NCBI): domain Eukaryota; kingdom Metazoa; phylum Arthropoda; class Insecta; order Hymenoptera; family Ichneumonidae; genus Diplazon; species Diplazon laetatorius. Next base: position 3,808,407 of record OY759156.1, read on the forward strand.
GACCCGAGGCGAATCATTTTCGAGAGAAACCTCCTCCCTCCCCCCTCCTCCTCTTTCTCCATCTCCTCGCAGTTCTGTACTCTCGTTCGTTGTACGTGCAGCGAACGGAATGTGTCGAGAACGCGTATATAATACACGACCGCGACGTTGCAGTGCTTCACATCTTCTGGTCCCCGGTGGCTGCCGGCGCCCTCTAGCCGCGTGGCCTCTCTCTCGCCCCCGCACATTACCTCACACACACTTGGGTGGTCCTTAATGGGGGTGTTGACGAATTTCGACAAGTGCACCCCCCGCATCGCTTCGAAATAAATGAATGAAAGTATGTTCGAAACCCCAGCACTGTAGTCCAATGAGAAGACGTCGCTGTAAGCTCGTTTTGTTTCCCATTTGAATAACATGGAATTTTCAGGACAATTCGGTAATTATTTTTTCGAGTTGTCCCTGAGCACGCGAAAAATTCTTTATTCACATAAATCTATTGTCAATGAGTGACACTACTCGTACATTTTTTTACAAGACACAAACACAAATAAATTCCAATTTGCGTTGAAATCGTTTATCGGGTTTGCCGTTATCGATAATATACAGGTGAGGTTATGTAAAAAAATGTACGATCAGTTACACCTATTGACAATGGATTTATCTTATTGAAGAATTTTTTCCATGCTTAGGGACAACTCGAAAAAATAATTACCGAATTAATCTGAAAATCCCATGTTATTCAAATGGGAAACAAAACGAGCTCACAGCCACGTCTTCTCATTGGACTACAGTGCCGGATTTTCGCACATATTCTCATTCATTTATTTCGAACCTATCTGGAAGGTGCACTTGTCGAAATTCGTCAACACCCCCATTAAGGACCACCCTAACATACCCACATTGCAACATCAGCGTCAGCATCCCCGCGTTCTCAGCGAGGATATATGGATAGGGCAATCCCGTTGCAGAAGCATAAAATCGGAATCGACGTAGGTACGCGAACGGGGGCGGATTTATCCAGACGACGATTTAAAAACATTGTCGCACCATCGCGGCTTTCATATCCCGCGCTTTTCCTTCGCAATTTCCATTGCATCCTCCTTCTCCTTCTCCTCCCCCACTCTTCCCCCTCGCCCCTGTACGGCTCCGCCACCCTGGATCCCATGTTTCTCCGAAGATGCACGAACCAAGAAGCTACATCGCTCTGCATCGACAAACGACGGTGGCGTCGGCGCCGCAGAATCTCGCGCTTACGATAGATAGATAAAGATATATATGTATATGTGTGTATCTATATATGTAACGTATAGATGTGTGTGCGGTAGAGAGAGGGAGATAGATATAGAGATACAGGGAGCGAGAAAGAGATATATAGATAGATAGATAGCCAGCAAGAGAGAGAGAGAGAGAGAGAGAGAAAGGGATGACTGTAAGTGTGCGTGTAAGTGCGAGGGTTCGGGCATGTATGTGAAAGACCAGGGTCGATCGTTTACTTTATTTATATACGGGAAAGTACTGAATCATGAGGAAACGTGAATTTATGTAGATTGGAATGTTCTATTTTCCATGAGAGCGGTCCTGATATTTATATATCTATATATATATGTATATATATATATATATATAGATATATACGTGTGTGGGTGTGTGTATATGTGTATAATATTCATGATCGTATTTACTGGTCTATGAGGAAAGCGATAATGCTACGTAAGATATAAGTATAAATGCGATGAGACGTGAAGATCCTCCCGTAAATAATTGTGAGGGTGGAATGTATGTTGATAAGAAAAAATTGGTTGAGAGCGCGTCGGGCACGACGATAATATGGCTCCGTAGCCATTCTTACGATATATCTAAGATATTCTCTTCTATTTTTTGTAACACGTATCAAAAGCTAATTCATGTTCACGAAAGATGTAATTTTTATAAACTTGTATGTGGTTCGTGTGACGATTTATGGAAAAAAAATAGTTGTTTCATAATTTTTTATAAACTCTTTTTGTTAGAGTGTTGATTGTAATTTTCATTGGGAGAACTGATTAAGAAATACATTCTGGAATCTTGTTAGATTTTTCGCATCGATGGCTCAGGAATTGGAGAGGGAGGGGGACATTGTGCTAATCATTTTCAAAAGTCCAATCCACCATGGATAAATATTTGAATAACATGAACAAACATCGAATGATTCTGACAATTCGTCCCAACTCGTTAAAAACAATCCAACAAACAAACGATAAATTCGAACTAAACATCCAAAAATCATCAAAACCAATCCTCCGCCATTCAAACTTTCATCACGACCGAATTCATCCAAGAAAAACGAAAAAAAAAAAAAACATCCCACAAAAAATTTCTCCCCATCTTCCTGCAATCCGAAAACTTTGATTGGAACTCTCGAACCAAAAAGAAGCCAAAAAAAAAAAAAAACGAGTAAGACATTGCCAACCGAAAAAAGACTCGATCGTCCGTAATTCGCTGAACTGCGATAAATTCGAAAAAAAACACACACACCCGTAAAAAAATTCGCGAAACATGGCACACGTCGCTCCGTCATTGCACAAACTGCATTATACATGCATATACATACATATATATACATAGTTGCATGTTCAGGTAGGCAGACAGTGATGTGATAGCTCACGGGTGAGCTCGTTAGATGAATGGGGCCGACGATGTACATAGCGACAGAGGACGATGAGGAAAAAAAAAACCCACGAGCGAGCGAGACAGTATAAAATACCGAGAGAGAGAGACAGAGACAGAGAGAGAGAGAGATAGTGCATTTTGCCCACGATATAGTCGTAGCATGAGAGGGCCAAGGGAGGAGGGAAGGCCTTGCTAGTTTGCATAAATTTAGGAAATACAGGGTGGAAAATCGATATCCGCATAGAGATTATAGATGGTGGTTGGTAGGCGCCGCGTAGCCGCAGCCTCCGTCGCGACGGCGTGTATGCTCACTCTGTATGTGTCGGGGCAGGAGGGGGGGGGGGGAGGTCGGAGACGGGGGTGAGTGAAGGAGGACCGGGGGGTGGAGGAGGAGGAGGAGGTTCTGTGCTATCGCCTCACACTGGTCCACCCAACATGGCACACACATATATAACACATACATATATATACAATTACACACACACATATATACATATATATTATATAGATACATCGTTTGGTCCATGCGTTTCATCTCACTCGTTCGTGCTCCGCACTATCTCTATCCTCGTGTGTTTGGCTGGCTACCTAAACCTCTGCTTCATCGTGTATATGTACGTCCAGTACTCATGTACACGTATATATAGAATATATATATAAATATATGTATTTGTTATATGTATATATGTATATATGTATGTATATGTATATATATATGGATGTAGAGAAACGGTCATTGGTAAAACTAGCCTGGCTCGTGTGGGTAAGGACGAGGGTTGGGATGTGGGGGGGGGGGGGGGTGGAAGGGCGAACGGTAGAAGTAGAGAAAGCCACCAGAAGAAGAGAAGTCCTTGCCCGTAGCTCTCGCTGATACTGCTAGTTGCTACTGGCCCGAACGGCCTCCACCGAATGTGGACGACGACTCTAACCCTCCCCCAACCCACCCCCATCCCCGCTCTCGCTCTTCTTCTCTTCAACCTCGCGCGAATTTAAGTAGTCTAGGAACGGTACGTAACATTACCGGTGTATATGTGTGTGTATATGTATAAATAGGTGTGTGTGTGGGGGGGGGGGGGGGAGGGGGGAGGGGGTGGGTTACGGAATAGCATTCCCGCAGTCGGAGGGCCATTTCGCACGAGAGCATTAAGGGCGACAGAGCCGAGCTGTTTTGCTCTCTATTGTGTCGAGAATTGTCCTTTTTGTTTAATTTTCGGGGATTTTTTTTTGGACGTTTTTTTGGGGGGAGCGGGAGGAGGGGTTGGTTCTCCTTTTTAGTACGGCATTCTCGTAATTTCGTTCCTCCACGGCCCCGGCTCGGTAAGTTTTAGGGGTTCGTAGTGGGCGAGAGAAAGAGTTGATGTTCGGGCAGTGAGCTTGTTCTGGTCGATGTAACACGCGAGGGGCGAGTTATAAGGTTTGGCCGAACCGGGGGGAGGGGGTGGACGTGCATTTGGGTAAGATGTGCGATTAGGAAAAAAAGAAAAAGAAAAAAAAATAGAAATGATAAAACATCGAGGAATGAATAACGTTGAGTGGTGATAAAAAGGGTTTGTTGGGTGGTTGACAATATATATTTATTATTATTTATGTATTTTTCAAAGTGTATAATAAAAATGGGGGATGATCGAATATTTCTGCAGGTAAGTATGGTGATAAAAAGCGTTTGTTGGGTGGTTGACAATATATATTTATTATTATTTATGTATTTTTCAAAGTGTATAATAAAAAATTGGGGATGATCGAATATTTCTGGGGCTAAGTATATATTTTGTGGGTAAGTAAAACAAAAAAATGAACTGATGAAACATCAACAAATGAGTAACGATAAAAGGTAAAAAGAAAAGGGTTTGTCACGTGGTAGACAATTCACATTTATCATTGTCTATTTATTTTTCTTCAAAGTGTAAAATAAAAATTGGTGAATGATCGAATATTGTTTGTTGTGATTGAAGATTCGCTGTGGCTCATTGGTATCGTCAATGAGAATCAGAGTCAGAGACTCTGATCGCAGGATTCTATCAGTCCCATGTTTATTCAATTTTGTTTCCAAAGTAACTGACAAAAATTTCGGAATGATCGAATCAATTTTCCCGTGAACATGAGTGTGTGAGTGATGATTTGCTGAGGCTCATTAGCGTCGTCGATGGTCAACACAGACTCCGAAACTTTCATCGCAGCATTCCGACAGAATTGTGTTTTATTTTTTATTTTATTTTTCGTTTTACGTTTGTTTTTTTTTTTGAGAATGTCGCAAGACAATACTGATGATCAGAGCCTGAGCTTGTTCTCGTCGATTAAGCGAAGGGGGGTTGTTGCGAGGGCACAGGCCAAGCCGGCGAGGTTCGGGGGGTGAGTCGCGTTCGGTGGGAGCCAATGGATCGGGTCGGTAATGCGGAGGATGAAAAAAAAAAAAAAAGGAAGAAGAAGCGAGAGCTTTGTTGTCTGCTCGAGTCTTTTAATCGCGGACGATCGAATACGATTGGCTCGTTGGGTGAGTGGAGGCACGAGGGGGAGGGGGGGATGGTAGGGTGCAGGGTCGGTAAATTAGGGACGATCGATAATTTTCACGTGTGAGCGTGAACGACTGTGTGCACGTGGGGGGGTGAGTTTCGGTCGTTTCGGTGGTGCAACTGCTGCTCCTACCGCTGACTCCATTGAGTACAGACTCGTGTAGTCGTTGCAGCAAAAAAAAAAAAAACCATCCCAAAAGGGAAGAGAACAAAAAAAAAAAAATAAATAAAACATTCGACCGAAAAAAAAAATAAGGAAAAAAATAATTAAATGAGATAAAATAAAAGAAAAATGAAGGAAGGGTTGGAGGGTCTAGTACCTCGTTGCCGGGGCATCAGACGCGAACGCCGCTGCATTTCCTACCCCCCCCCCCTTCCTCTAAACCTCGTCCCCGTCGTTACCCCGACGCCAAACGAAATCTCCAACTAACCGATATATCGCGATTTCGCCCTGCTGGCTTCGCTTCTGTGTGTCTGTGTGTGTGTGTGTGTGTGGGTGCATGCCTTCGCATCGACGAATATCCCTTTTGGAAGTGCACGTGCATTTGGCCGTGAAGGTCCGTCGGTAGGTTCGTCGCTCCGTCGGTCCGCGTCTATATTCGCTAAATACCGCACCATCGCAGGGATTAAAATATTGATCGGGGAATGAGTGTGGAAGAGGTGGGGCCGGAGGGGGGGAGGAGGAGGAGGTTGATATGGGGGATGGAATGCCGCACGATTCATGTGCGCGAGCGAAAGCTCGACAGGGAATGAGAGACAGAGACAGAGAGAGAGAGAGAGAGAGAGCGAGCGAGAGAGAGAGAGAGAATATGCGAATTGCGGTGGGGAGCAACTGTGGCGTTGAGTGGTGCAACGAAAAATCACGTGGATATGAAAAAAAAAAATATCACGTGAGAAAGTTAAAAAAAAATGAACACGAAAAAAGTACGGGAAAAAAAATGATGCGAAACACGGTGAAAAACAAATCGTTGGCGAACGCCAGACCGGAAACGGGGGCTCGAATTTATGGGCACCGGGGGGGGGGGGGGAATTATATACAGAACGGCAGTTATTCGAACCACGGACTGACACGAGTTTGACGGAAATTCGTAATTTCGGATTCGCAAACTGAGAGTGAGATTAAAGATTTTTTTGAGTTTTTTTTATTGAGAATAATTAATTTGGTCGAAAATTGGTGTGATTGAGTTTTGGTTTTTTTTCGTCGTATTCTTGTCAGGGAGATTTATTTTCCCAGAAGAATGTTTATATTGCGTTAATGACGATGAACGAAAAACGAAGAAGCAAAAAAAATTACTTCAGCGAGATTGAAAATTAATAATACGTTTATTTCTGAATTTGATTTGATTTTATTTTATTTTTCGTTGGGACGAAGTCTCTTTTTTCTTAAAATCAATATGACAATTATTCATTCGAGAAGAATCGAATTCAGTTAATCCGAATAGCATGAAAACACGACGAAAAATTATTCGTCAAATACAAATATCAAACTCCCATCAATTTGTGATAACACAAAAAAATTTGCCTCAAACTTTCAAAAAAAAAAAAAAAAAAAAAAATTGACTGCCTAATTTATTCCAGATAAATATTTCGTTCGTCAATTTTTGTTTCCTCGTGAACCAAAAAAAAAAAAGATAAATATTTTATTCAGATGAACATTTTGTTCGTCAATTTTCGTTTCTTCGTGAATAAAAAAAAAAAAGATAAATATTTTGTTCGTCAATTTTTGTTTCCTCGAGAAAACAAAAAAAGATGTCGGTGAAAATTTTTTATGATCTCCCGCCGATTTCGACGTTGCAATTTGCGTTAAATACGACCCTCCAATCGCCAATCGATAAAACGATAAAAATGCAATTTCATAACGACGATTCGGATCGACGCATCGAGCTTGTTCAATCGAATAAATTAAGATTCGATTTGATAATGACGAACAACGACGACGACGACGACGTCACAGCGACTGAACGTTGTTTTTTTCGGGGGCGGGGGGTGGGGGATGAGGTGTCGTCATCTCTTCGCATTTCCGTTGAGCCGAATTTAAATCGTCGGGATGAGAGCTACTGGCGACTGCGGCGGCTGGTGCTCGTGCTTGGTTAACGCGAACGAGCGAGGCGATGCGAGCGATAGAACGTCACGAGGTCGTTTAGCGCCCGAAATAGTTTCGAAGCAACTTATTTTCTCTTAGTTCCATCGCCGCGCGGTCTTTTCTCTACGTTTACGTGTACGTTTCTTTCGCTCCTCGTCTCTCCCTCGCCCCGTTTTATTTTATCATTCTCCTTCCATCTCTCTCTCTCTCTCTCTCTCTTCTTCTCGCGCGTGCGCAAACGCTTCGGAGCGTAAAATTGTTGTGCGCAAATATTTCGCAAAGGGTCGAGCGACTCGCATTGCCGCGCGTAGATCGCTACAGAAGCGTTAAACGCATTGCTCTATCTGCGAAATTTCCGGGCGAGCTTGTTTTTTTGTTTTCTTTCTTTATTCTTCTTCCTTTTCTTTTTCTATTTTTTTCGTTTTTCCATCTTTCTTCTTTGCATCTCACCGTCGCGCTCTCTTTCGGCCACTTGTGTCTGCACGCTTGTGTGTGAGTGAATCACAGCGCCCCCTCAGACTCGTTGATTCTTCGCTGCCGTGTGTCGCCCCCCGGCGGCGGTGATTAACGTCGAGAGACACTCGTGAAGAAATTTAAAAAAAAAATAATAATAATAAAAGCGCAAAAGCTCTTTTGCTCGCCCCACGACTACGACGCGACGCCATCTAGCCATCTAATTAAATTTTCAAGGTCGCGCAACTTGCGTTTTCACCGGATTGACCAATAGGTCCGGTACGAAAATAAATTTTTCAAGGATAGATCGATGAAATACGAGACACGACCTCAGGGACCATTGCCGACTCATCCGTGAAAATTCGATGAATCTCGAATTTGTCCTCAAAATTACAAAAAAAATAAAAAATAAACAATTAAAAAAAAAATTGTTATCGTCATCGTCGCTAAATAATGAAAATACAGAATAATCGTTTATTGCTTCCTCGTAGAGGATGTTTTGGTAACATTTTTAGATGTTTAGATGAACATTTAAAAAATAATAATAATAATAATAATAATTGTTTATTTTGGTATTTTATTGTTTTTTTGTTTTTGTTTATTTTTTTCTATGAAAATTTTTTTCGTTGGATAGAAAATGTTGTTTTCACCGACCTGAAGCTCCTCCTTGCACTGACGTTCCTCTTCCAGGCTCATTCGCTTCTCGTGTTTCTTGTAGTAACGCCTCTTGGCCGCTTGTAGGTTGAACCACGTGTACGAGAAAGACTTTACGAATGGTAGGAGGGCCTCAATGAACGGGTGGAACTCATCCTGAAACACGGGGTTTGTCGTGAAAAAAACAACAACAAAAACAACAAAAACATCAACAACAACAACAACAATATTTTGACTTTCTCCCAGCAAATATCGAGTTCAGTTTTCAAATTAAGATAATGAAAAATAACAAGGTCTAGATTTTTTTTCTAATTTTACGTTTTTTTTACAATCAAATTTTTTTTCTCAAAGTAAATATTGAATTTGAACCAAATAACCTATAACACTTCCCGAAGGGAGTATCAAAGAATACATGACAATTTTTCCAACCCACAAAAATCAATGGGTCACTCTCAGCAACCATTTTCGTGTCGCAGGGTCGAAAAGACCCGCACGCCGACAAGTGTGCCAGCTAAGGGTTAAATAATAAGGTTTGAAATATTCATAATATGTTTATAAAGTTTTTCACTCATTGAATAATCGTGAGTTGATCATCACGAGTTCAACAACGTGTGAGATTGATTGATTTATTGTCGAATAGTTCCAAAATAATTGTTTCTTTTTTTTTCTTCAAAAATTCGCAAATTTCATAAAATTTAATGGCGGAGAAAAATTTGAATGATATTTTTATTTGTCATCGGCGATTCGATTATCCAGACGATTATTCGATTATGGTTTTATTATCATGTGGATTGGATGACACGAAGCGAGGTTCCGAGTGTGGACCAACGTCTGATAAACGCATTGGCCACTGGCTGGCGCCTGGCATGTGCCCACCGGGTAGTAGACCGGGTGCAGTAAGTAGCGGTTAGTGGTTGCGGTCTTCGTTGGTCAGACACAAGCACGGGCTGTACGACGAGCGAAACCGCTCGTTTGCCTCGTGCGTAAGGAGAAAAACGTTTTCCATCGTCGTTGCATCGGTCTGACGCGTCGGGGGGCGAAGGGGGGGGGGGCGGGGGGTGGCAGTGGTTAGCGGCCGACGAGAGTGTCGATGATCAGACGGAAAGCGTCGACGTGCAAGCCGCCGCCGCGGCCGCAACGGCCCAACGGCCGCAGCCACGCGCTGACCGACGGTCTGACCTGCAACTGAGCTTACTACTGGCGGGCGAGCAGCGGCCTGCCGGACACGCGACGGCTCTACTACTCGACCGCTACGAGTCGAGCGAGTAGTAGAGCCAGCGTTACGGTCAGACGGACAGTGGAAAAATCCGGCGCGTCTCGAAGTCTCGATTTTTTTTTTTTTTCAATGTTTCGACGGTTGAAAATTTTGGAAAATGGATTTTACGATCGTCGATGTTTGGGAGGTTTATAGAACCGAAGGGGCAAAGTCTCGAACGGTCGTAGTTTCGAAAGAAAAGGGTATAGTGGAGTTAAGATTGCACTTGAGTAGTCGAGGTGGCGGTTCGTTCGGACGAACAGTGGAAAAAGTCGTTGATTATGAGATTGAGCAGACAGAAATGGAACATCGATGAGAGATTTTTTTTTTTTTTGAAATGTTTGTTCGATGATTTACGAAAATTTTGTGTTAAGGTTGTTTCGTGAATGATTATTCCGATTATTAGTAGAATTTCTATGGTTATTTAATTGTATTTCCGTGAGTTATTTATTTGTTGGTTTGTATGAGTAATTTTTTGACGATTATTAGAATTGATAGGATCTTTAAAAATATTTAGGAAATCGTGGTTTCATTATTAACCGACTGATTTCAATGAATAATCGCTGCACGACAATCTTTTTCCTATATAATTGATATAGTGGTGAAATAAAATATTGAAATATAAAAAAAATATATATAAATAGTCATTGTCGTAAATATTGCGTATTTTTCGATCGGATAAAAATTCTTCCCACAATTTTAAAGAACCTCACGAAAAACATTCATAGTAAAGTCATTATCCCGTTGCGGTCACTCAGGGTCCGCTGGACCCCAGGCCAACTTGATAGCCATTATAAAAGTAAGAAAAGCCTATTTTCAGCATTATTTTGTCCATTTGCAAGACAAAAATAACAAAAATTAATTTTTCTCACGATTGTTTCTTTTGTAAAAAAAATCCGTCATTTTGTGAATTTTTTTTTCTCATCGTGTTTTGACTACTTAAAAATCCTGAATAGAAGACGACAATTATTCGATTATTCAGAAAACATGTTAAATTAAAGTTTGGCGCAAGATCAAAGTCGGTACGTAAAAAAGAACGCAGATGGGTTCGGTTTTTGTGAGTGGGGTCTGATGGACCCACGTGACCGACACGTTATTATTCGAAGGTGTGACTTCAACGGGTTATACGCAACAATATCCTCCAATAAATAGTAACTATCGTTATTGCAACGATAATGAATTAATAAATAAATAAATTATTCATCTAAATACAATTGTTATCATAATAAATAATCGAACCATCGAGTATTCGCAAGCACTGCGGCCGCTGTGGCACACTACCGTCTCTCTGTCCCTGTGTTCGTCCGCCGGCTGTCAGAAGCACTGATTCTCGCAATATCCGTAACGCAGATCACAACAGTACTCCTCCAGTACCTCCGGTACGCAGGTTGATCGTGGCCTCATCTGCTCAGCTTCCCCGTTCGTAAACGACCACGTCGATGACAAAAAAAAAATCACTTGTACTCGCGGCGTCCAAAACGATTTATCCCCTCACATGCAATCGAACAATCTCCCCCCTCTAACAACCAATCTCCTCCTCTTTGACAAAACTTTATTATTACTATTATTATTATCTGTTTTTTTTAACACATCTTTCGTTTCGAATATTTTCGCAATTTTTACGTTGTTTTTTTTCGTATTATATTTATAATTATAATATTATTATTATTATCTTGAAATTTTATGCACTTCACAGATTATTTCACGTGACAACACTTGTCGCAAACTTTAATCCTTTCTCAACCGATTCCATCACGGTCACCCGCAGCAAACGTATTTTATTTATCTTGTTATTATTTTTTTAATTTTTTTTCTGTTTTCAACCACCGAATGAATAAATTCTGAAAAAACGAAGAATAAAAATGTTTAATGAAAATTGAAGTTTGTTTTAGGTTTTCCGTTTTTTTTTTTTTTTTTTTTTTTTGTCGTCAAAAATTCTTTCGTTTGGGGGGAGACCGAATACGACGAGAAATCGAATCGGCACGAGAATAGAGCGTGTGCCCACGAAGCGACACACAGCGATAGAATGTTTTGTCGTATATATATCTATTTAAACGCGTGCGTTCTATTTTGATGAGTAGTGCAAAAGAGAATGGCGAGCAGACTGACGAACGAACGGGTCGCAAACTCTTCTTTAAACTTTTAGACCCGTGTTCAGGCTCTCCCCCCTATCCACCCCCTCTCATCCAAATTGTTTTACCGACCCGACGCACGAAACTAGCGCGCGCGAACGGAAAAGAAAAAAAAATGATGAAAAAAAGAAAAAAAATCCCAACCCCTCAAATGACAATCGATGAATAAATAAATACGCGATGATGGTACATTGAAATTCGTGGCGTATTCGATGTTTGTTCGCTCGACGTCGAAGCGGTTGTTTCGCCGTTGACGTTTGACGGTAAAAAAAAAATTAAAAAAAAAAAAAAAAACAAAAAAAAAAAATTGGAAAAAATAGATCGAAAGAGAGACAAGAATTGTGAAAGCTATGTGAATCTTTATGCGTATTACTCGTGAGTGGTGAGCGACGGTTTAACCACTTAGCCGACGTAAATATATCCAAACGGGACGGGCCGAACTGACGAAGAGTAACACGCGCCGCGGCGAGAAATCCCGAAGAGAATGGTAACGGGACGAGAAACGACGAAAAAAAAAATAGTTTCAAATTGTATTGCTTGTTTTTTAAAAATAAAAAAAATTATAATTCTTTCTCGATAATTCAAAACGTCGATAAACGATTCTCTCAATTATTATTATTATTATTGTTTATGAATGAATTAATTTCCGTTTGTTCTTTTGATTTGTTTAATTTTTAATTAAAAAAAAAAGTTTTAATTTATTTATTTTTTTCAAATTTTTTTTTGCCAACGAAATAATTAATTTTTGTTTATCGCGACGGGGGATGATTAAATCGCGTTTATTCGAAGGTTGTGCGATATCGCGTTGCAGTCGTTTGTCGGCGGTTACGACGGCCCGGTGTGTTCGTGTGTGTGTGTGTGTTTGCTGGTGCGTCCGAATTGCGACGGCGACGGAAGCGATTTTAACGGAGAGACGGAGACGACGTCGGTCGTCGCGACGACACTGAGACGCCGGTGGCGAATCGAGAGCCGCGCTGCTGTGGCGGCTCATCTACGGAGAAAGAGAGAAAGAGAGAGAGAGAGAGAGAGAGAGAGAGAGAGAGAGGGAAGGGAAGGGAGAGAGTGAGAGAGAGAGAGAGAGGGAGAGGGAGGAGGGAGACGCGCGCCGACGGGTCGGAGGCACCGCCGCTGCGGCCAGGTACGGCACCCCAAACCCGGTTATTAATAGACCACCCCGCGAAACCCGCGTGCGGCCCGCGCGCGCGCGCGTATCTCGCACGCGTGCTCGCGTCAGAATTGTCGTCTCGCGGTGGAAGAGGCTTCTGTCGCGCGCGGTTCCTCGATTTGCCCTCCGGGGACACGACTTAAACGCGGCTATTGAAACGATAATGCTTTTGAAAAAGACGAAAAAAAATCGAATTTTTTTTTTTAATCATTTTTTTAAATTGTTTTTCGTTGGTGATTTTTTTTCTTTTTGGTGTGACGGTCGGGAGGAATTTGTTTGTTTGTTTGTTTTTTGTTTTTTTGTGGGATACGACGATGAAAAAAGGGTTTTTTTACGTTTTTGCTATACGGATGTATTTATTTATTTTTTGAAAATATTTTTTATTGCAGTTTGTATTTTTTATTATATATTGTTTTTTTCTCAGTTATTTTTAGTTTTACACGGAACGACCTGTGCGTAAAAAAAGCGTTGGTTGATTTGGAGTATTTTTCAAGCGTCAATTTTGATTTTTGTTTTGCATTTTGTTTTTTTTTTTTTTTTTTTTCAATTTTTTTAAATTGATGATTTTTTTGTTGCGGTGTCAGGCTCGAATTTTCGTTTTTTTCTTTTTCGTGGTCTTACGATAATCGAACGGTTGACTGGTCAATTATCAACAGCTGGGACATGGAAAGTTCACAAGAGCTTAAACCCTTCAACAGAACCCTACAAAATGATGAAGAACATTAAAAAAGAATCGTCTACAAATGTGACCAAAGCCGTAAAAAATAAAATTTAAAAACAATCTCAAAAAAACAATTTAATGGTCGATGATACCCACGAACAAAAATGCATCGAACACTAAATTGTCAAACGTTCAACAACCAAGGACACGTTTATTTCCACCAGAGCCTCCAACCCCGTCAAAATAATAGCGAATAATCAAAATTGTCCATAAAAAAATAAAACCAAACCCATAAAAAATAATCTCAACGAAACAATCGAACAACAACGATGTTAAACGAAACCTCAATTGGATAAAAAACGTTGAACAATCGGTAAACGCAAAGTTCACGAGACCCCTCGTGAGGTCCGAGGACTTTGGCCAACTGCGCTTGGATTTTGCGCGCTGTCGGACAGACTGGCCGCGTGGTCCATGCGCCTTGTTTTGTGCTATCGGTGCAACGGGGTAAGCAAGAAAAGCAAGAGCGGCCAAGGGAGCGATGGAGAGGAAGCAGGGAGGGGAGGGGGAGAGGGAACTGGGGCCACGAGGGCGGGAGGGTGCGAGTCGAAGGGGTGGGGGGTGGGGGGAGCGGGAGAGGACACAGGAAGAGGAGAGAAAGAGGGAAGGAGGCTGGCAGGCTGACTAGCTGGCTTCGGAGAGATAGAACGAGGGAGAGATGGATGTGGAAAAGGGGTGGAAGGGAGGAAGAAGAGGGAGGCGACCACGCGGCTGCCACTGCTGCTGCTGCTGCTGCTGCTGCTGAGGGCGATCGATAGCCAAACTCCTCTCCGTCTGGCGGGACATAGACGCGGGTCGGGCCATAGACACACAGAAAAAACAAAAAAACAAAAAAAAAAAAAACAAAAAAAGAAAACGTAGATGGGATTACCGTACGGTCATATAAACACGAGAAAACGAAAAAAGTTGGGGGTGGGAAAAAGAAATAACGAAAAAAAAAAAAAATTAGAATAAAATGAAATAAAATAAAACGAGAAAGTGGATGATAAAAAAATTTTTTAAAAAAGAAAAATGAATAACGAAGCAAAACGGGGGAGGGAATGAAAAAAAAGAGAGAGAGAGAGAGAGAAAGAGGAAGATGAGAGTAGCGTGAAGATGGAGATCGAGATTGGCAGCCAAAAATTTTGCTCGATCTCACTGTCTCGAGCTTGAAAGCTCTCTCCCTCCTTCCACCCTTCTCGGCCGTCAGAATTCTCTTTGCATCCTCTCTGTGTCAAGATCATCGTCATTGTTGCGCAACGTGGGGGTTGAGGGAGGGGGGGGGAGGGTGAAAACAAAACGGTAATCCCCCAACGAAGAATGAAGAAGCTTGAGTCGAGGGTGTGTTGTATCGATCATCGACCATGTAACATGCAATTTTTTTTGTTTTTTTTTAATGTGTTTTTTTTTGGACTTTCTTACCTATCAAAGTTTCAGCAGTATTTGTGTTATGGATTGATGAGACTTGAAAAAAAATAGTCATGGTACTTGATTATTGTCCTCTGATGATTACCGACTAACGATATATACGTCGAATGAATTATTTTATTCGTCAATGATCTATTCGTGCATTGGAATATTTTGAAAGTGCAGTGAAAAATCGTTCGATAAGGACAAGGAAAATGAAAATTATTTCACCCACGATATTGGATTGTAAAGTTTCGACGGATTGGATTTGTGATCGAAAAAGTTTGGAGGATGAGGGATTGGAATTTTTATTATGGATCGTTCGATTTGAGAATCGGGAAGGCGATCACGTGCTTCGTACCAGAGTCACGAACTTTGGATCAATTCGTTCGTGAAAATAAAATTTCGTGTTACCACGACATATGTTTATATATATATATATATATATATATATATATATATATATATATATATATATATATATATATATATATATATATATATATATAATACGAGGAGAAGAAAGAGTCTTGCTAATGAATGTGTCTTGTTAACTTGAGTTAACAAGTTAACGAGTTAAATGAGTCTCGCTAAATCTCTAAGTTTCTGGAAAAAAGAAAAAGAAATAGAGAGAGAGAGAGAGAATGAAAGAATAGAAGAGAAGATGGTCTAAACGAGATTCACAACCGAAGAGCTTGAAAAGACAATGAACCTTTTTTTTTCACTTTTTCAAACTCGCTCCGTCTGGTAATAACACTTTAACTCGCTCTTTTGATACGGGTAACGAATGTCAAAGTACGATCTTTCGACGAGCATTGAAAAAGAAAAAAAAAATAGTCGGAGCAGTTGGAATATATAATCTACGTTGAGTATTTAACGACGCGACAACCTCGACGAACGAGGCGTCAAATGCCCCGAGGTAAGCGCGACCCTGCCTCTTCCGACGATCTCGCTCGGTTTAACGAACGATCGTCGAGCCTCATAATCACCCAACCAACCACCCCTCCCCACCCCCATCGCTCTTCGCACCGCGCGAACCAATAATCGTTCGGTAATTAGTAATTAACGAATGACGATCTTTTATTTCTTTTTTTTTTTTTGCAACTTGTCACGAGCTTCGGAGCTTTCGCGTATATTCACTTGATTACCAGTTAAATTTTCATTCGTAGAAAAGTTATGGAAAAACTTGTTTCCAGTTAAATTGACGCGTAGCTCGATTCAATGATATTACGATATTTAATTTGAATTTTTTTCCGATGATTTTAAATTTGGTGAAAAATTATTTTTCGGTTTTAATTTTTTTTTTCGACGATTTTGAATTTGGTGAAAAATGATTTTTCGGTTTTCCTTTTTTTTTGACGATTTTGAATTTTGTGAAAAATGATTTTTCGGTTTTTCCTTTTTTTTTTACGATTTTGAATTTTGAGAAAAATCATTTTTCGGTTTTCATTTTGTTCGACGATTTATCTCCATTGGTTTCAGATGACTTATCAATGTTTTTTGTATTAATAAAATGCCGATCAGCGATGGGTATGATGAAACGATTTTTTTTTTTGCGTCAAAAGGTTTTTGCATAGTTTTTTTACTTGTCACAATGAATGTAAAAATGGCAAGGTTGAAGCTAAGGTTTTTGCACGTTGGTTCTTCGAGCTTTTCGTCGATCCTTCACGAAGCTTTTGCCGCGGTGAGCTCTGATAGTGATTGACAGACTTTTTTGTGGGGTGGGTTGCGATGGGGCGGGACGAAATACAGGAAGGTGACTTTCGAAATTAAAAAAAAAAAAAAAAATTTCATTTTTTTTTAACATGTTGAATAAAAATACTGGATACGAAATTCGGTATAACCTGCGAACATTAGGTTGGTAAAATTGGTCCGGATTTTTGGGTGCTTGTAAAATTATTATTCAGAAAAATGATTTATTTACGTAATTAAAATGACTTAAGGTAAAATTATCGAATAATTTAACTTCTCACAGAAATTAAATTATTCGAGAGATCAATTGCATGAATCATCATTTTGTTTTCCAATCGATTTCATTTCATTATTATGTTTAATTCCTGATTACAATCTTTGTCAATGAGCAGAATTATTGTTACGACGAGGACTCTGATCGACATCAACGAAATAACGAAGGAACGACGAGGGAAATAATTATCCGTCGGTTAGTTATTCAAGTTTTTACGAATTCGTTAAAACATTTTCTCGCGGCTGTTAAGCTCGAACCGTAAAATCGTGCAACGTGCCTGAAAATCAGCTGACGAGTTTCCGGCTATGCGAGCAAAGACCACGGGGAAATCGTTGGTAGTTGCGATTCGTGACTGTCTGCGTATCTATCGTGTGTGTGTGTGTGTGTGGGGGTTGAAGAGGGCGCGCGAGGCCTCAGCGGCCGATAGGGGATGACGAGAGAACCACGCGCAACAATCGGACAGGTTTGCGTGACGGTTGGCTATAATTCCACGCTTTCGCGGGTGGATTCACACGCGGGCACAGTCAGCCACGGATTCCACGCTACTACGGTATATAAATATAGTTATAGCGCAACCGTAATAGCCGCATCGTTCGCTCCTTTCAGGTTTTTTTCTCTTTTTTTTCGTTTATTTTCTCTCTTTCTTTTTTTTTCGTGGTTTAAATCCTTCCATAGTCGTTTTTTATCGACAAATTTTGACGATTAATATTTATCATCATCCATTATGCGTTATCGCGTTCGATCTATAATCCTTTTGAGGACGAATAGAGGACATCTTGGTCGTCGTTGGAAATTCCGGTGCCAACGAAATAAAATTAATGATTAAATTTCAACGGATGAGTAAAAAAAAATGGTTAATGGGAAGGTTCATTTTTTTTTTTCGTAACGATCAAGATTGTCAAATAATATAATTTGAAGCTTTTTTTATTGTTATTTATTATTATTAGTATTATCATTATTATTATTATTATTATTATTATTATTATTATTATTATTATTATTATTATTATTATTATTATTATTATTATTGTTATTATTATTTTGGAATAAATTGTTAACGGCATCTTCGATTTGGGCATCAGTCTGTAGTTACAATGGAAACAATAGAATTTTCCGATTAACGAAATGGAAAAAAAAAATAAAAATAAAAATAACCAAAAAAATTACGTCGATAATTGAAAATATTGTTTGCTCGTTAAATGCATCCTCAAAATTTGTGGGAAACCAATTATTCAATTCAACCCTAATAACAACACCGTCACACGTGTAACCGTGTAAATGTCCCCTAAATCATCGAAAATTCGTCGAAAACTTTACCGAATTTTTTTTTTTTTTTTTTCAAAATCTTCAACAATGCAATCAATCGTACCGACGCACAAAAAACCCTCAAAAAAACCAAATCGTCGAATAACATAATCTCCAAATAATTTCTCATTCTCATTGCCAATTTGTATCAAACACGAACGACGTAAAAAAAAAAACAAATTTCCAATACTCGGTGAACAAGCAAAAATAATAATAATAATAATAATAATAATAATAATAATAATAAAAAACAATTAAAAGAAGAAAAAAAGTTAAACCTTATCGAATGTGCAAATGAACATCGATGAAAAAAAAAAAAATGTCACGATACGAGTAATTGTTCGAACGTGATTTATTCGTTCGAATACGACGTATAATCAACATACCTGTCCTACGGAAGGGGCCTGCAGGTAAGTCGAGACATCCGGTTCCACCATGCAGCTCCTCAGGGTATCCGGGATGAACATGAGTAGCTGGGACGTCGGCGGTCCAGGCTTAAGCCGGCGGGCGACGTGTCTTGGAAGACCGGCGGCGGCGCCGTATCGTTAGCCCTTTTCCTGCTTGACCTCTCGCCCTCTCCCGTGTGGCTGGCTCTCGATGTATCTCCGGCCTTTTGTGTCCCCTTCCAACTTCCGTGATAACGCGTTTTATCACAATCTCATCGTTCCAACGGCAATCAAGTCCCCAAACGACAAAAAAAATAATAATGATGAAAAAAAAGCAATGAAAACAAAACAAAATTCACGTCAACAAAAAATTCAAAAAAATATATATTTAAAATGTTTTTTTGTTCCAAGACGAACGTTCGATGAAAAATTTAAAAAACGCAACACCCTGCGATCAACCTCGATGCGTCAACGACCCTTCGAAGAACCTTCGGATGAACCTTCGAATTGTCTCTCTTCGATTTCAAATTCACAATCTCATTGATTTTTTCACAAATAAAAAAAATATGTTCGACAATTATTTTCGCGATATCGCAAATTTTACGACTCTTAGCATCGACGATGAGCTTCGATGGTTCATTGACTATTTCTCGTTGAGCTATCACCCTCTGACAATTATTATTATAACTATTATTGTTATTGTTATTATTCGATATTTTTCTCGCGATTTTATCGTCACTGATGATTTTTCCGTTTATGCCAAAGTCGAACCCGTCGTGACTGATATCGTGGCTCTTCGTCGTATGAAAATTGTCAATGTTTACGAATTTGTCGGAGTTGCAGCACACGTCGTTGTCGTGAATCTCGGTGCACTCGTTGGTGCTCACGAATTTCGTTTGGGCGATGATCAAGTTGTTGTTTGTGTTTTTGTTGTTGGGTGGTGGAACACCGCGCCCAGGCACACGCATCCTATCTAACGCGTGCCACACTCCTCACTCGACTAGTCGCCGCAAGCTCAATCCGTTGGTGCTTCTCTTTCTCCGTCTCTGAGTCTTTCTCTCTCTCTCTCTCTCTCTCTCTCTCTCTCTCTCTCTCTCTCTCTCTCTCTCTCTCTCTCTCTCTCTCTCTCTCTCTCTCTCTCTCTCTCTCCTCTTCTTTACGTCTGTCCTCTCTTAATCCACCTTTCTTCGTTTCTCCTCGAATCACCGTCGCGATATATATATATATATATATATACATACATATATATATTTATATATATATTAAAAATATACGTCCATACAAATTTATACCGATATAGATGTATTTATATATATTTATATTATTTTTTACACGCATAAATTTGTATTTACGACGAATGGAAATTTCGTTCGAGTCGCGATTTCTTTGCAACTCGCAATGTTGATTACGACGGTAACGTTCGACGGCAGCGGTTGCTGCACAACTCTCGTTGTGCCGTTCAAAACGTTTCGACGTTCCCCGTGTTCCCGATCGGGAGAGAGACGGCCAGGGGGCCCGCGGACTACGCCGACTCGGACGTCCACAGCCGAGGACAGCCGTTCCGCGCGCGTCGGCGTAAAAGCTCACCGGGCGCAAGCTTCAACCCCGATCTCATAACCCCACCGCCAACTCGACCGAGCACAACGTTTTTTTTTTTTTCGTGTATCGCGCAATTCGCGAAACAACGCACGAGCTTTTTTTTAAATTTTTTTGTCTTTTATTTTTTTTTTGATCGTCTTGCTAAGGTATTCGCTTCAGCGGGCTAATTTTATCGGGCTCACATCTTTGTCCACGTTTTTTGGAAAAACTTTTTGGTTTTCGCGGTTTAGGATTTTTTTTTTGGTCCAATTGGTGCAAGGGTGGTTGTGATTGAGGGATCATTAATGGGGAGGGATGTTTGGAGGAGGATGAGAATTGGGGGCCGGATCTTTTTTCCGGAGAAATTATTTTAGGGTTTTTTTTTTTTTTTTTTTTTTTTTTTTAAAGCGATATAAAGATGGATTTGGAGTTTTGTGGATAGACCGGCGATTGATAATAGGAAATTGATTCGATTGGCGTATCAGTGGTATCGAAACAACGATAATTGAGTAACTTTACTCTTTTTTCAATCGACACAAGTTATTCAATCTTCGTTACTTTGAAAAAAAAAATTAATCAATAATCATGAAATAAGGAGTTGTCAATAAAAGTTGTAATTTTTTTTCACCCCTTAAACTTGTCATTGATCCAGTGATGAATCGATAATAATCATTCATGAACGACAGTTTGGCATTGTTTGCAAATTGTTTGCATTTAATTTTACTCTGATCAACGTTACAATTAAATCGTCAAAGTTGATGACGAATATCAACTCAATCTGGGAATCTGATGAAAAAAAATGTGTATCGATGAAAAAAAAAAAATTGTTAAACATGATGAAAAATAAATAAATAACAATATTTCATTACTCGACAATTACTTTTTTTTTTTAATGATAAAATCATTAATTTATTCTTCTTGTGGGTTTCAAGGACTTTTATGAAAATCCAAAATATTGTAGTTTCGAGGTACGCAGACAGTTTTCGAAACGAGGGTAATATTATCGTATGTGATGCAGCGACAACGCGTTATTCGCGAGGGTAATAAAAACGAATTACCCGCAGGTCGTATGACATGATATCCTTATTTGCAAGTTGGAAGTCGCAGTCGTTGGTGCACCAGGACTCTGCGATATCAGTCGTGCACAGCCACGAGGCCGAACGACGAAATTTCTGGCTCTGTAACGCGATATGTAGATTCGTCGTTTACCAATTACACTTAACTACCTTGTACGGTGTTAATTACACGTGCGAGGAACAATTTTGTTGGAAAAACAAAATCATTGTCCTTCGTGGACAAGCTTTCAAAGTCAGTGTCATTTCTACAACATATTCTCAGTATCATCACCTATCGTGCGAACCACAGAAACAAAAATTTCAATCACACAAAAAAATATAAAAAATAAAATACCGACAGAAAATTGAGTAAAAAAATGTTAAATTTCAAATTTTTATTGCAATAATTTTTTTTTTCATAATAATGTTGGTTCACACTGAAGATACATTCATTATGCAATTATAAATATGTTCATTTTTTTTTTCGAGCACCCACATCGATGCGGAGAATTTTCACCATCAATGGGCGCGCAAAAAAAAAATACATTGCTTTATCACGTAATATCTCCGCCATTTGTTAATATTTCTATTTTTTACATATACCTAACCATGTACATCAATAATCTGTTTAAAAAAAAACCTTGTCAATGTTTTTTAATAGCGTCATGTTTTTTTTAAAGTCCGTCTACAAAAGTAACTTCGGAAAATCGGGGAAATCGCGTAAATAAGGCCTCGATCGTTGGGAATTGGCGAACAATCGCGAAACAAACCGAGCTCGTCAACCCTTTTTTTTTATTCCGATCGCCGAGCGCGCGTGTGAGAATATAAAAGATAAATAGATGAAAAAAATAAAAAAAATTGTTTGAAACAAATAAAAAAATTCGACGAGCCCGGGCGAACGTGACGGATTCCACGGAGGGTCGTACAGAAGGTAAGCCCCTCTGCCCCCCTCCCCCCCGCACACCTTGACTCGCGGGCATTGTCGTGACGCGATTTAAGGAGAGCGAAGCGAACGTGCGCATAGGTAAGATGCGCACGACTGCACGAACGCACTGCGTTAGCGCGATTTCAGGTGACTTCTTCATGCTGGCTTCTCTCCGGCTCTCTTAACGCGGCAGTACTACATCACTGACCGGTGTCATCGAGACGCGGAGTCCGTTTCACGTTGCGCGTTCCGCATAAAGATTGCGACAATCGTTGCACTCGGCGCATCTCGCAAATTTGCATTTGCGCCGTGAAAAAAATACGAAAAAAAGGACGAAGAAAGAAAAAGACGGAAAAAGAAGCGAACCAAACGATTGTGCACGAATGTGAATTGATGTTACGATAAAGAAGGTTGAATGACTGATCTGTGATTTAAAAGCGAATGTATTTTATCATTTTTTTTTAGGATTAAATGTATATATCTGTGTATTTTTATTTGGTCACTGTGATTGATTTGTGAGAAGCTTTCTTGTTGCAAAAAGGACCCTGTTCCCTTACAAGGAATGAGCTATTTGTTTTTTATTGGGGCTGAGTCACGTAAAAAATTGGAATTTTTTTTTTTCGTGACATGATTAGTCCAAATTTAGAATCGATTTTACTTGTATGAAATATCTATAGTCAGCTATCATTTCTAACTTTTTTATAGGTGTACAGAGCATCTGTAAGCTTTGAGATTTGTCACCAAATTTTTCACTTGTCGTAGCTTTTGGATCATGGGACTCAACGGATTTTCAATTCCGACGTGATCAATTCAATTGTGATAAATCTTACAGCGTTCAGACGCGTTATATGGCTACGAAAAAAGGTATTTTATAAGGGTAAAATCGATTTTAAATTTGGATTGATCATGTCACGAAAATTTTTTTTTTCTTCCAATTTTTTGGGTCACAGTCCCTTTAAGACGATTCTGAATAAGTTGTCGATGCGTGATTATCAGTTATCGATGCTTATTTGGGAAGGGAAGGGGGGGGGGGGGGGCTTCGTTTCGAAGGATTTCGTTTCTGGAATTCGTTCCTCAAGCAGTTATGAATTTTATTCGTGCGTGTAGTAGCTCGTGAATAATTGGTGAAAAAAATATGGCTGTAAACTTTGAATTTATTTTGTCGATGGTCGATCGATCTTTATTATAAATATAAGATGGTGGAATAGAGGGCAATTATATAGTATATTATAACGTATACTCAATACAAATTACGATGTAGACCACGGAGCACCTTAACGTAAAAATCGACATTTCTCTCTTTCTCTCTCTCTCTCTCTCGCTTTTTTCTTCTATATATATATATATAATAGTATAGTATATTTGTAATTACACAACAGTCACAACCGCCATATTTTTTTCATCGCGTGATTTTTGTTTTTCTTTTTTAATCGGCTACTTGGCAGTCATTGAAGAAAAAAAAAATCATTATAATAATACGGCAAAGATGGACGTTATCAATCGATAATGCACTCACCTACAAAAAAATCTCGTTCTCCCAGACAGTCTCGCAGAATTAAGAGTTTGTTATTCACTTCGGTCATCGACAAATTATTTTTTTTTGTAATTAAAATTTTTCTTTTCCTTCTATTTCGTATAAAATGAAAAAAGTAATTGACAAGTAATTGAAATGCATTGTGTAAAATCTCTCTCTCTCTCTCTTTCTCCCTCTCGAGAAGTTCTTTATACGTACGTACTATCGATAAGTGTATGACAACGTTATTGTTTATGAATGTGGTAAAAAAAAAGAAAAAAATTAATAATAATAATAATAATAAAGTTGAGACAAAGAGTTAGACAATAATTTGTTTTGGATCGTGCAATCGTACAAGACCCTTAACCCACCCTTCGACGATTGAAAAAATTACGTCTAAAGTACGTAGCTTCTCCGAGCGGTTAAAAAATTGCATATTTTTTCCTAAATTCTCAATCGAATGGCAAAACAATTTTTCATTTTCCCTTGGCTGACTGACTCATATTTCGCTCTTTTCATACTGACTCACATGGTGTCACCGTAACGACGAACCGTGAACCACGGGTTCGTCGTCGTTATTGCTCAAGCAAAGGTCCAATTTACATCGGCTCGTTTATTCAATTAGTTTTGGAAATGGGAAAAGGGTGAAAGGACGTAGAGGCTTACGAGACTACGACGCATGGCGGACG
The DNA here is from genome assembly GCA_963662125.1 of Diplazon laetatorius. Taxonomy (NCBI): domain Eukaryota; kingdom Metazoa; phylum Arthropoda; class Insecta; order Hymenoptera; family Ichneumonidae; genus Diplazon; species Diplazon laetatorius. The sequence continues at coordinate 3,832,811 of OY759156.1, forward strand.
CCTCGACGCCCTTATCCGCAAGGAGACTCTGGCGATGCCGTCCTTTCGTTGAATCCCATTGGTTTATCGTGATAGCGCTATCTAATGTTTGTAAATTCGTACGTTTGCCGTGTTGTCTAAAACTGCAATGAAAATCAAATTTATTTGTAAATTCTCTCAAAATTCTGCAGCTCGATTGACAAAACACGATCGTAACCTCAATGTCTACGATACAATTGCCATTTACCATAATCGGTTTAAAAAGAGATAAATAAATAAATAAAGAATCACGCTTACCCTCTTCAGAAATTCTTCGGCGCAAATTCTGGCTCTGGCGTTCATGCAAAGCTTCATCTCGCTTATTTCCCTGTCGATCTCTTCCATAAAGTGAATAACAAAATCTACTATTTTGTGCTTGAACATTTGTTCCGTGTGAATGTTTGTTATGAGAAAACTTATGTCGTAACCCTTCATCGGAACTCTTCTGAGTATCATGAAATTTTCCGCTCTCATCATCATGAATCTCGTGAATTTGTGACACAAAATTTTTTCAAGATCGTCGACCTGTTTCACGGCTATGCTTATTCTCATGCTGTTTATGCTGGATTCGATGAGAACCTTTTCCTTGTCGTTTCTGCTGATTATGACCGGTGTGAGCAACAATTCTTTGCTCATTCTCACTTCGATCTCGGGTTTGTTGTGTTTTTCGATTATTTGCGAGGAAAAATTTTCCAAACACAGAGCGGCGGTGAGTGTGTGTCTCACCGCCGTCAGATAGGGCTTCAAAGTTCCGGACTGCAAATCGCGGACGATAAAGTTTATAGTTATGGTTTTCGTGAAAACACGAGAACATCCGAAATCCGATAAATCGAATAACGAAACGTTACAAGGTGAATTGGAATGACATTTATAACCTCACTTTAGACATTGCCGGGTTCAATACGTTACTCACCATTTTTTTTTATCGAAATACCGAAAAATGGTATTTCACGAAAATTGCAGGACGTCCAAAATAATGCGAATTACGATTAACGTTTAGCAATTGTGATCTTGGGCACGTGAAGAATGACACATTACGTATAAAGTGTGTATCAAAGGGGCTGGGTTGGGTTTTATCTTTTTTTTTCTTTCTATCGACGGCTTGGTTCGCGAAATCACCGCGAGGGGTATGACGTCACTACCGACGTACAAACTTGGGCTGGTGTCACGGCTTTTTGAAAAAGATGCTGATTCGTTGGGTTTTTGGGGTTCTACAAGATGGCGATCGATCGACGAACCAATGGACGATGAGTAGGATCATGCTGATTGGTCAGCACGAGCGGGAATTTGAAGAAGCACATGTTTCAACTATTATCGAATAGATATTGCGTTCATTAAAAGTTTGGATTGTCGAATTTTAATGTGAAAAGTAAAACCCAGATAGGTAGAAATGAATGATAATTTGCTGAGAGGTTGGGCGATTCGTTGCAATAGATATGAGACATAACAAACCACTGATTAATCAAAGTTTAATAAATAAACAATAGTCAACTACGTACAAACTATGGTAAATCTCGTTGTATCGACGAGTGACAAAAGGAGAACATCATCTAACGCCTATATAGTTCCTACAATTACAAGTCGGTATAAAGTGTAGAAGAATATTGTAAATATCACAATAAATATCATTGTTGCTTACACATGCATATCGAGTATTCTTTTGTTATCAGACTTATGAAATATCGCGTCGTAAAATATTACAAATATATTGACTGCGTTGGATATTTGGAATTTGTTGAAAAAATTCGTTGCTCAGAAAGAGGTTGTCGTAGAAAAATACATTTTAGATCTCTTGATTGGGTTCCACGCAATAGTCGTAGATGGGAATTTCGGGAGGTTCCTCCTCGATTATTATACGAGGTCTGCAGCTTCGTGTGACGGCGACGATGCAGAGAGTAACCGCGAACGCCGCGGCGACATGCCAGGTGAAAGCCAGGGCGATGCGTTGGGGCGAAACAAATTCGGCTTGAAACAATCTGACCATGTGGGCTATCCATCCCGCGTGAAGAAGAGTCGTACAACTGCGCAACAGTTTCATCTCCGGCCAGATCAATTCCAGCGCTATGGCCATCGAAGTCGTCCAAACAATGGCGGCGAGAATGGCGTTTATCATGGAATTCCCATACTCGTTGGCCCACATGAATAAAAATCCTTCGACGAAGAAACTCTGAGCCAGCGCCAGATTGACCAGGCCGCTGGTGACGTTTCGAGGGAAGTAAAAATTGAGCACGTCGACCAGGCCCGAGAAAGCGAAGAACAGATAGATCGTGGCGTGAACCACTTTGGGAGCTACGATGCCCGTGTACGGCAAGCCGCCGGTCATCGTGCCGGACAGACCTATCGCCGTTGCAATGAGCTTCAAACTTCCCTCTATCGGATGATTGGTCAACAGCGACTGACAATTTCTGTTCAATCTGTCCATCGTTCGTGATTTCTCATCGTCTCTGCGTCTGGGATTGTTGACCCAAAATTTTGCGTACTCGTAGCACCATTTCAGACCGAACACGTAAAATATACAGCCCGTGAGGACGTACGGAAGATTCGTTTCCACTGCAGTCATCGCGAATAAATTCGTTGGATGTACGAAGAGAGGTTAGGTCGTCGAAATTCGAGATAATAATTCACCCGTTGTTTGGCACAGCGTCGGATTTATTGATTTTGATTGTATTACTATGCTACGGAATCACAGCACATGAATTTTGTCATGTTTGTCCTTAAAACTAATTTGATTTCGATTATTTTAGGGTATAAAAAAAAAGTTAGCCCAGCATCGCACAGTTATTGAGGCTTTTGTTCTCCCCCACATGTTTTGGATGGCAAGGATAAGCGCCAGGCGTGGCGTAGTTGCAAAGCTCACCCAGCAGGCGTCCTCTCAAACGATAAACTTATCGACCATGGATATCTCTGAAAAAGTAAATAAAAAATCGAGTATTATTCGAACCCAATCATTTTCTGTATTTTTATTAAGGATAGAGATGCTCACCTTAACCTACACGCAGTTACCGTCAGTTACCGGACATCGGTAATACAGATATCTACGAATCGACATTTTTCTCCTCACTATCTTTCCACGTCAAAAAAAGAAATTACCCTTCGTACCATCTGCAAGTTGACCTTGCGAGCTGCACATTTTTTTTCCTCCCCGTTTGGTTGTATTTCATGAGGGATGGCGCGATGAGTTATCTTCAATCGCATCGAATGCAACACGAGTATGTGTTAGTATAAGAGTCGATAATTATTTTTATTCGAGATGAGAATAATCGAGGGTTCAACGATCTCGAAAAAGCAAACGAAAATTCGATTCGGTTAAGTTGCACGAGCAGCGTTGCAAAGGTCGAGACTACCCCCTCACCCCCCACCCCCCGCTGACTACCCTCGTCGACACTGCGCGGTGTATTCGCTCCCGTTGGATGATATCAGAGACTGCGGGTTATGTGGGGAGAGGGCCCTTTCATGTACATCTCAATTATCGTTATGCAAATTGACTCAGTTTTGTGGTGCCTCTGCTCAGCTCGATCCGCAGTACGAGAGATAGAGAGAGGGAGAGAATCTGAACCTCGTGGCGTGCTCTGCCTTCCGGCAACTCGCCGCATATTTCAGCCTTCAACGAAATTTGATTTTTAACAGTTCTTTAATAATTCATCATTGAAAAATTAAAAAGAAAATTGAAAAAAAATTAAATTATTAAAAACACGATTTTCGTTCAAAGTTTTATGTCTAGGTGAACATTCTGTTTTCATATCCAAAAGATTTTTTATAGGGAAGTCGATTGCCATATAAATACAAATTATTATTTTATTGAAATCCAACCCTTATTTCAATCATGCCCTAATTCCTCTGAAACATCATTATAGTGCGAATCTTGATCCACTTGAATAATATTATTCGATAATAATTCTGATTCAAATGTTCGAATAAAGTATTTCAGTAAAATTGTATGATGGAATGTTTTTGGTTTTTGTAGGTATGTATTTTCGAAAAATAATGGCAAAAGTTTTTTAAGCGCTCAAATTTCACGGTTTGAATTGTCGGGGGATGATCGAACGCGAAGGGGATGATCGAACTCGTCATAATCATGGGGGCCATGTCCCGCATATGATCGTCGTCGTGCACATGTATATATATAGGTACAACGTTTGTGTCTGGTCCCAAGTACATTCATGGCATCACAGAGAAGGCCTTCCATACATTGAGTTAAGCCCATTCTCGTAGATGATCCGGATAATACGTTATAAACTCCGACGATCGACTGGCTACTTACATGGACCGTATATCCGTAATGCACGTGAATCAGCTACTCCACATATACACATGCTCGTCATACACGTTACAATAATAACGATAATCGACGTTTATGGGTTTCTCGGTACAAGCGAAAATCTTTTGTGTCTCGTTGTGTGTCCGAAAATATTGAAACCACGTGTCAATGGAATAAGCGGGTTTCACGAATTGTGTACGCCCGTCATTGCACGAGTAGAAAATACGATTTTCGAGGTGACTAATAGTTCCACTGCCCTCATTCGCCCGTCGAACACTCGTGAAACAAGATCAATTTTTTTTACAATATCGTTCGTCACAAAAATATTTTATTATTCATTTTTTTCGTGCATCAATCGATCAAAAGATTTTTTTTTCCAAATTTCCGTCGAAGAATAGTGTATTGAATTTTTTTACGAGTATCTTTTATTTTCCTTTCGGAATTTACTGAGGTACTAACTTAATTTTTTTCTTATGCAGAGTCTTGTCGTTTTGTTTTATTCAACGAATTTTACGTCGAAATTAATTCCACGAGATTAAAAGGGAAATAATATTTTTTTTCGTGACATGATAAATCCAAATTTAAAATCGATTTTCGCATATACAATACATATACTAAGCTGAACACGTTTTTTTCCCCAATTTTTCAGGTGACTCCGCCCCCTTAATTCAACAAGATTAATTCCGCGAATGGAATAAATGTGAAAGAAAGGATGAGCCAAATTTAGCACTCTAATTCGAAAATATAAATTATCATTATTTTCTTTGTTTTTTCAAAAAAATGTTCTAAATCGAATATATAGGGGTGTCATCAACCCCCTGCGAAGTTCTATCGTGTGAACGATTGTTTAACAATCCCCTCGTGCAGGGTCAACGTTAAAATCCCGACGTATGTTTGTGTCGACCATAAATCTAAAAAAAAAAAAAAAAAAAAAAAATCGCTCGGTCAATTGGAAACATTGTCGATGTACTAGCGAGTGTTTCCAAGAGAATTGCGAATTTCCGTGCCATCAGCGACAAGCTTTTTCACCATCTTTATTAGCGACAAAACTCGCGGCCATACCGATCCTACAACTATGGACCGTAAAACCGAAAAAAAACGAAAAAAAATTCCAAACAAACTGGTAAAAGAAAGAGAAATAATAATAATAATAATAATAATAATAATAATAATAATAATAATAATAATAAAAACAAAAATAATAATGATAACAATGAAGAATACGCAGAGAGAGGAGACGTTGGCATCCGGCAGAGGCGCTAGCGGTCCGCCCCGGCTCGGCTCGGCTCGCGCGGGGGTGCACAATTCATATATTTGTCTGTAGGCTGCAGAAGCGGCGCGGAATTGCACCTTTAATCAAGATTTCTACCAATTTGCGAGCGCCGACGGCGCGAAGACAAAGCCCATTGTTGCCGTAACTGGTTGGGGGCTTCAAGTGTTCCAACCCATGGGCGAGTTGAGCGCCCAGCGCGGGATACCGGGACGAGGAGGAACGAGGAGAGAGAAAGAGCAAACCCGCCCCTCCCCCCTCCACCCGTCCACTGATGCTCGTCTCTAACGGGTGTACGCTATTAAGGAGGCTGAGTCGCCTAAAAAATTGAAAAAAAATAAAAAAACAGATTTTTCTCGTGACATGATCGATGCAAATTAAACATCGATTTTACCCTTGTAAAATACCTATATTAAACTATGATCTCAAATTTTTCCATAGCCATATGAAGCATCTGAACGCTGTAGGATTTTATCACAACATTTTTCACTTGTCGTAGCTTTTGGACCAGACGACTCGACGGATTTTCAATTCTGACGTCTGAAAAAATTTGAAATAACAGCTGAGTATAGATATTTTATAAAAGTAAAATCGATTTCAAATTTTTACCGATTATATCACGAAAAAAAAAATGTCCAATTTTTTAGTCGACTCGAGCCCCTTAATTTGACAAAACTGCCGGTCCACGGTTATCAAACTTCGAGAGACCGTCGACAACGTTGTCGCTGGACGGGGCTACTCACCCCACAACAACCCTCTATCCATTTTATCCATCAAAACCATTGAAACTTTGTAAAAATTGATTTTTCAATTTTTAAATCACTGTAAAAATAAATAATCAAGTGAACGAGTGCATTATTTGTCTTGTGAAATAATTCGTCGTTTTTAAACCATTTCATTCAAATTGATATGCATGTTCTAGTATTTTCATTGATGTATGCAAAACTAGCAAAACTCGAGATCATATCCCGTAGGATCCAGCATCGACAGTGTTGAAATTGTACACCCGTTATAGCCCGTGACACACGTACGCGGATTCTCGCTGGTTCCGCGTGGCAAAGAGACGCACAGACGGAGACAGAAATGTCATGAGAGCGAAGTAGTAGTACTGCACCGGTAGTGGCAGCAGCACACAGAGTACTCCATTGCAGCAGCAGCAGCAGCAGCAGCAAGCTGACACTCGGTTGTACTTGCAGTACCAGGATCGTTCCCTTTCGTCATCATCCTACTTCTCGTCTATTTGCTTCACCACGCGAGCCACTGGCACATTGGCTTCCGGGCGTGGAACTTCGGCTATATAGTCGTCAAGAGTCTCGTACACAGCAAAGTGAAACGTACGACAATATCCATAACCGTGGTTGCGGTCATAAGCGTTTGAAAAGAAACAAAAAAATAACGCCAATTCGATATAAATCTGTATTTTTCCATCCGATCTTTGATGACACACAATCAGGGTGTCCTAAAAAAAGTCAAGGCTATTTTCGGTTCGCAATAAATCAGAAGTCAACCCTTTTTTTGTCGTCGGTATTCAATGATTTTTGTTTTTAAAAAAGTTATTAACCATTTTTCGCAAATTGTTGAACAAAAAATATCCCCACTAGATACGAGTGACCTTAGTGCTATATATTGCACGTACTTTTCATCCCCGCAATTTTTTATTTACCGAAATAATAAATAGCTACAAAAAAATTTTTTTTTTTTTAAATAGAATTAAACGTGTGAATCAGATGTTAGATGGAATTCGTAAAAGCGGACCCTCTAAATAATGTCCAATTGGGATCAAATTTTCATTTGTGTCCTCTCATGTAGTATCCACTTTAAATGTAAGAGTCGCCATGAGAATCGAAGAAAAACTTTCTTTTTTCAACACACCCTAATATATATACTCCACAGCATACAGCGTCAATAACTTTGTCTTTTTTCTACGTAGATATCTGCTATAGATACAGTAGACAGTACCTATCAGTATAGCTGCAGGGATGGGCATTCATTCACCGAAAATGTATTTCAAATACTTTTTCGAACAAATAACTATGATTGATTATCATGGAAGAATCAATATCTTCACATTTCTGTAATAATTATGATAAATTTGGACAAATCATTATACCATAATTATACCATAAATTCAAATATCTAATAAATCCGAAAAAATTCATTATCTTTTTGTCCGAAAAGTATTTGAAATACATTTTCATTTAATGAATGCCCATCTCTGTATAGCTGATGTACATTTTGGGAGGTGTTTATTTTTTTAATGCAGATACATGTAGATTTGTAGATACATATCAGATCCATATGATTCTTCGGTACGTGATACTTACAAACACACCCATGGTGTATGACATATATACATACGCACACGACATAGCCGTAAGCCCTGTCGACCCTCCCCAGTGTGCCTGGTGCCCCCTCCCGGTCTCGCTCGCTCCAAGCGAGTCCGAAGAGCAGCCGCTCGAAAGCTCTCGTAGTTCTGTTTGTGTTTGCTAATTGTGAATTGTCTACTTCTTGGCTCGAGGGGGGAGGGGGGGGGAGGGCGACGCGAGGCGAGGTTACGAGGAAGAAGGGTTGAAGGTGGAGAATGAGAACGCGCGTATCGCGAGACGAACGTGATCCGACGGTGATGAGCTTGTGTTGGTGGAGACGAAGCCCGTGAGGGAGCGCGGAAGGAGACCGTCGCGCGCGCACCCTCGCGAGCGTCGCGTGTACCACAGCAACTGTACCGGACGTAGTTCTCGGTTGCGCGAGGATCACTCTACTCGCAGCAAAACCCGTGATGTGGTTTCTACCCAAGTAAATACAGTCCGACCTCGGAATAAGAGACCAAAAGCTCCCAAGGGGAAGAGTTTTTCCCGGAAATCGCATACCCCCAGCCAGGCGCGCGCTCCGCGCTAGCTACCTCTGTCTGTCTCTCTCACTCTTCTCCGCATGCGATCCTCCCAACAAGAGACTCACGCGAACGAGATCCAGCTTATTGTTAGTGCATTCACCTCGCCCATGCAGAAACGTTTTCGACTGCGCGACGTTGATATACTATTGAATACAATTTTGTACTTCTGTGTCTAAATCATAAAATGACTTACTCCAATAAACTTGTAGATTTTGTGGTACATTCACACACGCACACACGCATACTCACGCACTCATGCGCACATCAATTTACACTACATGTTCACTCTATTTTGCCCGAATAATCTGTTCCAGGCTAGTCTCTTAACCAGGGGTCCGCGCACGAAATTCTTGAGCTCGGAGTTTGGAGTCGGAGTGGGGGAAGCGCTCGAGTGAGAAACTGGGGAAAGTCTCTTATTGCCGAGTCTCTTGTTTCGAGGTCGGACTGTATATATAATCTACCGAAATATATATAAACTGTATATGGGGTTGGGCATATATAGTTTATATATACTCTATATATATAAACTATATATGCTTAATTCTATATCTATAGTTAATATATAATTTTTTTTACTTGGGTATCTGTGGGCACCGTCGGTGTTTCTCCGTCTTTTGGTCTCCGCACACGGGGAATGCTCACGGACCGAGGAAAAGCCCGACGAGCCCCAACCCGTAGCCCCCTCCCCCCTCCCCCGCCCCGGGGGACCGAAAACCCTTTTCTCGTTCTCGCCGCGCGCACGCACGGTTCTTCGGCCGTACATACTCAATGCTTCACTCTTTCTACTAGCATCAGTAGTGGGTCATCCCCTTTTTGCTGCTGCCGGGGCTGCTGATGGCTGGTGCTAGTGCAGCGACTGCCGCTGCGTGGTGCACGAGTCGAGAGACCCCGCAAAAGCCCCGGGCGACGCGGGCGCTCGCCTGTGGGCCCCGCGCGAACCACTCGAGTTTACCTCACTAGTCACTGCTCACACACGAGTACCCGAGAGCCGCTAAGAGGCACCCGCGAGCCAAAGGGTACCAATTTTTTTTTTCTTTCCTTTTTTTTTTCTTTTTAGAATTTCTCCAGTACCACGCGGGGGGGGGGGTCGAGAGACCGCGAGCGAATGTTAGAATTTCAAAGCAAATTGGGAAGCTCTTTTTGTGTGTGTATATGTTTCACGATGCCCCACGGTAATCTACTGTGACGCGGTAACGATAATAGGAGATCCTGGAAATTTGAGAAAAATTGAGGGACGAATGGGGCGAGTTTTGGTTTTGCTTTTTGGGAAACTATGTTATGGTGGATTTTTTTTTCCGAGATATGTATATCTTTGTGTCGACGTTTCCGGAATGTGACGAAATGTCGATGAAACACGGTTGGAGAAAATGTCTGGATGTGTGTGTGTGTAATGACCTTGGAAACTCCAAACGTGTATAACTCGAAAACGGTTTTAGATACAGCCCCGAAACTTTTCGCACACGTGCAGCTCTGTGATATCCTCGTTGACTATGAATTCCGTCGTCATCCAAACGGAGGCTCCGATTTTACAACGTTTTCAAATTCTCCGAAAAAAAAAATAAGGTTCTTACGCGAGGGATCGTAAATTTGGATATATTCGTCCAAATACTTTTTCACAAATACCTTTGGTACCCAAGGTCGTTTTGTATTGCATTTGGGTCGAATCAATATTGAATTTTGTGTTATCTTGAATTTTTTCCGAAAAATCACTATAATTTATCAATTACAATTTTCGTTAACCTTGACCGATTGAAAAATATCAAAACACACGGTCAGTTTCAACGTCCAATTTGCTTCTCCCGAATCGTCAGTAGCGAACGAAGGAATGATTCTCTATGAGGAAGCCAAAGATACGATTTGAAGTATGCAAATTGCAAGCTTAAAAAATCGCAATTTGGTTATGATTATTCCATTGTTCGAGTTGCGAAATTTTTGTTGTTGGAACAAAATTAATTGATTTTTAATGCGAATTCGCGTCGTGGACAACTGCGTTCGGTGTTTTGTTTGCATATATGATTTTATTTCTTGTTGAACGATTCGGAGACACGTTGACAGATCGCAATCGCGTGTAATGCTCGTGGACTTGTGGAGTGTTTTATCCAACACTGCATTGACGCCTGCCACATGGCGCAATCCATTCTGAGCGCACGTGCTCCGACGCTAAACTTGTCGATGGGCAAACGTTCGGTCATGTAACTCGAGTGCACGAGCAAACATCCTTTTATTCGTACGATAGTCCTTTCGCAACTGTGTGCTCTTGTCCAGCGATAATGATCAATGATTGTGTGTACCGAAGATCGTGATAAACGTCTAAAATTCAATGAAAATCTTGAGTTACGATTTTTTTCGTTCTTATAGAAATGCATATTTTATTTGCGTTGAAGGCCATAAAGATCATCATTTGTTAATTTCGGAATTGAAAATATAATTTTAAAAAAATCCAACTGCTTTGGAATAAAATCATCATCTTAATTTTCAATTGTTTTTAGAAATTTAATCAAGATTACATTCTTGTTTCCTTCAAATTCACGTTTTAGAATGGAGTATTATATTTTTAAAAAAATTATATTTGTGAAAAAAAAAAAAACGAACAGAAAACAATTTGTCTGTTTTTCGCCGTTCGAGTACACGCGAGCTTGTACACTCCGTGTTTGAAAGTGGCGTGAGTGCGAGACGGAGCATTAGGGATGCTTTGCTCGCCGGTAAAGGTGCAAATGAATGAGAGAGCAGCGCGAGCGGAGCATAGTCGGGCTCTCAGGGTTGTAGTTGTAGTATGGAGGAGTTTGCAAAGTCTTACGGACGTAGCATAAAGCTCCAAACTTGTATATGTGTATAAATATATGTTAGGGTGGTCCTGATTTTGTTTTTTTTTATTTTGGCGCTCCCGGAGAATTATTTCTTTCGAAATCAATAAAAAAAAATATCATGAAAATTTGAAGTCGCTATTCCAATTATCAATTCTGCCGCCAGCCTTCCGAAATTTGCGAATAGAATAACACAGTGTTTCACATGGTTTAGAATTTTCTTTTATCATGAACGAAGTTCTGCATTGTCGATAATACTTTGGATTATTAACAATCATTTTTGTCGGGTTATTTTACATTAAAAAATATTTTTTTTTCTATTTCGACTGACGCGAAAAAAGTTGTTATTTATAATCCATGAAGAATTTTCAGAATTTTCTATTATCATGACTGAAGTACTGCAATGGAATGACATTACCAATCTCAATTTTGAATCGATATTACCCTTATAAAATATTTATACTCAGCTATCATTTAAAATTTTCTCATAGCCATATAAACGTACGTACAAAATGAGACGTCAGAATTGAAAATCCCGTCGAGTTCCATGATCCAAAAGCTGCGACAAGTGAAAAATTTTGTGACAAATCTCACATCGTTCAGACGCTCGATATAACTATAAAAAACATTGAAATGATACCCGAATACAAGTATTCCATGAGGATAAAATCGTTTCCAAAATTTCAATCGATCATGTCACAAAAAAAAAAAAAAACAACAACAACAACAAAATTTCCAATTTTCCACTCGACTCAGCTCCCTCAAATCACATCAAAATCTCCTGAGGCTGGCGGACTTGAAAATCGAGACAGGTACCTCAAATCAAATTTCAAGCTTATCTCTCAAAATCCAACCCAAACCAAATCATCCTCCGGTATCCCCAAGCCAAGATAAAAAAACACCAAAACAAGGACCACCCTGACACACACATGCACAGATACTAACAACAAGTAGTGTGTATACCGAGTACAAGCGAGTGGAGTACTAACTCATCTGCTCTTTCGTCGGCTATGGCACAGGGCAATGGCAATGGTGTGCCAGTGCGACTATATATCCGTTGGTCTGCCTTTTCTGTCTTTATCAGCCAGACAGCAGCAGCAGCAGCAGCAGCAGCAGTGGGCGAGCAAAGAGAGAGAGTGCTTTCGTTATAACCGCATGACGTCGTGTCTCCGTCGTCATCGTCGCGAGGCGTCGAGAGCCACCCCTCCGAGTCCCCAGCTTCGCGCAGGCCAACCACCCTTATACGTTTCGCCTTAACGGCAATCCCCGTACGTGGAGGATCGAAGGGAGGGGGGAGGGGAGGGGAGGGTGTTCCCGAAAAGCCACGGCGATTCGTCGAGCCACGGTTATCGAGGGTATTTCACTCGGGCTCCCATTGGCCACCGTCGAATCCATAGTCGACGTTCGTTCCGCGCGTCCCATTCGCTGCTACGTTTCAACCCCCCGTTAGCCGACCCCTCCGCGCACAAACTTTGCTCGTCGTCGGTGCTGCTGCTGCTGCTGCTGCTGCTACTGCTCACCACCCGGACCTTGCTCTCTTACACACACACACACACGGACAAACACGGACAAACACATCGGCACCGAGCAGCCGGAACTACCCCTCCACCGAAGCCTGCTTTTCATGCATTTCACCGCCACCACTACTCTCACGTTCGAGTCTGTAATGTTTTTTTTCCTTAGTTCCTTTTTTTTTTGGTGTTTTTGGTTAGTTTGTTTTGTTTTGTTTTTTTTTGTTTTGTTATTTTTTTTTTTTTTTTTTTAATCTCAATTTTAACTTCCCCTCGGGCTGGAAGATCGCGGTGGGACGCAAATTTACGGCTTCCTTTTTTCCTTCGTTTGGTTTGGTTTGTTTTGTTTGTTTGTGTGCTTGTTTTTGTTTTTGTTTGTTTTTTTTTCTTGCGTGGGTGGATATGAGATGTCGCGAAATGCGAGAGACGAATGTTTTTCGCGATGGGCAATGGATTGTGGTGTCTCGGGTTGAGGGATCGCGACGAAAACGATCGACGATGTATGATGAAGTTTTCGCCGGTCCTGAAATATAGTACATTATGTGTTACTAGTTGCGGAAACATTTTTTTTGGCGACGAGTGTGAGTTTTCAGCAAGAGCCAATTTTTTTACGCATTTTTTTTCTGGCATTTTACGCACAGCGTGTCGTGAAATGTCATTTTTGATATATATATTTGTATTTTTGTATATGACACGACATAATACAATAGAACAGCATTAACATTTTCGTCGAATCGATGTGATATATTTTTTTTTCCACCGTAAGTATTAAAAATGAAAAATCATGACAATTATCGGCTATTGATTTTTATTTCTCATAATAGTAAAAATAAAAAATATTTGCAAAATCGATTTTAACGTCAACCCGAAAAATGGGGGGCGGTTAGGTGAGGCCAGGGGGGTTGAAAAAAACTTGAGAAAAAAAAAATTAGTGAGGTCGTAGGATCCACAAGATGCTGAAAACAATTATCGACTAATAAATTTTTTTATTTTTATTTTTTTTTTCATCATACCAGAAAAATGAAAAATATACGTAAAATCGATTTTAACGTCACCCCGAAAAATGGGGGGCGGTTAGGTGAGGCCAGGGGGGTCTGAAAAAACTTGAAAAAAAAAAAAATTAGTGAGGTCGTAGGATCCAAAAGATGCTGAAAAAAAAAGAAAAAGAATCATCGACCACATCAGGGGATAGAAGGGTTTCTCAATCCGGTGATTTGGGACGTCCCTCCCCATGGATATATATATATATATATATATATATATACACACACCCACACAAACACACACATTTGGATAGGCGAGGTTCGTCGAATTAGGCTCCGCCTACGACGATTGTGGGAATCGTCGTAAGCGCCGCCTCGTTTGTCGGAGCTCGAGGTTGGTGTGTGATTATCGTGACCGTTCTCTCGTGCCGCTGGCAGAGCAGCACCACCGGCACCCCGAACCCACATCATCATCGGGCAACAGCCGAAACGCATAGCGCTGACGCTGCTGCCGTCGCCGCCGCCGCCGCTGCTGCAGCCGCCGCCGCCGCCGCCGCCGCCGCTGGCAATAAGCTTCCGGGCACGACACTGGCCCAGTCCAGAAAAATTACCTCCGCCCACGCATATCCGTCGCTCATTTGTCCGTCGCTTCGTGGATCAACGATCGACGGCTCTCGCCACGCACCGGACAATCGATCAGTGCTTCGTTATTGTCACCGATTTAACGTCATAAACGATAAAATTTGAAGAAAGTTATTTGAAAAAAAAAAAAAAAAAAAAATAAAGTGACTGAATCAATTTTATGAAATGAAAGAAAAATAATAATTTCAAAGATTGACGAATAATTTATCATAATTCTATAAGTTATAATGATAAATAATGATAAAAAAATTCGTCGATGGTGAAAGGTGATGATTGAAAAAAGTTGAAAAAAAACTAACAGAACGAAAAACAAAAAAAAAATGTTCGACCATACGGGAAAAAAATTGTGTCGCGCAGTTTGGCGAACGAATCGATTATTGTTGTTGTTGATTATTATTGTAGCTGCGTGGTAGCGACGGTGAAAAAAAAAAACGTAAAAATTGATCGTCGTGAAGTTTTGAACGATTGAAATTTCGAGGATATTGATTATCGGATTGTCGTGATAAATAGTTGCGAAAAAAAAACAACAACAACAACAAAAAATGAAATATCATGAAGATTCGATATTTGGAAAAATGCCGGTTCGATAGATTCGACAACGACGGTGAATCTTTGGCATTTTTGTAGTTTTGGATTTTTCGTGCGGTTATTTTTTTTTTCTATTCATTTTCTTTTTCTTTTTCTTTTCCGTTTGGGTTTTGGCGTGCGAGACGTGTGGACATCGCAAGATCAGAGATCGAATTCTTGCGATATACAAGTTTTGTGGACTGATGTAATTTTTTTACTTTTTTTTCGTTGTTTTTTCGAAAAAAAAAAATTTTTGTTTGTTCGAAACCGAAAATTTTCGTGATCGTGGCTTTGGAAGAATGACGAGGCAACGGAGTTGAAAATTGTCTCCGGCTCAAAGTGAGTATCTATAAGTTTGATTAATTATCCTCATTAATTATCCGTTTGTGCATTAAGTCCGATCAAACATTTATTTTTTTTTTTTCAAACACATTCATCGATCGTTTCACTGTCCGGTACGAAGTTTGATCAATTCGATATTCCACACAAAGTTTATTCGACCTCGATTAAATTTTCAATTTGGTCAAATCGAATTTGGAACTCGATGGAACTTTAATTTTGTGTTTCGTTCGAGTGAATAATTTTTTTTTTTTATCGTGTATGAAGCGAGCGGGGTGGTTTTGGTATTTGTGGAGGGAGGCGGAAGTTAAACCGACTGGAAAATAGAGTGAAATCAAATTTTTCATGTGTCTGTGGAGGAGGGGTCGCGAGGAGGAGGAGGGAAGGGGGAGGGGGGACGAGTGGCTGTGATTTAATGGAATAAATTGGCTTGGCACAATTAGCCAGATTTTATAAATGGATCTGTCGAATCGCTGGGGCATGCAACCCGCGATATCACAGACTGCTACCGGTGCTATATATCCATGGATACCATATATATATATATATGTATATGTATATATACGCGTCACTCGAGTTCCCATCTTCATCCCTTCGCGGGGGCTCGAGCCCGCGTTTTAAATGGATTAAAACGCTCGCGCTCGTGATGCCGGAGAATAAGATAAAATAGCTCATTTTATTTTATTTTTTTTCGCTGCACGAAGGGAAGCATTCGGTTCGTCTTTTAACAAAGTACGATGAACGATATATATTAGAGTGGTCCTTATTTGGGGTGAAACAATTTTTTGGCTCTTCCATGGGGTTAAATGTCTCGAAAAAAATAAATTTTAACGTAGCCGAACGCCCAGCCTCGTAGACTAATTCTAAGTACCTTCCCAAAGCCCTCGTATTTCGCCATTTGATTAACATAGGGTTTTGGGCACCTGATAGATTATATTTTTTTTTCGTCCGCAGTATTGCACCGAAAAATCCGGAACTATGCACATTTTTCACTTAGGGTAGTAGTTCTTCGATGCCAATTTTAAACATTTTCCAGTGATTGAATTCGGCGGGGAATCGGCAAGTTAAGATAGCTTGTTTCTCAAAAGCTTCGATAAATTTCATAATAACTCGGAAACTATGTGAGATACGACGATAATGCAAATAACCTTTTTTGTAGAAAATTTAATTCTCTGCAAAGATGATTTCATTCGATTTTCTTCCTCTTTCCAAAGTTTTTAAAATATTTGAAAAAAAAGAAGCGCTTCATGTTACGAACATTTCGATAAAAGTCGAGAATCAATTGGTTATTAACGAGAAAAATATTTCATACTCATCGAAATTTTTCAGGTGTACATAGGATAATGACAAAAATACTAATTCAGGGCCTTGAGTGTGTGTGTGTGTGTGAAATTTGTGTCGTTAATCAAAAATATCTTCAAATTCGTTTTTTCCGGAATCTGAATATTATCTTTTTCGTTTGGTTTTTTTTTTCAAATGTCATGTCACTCAATCCGAATTATTTGCATTGTTATCACTCAAATCAACGATTCATTATTTTTCCATTGCCCGTCATCGAAATATCGATGAATATGAAATTTCGAATCACACGAAACACGTTCGCGACATCACATGAAAAATTAATCGTAATTCCCAACCAAAATTCTATTTAACAAAACGTCAAAATTAGTCATCGAATGAAGAAAGAAAAATAAAATGGTTCATCCGGCGTGAATAAATGATATTTAGAAAAATAAAAATACAAAATCAAACACACACGAATTAAATGTCGAGCATATTGGAGAAACGTTTTGACGTCGGCCGTCGCGCGTTCGTATTAAGTACGTCGGGCCGTTCAAACATCGAGTGTACACCCCGATGCAAGTACGGCCCAAGTGGAAACGCGAAAATTAACGAACAATTAGTGCTCGTCGTTGAGTTAATCCGGTTGTTTTATAAACACAAAAACTAAAGGGCTCACAGCTTTGCCTGTGTACACTTTTGAATATACACATATACATGTACATATATATACACACACACACACATAAATGTTTGTAGGTGTGTGTGTGTACATACGAAAACACATATATGTATACGAATGCGAGGGGCTCGAAGCTTTCATGTCGCCTCCATTATTTTAAAGATTCGAGTGTTCGGTCTCGAGTTGCTCCTTGCTCGTAAACAATGTATGTGCAATACACAAGCAAGCCCACAACATTCACGCTCGAAATTCACCCTCGAAACACCCATGTGCACCGTGTTACGTGTTACACTGAACATAATTTTCGAACAATAATATTTTCAATTAAATGCCTCCCCCCCCTCTCCTCCCCGTTCTTTGCTTCTTCAACTGCTACTTCGATACTTCAATAAAATTGAGTACAAATAACAGTTGCTTGTGTTTCTTCACATTGACGAAACCAACTCTCGATCGTTGACCACTTACAAAAAAAAATAAAGAAATATTGCATCGAGTTGCAAATGGTCGAATCAATCAACGAAAGCGTTCGATATAAGCAAACGTTTTCCCGATCAATTTCGTTCGTGAAATAATGAAATAAATCAACGTTCAAAAGTTTCCGCACTATGATCGTTTTTTCTTGTTTCCACATTCATTTTTCAATTGAATCGCCGAAATTTCATTGCACAAATTTGACTACTTTGAAATACAAAATTGGCAGCTCATTCGTTCGATCATTCAATGAATTCGATAGATTCTTTTCTAATTTGTTTTTAAATTCTAATCGTCGGACAAAATAAAATTTTACAATTAAAATTAACAATATTACAATATTACAATTTAACAATTTTGATTTTGGAAAAGAAAAAAAACAAGTAACGCGAGAGGTATATTTCATATAAATTTTTCTGATAAAATTTTTCCATTTCGAAACAAAAAAAAAAAAAACTGGCAGCTCATTAATCATATCGTTCAATTGATTCGATGAATTTTTTTAACAATCTCGAGACGTCAAACAAAATAACAAACTTTTGATTCTGAGAAACAAAGAACAAACGCCAAAGGTAGATTGTCTATTTTGATTTTTTTATACAATCGTCGTAAACTCCCAGTCAAAATTCTACTACTTGAAAATACAGAACTGGAAGATCATCAATTCCATCATTCATGTTATTAGATCAATTTTTTGTTTGTTCGATTTTGAGACGTCGAACAAAACGAAAAAATGTAAATTGAAAATAATAATAATAATAATAATAACGCGAACCGTAGATTTGACGTGGAACGGCCCGTAGATGTAGCACACGTGAATGTAGCCAAACTTGGGAACTCATTGGGACGGCGTACGATAGAAGCTTCGAGTACTCGTCATGAAGTATGCTCACTATCGAGCCCGATCGTGTGTGCCAGTGTGTAACGTACTACCTACGAGCTAAGGGTGGAAAAGGGCGGCTAGGGACCGGGGGCCAAGCTCAAGAACGGGGGGGTTCTTGTAGTGTTTCGCACAGCGTTATAAAAAAAAGGGTCTGCCCCGCTGCTGCTGCTGCTGCTGCTTAGCGTTGCACAGCTTTGCCACTGCATCATCACAGTGGCCTCTACAATCATCAACCCCCTGCCCTCCTCCCCCCTCTTCGCCCATGGCCCGCTCTCTCATACGGCAAAGTAGTGCAAACACTTTGGCGTACCGGGCCTACGCTTCGTCTACTTCTGTGCTACAGCCTCCGGTACACGAGGCTGCACGTACTACGTTCACGATCAAAATATTCCAATGAGTAGGAATAACCTAAACGAAACACCTCCGTTTATGATGTATCCTTAAGGTCGTACCCTCCATAAGAGAGTTCCTCGTCAGATTTTCATGAAACTTGGCACACTTATAGGTATTGATAAGGAAAAGGTTCAGTCAAATTTTTATGGCTTTCCGGAGCGCGATAAAAAAGATATCAACACTTTTATTTCCACACGTTTAACACGGAGACTTATGGAAAATCACGCTCAATTCGATATAATACAAAAAGTCCTCGTCAGATTTTAATGAAAACACCTGAACTGCAAGTTTAATATTCAGAGAACATTTTGGGCACTTGAAAGTAGAGATCAGGAGACTGTGATGACAATAATAAGCAAATAAACATTGGGAAAATACAGTTTATATCAGGAGTTGGTCGTGATCCAGTAGACATGGCAACGTTGCGCGTTTGTTTCCCATCTTCTCTCTATTTTATACATAACATATCCATGATCGATGGTCATTTCTCCATTGCGCGTATTTGTTGACCTTTTTTTTCCTATCGACGATCATGTGTTTCATTAAAAAGTAATTAGATTGAGTAGACGAAAATTCGATGGTCGTGAAAATCGTGACTTAGCGGTCATTCACACGAGAGCCAGTTTCAGTTATTTTCCTAATTAGAGCATAATTGATAGAAGAATCGATTGATTATTAATTTCTACTGAAACATCGTCTATATTGTTGTGAGAAATTTTTTAGATTGTCCAATATTTCACTGAGTATATTTTTATATTCGGATACCTTCCACCTTATTCCATTTATCAGGAAGCATATATATATTTTGTTGACTAGAATGGGGGAAAAATCGATGGATTTAAGCATCGAGGCTTAAGGTCGTTAACACGAATGTCAGCTTATCGCCTTGGCACTAATTATCATATATATATACACAAATATTCGAGCTTCGCCGGTCACTGGTCGACACGTGTCCCTTATCTCTCTAACCTGACTCTTCAGGGCCACACACGTACCTCCAAACATAATTTACATTTAAATATCTCGTTACCTCAATTATTTCCAATACTTCCTTCTTCATATTATAACGTTTTTGATATGGAAATAATTGAGAGTTTCGATCACACAGGACATTGTCTACCCGAGTCAAAATGTTTTCACCCCTCTTTCAAGACGTCAGAATTGAAAGTCCGTTGACGAGTCGTATGGTCCAAAAGCTACGACGAGTGAAAAATTTTGTGATAAATATTACAGCGTTTAGATGCTCAATATGGCGATGAAAAAAATTGAAACGATACCTTAGTATTGGTATTCGATAAGGGTATGATCGATTCTAAATTTGGATCGATCGTGTCACGAAAAAAAAAACAAAAACATTGTTTTATAATTTTTCAGGTGACAGCCCTCTCAGTAGAAAATATTATAGTAGGTCACAGTGCGGAGTTTCGTAACGCGTTGCATTTATCACGCTACTTGATTTCCCAGCGAGCCGGGGAGGCATACTGCATTAGACCCAGAAAGAGCCCATTGCTGGTCCGGTACCGTCGTACCAGCTGTCTCCGATTATTCGCCATAGAAATTCGAGGGATGCCGTTTCCAAAGGGTCTCTCACTCTCTCTCTCTCTCTCTCTCTCTCTCTCTCTTTCCTCGCTCTTTCGCTCTTTCTCCGTCGAGCTGTCGAAATGCTTCGATCGCGAGGTTTAGGTGTATAACACACGTGTGTGGACCATTCGTCTCCTTCATCGGTCGTGGTCGCAACGATGCACACGTACGAGCTTCGAATCCTTGGCTAATATTTGACGAAGCCCCGAGAGAGGATCGCTTCATCCAGATCCAACGTTGATCGGGCTTCTCTCTTTCCCATCGAATCAAATACAAACGTTGTGTGTGTGTGTGTGTGTGTCTGTGTGTCTGTGTGTCTTTAAAAAAATTATTTTTTCTTTTACCTCCATTACTCCTCCCGCAATAGTTCCATCAATGAACGATAGCGTGTTCGACTTCCACAAAGTTTGGCTGAATTTATGTCTTCGGGGAGAGCTGGATAATATATTAAAATCAATTCTCGAAAACTTCTACACTGCAGATTATTTTTTGTCGTTCTATTAATTAATTTTGTAATAAAATAGTGGTGATGTATGTAGTAGGACAAATTCGACCATTTTGTATTTCAAAATGGTCGAATGGTTCGATCGGTCAATTCATTTAATCCATTCGTTTGATTTCGAGACGTAACACGAACTAAAAAAATGTAGATTCTAAAAAACCAAAAAAAAAAAAAACGCCAAAGGTAAATTTGAAGATAATTTTCAAATAAAATCGGCAATACCTCCTTGTAAAAATTCGATTTTGAAATATACTAATGTGAGCTCATTCATTCGATTATTTAATTTCTTCGAACAATTTATTTGAGTTCGAGACGTCGGACCAAATATCAAATTTTTATATGAAATTATTTCTCTTCTGGTATTATTATTTCTCTCTCTCTCTCTCTCTCTCTCTTCGTCGATCTTTTTTCTCTTTCCTTTTCGAATTCGTACATATGTGGATAGTAGTAACATTCGAAGCAGGGTAGGGGTCAGTAATGAAAGGACCCCGAGGAAGTCTACCCATATATATATATGTGACAACACTCTTCGAGGTGAAATTTGGGTGAATCGTCACAATGCGAGCGGTCTGCGGTTTTCAGGAGTGTGTGTTTTGGCTATCAGGAAGTTACGTGCTGGTTAAATGTGTGTGTGTGTGTGTGTTGCGGGTGGAGTTTCTCAATGGGGTTAGGAAACTTCAGACGCCCACGATAGATTCGAAAGGGTCGAAGGTCCGTTGTACATTGCACGGGTGTTTGTGGTGACTCGAAGTAGTTGTCCGTGGTTGCCGCTGCAAGGTAACAAAAATATATGAGCTATTCGTTTATGCATACACAGTCACGGAAAGTCTCTCGTTGTCGAGTCTCTTATTTCAAGGTCGGACTGCATATCTATATATACATACGTGTTCCGAATTTCGAACCCTTCACGACTGTAATTTGTTTTGATCGAAGAATTTCGAACGTAAAAGGGTGATTCGAGCGGGTATATAAATTACGTTGAAAGTTATGACAAACAAATTGGTTGTCGTTGCTCGGTTCACAACCCCCGAGGACGATTTTACGCTCGGTGCCACGCTCGTTCGTTCGTTCGTTCGGTATATACTATCGTATATCTGTCTACAAATTACCCGAACGTTCTCGAACACCTCGACTAACTGCTGCTGCTGCTGCTACCGCTACCGTCGCTTCGTTGCTGGTTGTGCACCGCGTATATGCTTATACGCCACTTTCCCATATACTCCACCGGGCGTCACAAAATGACCGAGCTTGTTGTGCGGGGGCCCCGAGAGCCCCGAACGATCAGTCGTCGGTCGTAATATATATCACCCGACGATGGTTGTATATATATATATATATATATGTGTGTGTATGTATATAGGTGCAAGTCGGACAAGTTGGCCCACCCTCGTACACAAGAATTACCATCCGAGTCACGTTCGCTTCGGGGGTTGCTGCTTCCGAGGGGTTAACTCGGAATTAATGTACTACTTCCTCTCGTGCTCACTCACTCATTCACTTTTTCCCTCGCTTTCCAATTTCCCATCTTTCATATCAAATGTGTTGCTTTTCCAACTTTTCGGTTTGAATGACAGAAAAAAAAAAGAAAATAAAAAGAACGAACCGTTGAGTCTTCATTCATTTCAAATGGCTTTGGTTAAACGTTCTTTCCCTCTTTTTAATAAAAAAAAAAGAATTCGATATTTACGTTTTCCATTTGAGTATTCGACGTTCAATTTGTAATCACTGAGTTTTTCTTTTGAATCGAATGTGTGACGTTTGAGAATAGATCAAGAGTTGAACTTTATTTTTCGTTCAATTGACAAATCAAGGAAATCGAAAATGGCGTTTGACGCAAATTTTTGTCGTATGAATAATTGAATAGATGAAAAAAAAATGAAAATAATAAATTTATCGAAAAAACTTCCCTTGATGCATAAACAATTTATCGAAGAACCTTTCGCAACTGAATTTTCATTTTTTTCAATAATTTTGGATTACTGTGACCTTCAAAATTAACAATAAGACGAAAACACAAATTCGAGCATTTTTTTTTCAATTTCATCGATAATGTTATCGAAATGTTTTCCAAAACATAATTGCCAATTGTTGTAACCAACTTTTTAATTGACGTGATCGTGAAAAATTCAGGGAAGAATTTTTTTTTTATTGGTTGATCATTTTATCAATTGATTTTTCGTGTCGCCAACCAGGCTCGTGCGATAACGTGAAATTTCGTAGATTGTGGTTGAAACGAAGTCGAAAGTCGACGAGGGTGGAGGCCGCGGAAATAGAACGAGCATTCGCCGGATAACGAGAGTCCTCCCATGGCAAAAGGTGCGATATATCCGGTCGTAAGATCCGAGAGATAGTGACACCTTCGCGATCGTGAATATATGCACCCACAAACACAAACACGAACACACACAATAATAATAATAAAACGTGGCTCGACGAAATAGACTTGCAGGATAAATTAAGAGTCCGAGGATCGGCTTCGCAATCCTACTTTACGGCAAATATATGCAGAAACGAGAGAACCGGAGAGTGTGAAAACCGTGGCGAGACTCGCTTATTGCCGACCAAAAAAAAAAAAAAAGAAACGATAAAAAGAAAAATACTCGCGAAGGAAAATGGAGCAGGTGCATATAACAACGAAGAGCGCACCTTCGCTCAAGATCCCGTGTATACATATATCGTGGGGTTCGTACTCACACGGACCGTCGCTCGACGTCGTAAAACATTATTTCACTTCCGGGATATCTTTCGCAGGACCCCCGGGGTTAGGGGGTGGTTGAAAAAAAATGTACACACTTATGTATATGTATATAATGGCATACACTCTGCCACGTGCCGCAGAGACTCATTATGGTTGTTTTTTTTTTTATTTCTTTTTATTTTTCCCGATGACTCGCGATCGCAATCGTTTGTCTCGTGGAGAAGCAGGTGCTGTTTTTTTTTTTGTTTTTTTCAACAATCTTGGTAAATTGATAGCCCCGCAGTTAACGACACCTACTTCGCCCAAACTGCGATGAAGGTGCATCGAATGATACATTGAAAATTCGTTTAATTGGATTTTTTAATTTATGGCACGGTGGTAAATAAAAGTTGGAGATTATGATTCTTGTAATAATAATAATAATGATAATAATAATAATAATAATAATAATAATAATAATAATAATAATAATAATAATAATAATAATAATAATAATAATAATAATAACTGTATTTCTACTGATCACCAGAAACTGAGACTGAGAGGAGTGTAAATAGTAATAATAGTCTTGATAAAAATGATGATCATAACAATAACATTAATAATAATTATAGTAATGATAATAATAATAACTGTATTTCCACTGATCCCCAGAAACTAAAATTGAGAGGAGTGTAAATAGTAATAATAATCTTATAATGATAATTCTAATAGTACTAATAATAATAATAATATAAAAAAAATAATAATAATAACACCAACAACAACAACAACAACAACAACAACAACAATAATGTTCATCACGATAATATAATCCAGATTGCATATACCATACGTGTTTACCATAATCAATATGAAAAATTGCCAACCAATCTTAATTGCAAATGCATAACTGCGATGATATGCCCCCCTGTGGGAAAAATGTTCGATGATCGTACGAGCGTGTGAAACACAGTGACTTCCGTTTTCGTAAATACATATCTGTGTGATATACGATGGAGGAGTCGCGTGCCACATTGACGTGTTTATGAGAGGGGTGGGGGGGAGGGTTAAAACCGTAGGGCGTAGGTGATGATCGCAACCGTTTAACGCACTTTTGTGTACGGTAGAGCTTCGCGCGCGCCCATCGGTGTATATTACGGTTACAGGTACGACGCACACACACACACACACATACCTGCGTACGAAAGAGGTACGCGTCGGTGTAGTTCGAGCGGTGTGTTTGCGAGCACGACGAATCGTTTGAGAGTGTCTCACATTGAGAAAGGCGAAAACCCGGGTGGCAAAAGTGTTCGTGCGGTCGGTCACGCTATGGGAATTATGATGTATTACACGGTTGCCCTTTCAAGTTGTCGAGCACACACCCTGTGTGGTTTCATTGCCGTGACTAATAACCTTCGCCCCTCCCCCCCCCCCCCAGTCATAAACTCTGGTCGCAACTTTAGACCTTGCGAGAGAAAACCTTAACCAACAATATATATTTTGTTTTCGTGTCTGATGGCTCGTTAAAGGGTTGTTTTTAGTTACGAATTTTATGAATTTTTATGTATTTGGGGAGGGACGTGCCAAATCACCGGATTGAAACCTTTTTATCCTCCGATGTGGTCGATGATTTTTTTTTTAGTATCTTTTGCATTCTATAGAACCTTACTAATTTTTTCTTTTGATTTTTTGGAACTCCTTTGCCCTTGCCACACGCTTTTTCTTGTTTTTTCAAGAGGTAACTGCCAATTTTTTTCCCAGATACTTTATTATGATTGAGTGAATTCTTTGAAATCTCGATTGATATGAAAATAACGATTAATTTATAACTCTGAAAAAAAATCTTGAATAAACCAAAATCCCATATCTCACTGGGTCGATGTGGAATTGAAAATGAAATAACAAATACATTTTTGTTGCAGTGTTGAAAATTTAAGGGATCTCGCGAGTTTCCCTTGAAACCTTGCCCTTCTCATCTGTCCTAACTGCAGAGACGATAAAAAGATGAAAAAATAACGGGAAAAAAATAGATCGTTGTATTTTGCGTAAAAAAAATTTGGTATTAAAAAAAAACAATAATCCATGTCAGTACGATATAAATCGACGGATAATCGAGGAACATTGTATGAAATCCAAGGTGTCGCTAATTACCAGCGGGTTAAGCATCACGATATATCGCATACACCCGATCGCTAATTGCTCTGACCAAAACCGAATAACCGCACCTGGTATCGTACGTGTGGTTTTTTTTTTTTTAAATTACCACGTCGTTGTATCTCTCAATTATTGTGATTAACCGAGCGTTAATAAATTAGCGCGGTCACACAACGCAAACTCGTTGGAATGCATAAATTATGCGATGCAGTATTTTAGTACGATTTCCAACGAGCCAGTTATATATGAGCGATTCTAGTGATTTCGGCCACTAAAAAAAGTGTTCCACAAATAGTTTTGAAAAATTGAGTTATTTTATTGCAATATATTCACCGAGTGCCTATTTTTTTAAAAAATTTCAGACGGCTTTATCGTTAATTAACTTTTTTACATTTGCCAAAAACGTAGATGTGTTTTTTTTTATGGCCTTCCAGAAAAAAATGACTTCAGATTTTATTGAGCAAGTTGAAATCCGTTTCAGGGCAAAATATGCAAAAATATTTTTTTTCTCAAAAAATGCACTTGCCTTTTTAGTTTTCGAAATTTACCCAAATTCTGACTACGAAAAATAAATTTCCGGTATTTTTCATATCGTGGAATCGGTAATCGGTAATGCGTAATTTTACCGATTTTATTGATAGATTTTTTTCAGTTTGATTTTTTTTCATGTGCTCCAGTCGATTTACGCAACTTCAGACGCCTCCCTGAAAGAGAAATTAATGATAATCATGCTCGTTGCAAGTATAAGATGTCAAGTCAATTGCAAGTATAAGAATTGCTCATCGTCGTCTCAGAAGGACTGTCGTCCAGCCTCCAGAAATGGTATTCCTTTTTTTTTGTTTTGTTTTGCGTCCTCAGCCCCGAAGCGACGGAGTGGGTATAATGTTCGAAGCTCGTCCGAGTCGCCATCGCGATCCAAACGTAATTGACCGAGCGTCTAGTCTCCGAGACCGGAAGTTCCCGCTTACTCAACGCACACGCGCGGGCTCGGCAAAACGAACGTTCGAAAAACGCGGGAGTCGAGTGTGTGCGACTTATGGCCGCCAGAGGCCGTCGGCCGGACGATCGCACTCCCCGTCCGCCGTGGCCTCAAGTTCACGCATAAATTAAACCCAATGAATTAACGACGAATGGCCGATGGTAATTCGTAAACTCCATTGGACGTTTCAACTCGCACGATAACAATGAAAACGTTTTTAGAGCACGGGTGGGACGATGAGGAACGATCAGTTACGAAGTTTAATGACTTTTCGAGCGCTCTTGGCGCTCAGGTCGTTTCTGCGTGCAAGACGCCCGATGAATGCAAGGTTCGGCCGCGAGATGGTGCCAGTGACCAGTGGCAGCACTGTAGCTCCCATCATGATTCACTCGATAAAAATATATCAACAATATATTATTATTGTTTTGAAATATAATTATGTCTTATTATAACATTGTGATATTCTGTTTATATTACGACTATATATTGACAATTATTTTATTATAATTATAATGTATTATTATACGTAACTGACGTGAGAGGAAAATTTACGAATTCGTCTGGTCCATCATTCTTCAAAATCAATTTTAAATAAATCACGTGGAAAAAAAAGGTTGGGTCGTTTGCACGCACCGAAATAATTTTGCTGGCGTGCTCGCAGCGATTCATATTGAACAATCAAAATGATGACAATTGAGTCTCGATCCAATGATGACGTTCGGATTTTCATTTGTTTTAATTGTCAACGAAAAAAAAAAAAATGATTTTTCCGGAAAATTTACGAATTCGTCTGGTCCGTCATTCTTCAAAATCAATTTTAAAAATAAATCACGTGGAAAAAAAGGGTGGGATCGTTGTCACGAGCCGAAATAATTTTGATGGCGGTCGTGCAACGATCCACGGTGGAGAATGGAAATTATGGTACACACGGTTGACGGGTGGGGGGGGGGGGGCAATGAGAATGGGGGCGCGGATGGGATGGTCGAAGAGGGGTTGGCCCCGTGCGCACCACCAGTCGAGGGATAAACAGGCCGTGAAATTACCTTTTAAATATTAGATTATGATTAAATGTGTACTTTAGCTACTCGTAGCTGGACTAAATGGTGAGCCAGGAAGAGCGAAGAGCACCCTCCCCGCAGCAGCAGCAGCAGCAGCAGCGTCGGTGGTGGAAAAGCATAACGACAACGCGAGGCGAGCTTTCTCGGTCGACGCGTCGTTCCCGAGCTTTCGCACAAAGCCCGTTGGGCTATAGTGCACGACGATGGCTGAGGGGAAAGAGAGGAGGCTGAGGGAAGCGATAACAGGGTGCATGAAGCTTTCGCCGTGGATGGG
This sequence comes from Diplazon laetatorius, assembly GCA_963662125.1. Classification (NCBI taxonomy): domain Eukaryota; kingdom Metazoa; phylum Arthropoda; class Insecta; order Hymenoptera; family Ichneumonidae; genus Diplazon; species Diplazon laetatorius. The sequence continues at coordinate 3,861,031 of OY759156.1, forward strand.
TTCCCCCTCCCCCCGCCCCCGCCCACCCCCACCGAGCTTTCGTTGGCTCGTCGTCGTCCTATCCAATGGCGAAAGCTCACGATATCAATCAGGCTCCTCGACATCAGATAAGATTGGCTTGGCTGGCAGGCAGGCAGTCTGCTTGGGGAAACTGGAGAGCATAATGCTCCAAGAGGACACGATGCGCATCGCCATCTATCCTGCTCTCCTGATACCGCTACTGCGCTTTGAACTCACAAAACAGCAAATAAATACAAATATATACATATTATATATATGTATGTATATATTTATTTATTTGCTTCACGAGCTTCGCAAGCTCGCGAATTTATTCACGAAAATAATATTATAAATATTCATTATATTCTTAATTTTGATTTGTAAATATGTATTTCAACGAAATTCGTTTTGCTGTATTGGTAAAATGAATTATTGGATACGAATGAGAGGAAAAAAATGATGATGAGTAAAAATTGAATGAGAAACGAAAGAAAATAATAATAAAATTATATCGAATTTTGGCAAAAATGATATTATGAATATTCATTTTTATTGATGTTCGAGCGTAAATGGATATATAAGCGGAATTCGTTTCGTTATATTGGTAAAATGAATTATTTGATACAAATTGAGGAAAAAAAATTATGAGCTGAAATTGAATGAGGAATGAAAAAAATCGGAAAATTATTTCGAATTTTCGCGAAAATGATATTACTGATATTCCATTTTCTTGAGCTTGATTCATTAAATACATATTGCAATGATACGATTGAAAATATAAAAAAGGATGAGGGAAGTTTGACCGAGAAATTATTGGAAGCAATAATAAAATGATCTCGATTTTTCGCGAAATACAATATAATCGATGGAATAATAATTTCCTGGCTCGTGATTCGTAACTACATGTTCGAACCCAATTCGTTTCATATAATTATTTAATAATGAGAACAATTTACGAATTTGATAAGAATATGTCGAACGAAAAATAATTTCACTGGATATTCATCGAAACATTTATTAAACGAAAAAAAAAATCACCAATAACATTCGAATAACATATATATATTTTAAATTTAATAAAAAAGTCTTATCGGTGGAAAAACTTTGTTGTCAGGGACACAGTGAAAATGGATGATATGGTATCCGGTTGAATTCATGTCAGATTAGATTGGTCGACTTTGTCGAGACAGGGTTTGGGGATAACGTAAATTTGTGCGGTTGTGGGTGGGTATTATTGGACGGTAGGGTATTATACGGACTGTGTGGCACAGAAAGATAGGTATTATGGTTACAGCAGCAGCAGCAGCAGCGTCAGCCAGCAGGTAGTTAAACCGAAACGATCGTAAAGGTGCGGAACTGACAGGGGCAGGTGGTTGTATCCGGCTGGTGTCTTCGTAGATACACACCAACCGCATATATATATATATATATATATATATATATATACATACACATATATACGTGCAAGTTGATCGCGTCGAGATCGCTGCACCCGCACAGATGCATAAATATGTATGAAAATGTACGTGCAGTGGGCGATATACGTCCGATGCCCACTGGGCAATAACCACCCCCGTGTCCGGTCTCACCAACCACCCCCCCCCCTACCTCCCTGCCCTACGTGTAAATATATGCAAACGTGCATGGAACAACAGCGGGGAATATGGCACATCGAAACAATTAGCCGTCAAATTGATAATCTTAAGGCCTTGTATGTATATATGCGATTTCGACGATTTTCGAAGGGACTTTTCTACACGGGGTTTAAAAATAAATGACGCATATATTGACAACATTTTTTTCTACAGATTATTTATGCACGTGGTTAAGTATGTGTAAGAAAAATCAGAAATATAATATAATTAAAATATTCCTAACCGTTCAAGATAATTGAATCAGAAATTAAACAAAAAAACCAGAGCATTTGAAGGTTTTCGCGTGTATAAGACCTTAAACTAAAAATTGCACATTCCATAGATGTCATATGATTGAATTGAAAATGATCCTCTTTTTTTTTATTTACAGTTATTCGTCAATAATTATATATTTTTAAAATTTTATTTTTAAATATATTTTTGTCAAATTGAAAATTCAGAAATCAGTAGAAGCAATAACATATAACATTTCAAGCCTAATTATTGATAATGTGGAATGCAGGAATAGCAATTTTCATGAATGGAATTATCAGTCTAATTGTTTTTAAAATTTTTTAAAAATATCTTTTAATTATTATTATTTTATTTAGTTTGGTTGAGATTAATAGAGGCTGAGGAAAGGTTTCTCGGTCCGTTTTGACGGTTGCTCGACCTTGCTACTTTGCTATTGTTTTGTGTGCGAGCAAGTACTGCAAAGGGAGAGCCACTTTTTTTATTTTTGCCTCTCGCTTATTTCGCGCGGTCCGACGCTCACTCCGGACGCATTGCTCATTTGCGAAGATTGATATGCCAGTGTGAGCGATAACAAAAATAGATGCATAGATACGCGGAGCTCAATTAATCATCGTGCTTTGCTCGCTTTTTTTGTTTGCGCACGGTGCGAGGCCGTATAAAGAAAAAAATCATTCATGAAAAAAAAATCTGACTGTTTTTACAAAAAAAAAAATCGTGAAAAATTGTAATTTTTGCCATATGGTGAAAAAATCTTACGCCATTTAACTCTTGAGATATTACATTTTTGATATAGAAAAATACATCTTTTCATGAACTCCGAAAAAAGTATATTTATTTTAAAGTTTGAAGCTCAAGACTTTTGGACGGTGACGAAAAATGGAAATAGTACGTTCAAATGGACAAAAAAAATAATCTTAAAAAATCATATTTTTATTGCATAAATACCATGAAGAAGTTGGCCTGGGGTCCAGTGGACCCCGAGTGACCCCAACGTCTTAAAAAATAATAATAAAGATGATTTTCAAGACACGTTTTTTTTAAATGTATTGCCAATAAACCATCACTCACATCTACGACTAAACGACGCGGAATCGAGTAAAGAATCCAAAAAAAAAAGAAAAAAAAACCGGTGAAAAATCTCGTGGAACGATGAGAGCCGTGTCGGAATGGAAAATCCAACTCCCTTTGGTCGATGTTACGGAGGGTGCGCGCACCCACAATACAAGCAATAACACGGGGTAGCTCGTCGCCGCGTGATAGACCCCGCGCGGCTTCGTTTCGACATCCCCCATAGACGATTTGCCCCGTGATCGTCGTGTCGTCGCTCACGAGAGAACAACCCCTCTCTAAGCAGCGATGGAAGAAGCACACGCAACGCGCTCCCTCTCTCTCTCTCTCTCTTTTGAGGTTCAACGACTCGCCGTCCTCGTCTTTCCTTCGTACTTCGGTTACGAACGACGTCCGCGCCACGTTCACCCCTCAATCTCTTACCTTAATCGACGAACGATGATTTGGTCTTAAATAAACTTCTCACCTACCACTCGAGGCCTCGAGGATTACCGTTGCTTTCGTACTCTCTCCCCCTCCCCCTCCTCCCCCATCCCTTGAACCTCATCCCACGCTAAAACGTCGACCCTCCATTTCCTTCACGGATTATCCTATAAAATACTCGAGTGGTCACTTTGATTGAGTTTTCGGTGCTCCCCATTGCCGTTGTTGTCGATGATTGTGACGCTCCACGTCAGCCTCACAATTCAATTCGTTTTTTTTTTCGTTTTTTTTTTTTTTTCAACCAATAGCCACCCCCGTAACGACAAATATCAACGGACGATCGCAATTTTTTTATCATCTCGTGTTTTTTTTGTTATGTCGTTTGACGGATTTATTGAGAGTTTGTCGAGTAATTTTATTTTCTGAATTAAAAAAAAAAAAAAAAATTTTAAAACGGAAAACTGAGTGGAACATTTGATTATAAATGCGGTTGGAAAATCAATCGAGAACGAGGCATTTTTTGATAATTATAGTTTTCTTTAAATATCTCGATAAGTAATTGATTGTCGAAACATTTACAAGAAACCTTTTTTGTAGACAATTCGAATTTTCGAATTGTCTACAAAAAAGGTTTTGATTTAGGAAAAGGTTTTGATTTAGGAAAAAATGTGAATATATATATATTCACATTTTTTCCCGAATCAACAATCTTGACTCCAAATCAGCATCGGATCTGGAAAAAATTCTTTCCGCAGTTCGCGATTCCAATTGCTCGAAATAATCCCAAAGATTATGAAAAATCTTCACGCTTTTTCGACTTATCGCGAAAATGTTGCAGCCACTCCAATCGAGAATTTCACATATATCTCGATAAAAAAAAAACGAAAAAAATTGTATCGATAGACTTTTTTTATTCAAGACCGTTACGGGGGTGGAAGGGGGTTGGATTGAACGAGCGTCAGATCGAACGAGGGTGATAGAGACGTTACGAACGTTCATTCTCGACGATCTCGGTTTTCTTACGGGTTTGGCATATGCCGCGACGAGGCGGAAACGCTTGTAAGGTACCCCGAGTTTCCGGCCACGTGGCTGAGATTCACGGGGGCGAGTCTTGAGACCGAGTTCGGATATCGTGGCGCGTCGTGCAAGACGTCGCGTGGTACGAGATGACGAAGACAATGAAGAATGAAAGAGAGAGAGAGCAAGAAGCGCGTGCTCGCGAGATAAAAAGAGAGAGATGGGGAAAGTGAGAGTGTGCGTAGTCGTGAATTGTGCAGGTACGAATTTTTTTTTCTTTTTCTTTTTTTTTTTCGGTACCCTTAAACATTGTCCATGAAAATGCCATTCGCGGCACGCGCCCCGCGGGGAATGCGGCTTGCTCAAGTCGCCGAATAAAATTTAGCCAAGAGGCCAGCTGCCACCGCGACGCTACATATATGTTTATATATGTCGTGTGTGTGTGTGTTTGTGTGCAGTCGTGTGCTCTCGTATGTCGAGGGGGCGGAGACGGCGGGGTACGCGGTCCCCTCACGGACGTCAACGCGTTTTCGACACCGGCCCCCGTTTTCTCTTGTGTATATATATATTGGCGGCTACCTATATAGTATATATGTATATAGTACTTTGGAACAGGGCCTTTTTATGTTGGGCAAGCATTGGCCCATTCAATGCGAGATACAACGGGGGGCTCACTGCCCCCCCCCCGCCCCCCTCCCGCGTGATGTTGGGGCAGGGGGGCACATATGCGATCGTTTAGCTATAACGAGTTTGCAGTTTAATTCTGAAAAGGTTTTGACCGAACTTTGTACCGAGTTGTGATTTTGGAATTTTTCGTCAGTGGTGAAAAAAAAATAACCGGTCATGGGTGAGTTCGACTAGCGCCCAGAGGGTTCCGTACCATATTTTTTTTTTTTTGTGAAAAACGGAAGAAGAAAAATTTTGATGAAACTGCTGTGGTGCTTTCAGAGCGAGCGAGAAAGAGCGAGAATGGCTGCTGGCTCTTTCTCGCACGCGACTCTTCTGTTTCTGGTCGACCGCTATTTGAAAATTAATTTGTAGAATTCAATTTCTAGAAATCTATGAAACCTACAAATGACAAATTTCAAATTTCTACGTTACACACTTTCTGAGAAAATCGGCTGTGATAGACAGACAGAAAAACGCATGAATGATCTTACAAGGGTTCCATTTTTTTTCCATTTGACGTATACGAAGCCCTGAAAACTGTCCCCGGTCGAAATTTCATTAAAGCCCAGGGAGGACATATTCACTATTAAATAACCTCAAGATCACTTAATATTTAGAAACAAATTCAATCGACATTCGATTATATGAAACATTGGAAAAAAAACGAAAAAATACATTGTGTTCACATTGATTCACACAATACTGTAAGCCTTTACGATTCACAAACATATTCAATCGTGAACGTCTTTCCAAATTCCAAATTACATATTTTCATCGAAAAAACATCCATTTCCCTTTAAAAATTAAGTTCCCAGTAGCAGCCATCACGGTTTATCAAAAATCCGTACCTACACCATCGCCCCATTTCATTCCTTTACATTTTTTATTTCATTTCACATCATATGTATATGAAAAAAAAATATATATATATATATATTTATATCTTTACAATTTTATACGAAAATCGTCGATGAAATATTGAATGGAATAAAAAAAAACGAGATGTACGAGATGGCGTCGTGATTTTGAGGAGGTTGAGGGTGATGGTTAATGCGCAATATCCCATTTAATCTCGTGTGAAAAGGTGCGAGGGGGAAAGGAAGTCGAGGACGACGTGCGGTTCACGGGCATGGAGAATAAAGACGCTGTGAAGCGGGGGCGGGGTTTGTCGTCGTCGTCGTCGTCGTCGTCGTCGTCGTCGTCGTCGTCGTCGTCGTCGTCGTAGTCGACTTCTCCGGGGGGTGGCTGGCCGGGGGTTGCGCGCATTGAGCCGTCCGAGCCACTCGCGAAACCTCATCGCTATAGTCAATGCCAGGCCACGTCTGAGGAGAGAGAATCGCGGTGGTAAAAAGGACGCGAAACACTGCAGCCGAGAAAAGAGAAGAGAATGGTCCCCGGAGGCCGAGACCCGGGGGCGGCAGATGCCAGCCTCCGTATAACGCTGGACCAGTTTCTTCGTTCTTACCACCGACACTTTTAACCCTCCTCGCTATATAAATATATATATATATATATATATATATATATACCAAGAAATTACGACTTATACCAGCCAAGTTCTCTCTAGCTCCTTCCCTTTCTCTTTCTCTCTCTCTCTTTTTCTTTCTGTCTCTCTCTCTCTCTCTTTCGCTGTCTTCTACAACATTTTATCTCGTGATTCGTCTCGATTCTCACAACGAAAAATCTTCGGAAAATAATAAGAGCCGAAATACAACGGCCCCCGGAAAAATATACTTTTCAATGAAAGAATCTATTATTACTTCCTCATCCTCTTTGCCTCCCCCCCCCCCCCCCCGATCTGAGTGCGGCTAATAATTCCATTTCTCATTCTTCCACTCGATAGGCAAACATCTCGAGAATTTTATGATGATAGCTTCTCCTGCTGAGGGTACGGGGGATTGATTTTTTCCGTTTTTTTTTGTCGCAGAGGGGGTGGGAGCGGAAAAAGAAAGCTTTTTGAATGACAGATCGATGAATTTGTGGTGCAGGCGGTGAAAATTTCATTTCAATTTTTTCACTGTAACATTTTTTTTCGAAGCAAGTAATTCGCGAAATCGTGAGATAATCATTGTCGACAAATTGTTATAGGAGTAGTCCTATAACTACTATTGAAATAGGAAATTTAAAAAAAAAAATGTATTTTCTCGACCATGAAATTTTTTTTTCTCATTTATCAAATTTATCTTTTTGACTGAATCATCTGTCAAATTTCAACATTCCTCTACCCCCAAATTTTTGTCCCCGTACCCGAAATTGCCTTATAAGAACAATAAGAAAAGTTAACATGAACAATAAGTCGAGTCTCTTATTACGAGGTCAGACTGTATCGTCGAAACAAACATGCTCAAACCTCCCCCACCCCCGCCTCATCGTTTGTCCGACGGAAGGAAGTGTGCGAGTGAGAAACCGTGAAAAAAAAAAAAAAACAAACAAACAACCAAGAAAATTAGAAGAAAGGTTGGAAGCCAGCCGGCGCGTGCCACTCGAGCAGCATCAGCTTCCACACGAAGTGTCCCTCTCTTCTTCGGTGCCGGTTCATGCCATTCGATGATTCTTGGCTGGCTGAATCACACACAAACACACACACACACTCTCGTACGGTCATTCGATCGTGTTGTGGCCCGTGAAAAGCACGACGTTTACAGACGGTGAACAACGACGCGAAGTGCGCCAAAGAGGAGGGGGCGGGGGGGGGCAGGACTCAATACGACGAGAGAGACGTTGCTCGCATGGCCCCCAAGCGTCTCATCGTATATATAACGAAGCGCTAACACATAGAATTCGGTACCACGCCCGATGACGACCGGAGTATATCGGATGATGCAAATGGCACGCGAGACTTCCGGCCACGGTTCGGGGCCCCGCACTCACACAATCTTCGACGGGTATCGAGTTTGTCCGGGCCATTCTGCCGTTGCTTTTCAAGAACTTGGAACGAGAGCCCGAGCGCCCGGGAATCGAGGTCTCCCGGAGGGGTTGGACTGAATGGAAGCGGAAACGGCGACCGCCAGAGGGTGAGCGAACCAACGGCATCGGGATCAGGAACAGCAGCAGCAGCAGCAGCAGCAGCAGCAGCAGCAGCAGACGTCGTGGCAAACGACGTTGTCGTGAACACCGTGCAAACCCTTTTGTTGTAATTCCAACGATTGTCTATGAATTGCCTGTACAGACTTGGTCGTTGAAGCCATGTACCAGATTACCAGATCCAAAATCCGTCGGTTTGCCGAATTTCACGTTCGTACAACGATAATGCATATATCTGTCTAGGAGACGAAATTTTCAACTTGTTCAATTTTTTTTTCAACTTGTTTAATTTTTGTTTCAACTTGTTGAATTTTGTTTCAACTTGTTCGATTCTTGTTTCAACTTGTGCGATTTTTGTTTCAACTTGTTCAATTTTTGTTTCAACTTGTACAATTTTTGTTTCAACTTGTTCAATTTTATTTCAACTTGTATCGGGTTCAATCATTTTTCGAAAGCGTTAAAATAATAATAAAAACGTGGAAAAAAATTGCCAATACTATTGTGACGGTACAACTAAAATATAAAATATTAATTTTTATGAAAAAAAAAAACAAAATTATTTTTCAATTGTTTTCATTCTTACGATACCCACTTTATGGTATGTATATTGGTAAAAATTATGGTGATAATAATGAATGATGGTAGTGATAAAGGCAATTGTAGTTGTAACAACTCTTTACTAAAGCGGAAGCATTGAAAAAAGAATCAATGAATAAATAAATAAATAAATAAATAAATAAATAAATAAATAAATAAATAAATAAATAAATAAATAAATAAATAAATAAATAAATAAATAAATAAATAAACTAATAAATAAATAAATAAATAAATAAATAAATAATGAACGTATGGTAATGGGGTGAGAAGTTGGAGGGGGGAGGGGGGGTCGGAATATGAGAAGTCGTAGGTATGCACGTGGATTAAACAATGGCGTGAATATGAGGACCAGCGGGATAGTTACGATCGTGTTTTTTTTTTTATTTTCCGATTGTTTTATCTGACTTTTATATGGCCGACGTCATTATTTTGCGAACGGGTCGCGACGAAAAAAATCCACGGTGCGGCGGTCTCGGGTTACCACGTTTTACCGGGGTCCGGAGGAAGGGCGAGGGGGTGGGCATTGTGCGATCGCGGCAAGGAGCCCGGGCAATCGTAATACACGAAAAGTCGAAACGCGTGTGTACGATCTTTGTGTGCTGCGAGACAGAGTGCACGTGTCTGCTCGTAACAGCCCGTTTGACGGATCTTCAACGGGGGTCGGAAACGTTCTGCCAAATAACGAAAAAGAATTTAAAAAAAAACAAAAATAATTCAAAAAATTGAGCCACGAACGTAGTGCAAATTTTTGTTTGAATTTTTTTGGGAATTATTTTACGAATACTTGGATCATTCGTGACTGGACCACCGGATGTAGTTTCAACTCCATCCAAAGTCGAAATGTCGGACGAGGGGGAGGGAGGGGGGAGTCAAGATTTTATGCATATGACAGAATCCAATTATCGATTTTAACTCAAATGAAAATAATAATAATAATAATAATAATAAAAGCTGCAAGTTGAAACTTGCAAATTGCTTCCTCATAATTTGAGGCAAGCTGCAAGTTGAAACTTGCAAATTGCTTCCTCATAATTTAAGGCAAGCTGCAAGTTGAAACTTGCAAATTACTTCCTCATAATTTTAGGCAAGCTGCAAGTTGAATCTTGCAATTTGCTTCCTATGAATTGTCAGTAGTGAACGAAGATTTCCTTATGAGGGAGCCATGAGGGAGCATTTATCTTTTGGCTTCCTCATAAAGGAATCTTTGTTCACTACTGACAATTCATAGGAAGCAAATTGCAAGATTCAACTTGCAGCTTGCCTAAAATTATGAGGAAGTAATATATAAAAAACCGTATATAAAAAATTAAAGTTTTATAAAATTTGAACGCGTCGTTCAATGTCTACCAAATTTAGTCACGAATAGAGGTAAACGTTAGCTTATGCACGTCTATAAATTTCAGCACGGTCCGTAAATTATTTTTGAATTTGCAGAGGTTGGAACTTCAAAATTTCGAATTGCTCTAAAATGCGATCCGATTGGCCGATCTTTGCCAAATTTAATATGTATCACAACTTAATGACATTCAATAGCTGTAGAGAATTTGGGTTCGATTGGTGGAAGTTAACGGCAAATAAAGCGACAAAGGTCATTTTTTGAAAAATTCAAAATATCATAAAATCCGAACTTGTCGACGGATTCGGCTCAAATGCAATACCATACAACCTTGGGTATAACTCTATATTTGAAGAACTATTTAGACAAATATCTCAAAATTTGCGAACGCTAGAGTGTTCACGACAATTTTTTGAAAAATTCAAAACGCTGTAAAATTCGAACGGATGCGTCGATTATTGCAAAAATTATACATGACATAGAGATTGTATGGCACCACATGTGTGCAAAATCTGAGCGCTGTAGCTATAACCGTTTTCGAGTTATGGACGTTTGAATTTTGGAGGGTCGATCCACACACACACACACACACACACACACACACACATACATCCGGACATTTTCTACGAATGTCATTTCTGGATGTTTTAGGACATTTTGAACCTATTGACATTAAGATCTCGAAAAAAAATTTTCAGACCGTCACAAAGCTTCCTTTATGAGGAAGCAAAAATGAGAAAATAATCAAGAACTTTGAGTATAAACTATTTTGCGAATTTTTACACGAAATCATTTGAATGTCTTATATATAAAGACTTTGTGATTAAGTGATGATTGACCATAACTTCTATTTTCATAGAATTCCGACTATAGTTAGAATTCCATTAATGTTACGTTGTATATTGATTAACATTGAGTTGCATATCATTAAAATTCTGACTAAAGTTAGAATTCTATTGATATGCAACGTAACATGTCTTACGATGAAAATAAAATTGTGAGATCTATTATTTCTATTTTTTTACTATTTCTCAAACTTCAGTCGATTATTTTTTCAGCCTTGAGACATAAAAAAAAATATATATATACACACATATCTATATATATATATATATATAAATTTTCGTAAGCTTGCAAAGCTCGTTGCTATTATAGTTAAATGACGGATAAAAAAGAAAATTGAAAAAAAAAATAAAAAACTCAAACAACATCGAAAGTACGAAAAGAACAAAAAGAGCCAAAGGTGTAGGGTTCCAAATGAGGGGGTTTCCCATGACCCCCGTTGTACTCACATGTCTCTCCCGAGCTTTTATGAGAAGCAACGCGCGTCGAGGGGCGATTTCCGGTTAAAAGGGCGAGTCCCCGGACAGCGAGAAAAAAAAGCCAAAGAGAGAGAGAGAGAGAGGGAGAGAGAGAAGGGACTAAAAAAAAACAGAGTTGAGCGATGATAACGAGGCACCTCATACGGTGTGCCCCCGTGATCAACGTGCTCGTTCAGCGAAGCTTCTGGCGCACTGGTAAATGGTCTTACGTGCGCCCCGCAGTGGACCCCACAGCTGTGAGCCCCCCACGGATCCTCGAGTCCTTCGACCAAAAGCCAAACGTCTATTTCGCTCGTTCAACGCGACTTTTCGCGTTTCTTTTTTTTTTCATATCATATTTTTTTTCACGCACACACACTCACAGAACATCTCGTGTGTCAGTCAAGTCGTTGAGCTGATCCCTCGACGGTGGCCCTTCGAACTTTTCGTCGCTATAATTCACAAATTTAACATTTTAAATAATTCAATGATTCATAAAATAAAATCAAAACCGAATTTTCACCACGAAAACAAAAAAATAATAAAGAATGTACGAAAATCCTGTATTCAGCTCGTGTATCGAAAAAAATCAATTTCATCCCCCCCCCCCCTCCCCTCTTATTACCTTCTCCCATGAGCGTTGTTCAATCGAAACACTCAAAAATTCCAATTTTTTTTCTTGACTAATACTTATTCTAATTGCATGAATTTAACATTTTTTTCAAATATTTTAGAAAATTTTAAACACCGAACATGTTTTTTTTTTTTCACAAGTTTCGATATTAATTTGATATATACAAATATTTTTTTTCCAAATCCAATTGGGAAACAAATAATTGTTATGGAAATGCGGATTTGTGGTTGAAAAAATCGTTGAGTAACGCGATAAAGATATTTCGTCGTTGTTTGTTGGGTGACGATGATCTTTCGTGGCGGTCGTGGAGGCCCGAGGAGAGACCCTTTCGTGATTATGATTCGAGACCCTCGAGCAATTCCGAATCGGCTTAAAAGCCATTCGTCTGCCCGGCGGGGAGGGTAGTTTTGCGGTCGAGTTATAGGCAACCACTATTACGTCAGTTCCTTCTTCACACATAAGTCTACACACACACACACACACACAAACATATATATATATATATATATATATATAAACGTGTCCGGGGTTAAAGAGGGTGGTAGGGCCAGCACCGGGGGAGGGTATTGTGTCTCCTGTCATCCTCAGCCGAGCCTTACTTAAACCCCGGGCGAATGCTAATTATACGTCAACGTTTTCACTCGCCTCGCCTTCCCGGCCACCTTTCGTTCGCGCCGAGGACGAGTGTCGCAGGGATGGAACAATAGTTTATGAGAACAGGGTCGCGCGCGCGCCCCCTCGCGACAGCACACAGCCTTATCCCCGATGAAACTCGCTTCGCCAAACTCCACGAGATCTTTCCCAACCACCAACTTGTGTCTCTCGTGCTTATCCAACTTCTTCCACGAAAATTCACGAATACCCGAAAATTTATCGTCGCACACCCTTCGCGACCCTTTTCCCATTTTACGACCTTCGTTGGACGGTTCTCACACGACGACATTGGAAAACTGAAAATATTACGAGAAAAAAAAAACATTTGTGGAAGATTTTGTTTAAATATTTTTTTATCCAACCCCCTTTTGAAAATGAGTCACTTCGTGCCTGTGAAGCGGGCGCAAAGTCACCGATTTCAGGTCCAGAGCTTTACGTGCATGTGAAATGAGCGTTTTAGATGGGAAATTTTATTTTATTTTATTTTTAGGATCTTGGCTGGATACCAGTTTTTGATGCGTCGATTTTATCTTGAAATCTTAAAAAAAAATATTTATATATTTCCACCCGCTTTTATGAAATTGGTTGACAGTTGTCACACAACGAGATTGGAAAACGAAAAATTACGAGAAATAATTTATTTCAATATTTTTCATGTAAATTCCAATTGATTGATAGTTCGTAGCTTTTATTTTTTTATTTTTACATTAGTGACTGAGGACCGGTTTTCGAATCGTCAGATTTATCGTGGCATCCTTGAAAAAATATCATCCACTTTCCTGACACTGCTTGACATTCTAATACATTAAAATAAAACAACGAAACAAAAATTTTAATAAAACTTCCAAATAAAAAATATTACTCATTCATATTATTTTTCTAAAAACATAATTTTCTCCATATCTCGACCTCTTCTTATCCACTCTTCCAATATTAGTCGACGTTATTGGCACAACCAAACTATTAAAATAAAAAAAACTTTGGGAAAAAATAAATATCAGGTTGTTCATTCGAACATTCGATCGTAACTTCTAATTGTCCTTTAGTTTGTGGTTATTTTTTTTTTTACTATCAGTCTTGTAGTTGGTAGGAAGTTCTTGAAGATAACGTTGCAGTGGGAGTGACTAAAACCTTTTTTGTTTTTTTTTCTACGGTTCGGAGTTAACCAAACTACGATAGGAGAATTGAGAAAGCGCTCGTGCACGAGTACAGCTTGTGTTTATATGCATATATATATGTATATATAATAGTGTGTGCCTTATAGTGTGTCTTCTTATCGCTGGGGTGCACACTCAAAGTGGTTAGTACCCGTGGCGGTTGCTCTTCGTGCGAAGGCGAAGAGCGATGGAAGCCAGAAGTCATGAGCAAGGCACCTCTAGCCACCTGCGATTCTCTTTAAACCTCCTCCCGCTATACTCTTACCTTTGCCCATGGCATGGAGCTCGTTCAAGAGGAAATGGCATGGTGATTGATGTACCGGTAGCACGCGAAGACTTTCTACCACCGAGTTTACAATCGCTAGCCATACTTATATGCATATATATGTATATATGTATATATATATTTCGATGTATATGTACATACGATATTAAGGCCTTTTTCGCCCTCCCACGAAAACTACCCTTAAACCACTTGAGTTTATAGTCGTTGGTATTCACTTGGCCATCCAATCGAAATACTCGGAATACTCGAGACTGAAAGTGCTCGATGAAATTTCAACTGTCACACAGTCCCAAGTAAAAAAATTATATATAAGCTATAATACGGACGTAGATTGATGAACCAAAAACCGTAATTATGAGATCTCTGAGAAAATAATTTTTTTGAACTCCTGATATAGATTAAAAAAAGTGTATTCATTTTTTTTTTACTCACCCCATTGAGTTGGGTGTCGTTGAATAGGTCTCTCAAAATTCTACGAATAGTGGTAGAGGGTCCTTTGAATTTTACCCTTCAGTCACGAGATATTTGCCTTCAAAGTCGTTATCACATCGCTCCCTCTCTTTCTCTAATTTTTAAGAAGAAGATATTTTAATCAGAAGACATTTTGGTATTTTCAATAAAAGTTGTAACGAAGTCTGTAACGAAAATAGATCGACAAATGAACGACAAGCCAAGACGGATATAACCCATGAAGTATATTGACACGGCAGTTAGTCGAATAATAGAATCGTTCGGTGGCTCCTTCGAAAGTGAGAAAATTAAGAGAGGGCGGGGGGGTGGAAAGTGCGAACGATGGGAACACGACTCGAGAGGTAATTAACGACTCGACACAGCGACGAGCAAATTTGCAAAGCCATTTCAAGTTTTCACGAGGATTTTCTCTCATTTGGCTCTTCTTCGACTTTCTTTAAGTTATCGCGCGAGGAACCAACGATTTTACGTACAACCGACGACTGATGATATCCGTTTGAGAGAGAGCGAGAAAGAGAGAGAGAGATATATAGAGAGAGACGAATGCTTCGATAGTTCAGAGCGCCCGGTGTCTGATTGGATTCGTTCTACCGTTCTTAACTACATCGGTAAACTTTGCACGTTTTGGATGATCGTGGATGGAGCCGGTGGGGGGGGGGGGGTGGATCGCAGGTCCGTGATCTTATAGCTTTCGACTTGACGTTTTTTTTTTTTGCATCTGCAATTGCCTGACCGTCGTCGCCATTAAAACGACCAGGCTCGCTACTTATACTTATATTAACTACATTTCGCTCTTAGGAGTTATTGCTCGACAACCCGAATGATTCATAAAGTTTCCTCACCATCAATCATCATTAACAAACAAACAAAAAAAGTCACACCGATATTTCCGTGTCTCAAGAATTTTTCAAAATGAAAGAAAAAAATTGGAATTATAATTTTACAATAATTTCAAAATCGATCAACGATAACAATTTTGTTTCGTCTGTTCGACGAAAAATAGTTCCACAATCAGCTTCCGAGCTATCCACAAAAACTCATTCCAAAATCAATGTTTCCAAATTATCGGAAGAAGAACAAAATTCCAAAGACAAATAAATCATTTTCCCGCCATTCTTTGCCGTCGAAAAAAATTATCAATTCATTTCGTTGGCGTCGGTAAACGGGTCACGGGATTATATAGTCGCGATTGCAAACTGGCAGTGGCGAACGCGTGGGATCCGGTCGATGTATGGGATCGCGGCTATCGAATCGAGTCGAATTAAGAAAGCAAAATGGTCCCTCATGCGTTGCTTGCCGAGGGTTCAGGCGGCAGCGCTCGGCTTTTTTATACGGGGGGGGGGGCTGGGGGAGGGGGGGGGGATTGAAATAAATTGGTGCGGAATTGTCGGCGATGCATAGAGGCAGAAAGAGAGAGAGAGAGAAAAAAACAGAAAGAGAGAGAGAGAGAGAGGAACAGCGGGCGACAAAGTTAACGTTGGTCCACGAGGGGAGAGAACGAGGCGGTAGAGATGATACACTGATTGCCTCGACCGCTCGTTGAGTACTCTCTCGTATATATAACAATGTGACCTGCCCTCCCCCCCCCTACCCCTCCCTCCTCTTGCCAACCCCAACTGTCCTTCCATTTTTTTACTCGGTCTCTCTCGCTCTTCGGTTGTTCGTCTTTTTTATTTTTCCCCTCTTTTACCGAGAACCAAGCGAAAAGAGGGAGAGAGAAAAACGATGATGGGAATCCCTCAGCCAATCATCGGGTTCGGCTGTGTCCTCCTCTCGATATTTCCAACCGGCCTTTCGGCCACGCGTTCCGTCGCATCGCGTGCAACGCTCGACTCTCACGTCCTCACGATCTCCCGGATCCCAATGCCCCATGAACGGACTTTTACGATGGACCCGATAACTCGCCATCGCCATTGCCTTGCACGAGTCGCGACATGGGGTTTTTTTTTTTTTTTTCAATGTTCTCATTGTCGTAACGATCGAACGTCGAATCGATTATCGAGATAGCTGAGGCTTCGATTGGCGAATAATTCATTTTTTTATTCGTTGAATATTGCCAATCAACGTTTTTCATACTTTTCAAGATCGCTGAAAAATCATTTGAAACGGGATGACAGGATTATTCGAATATTTTCCATATTACAGACATATATGCATTTTTTTTTACACAAAAAAATACTTTTTCATTTTTTAAAAATTATTATTGAAAACTTTGAAGAAAAAAAATAATGGGTTAACTTTTGAAAAATTGTAAATTAACTTTTAAAAATTTGATACAATATTTGTATCCGTTGAATTTTTGCAAATCAACGTTTTCCATACTCATCAAGACTGCGATCCACGCTCATAATTATCATCATAACCTACATTCTGTAATTAAAAAAAAAAAAAAAAACTATTCGAACTTTCATCAAACTTATACATTTTTCTTTCTCATTCGGAATAAAAGTCTTTCTCAAGATTGCAGGTACGATTTTGCCACAAGGCTCTCTCATATCATAAATAACAAATCGTCGAGCACATCACATCAGGAAAAATGCCCCCGTTATTCAACAATTTTCAAACCCAACACTCCCTCAAACACAAAAGTGTCGTCAAAAAAATTATTAAACATTTTTACACAACCGATCATCGAGTACTCGAACCAAAAAAAAAACAAAAACCGAAAAAACCAACCGATTGTCCATTTTGACAAGGAAAGTTTGGTTGCGTGGCGTAACCAGTCGCCCCCTCCCCATCCACCCCGGCATTTTCAAAACCAGCGTCGTCAGTGATGCAACAAGGCCCGACGCAGTCGCACATAATCGCTCACCGCCAGTTTAGTTTAGTTCATTATACTCTACTGTATATACACACATACATATATATATAAAGCGTATATATATTTGTTTCCTTTGTCACAAGCGGGGCATTTCGTCGACAGTTGCGCGCGCTTTACACGACGAAGAGAGAGAACGAGGCAATGGCGCGCACGCATCGGGACACACGTTCGTATTAAGCTGCCCCCGTCGTTCTATATATATATATATACACACACATATATATATATATATGTATACATATATATATTGCCAGGGTCACGGCGGCGGAGTTAGGGGCGGTTACGGGGTGGCGAACGTCGAGGTCGAGCGTGCGCGGTCCCCCGTGTGTTTCACCCCCCCTCCCCTTTCTGCCCTCCGCCCCTCCACGTCTCTCCCCAGCGGGTCGCGATGCCGTCTTGTTTCGCACCGCGGGGATCAACTTGTGTTCTCTCGTTCAAAGCCTCGCCTCGACTCTTCCTTCGGTCTCTTCGTCCCTCACGTTTATTATCATTGTTATTATTACCAAGGGCTGGCTCTTGGGTCGTCGTTCCCCCACCACCCTCCGCCACTCTTTTCGTCGTTCCCGTCCTCGCCTCGGGCTCTTCAGGTTCTCGCGTGTGGGCACAATCGAATGTTACATCGAACGAAGGGGCGGGGCCACCGAGAGTCCCCGGAAACACCCGGTATATACAACATTATGTAACGAGTGCCACGACAATTCACCAGACTCTTGCGGTTCCCATCTCTTTCTATGTAATTTTTTTTTTTTTGTTCTTTTTTTTCGTTTTTTTTTTTTATGTCCCGTTGTCTCCCTCTCTGTCTGTCGATCTCTGCCTCTTCGTACTTTTGCTGCCCGCATTGCGAATTGAACAGCAACGATGGTAACCCCATCCTCCGCCTCCACCCCGCCGTCCGTTGGTTAAATGAAAAGAATGACATTTTATCGTGCTATCCCAAGTGTTATTGACTCTATTCTGTTTCGAGTGGATCTGGGAATCTCGTTGGAATCAATCACGTCCGTCATTTACGATTTTTATTTTTTTTCGTCTCTTTAGTATTTTTGTAATTATTTTTTTTTTTTTTTCATTCGAACGTCGTGGTTATACTTCTTTTTTAATGATGTTCATATTTATTATACGTACCGAGAGTTATTTCATCTTGGAAAATTTGATTGCTTCTAAAATTGGTATTTTTGAAATTATTATTTTTTTTTTTCATTCAAACGTCGTGATTATTGTTTTTTTTTAATGATATTAATATTTATAATACCTATCGAGACTTATTCCATCTTGGCAAATTTAATTGGGTCCGAAAGTTATTTCTAAGTTTTACGTGAATTATTTATGCTGGCGTGTTCGTTTATAGTTTTTATTAAAAGTGTCAGTTAAAAGCTAGATGGTGGAATTCCATCATTGATCAAAATTTCATGGGAAATTATTATATTCACGTAATAAAAAATTATTTTGACGAATCATTCCAATGATAAATAAAATTTTGTACCGAAAATAAGTTCGTCACGATTGTGACGAAGTAACGATCGAATAGATTTTTTTTTATCATCAGACCGACACCTATGCAATTGCGATGCATTTGGTCATATACGTTGGTTTTAATAAATTAAGAAGGGCAAGTAGCCCAAAGGCCAAATGCAGACTGAAGTTTCATCCATTCATTTCTCCGTCATTTTTCATCGTATGTATCACACACTCACATATACACACACATATATACATATATATACATATACAGACACAAAAACACGTCTTCAATTTCAACCGCCGTCATTCCAAGTCCAAACGTAACGCCATTGCACGTCAGCAAACATTATACTATTTTTGCAACGATGTGCCCTTTTCGCAATGGCTCTCGCTCAATGGGTAGGTACCACGTCACAGTGAGTACAAGTATATATATATATATATATATGCAATTCCAGCAAGGTTGGCTGCAACGAAATATAGCCGAGGTATAAAAGCTCGGTCATTCGGATCTGCGTGCTGACCATTTGACATCTCATTCAGACGTCTCTCGTACTTTGACTGACTGACTACCCTTCGCGGCCCTTGCCAGCCCCAGTGTGGACTTATTGCTTCTTTTATGAGCAAAGAAACGAGCCTCGCTCGGTACATGACTCTTTGGCTCACCGTATCGCGGTGTAACGGTGCACACCGTTGCCATTGATGCGACTGACTCTACATCGACATTCGACGCTCTTCATATGCATTCATATATAGGGCATATCATACATTAGGGTGCTTCGATTTGAATCAACTCTTTATTTTTCATCGAGAAACTAAATCTCTGAGAAATTATGAACGAAAATTCGTTCACTACAAACGTTTGCACACCCGAATCTTGAAGAATGGTGAAAAAAAAAATACTTTTCGCTGAAATAAAAAAAAAAAAATTATCAATAATTGCCACGCAGCCATTCGTAACGATGAAAAACTTTGAATCCTGAAAAAAAAAAAGTGTAAAATGATATTTAGACTTCAAAAGAGCCAACCCATTTCATTTCCATTCCCAATTCGAACTAACTATCTCACAAAACTGCAAAAAAAAAACCGCAAAAACAAAGTTTCTGCATCAAAACAACAACAAAAAAAAACCGTTTATTTTTACTTCCAGATAATTCACGATGCAACCGTTCTCATCGAGCAACACGATGGCCTGCACGGATACCCCGACGAGTTTGCCGACGGCCGAGCGTCCGCGTCAGACGTCATCGACGCCAACAGCGACCCACACGACATCGCGAAATCTGACCTTCTCCATAGCCAAGATAATGGAACCGGACAAGCGTCTGACCGAGTCGACGACCCAACCGGTCCAATCCCCCGTACAAACGGCCTCAATCGCGTCATCGCCATCGACCACCCGCAATCCAACGACATCCGGTTCCACGATACTCCAACAACCCTCGCCCACGAGTATGACGTCGCTCACGTATTCCGCTCACTTGGAATCGGCGTTTAAAAAATACGTTCCAACCCTGAGGCATCAGAATCTTCTGCAGCATTATCCGTTGCTTTATTATCATCCGGGACCTCTGTTGAGAGCTTTTCCCGGAGGTCACGGTGCGGCCGCGGCAGCCGCAGCGGCCGCTGTCGTCGGGGGTAACTCACCCTCCGGCCAGCTTCACAATTCGCCACCACCCGGACACGTTCACGAGTCCACGAGTTCGAGACTCGGTGGGAACAGCGGTTCCTCATCGCCCGAGGCTCACAATCATCAATCCCAACCCAACGATCATCATCATCATCACAATCATCATCACAATCATCATCATCATCGGTCATCCACAAACGGCACCACAAACGCGTCCACAGCCATTGACAAAAAAAGTCCAACACCCCGTGAAAACATTCGCGAACCAACGTCCAACAACAATTCATCGACCAAACAAAAAACCTTCACCTGTCCGGAATGCGGAAAGGTATTCAACGCTCATTACAACTTAACCAGACACATGCCCGTTCACACGGGTGCAAGACCGTTCGTTTGCAAAATTTGCGGCAAAGGTTTTCGTCAGGCTAGCACATTGTGCAGGCACAAAATAATTCACACGGCCGAAAAACCGCACAAGTGTCAAACCTGCGGAAAAGCTTTCAATCGCAGTTCAACGTTGAACACCCACACGCGCATACACGCCAATTACAAACCCTTCGTTTGTGAATATTGCGGCAAGGGTTTTCATCAGAAGGGCAATTACAAGAATCACAAATTGACTCACAGCGGTGAGAAAGCGTACAAATGCAACATATGCAACAAAGCTTTTCATCAGGTTTACAATTTGACGTTTCACATGCACACGCACAATGATAAAAAACCGTTTTCTTGTAAAATTTGTGGCAAAGGATTTTGTCGTAATTTCGATCTGAAGAAACACATGAGGAAGCTTCACGACGCGGGATCGCCGGTTATGGGAGGTTTGGGGGGTGGATCGGGTTCGGGACACGGGGAACAGACGGGTTACAGCCCGGTTCATCATGGACCGAACGGTGGACACGGTTTTGTCAATCCGTTTTTGTTACCGCCTCCGGGAACGACCGCGAGTTATCTCAGCAAGATGTTGTGACAGACCGAGAACGTTCATCATTATGCGAGAACGAAGAATCATTTGTGTCCGATTATCGTCGGGCCTTCTTCTTACACGGGGAATGTCGAACATCATTTGGCACAGCCGCTCAAGTGATCGAGTGAGAGGTGAAACATTTTTTTTCACGATGCGAGTAAACCAAAGAAATTATTGGAAAGCCGGAAAACCTAAAACGTTAAGATTGTTGTGAACACAGCTTTATCATCGATTGGGAAGGGTCAGACTCGTTATCACGACGATGTTGGACATCGTTTGACTCAACCTGTCCGAGTTATAACTGTCTGTGTGGAATTTAAACGATGAGAGGAATCGAAAGAAAAACGTGAACGTTGCATTGACCCATGAAGTAACACGACGTTGTGAAAAACACCTTAATCTTCGACTAAGAAGAACCTTCTCGTTATCACAGCGATGTTGGACATCATTTGGCTCAGCCACTCGAATGATTGAGGTCGGTGAGAGATTTTTCACGATGCGAGTAGACCAAAGAATCCGTTGGAGAGCCGGGAAATCTAAAACGTTAAGATTGTTGTGAACAGAGCTTTATCATCGATTGGAAAGGGACCGCTTCGTTATCACGACGATGTTGGTCCTCAAACTTCCCTCAACAATGCACACGTAACGACCTCACAATAAGCGAACACGTAGATAACTCATCGAGGCAAACAACAACGTAAAAATAAATAAATAAAAAAATTAATGGATTAAAAAAATGATTGAGTAGCCGATTGATAGATCGCGAACATCGCGTCTCGTGTCCACCGAACCGACTGGGCTTCGCACATTGCAATCGTATCGCACGAGCATTCGTGCATACCCACCGCGTATCATGTGTAACGGATAATGGCAATGGGGGTGCAGGCTGTGGAAAGGGGTTGGGGAATGACGGTATAAGCGTGAAATTTGTGAAACACAAACGATTGGGGGTTCGGGGATCGGACTTCAACCCACACGTATCACGTGAACGAACACACGATCTCGTCGGCGTCTGCATTAACTCGTGTATATCTCGTACAAATAGTCGTGTATGCCGAAGTTTTGGTCATGATTCACGTTTGGGCGCCCGCGCGAATGTATGCGTAAAAGTAAATTCCCGGGGAAACGTTTGGGCCACCAGGGAGTTAAATCAACACGAATGGTTCGTCGCGTACATATCGTTCGTCGATCCTCCGTTCATCTCTGTCGCACCATCAGTCTCTTTCTCTTTCTCTCTCTCTCTCTTTCTCCGTCTCTTTGGGTGTGTCACTCTCTACTGTATATTTACGCGTCTGTTAACGAGCGAAAATCGAACACGTTCGATTTGTCCGCGACGAATGTTACCGAGCGACGAGGATGAACGTTATGTGTTACCGATTACGATTGGTTTAATTCGCCCCCCCCCCCTTTCCCCCAGTGAGAACGCTCCCTCGTTTCGGGTGCAATCTCCGAAGGTATATGACGAAATTCACGTATCGCGCACCCCCCATTCAACCAACCCCCAAAGCACAAGCTCATTCGTTGATGTCCCTGGTCACCACTCCCACCCTCCCCCACCCCTCCCACCCGGACTTACACACGTCCCTTCTGCATCGTTCGATTATTTGTAAATATTTGTAAATAAATCGTGTATGTATGTATGTGTGTGTGAGAAAAATATTGTACGGCATCGTGTGATGAACGAGAGCCCGATGATATTGCGACGAGTTTCACACACTTGGATTAATCAGTGTATTGTATATGGATTATATATATATATATATATGGATGAATATATAAATATTAATGTAATTATAAATATAGATATGAATATAAATACTATTATGTGTATAACTTTAGAAGAGAAAAAAAAATTGTACGAATCGGTGTGATAGTAGATTTAAGAGAGCAACCCCCCCACCCCGGTGTATTAGATAGATGAATCAAATGTTGTTGATTGACGATGTTCTCATATTCTTCGGCGGATAATTTTGTTTTTTTCTTCTTCGGTTATTGAGGGACGATGGAAATTATTATTGCAATATGAGAGACGTGGATTGTTTTTTTTTTTTTTGGTCAAGGTTAGAGGTGATTCGACATTCGTCGTTTGCAAGCTCAATGACGAGAAATGTTTTTATTCATTTTTTTTTATTTAGCAAATCGACGAAATGTCTTGCAATTTTTGTTTGCAACATTTTTGTTTTCCCATTTTCCGTCGTATGAGGGTTAAAATTATTTTCCAGCGCTGTTGGATAATTAATTCCGTACGAGCTTATTCGAATTTTCGTCACCGTCTCCGAATGTAAATTTTTCGACGGCGAAACTTTAACGTGTCGTCGTGTTTTTATGTCCTGGAAGAGTAAAAACAAAAATTACAGACGAATCGCAATAACGGGAGAGAGACAGATATTTGATGAAAAAGAAAAAAAAACGATTGAAAAAAAAAGTTAAAACAAAAAGAAATAATAAAAATGTAATTTATTGAGTTAAGTGTATTGCGAGTGTACTACGAAATAAATAATGCACTTGAAGATTCAAACATGAAGATATACGTTTAATAAATTAATATATGTAGATAATTGATAGATTAGAGAAGAAGAAAAAAAAGTGATGAAGAAAGAAAAATGAACGAAGGTGCATATATATATATGTACGTGTTCTTATCCCACTTTTCTGTCCTTTCCTCTCTTGCACTTGCAGCCCGCAGCCACATACTTTCTATTGTAAATAATGAATTATCATCCGACGCAATAAATTTATCCGTACGAATTAAATATTTGAGATTCATTGATTACCCAACATTTTTCTGGATTTTTTCACAGGATAAAGGAAAGGTAAATATACTATAATATAGAAAATTCCAGCTTCTGGAGTGTATTGCACATATTCAGTGATTTTTATTACGTAAAATTTCGATAAAAATTAATTCATAAAATCCAACTGACTCTTTTATCGATTTAAGTTATTAATCGGTAAATAAGTCGGTAATAAGATTGAAAATTAAAATTTTTTTTAATCGGTGATAAAATTGATTAAACCTTGTCAATGGATAACCGATTGAATGATTATTTTCGAATCAATTGTTTCCAACTTTTTTTTTTTTCGTATTGCCTTTTATAAAAAGAAAATCAAGTTCCAAATAAAAAAAAATTAAAAATATGTATAAAAAACTGTCATCGATAATAAGCAGCGTTACATCAGTCTCATCCATCGACACACTGAGCCGAACCAATCGCGAGGCGCGAATCCCGGTTCGTGCGATAAGCTCGCAAGCTGCGATGTGAATCTTCGTTGAACGAGAGACCCCGAGAAAACGACTCTCGTCAGCGGCTCGTGCGCGTCGTCGAAGTAGGGTGATAAAAATCAAACGATACGACGGTAATGCACACCTTTCTACAATGCGACACGTAGACACGAATAGCCTATATAATCGAGCGCGATCGAATCTCCATATATGTACATACCGCCTGTTAAAAAAAAAAAAGTCCCTCATTCTTTCTAGAACCAGTAAAGATTTTGTTTTTGCTTTCTCATAGAGCAAGTCATGTTACGATGAGAATTTTCATGGAGACATCTTCATGTCACCATGCTCAGAATGTGCGAAATAAGAATGAAAATGAATTTTTTCTTGTTTTTGGTTTATGTTTGTCGGTTAGCTGCCAAAATTTTTTCACGTTTCTTTTGTTTGTATCATTTTTTCGAACATATATTTTTCTTTAGATTTTCTTTTCCGACCGTTTTCAAGAAAAAAAATGAAAGATTTTAAAAACTTTCGAGACTACATTCAGGCAATGCAGAGGGCAAATTCCGAAAATCGTATAAAAATGTGAAAATTCCTTTTTTTATGGTCTAGAATAATTTGGAAGGTAGGTAAAGATACTATTTTTTTGAGAACCAATTCAATATAATTCTATTCAAATATTATTTTCACATACGTATTGTTGCTAGCATTGCCCTGAATAAAAAATACTGTAAAGTATTTTTTATCACTTAGAATAGTTTTTTTCTTTGGGTTTCAGTCGATCTTTGTTTTTTTTTTGTTTGCCTTTCAGCTTATTTATATTATATTACTATTATATTCTGGATTTTTTGAGAACCACCCTTATACATTTATATATACACATATATATATATATATATATATATGTATATACATATGTGTGGCAGTGATTGGAGCGGCCCCGAAGAGGCGCAACGTGTTGGAGATCGCGGCATATCGTCAACAGCCATTAGTCCCGATGGAATCTTGGCCAGTTGGTTCGTGTGTGTGTGTGTGTATGTGATAACGATGGATGCAGAGATAAAAAGGGTGGGGGTGGTTGCTCGCTGACGATGAGAGCAGCAGCAGCTCCATCACCAGCAGCATAAAGTGTATGCGGATACGTCGTGCTAACGCTGATTGAAAGAGAAGAGAGGAGAACGAGAGAGACAGAGAGTACGAGAGAGAGAGAGAGAGAGAGAGAGAGAGGAGGCGAGAGATAGAGGAAAGCAGGACGTGCTTCTGTCGTGATCACCGTCGACGATACGAGACAGAGGCCCACCGAGGCTTCTGATGTATCAACGGAATCTCGACGAAGCATATACACGGCTCATCGATCCTCAACCCGTAACGCAGCATCCATTAAATCGCACGCGGATGTCGGTTGCCGGGCGCGCCATCGGGGGTGGTCGAGAAACCCAACCCTTCGGGATCTCTTATCAAACTGGCGGTCGTTACACGGTCTTGTACACAACACGGGCTCTTTGCTCGTCGACTCTCACACGGAGACACCCTTCCGAATGGGGTAAAGGCTTTTCGTTGGATGGCTTTATGTGTGTGTGGACGGACTCTGTGCGGAGAATGAACTTTGCAGTTTGCTGCAGCACCTGCTCGGTCGTAAATTTTCGCGCCACACTTCGGCGTGATTGTAATTGACTTTGTCGGTTAGAAATTATCGTAGGATCGAATGTTGGTGTGTGTGACGTCGTGAACTTATGTTTTCAAATGCTCGATTAGTTGGAATGTCGGGGATATATTTGTGGATTCATTTGTGTAAGATTTGGTAACGTTTGGACGACGTGGAAAATTATTACATTTTTTTCGAAATTATTTTTTCGAGGTGTCATTTGTTGGCATTGGACAACGAATGGTTTTGGTTTTTCGTTGATTTCGTGGGAAATGAATTTATCGCTGGATTTTTTGTGTTGTTCATTTGCTTGTGAGGAATTTCACAATGGACATGAAAAAAATTAATGAAAAATTCGATAATTTTGTCTGAATTTTCGTTTCGAATGAAATGAAAATGAATCAATTTTTGATAAAAAAAAATATAATTATCATTTGCATTATTTTGTTTCTATAAAAGAAATAATTATCGTTTGCATTTTTTTTCATCTAAACAAAATAATTATCGTTTGCATTTTTGTGATCTTAAAAAATAATTGGGGTTTGAATTTTGTGTTTTTCTTTTCTTTTTTCAGAAAATTTTTAAGTTCAGAGAACTTGGCACAGTGGCTCGAGATTTCGTGACTATAATTGAGTCCAATTCTTCGACAATAATGATAAAAGAAATTTTGAAAAAAAAAAAAGTTACACAGAATTACCGGTTTCTTGGTGCAGGTTAGTCGGGTCGTACGACAGCAAAAGAAACCCCTCGGAATAATTTTTTCATGTTTCTCGCTGAGCCGTTTGTCGCACCAAAGTTTGTCGGTAAAGCACAGCGGGAGTTGTATACAAACAAGTTATTTAGCAACGTTTAATGGAAATCATCGATTCTTTGGGCGTGAATTTACGAAAACCGTGGGTCGGGTCGGTGCGAGGGTGACAATTAGGGGAGGATTATTGACACCTGGCCACGACGTCCCGCTGTTTTTCGAGTCGTTGCCTCCGTCTCCCTTTTTTTCTCCTTTCAATCCCCACCCCTCGACCCTCGACCCCCCCCCCTTCCTCACAGTTCACTCGTCGTAGGTCGACGATGCGTAGCAAGATCATCATCGTACTTCGCTCCTCTCACTCTTTGACAAATACGCTCGAGATTCGTACTCGTTCTTCCGAGATTCCGGTATTTCACGATTTCGACGTTGAGGCCCGAGTTATGCGCCACTTCGAAGACACCCCCATCAGACCCAACAAACCGTAAAATCGTTCGGGTAATATCCCCACTTCCTGTTTCAACCGTGTGGGATTAAAACCCCCAAAAAAATATTTAAAAATGTTAAAACTCGAAGAATTATTTTTCTCCCTTTTTTTTCATCCGGATCACGTATCGAAAATGTGCAAATTAAAAGTGCAAATTAAAACATCGAACAGAATATCGCTTTGATGATTAGAACAGATTTGAAAAATGTTATTTATTCGATTATTGTCGGGGAATCATTTTTTTCATTCCTCATCACGTGCCGAAATTGTGAAAATTAAAGAATAAAGGAAAAAAAACATATTTCTCATTCCTCATCACTTACCAAAAGTGTGCAAATTAAAAAACAAAATGAACAAACAAAAACATATTTTTCAGTCCTCATCACGTACCAAAAGTGTGAAAATAAAAAACAACGAAATAGGAAACAAAAATCGCTAAAAACATTTTTAAAAAAACACTATCGTTCCTACAACATTACTAAAATAAAAACATAAAATTAATTGGCAAAACCTATCGTGTAATAATAATTCGCCGGCTCATATCGAACAAATGAAAATACGATGTTACATGGGTGACGTGCAGGGTTTATGAGATCGGTGTTTCGAAAGTAATTTTTTCCTTCCGACTGGGTGATAATGCCCGGAGGGTGCAACTGAGACAAATGGGGGGTACGGTAGCAGCCCGGCGGGGGGTCCGAACCGCGTGGGTTTACGATATACGCGATCGCATACACACACATGATCGTTGATCCGAAACTCTTGGTTGCCAGCAAAATTTTGCTACTCTCTCTCTCTCTCTCTCTCTCTCTCTCTCTCTCTTTCTCTCTTTCACACCCGCCGCGAACGTTTTCGGTTGATACTTTCGTGGGCAACGAGCGATAATTGGTTAAAACCCGTAACCGATGAGCGAGAGAGAGAGAGAGAGAGAGAGAGAGAGACATAGAGGGTGAGAGTGAGAGAGTGAGAAAGACTGTATACAACAAGTTATTATGGGAACTCGGCACGGGGCATGAGAGACGATACACAACGAGGGCTGCCCGATGCTTTATGCTCGATGTACGGTTCAACACCTCTTCATTACCCTCTTCAGGGCTCGACGAGCGCACGCTCTACGTCCGATCCTGCCTATGGTACTACATTATACTATCGGCTCCGGTGTCCTGGCTCCATTATTGTTCCCGAATACCAAACGGCGCTCTCTCCACTCTCTTCTCTCTCTCCCTCTATATATATATATGTGTATATATGTATATATATATATCTGGCTATTTCTCTTTATGACGGTTTCTCCGCCTCCATCTCCATCTCTTGCTAAGCTCATCCTCCACGTCCTCATTGTTGGTTGTCCCACTCCCTCCGCGACAGACTCCCACCAATTCTTTTCCTTGGGCTCCTGATAAATACATTCTTCCTCTCTCAACGGTTTTTCTTTCTTTTTCCCATTTCTTCATCCAAGTTTCACATTTTTCATCAGAATCTTCGAATTTTTTTTTCTGTTCTATCTATATTTTTTTTTCTTAATCCTCAAAATTTGGATCACTTTCTGGACGAGAATCTCAAAAATTTTCGGACGCTGGAATGCTAAACGAAACTTTTTTGAAAAATTTCAAAATGTTGTTTGTCAAATCCGAGTGGCTCGATCGATTATTGCAAAAATTCCGTATGACATGGAGATCACAGGACACCACATCTGTGCAAGATTTGAGGTCTGTATATAGCTCGAACCGTTGTCAGCTCATATATATAAATATATAGACAATTGAGTTTTTCAGGATTACACACACGAACAAGCACACACATACATCCGGACATTTTCTAAAAATGTAATTTCAGAATGATCCTCATACATTCAGACCATCTTCACATTAAAATGTTGCGATCAAAATTCCGATAGAAATAATTTGGACCATCACACAGCTTCCTCCATGAAAAGGCAAAGGAAAAATATAAAATGTTGTCATCAAAATCCCAATAAATACAGTCTGGACCGTCACACAGCTTCCTCCATGGACGACAAAAGAATAAAAAACATCTATGTATAAAAAAATCACCCAATAAAATATGACTCAACAGCTCGAAAATTTCGTGGTTAATTGTTCGACGGTCGAACATCGTCTGGCACTCATAGAGCCCACAAGCCACGAGGATCATGGCAACGGGACAATAATCCCTATCGAGAAACTCTCGTCGATTATGAGAGTGGATGATTGGTTCAGGTGTCGACGACGATACGGATACGACGCTCGACATTCGCCATCCTCTTCGACAAGGGGAGAAGTGGGGGGGGGGGGTGGTTGGCTTGGAACGGCCGAGGGAGGGTTGATGGCACAGGACGGAACGGAATGAAAGGTTCATTGTGTTTCCGTTGGCAATTATCTACGATCCGACGCCTCCGAAGCTTCGGTTTTGCTTCTCCGCTGAGAAAAGAGTGTCGTTGGATGGCCCTGGGTGGAGGGGTCGACGACGACGACGACGACGACGACGACGACAGCGACGTGCCTCTCGCTCTCGCCGTACTCGCTGGTAACACACCCCCCGAAATCCGCGCATCGTCGAATAACCCGGATTCATTCGGGGCCGAGGCCCCGAGACTGTGCCGCCAGTCGCGGATGCCACTCACCCGGGCACGACAGAAAGAGTTCGGTCAGGCGTTCACGTCGAATGGATCCCCGGATCCGGGGTGAGCTTTTCTCCACGCAACGAACGTGTTTCCATGATCTCCTGTTACGAAACGGCGCCCCGCGTTGTTTCGTCGTTCGGTCTTTCACACCCTCCACAACGTTATTATATATATATATATACAAGTTACGTGGACTTTTATAAGTTTTCATCCCCCGAATGTTGACGAAAATCGAATCTAACGGTTTATTCTCATGAAGATGGCTCTCTAAAAATTATCTAACGGTTGATTCACATAGGGATACCCTTGTATATGTCTCTGGTAACCGAGTTGACGTTTGTATTGGAAAAAAAAAAGATTTTTTTGTAAAGAAAAAATTTATTTTGACGACAAAAAATTTTTTTTTGGGGAAAAATGATGGGTCGGGAAAATCGATTTTTATGGGTTTATCTTATAGAGTTGAGTGTCAAAAGATTTGTAGTGAACGTCGTTTCGTTCGTATCCAAGCCGAAAGAATTTTTTTCGGACTTTCAAAGCTTTTTAGACCCCCAAAATTCACGAAAATCGGTCCAAACGGGTCTTTCACATGCATATGGCTCTGTATGTGTGATCCAACGGTTGATTCGCATCCAGATACCCTCGTATATGTCTCTGGTAACCGAGTTTTCGTTTGTAGTAGAAAAAAAATCGATTTTTTTATGAAAAAAAAAAATTATTTTGACGAAAAAAAATTTTTTTTAGGAGAAAAATGATGGGTCGGGAAAATTGATTTTTATGGGTTTATCTTATAGAGTTGGGTGTCAAAAGGTTTGTAGTGAACGTCGTTTCGTTCGTATCCAAGCCGAAAGAATTTTTTCCGGACTTTCAAAGCTTTTTAGACCCCCAAAATTCACGAAAATCGGTCCAAACGGGTCTTTCACATGCATATGGCTCTGTATGTGTGATCCAACGGTTGATTCGCATCCAGATACCCTCGTATATGTATCTGGTAACCGAGTATTCGTTTGTAGTAGAAAAAAAAATCGATTTTTTTATGAAAAAAAAAATTATTTTGACGAAAAAAAAAAATTTTTTGGGGAAAAATGATGGGTCGGGAAAATTGATTTTTATGGGTTTATCTTATAGATTTGGGTGTCAAAAGGTTTGTAGTGAACGTCGTTTCGTTCGTAGATGTATAATGCAAAATGTTGTAAAATAATTGTTTTATTTTTCAATTATAAAAAAAAAACATGGCATACTGCAATTACGCAGTGCCTGTATATGGAAGTGACATATTACCTCGTCTGACCTATTCGATTTGCCCCCCAATTTGGAAATCGCGGTAGTTCGAGGGACCGACGTGGATCTCAACCGTGCGGGCGTGCCGGGTTTCGTGATGCCGAGACATCACGAATTCCGTACGCGCATCGGGAGCCCATATTGCAAGTTAAACTTGAACCGACCGAGTGACAACACCCACTGAGCAGATCTGCCGTATAACTAAAGCGTTAGCGATCAATGTTCAGCTCTGCTATCACTAGCACACACTTCCAACGGTGTGGACGAGAATCCGGGTATATATATGAAACGACCGAGCTCCGACCGACTGCGAGTTACGCCGCCGTCCGTTCTCGTCCTCGTGGCCATCTGGCGTCGTTCGGAGGAACCAAACCACCTCGGCTCGTGAGCGTTCTACGCTTCGCCGACTGTTTTGCAACTGTCGTACAATTATCGCACGTCCACAATCATTGTGAAATTATCCATTTAAATTTACAATTTTCACGAATTATTGTAACGAATTCGTAAACAATAAATGAGAAAATTTCTTTTTTAAAAAAATTAATAATATCGAATAAATGAAATTGTACTTTTACAATTTTGTGAATTATGATCATGTGATTAACATTTTTTTAACAACAGATTGTTAATTTTGTATTATGTATTGAATAAATTATGAATAATCTTTACATTGTTTATAAATCATAAACAATAAATAAAAAAAATGTCATTTGAAAAAAATTAATAATATCGTTTGAATCAAACTGTATTTTTACAATTCTAGATGATTTTGTGGATTATGATCGTGTGATTAACCTTTTTTTCAAGAAGAGATTAATGATTTTGTTGTATGGATTAAATACATTATAAATAAACTTTAAATTGTTTATGTACCATGATGATCGTGCTTTCTTTCAACTTTCGAATTCAAACAATTTTTCAAAAGTTAACGATTGTAAAAATTATTCGCCAACAAATACAAACAAATCATAATCATCAACAACTCTGTAAAAAAAAGAAAAAACACTTCGAAACATCGTCAAAGTTGGTTATCAATAATCCAACACTTCAAACAAATGAATTTCAAAGAAGAAAAAAAATTGAATCGATACGACAAAAAAACCCCGACATATGAAAAAAATGTCAAACACGAATAGTAAGGAAAAACAAAAAAAGTTATCGCGACTTCGGATGCTGATTATGAAGCCCGAATGTGAACTGCTCTCGGTGCCACGGAAATCGTAAGAACGGCTTCGTCACAAAGTGCATGTCTCTCTCGCGTATAGATCGTTCGTCGTACGGACGGAAGCGCGGGCGAGAAATTAAAAAAAAGTGGTTTGTGGTAATAAAATAGAAAGAAAAAAGAAGAAAAAAAAATACAAACGAAATGAGAAATAAAGAAATTCGTAGAGTCTGGCAGGTGAGTGAGGAAGATATTCGGTATAACAAGATGTGATGAACGAATGATGGGACGTAACTCGCCAAGAGCCGATATATTATAATGACGCTCTCTTGGAGCTTTCGTAGTTCTTCGTCGTCGTCGTCGTCGTAGTAGTTCGTCGTCAAACTTGCTGAAGGGCTCGTCGTCTCGTTTCGTCGCTAGAGCACTCGATAACCTCTCTGCGACATATATATATGTATATAGTATATATATATGTATATTCGAGTCGGTACGATGCCGAGAAATATATAATCTCGGTGTTGCAAAAGCTCTTCTGGTCGATTCTCTCTTTTTATCTCGAGTTTCCATACGCAATTCTCCTCGTTATCCACGGCCCCGACACTCAATCCTCTCTCACCCTCATTCACTCTCAAACCTCCCTAATTCTGTCGCTGAAATATATGTGTATACACATTTTTTTTCTCCTTCTTTCAGCTTTATCGACGTGGAATCTCGAAATCTTCGGTTGAACCAACTGGGATATGTATATCGTTGGATCACACGAACGTCTGGTGATATTCCATCTGCTGGAGTACTGAATCCAGGGATATATCAACCTGTATGTATATCAGGAGGGTTCTTATTGTGGTATTAATTTTTTTTTTTTATTTCGACTCCCTCGAAAAAAATAATTGTTTACGATCTGTAAAAAATTCTCGATGAAGCTACTGCAGTTGATAGAAAGCTTGCAAAGTTTGATATTTTCTGGTGGAGTACTTGAATCGTAATAAAAAGAATTTTGAATATGAAAAACAATACGTTATTTAAATAACGAAGCTTAGGAAATTTGCGGCAAGGTTAAAAATTGAGATAGGGACCTAAAACTTTAAGGATACTTATTTAGTCATTTCGAAATATCTGATGGAGCTCAGGAAGTATTCGAATAAAAAAAAAACCGAAATAAGGACCACCCTAGTACATATATACACGTGTGTGGGTGTGCATATGGATATTGGTTTCTCTGATAGGCCGTATCGAAGGAGGAGAATGAGGTGGACGATTGAATGGACCTTCGACGCCTCGAGGGGGTTGTCGTGAACAATGAAAGGGGATCGTTGGCAGAGCCATCGCCACTCCACGAGAAATCCGACGGTATTATCGTGATGGTCCATATTCAATACGACTATACTCGTTCATTCTCCTCCGTCGTGTTGGACGTCTCGACAATTTCCGACAGTCGCATTCCTACGATATTAAATTATCACAAGACTACCCGTTAACTGCGACTTCCTTCGGTGGATCAAGAATTTACGTTGAGTCAAGTTTTCCCGCAGAGTTAATCCAATTGGACACAGTTGGCAAATTCATGGATCTTCGTCATATATATTCTATGAGCAAATGAAAAGATTTTTTCATGATTCAAGGTTTCAAAAATACGTTGAACATTTCTGAAAAAAAATTGAATAATGATCGCATAAGTGACGTAGTTTCGTGTAGTTGACCAAGGTGAACTTTGAAACTTGCAATTTGGATTTTCCTAATCTTAGGTAGTCTACAAAGTTTCTCTATGAGAAAGCATTTTAATTAATTGTTGGTTTCTTCGTAGCAAAAGCTTCATGGACAAACTACGATTCG
Source organism: Diplazon laetatorius (assembly GCA_963662125.1). Lineage (NCBI taxonomy): Eukaryota > Metazoa > Arthropoda > Insecta > Hymenoptera > Ichneumonidae > Diplazon > Diplazon laetatorius. Next base: position 3,895,426 of record OY759156.1, read on the forward strand.
AAGGAAATAAATTGCAGGTGTCAACTCGCATCTTTTTTTGTCGTACGGTATTCTGTGGAACGTTTCGACCGTGATGAAACTTAACCTCAAAAGTTTGAAGAAGAAAAATTACCAATAAAGAAAAATATTCATTAATTTTATCTAAAACGAAAAAGAAATTTTAGTTGAATAATGAAATTAAACCTTAAAAGTTTAAAGAATATTTTTGAATTCGAAGATTTGCGAACGTCGTAATTTCGAATTGCCATAAAAATCGATTCGATTATATTGAAAATCCGTTGGTCCAAACGCGCAACGACAATTGAAAAATTTTGTTGACAAATCTCACAGCCTTCAGACGCCTCATACGTCTATGAAAAAATTTCAAATGATAGCTATAGCTGACTGTAGCTATTCAATAAGATCAAAATCGATTTTAAATCTGGATCAATCATCTCGCCCCCCAAAAAAAAACATTCGTTTCCGGAATTTTCCAAGTGCCTCAACCCCCTCAACCCCAACCCCTTCGAATTCTCCACGACGCGTGCGTAACCCCAACGAAGATAACAAAAAAAAAAAATGACCACCACCAAAGACCCCGGAACTCGAGAAGAAACGTGCGAAAAGAGTGAATCTCATCACCCAACGGATTCTCTTTCGGCTCGAGAGGGGTTGTTGGGATTTCTCGGGGTTCAGCCGGTGTCCATACCGAGTGAAAAATCCGTCAAACGAAGAGCCGCGTCCGGTGGCGGCGTTGCCACGGCAGAGGTCATCATCGACGCGCCCAGTGGCGCGTAGATGGAGCCACCGTAGTGTCCAGATAATGCGCAGCCGGGGGGAGGGGAAGGCTGACCGAAGGAACGACGGTCGAAACATTTTCGAATCTGTTTAATCTTGGTGGGCGACGCGTAAGTGAAAGCTATCTCGTGTGAATGTGAAATCAAACAAAGCGACAAACAAACCCGACTCAGGCGCGAAGGGAGTCACAAAGTTTTGCTCGTTCGAGGGGGTGCAGGGGGTTGGGGGGGGGGGGGTGAGTCGGGTCGAGAGCGTGTCGCGGAGCGGTGAGTGGGACAGCCATACGTTGTATGGCAGACGCTCATGGGTTCCGGGTAGATGATAGAAAGAGGGTGAAAGTGCGCGACGAACGGAGCGAAGAAGCTCGCTCTTCGTTTTTCACCCCTCCGACGCGCCCCCCCGACCCACCCCCGACCATTCCTAACCCCCTGTGGCGGCGAGCTTTGATGTTTTGCGGTACGCCGCACAAAACCGACACCATGGCGCCACCGTAGTCACCTTTCGTCACACTACCCAAGTGTTCATGAGCCGTCCTTGGTCTTTCTCTCGCTCCGTATCTCACTGCGACAGCTTCTACGATCGTTCTGAATGCGCCAAAGGGGAATCAGACTTTTCGCACACACACACAGATGCACTTTCCAACGCTTCCACTTACCTTGGATAATTAACCTCTGTCCTACGGTGAGCGACGTCTCCGCGATTGCCACGATCCCTGTCGGCCGTGGGGTGGCGCTCGTAATTGAGAAAGCGCCACCCCGTTGCGTTTGGCCGCACTTGGTTGCATCCACGAGCCTGTGACTCGCCCGAGTCTCGGGAATCATCGAGATGGCAAGTAGCGCGGGTTTGTAATTAGGGGGATTCAATGTGTTTTGGTTAATTGGGGATGTAGGATGGTTTTTGATGTCTGGTGAATTTCGTCGATTCGTACGAAAAGTATTTTCAGCTTGTGGAAATTCATTCGTTACTGGGAAAAAATAAATTATTTGTTATTCTGTGATGAATAATGTTTGATGAATCGTTGGGAAATTTATTTATTTGTCAAGATTCGTCGTCAATATTTTAATCGACTTCATAATGATTTGGTTATGATTTTGATCGATTGAAATTAATCGATGAGTTCACGCTTTGGTTGGTGGAAGATGACAGATGTTTTTTTTTTTTTTTTTTTTTTTTTGTTTGTGCAATTCATCGTTTCATCTGAAGTATGTTTATGTTAATTTTGTTAATTCAATTGTTTTCCGACTTGTTCTAAAAGTTATTGATTTATCGAATTTCATCGTACATGTACAAATCAATTTTGGAATGATTGAGTTTCACATTTTGATCAACAGCTTTCCGCAAGCACGAGAAAAAAAAAACAAATTCCGCGATTATCGAAAATATATATATTTTTGTTGAAATTTTATTTCGTTGTTGAAAAAAATTCGAAAAAACGTTATCACGGATAAATTTATTTTCTAAGAGGATTAAGTTATTAATAGCGTTTTAAAAATAAGTCCAAAGCTTTCGAAGGAAAACAAACGAAATATTTTGCTTCCTCATAGAGGAAGCTTTGTTTTCGTGAAATTTTTTTTTTTCGAGATGTTCATGAAAACGTGTTCAGTATGTCTCAAAACACCCAAAAAACACATTTAGAAAAAATGTCCGGATGTATGTATGTGTGTGTGTGTGTGTGTGTGTGTGTGTGTAGTCATGGTTGACCGCTCACAACTTGAGAACGGCTCGAGATATCAAGCTGAAATTTGTCACACATGTGAAGGGTTCACGGCGCATAGCACAATTTAATTTTTGGAAAAATCTATCAAGTTATTTTGTTTTCACATCATTTTTTCAAAATTCAAAAAATTATTTTTGGTCTCTAGCTCCCACAATTTTAAAGATATCGAGCTCAAATTCAGTATAATGTTGTACGAGTACAGGGACATGCTCGATACCGAATTTGGAAAAAATCCACGCATTGCTTTACTTTTAAAGCGTTTTTTAATGTGAAAAAAACGATCTTTACACTCTAACTGGAGCAATTTTTGCGATATCGGACTTAAATTTGGTACGAAGTTGCGCAATTATCCAAAGAGAAACCCGATTGAATTTGGGCGAAATCCATCAAGCCATTCATATTTTATGGCGTTTTGAAATTTTTCTAAAAATCAATGTAACTGCTCTAGCTTCCATAATTTTTGACATATCTGGCTGGAATTTAGTACGAAGTTGCACTACCATCGAAAGAGGTTTCGTATTGAATTTGGACAAAATCCAACAAGACGTTCAGATTTTAAGGCGTTTTGAAATTTTTCCAAAATTCAATGTAAGTGCTCTAGCTTCCATAATTTTCTAGATATCCGGCTGAAATTTAGTACGAAGTTGCACTATCATCCAAAGGAATTTCCTATTGAATTTGGATAAAATCTAACAAGGAGTTCAGATTTTATGCGAATTATAATTTTTCAAATTTCACATGAATTATCTTCTTACACATTTGCCAAAGCTTCCTCTATGAGGAAGCCAAAATTGATCGACACAAGGTTCTACTTTACATCTCAATAATTTAAACACGGTACAAAACTATGAGGAAGCAATGTGCAAGGTTCTACTTTGCACCCTTTTTTAACAATATTTCGTTGGTAAGAGAGGAAAAAAATGAAGTAAAGAAATATTTTATCGAACTTTCAATTCATTCATTGACAAATAACAATGATACTTTTTTTTCCTCATCGTCGTATACGAATCACGGAATTTCATTGTTTGGAAAACGGAAAATATTGGTTTCCGGGAAACCACGGCGAAGCTTTTCCAAACGAGATAAAAAAAAAAAATGTCATGCGTGAATAATTTTCAATCGGGAAAGTAGCCGAACACACGGCCCATGGGTATTACAGTTCGTTATCGGCTGTGAACACAAACCCGTGGCGACCAAACTGGCGTATTAATAAAACACCGCGAGACCCAGCAATGGCAAAGCTTCGAAAGCTTATGAAAACAAATCTGCGCACATGGAAAAAATAGTCTTTTGATATATTCATATATTTTTTTTTCCTCGGAATTATCGCTCGGTCTGTGTTTTTCACAGCGCCAATCGCATTTTCCATGTTATCCCACGCTAACACACACACACACACACACACACACACACACACACACACGTACGGGTCTGGATGATATTTCTCCGTGAGTCCCGGGGTTCTCTTTGACAAAGCCTCCCATATGAATACAAATGCGACGTTCGTGTATTGCGCAATTTCCCTCACGAATCGCACATTTAAAATACATCCACACCGACTGCGATTTTTGTGAGTGTGTATATTAGGGTGTGTTGAAAAAAAGGGCAAGTTTTTTCCATTCTCATGGTAACTCTTACATTCGAAGTAGATGCTATTATAAAAAAACCTGGTAAAATTTTTGCCCAATCGGACAATATTTGGAGGTTCCGCTTTTAAAAATTCCGTTTTGCCTTCGATTAACCTGCAAGACATTTTTTTTCAGTTACAATTAATTTTTCATCTGAACGAAAAAATTCGTGCTAATGTAAGTGCAATGGACCAAGACATAAATACAAATAATCGTCAATTTATGTTGAAATCGTTTATCATTTGTTATAATCGTTCATCGGTTCGTCGTTATCGATAATACACAGGTGAGGTCTTGTAAAAAAATGTACGAGTAGTTATACCCATTGACAATAGATTTGTGTGAATAAAGAATTTTTTGCGTGCTTAGGGACAACTCTAAAAAATAATTACCGAATTACTTCGAAAATCCCATATTATTCAAATGGGAAACAAAACGACGTTACAGTCACGTCTTTTCATTGGACTACAGTGCTGGGATTTCGCACATATATTTATTCATTCATTTCGAACCTATCTGGGGGGTGCGCTTGTCGAAATTCGTCAACATCGCCATTGAGGACCACCCTCATATATATATGAATGTGTATGTACATATTTAAAAAGATGCCGATGCACGAATGCTTATGGTTATTTGGTAGCGGTTTGTGTGCAACACAGCGCAAAGTTGCATTATGGTTGTGGGCACGAGATGAATACGTGCATCAAGAGGGCGAGGGGGGAGGGGAAGGGAGCAATGGCGTGAGCAATAATGGTATTGTGTATTGTGTGAGTGCGCGAAGGATGGTGACCGCCGCGGCTACCGAAATAGACAGGACCGCATTGTAAATGGTTAATCCGTGTATGTCGGTCGAGCGTACTTCCTCAAAGACGGGGCGAAGAACGGGGAAAGCGAAAAAAAAAACAAAAATCGTGGAGAAAGAAAATTTGGTGCGTGTGATATTCGAGGTTAGTGAGTTACGAATGAATGAGAAAAATGAGTATCTAAGCGGCATTCCGAGGCAAAAGGTAAATGGGAATGTCGAATCAGTTTGCACGGCTGTTTTTTTTTTTTTTTTTTTTTTAATTTTCAAAATTTTCGTTTGGCATTTCTTTCGTTGTTTCTTTTTTTTCATTCTAATTTTACAAAAGATTGGGAATTCAATTAAATAATCAGCTAATCAAAAAAAATAATAACAATAATAATCATAAATAAAAATTGAATAAACCATCATTATTATTAATAATGAAAATAATAATAATAATAACCTAATTGAATGATTGAGAAGGATAGCTGCTTCAGGAGGGTGAAGGAAGTCAAATTCAAAGTCAAAGTGTCAAATTTCGTCCCGAAAGTTCGAGCCGTTCTCAAATAACAAAAGCCTCGGAGTGAAACCAATGGTCGGCATTGAAACCCGTAATCGTATTTGGTAAACATTGTTTTAGAATGTTTTTTTGCATTATTGTTAAGAATAAATGACTAAACTAACCCAACTTCTTGCCCCCACCCTTTAGAACAGAAGACTTCATTTCGGCGCCCAACATGAATATATACATATATATATATAGATATATACACAAAATGACTCGGGACAATGTTCTCTAAAACCTATCACGAGTATCGTCAGCTATTTCACAAAAAAAAAAGAAAGAAGATGAAAAAAAGAAAAAAACACGCCGCCTGGACAAGTACAGACGATTACAACGAGCGTATGAAACGACTATGCCCCGTCCGGTGCGGCTGAAAGGATTGAGTAATCCTCTCTACGACGTACAGTTTGCGTCGAGTGAGGGTGAGATCAGCGGGGTTAACAGGGGCATTAACATCAATTAAAGCGAGCGTGTCGAGAGCCCCCGGACAATTTTCTTCGTGAGAAAACGCATCGGGGTATCGCGATGCACGACTCGAAAAAAAAAGGTAAATGAAGAAAAAGAAGAAGAAAAAACTTAAGTCCAAAAAGAAAGCAGCAAGAGCAAGAGCATTAGAGGCAGTAAGCTAGAAGGAAGGTTTTTCGAGATTCTCGCGCGCCCCAAAAAGAAAAAAAGATGAAAAAAAAAATAAACGTGCGTCTTCAATAAAAATAAACGTGCGTCTTCATCGTCTTTATTCTTCGTCGTCTTCCGTACGATCGTACATAACCGTTGGAGTTATGAGAGAGAGAGAGAGAGAGAGAGAGAGAGAGTGAGTGAGAGAGAGAGAGATAAAATTCTCTGATCGTTTGTTCGAAATTTTCTCTCTCGAGTCTTCCGGGATTAAAGGAACCGCCGCGGAGGGTGCGCGCGCGCTCGGCACGCAACAATAACTCGCGAAAAAACGACACACACACAACAAGGTAAACGTTTTGGCCGCCATTGGCGTCCCGGGCCCGGGGTACCAGTCGTTGAGGGCACGACGGGCGAGAACCAACATCCCGAGAGCCTCTTCTCAGCGTGGATCTTTTTTCCCCCCCTCTCTCTCTCTCTCTCTCTCTGCTTCGTCTTCATCTTCTTCTTGCCTCGTCACAATGGAGAACCCAATGGCCGGCCGAAAACTGCGAGACCGGCAACGGTGAAAAATAGCGACGCACCAGAAGAGAGAGATTACTAGCAATAAATTGGGCCACGGTTCATTTCACTAATTCCCATAATAATCCAATAGATTATCCATTATCCGTTTAGTTCGGTTCGTTTGCGTTACAACGGGTGCGCGTACCGACCGGGGTGATGAGAGTTTTGTGAATCGAAACTGGTGGGTGCATCGGCTACCGGGCACGGTGAATAACCAACGCAAGAATGAAATGCACGAGGCTGAAGAGTGAAGGGGGAGGGGGGAGGGAACTGGGGAAAACGAGAATGAATGAACCAAAGTGGCTCTCTTCGTCTCGTAAGGTAGCAAAGTCTCGTCTGAGACTTCCGCCTCACTGTTATGAATATAATAATGGTTGTAATAATGATGATCTTCGTGGAATTTGTTTGGATGTCTTTTACGAGTCGTGGGGGGGGGGGGAATTTATGTAACAGTCGAAATTACAGAGTAGAATCATTATTGTTTCGCATGATTGTGGATCAGGTGGTCGTTCGACGTATACGAGTTTCGATGGCTGAGTGATGGAGGCTGGAAGAATGAGGGAGCGATTGCTTTTGACGGTTTTTGTTTGAAGTGGAAAATAGCTCATGTTGAATTGGGAATCCTGTTGATGGACAAATTGATAGGTAAACGAGAGCACTGCGTATTTGCGAACGTTCTTGGTGTCTTGATTTTTTGTGACAACACACAGATTACCCATTTTCATTTTTCGATATCGACCAAAAATCTCGAGATCAATCTTCGAAATAAAGAAACTTTTTTTCAAAGTTCATAAAAAGCTCTATTTCGTTTCCACAAAAATATAATATCTCGAGAGTAAAATGACGTAAGATTTCTTTACCATATGGCAAAAATTAGAATTTTTCACGATTTTTTTTCTTTTTGGAAAAAAAAGTCAGATTTCGTGAATTTTTTTTCTTATCGTGTTTTTCGACTACTCAAAAATCGTGAATAGAAGACGACAACTATTGGATTATTTGGAAAACATGTTGAATTAAATTTTGGCGCAGGATTCGAGTCGTTACGTTGAAAAAACCGCAAATGGGTTCGGTTTTTGCGAGTGGGATTCGCTGGACCCCATGCGACCGATACGTTATTATTCGGAGGTGTTAACGCGTTGAAACAATTATTCCAAATCATAAAATGTACGCGATCAAACCCACAGACAAAAGCCATTAATATAAAAAAATTTACCGGTTAGAATTTATCAAATTTTGAGTCTTGAGCGAATCTAGATTTTAGATTCGCTCATAGCTCGATAAGTGTGAGGGAAAAAAAACCGTGGAAAGCGATTGAGACGAAGCGAGATGGGAACATAATCCTTAAATTTAGGGTGCAATTTAATTTAATAGGGGCCAAACGTGTCCTCGGGGGAAATGGGCGTGAGCGCGATCGAGCGATATATATATATATATATGTATACAGCACGAGCGAGTGTAAATCGAAGGGGGTGGCGAAAGCGTTGACGGAGAGTAAAGACCGCGGAGCGCGGGCGTCGATCGGTATTTAGTGGAGTCTGTGACTGACGTGTACGAGGCGGCAACGCATTCGCACCACCGTTAATCCGCTACCAAGCGTTGCACTCCAATACTCGTGCGTTATATACACATATATATGTACATATATATGTTCATAACCGCAAATCTCGGATAAGCGTCGAACGTCGTCGGCTAAGACGCGACATTCGACGATTTTCGGAAGGGCGAGACGGAAAATTAATAATCGAATAATAATCCCAGCATCACTGCAAATTCACGTCTTAGGATGGAATAAAAGTAATAATAATAATAGTAATTGTTGGTCTTGAAAATTCATCGATTTTGCGGTGATAACACGAGCGTAACCAGATTTTGGGGAGAAAAAAAAATATGAAAATTGGCGATAAATTAATTATTTCGAATTTTGTGATTCAAACTAAATTTATCAGCAGATGGTTTTGATTTCTTATGATGAGGAGAATCATAGCTTGAGAGACATTGCCATAGACTGTGAAATGGTCGCACAATACTGATGCCAGGTAAATAAAGTTCCATTACAAAAATAAATAAATCAATGAATAAATGAACAAATAACCAAATAAATAGATAAACAAATAGATAAATAAAATCGATTGAGTGCTCTATAACGACGAAGTCACCCGAAGGTCCAGACACATTTTAGTCGTATCGATTTTTTTTTCCATTTTCATTTATTATTATTATATATTTTTTTTCAATAAAAAAATAAAAGTAGAATTGTTCCGACCGCACCGCATGAGGTAAACTAAGCGTCGCATTGATATAAAAGCTGGGGGCATTGTTTTACACACATTGGATGGAAGAATCAGGACGATATTTACATACAAATATTTATATACACACACATATATATATATATATATATATATATATATATATATATATATATTTTAAAGCCCAGGGGTGGATACTCGCGGTCATGGACAATATTTAGGGGATGCGATATTTGAGTGGCGACGGAAGCGGCGACAAGCGGGTTAACGGTACCTCGTGGAACCCGACCAAGAGCGAGAAAACATTTTTTTTTTTTTTTTTTTTTTCGTGAGACACACGACGATGTCGCGGATACGTGCAGATGTACGTGTGCAAGCACGGGGCACGAGAGTACGAGGGACGACTGCGGTCCGAATAGGCGGGGGTTGGGGGGTTGGAGACACGGGCGACACGCGGGGGTGTGTCGGTCCGTGTCTGCGTATGTCGCTGGTATATTGCTGCGTGAAACGCTTAGCGAGATTGCACCCGACAATACAACAATACAACGTGCGTGACACGCCCGATGGGGCGAGCGTTGCTGGGGGTTGAAACTCGCGGCTCACCCCCCCGCGCGCGCGCGCGCGCGAGCCCTTACGCGCGCCAGACACTGAAATCTCGCCAATTCTGGGGGCGGTTCGCCACACCCCTCCCACCTCGTGCGACTCGCTTTTATCGCTCCTTCAGGAATATCACCGTCTCGCTCTTACGTGTCGTCTTTCTCTCTCTTTCTCTCTCTCTTTCTCTCTTGCGTTTACTCTCTCTATCAATTTCTCTCTCGGTCTTTGACTCTCGATGCACTATTTAAACGTCGGAAGCACTCTTCTTCGTGGTTTTTCCTTTCTTTTGGACAAATTCCTGATTTTTTTGTTTTTTTTTTGTTCTTTCTCTTTTTTTCAATGGTTTTCCGTTGTTCGTTGAATAGGACATCGGAGATATTGCAATAAAGGTTTTGGTTTGTGCTTGATTGATGTAAGTAAATGAATGAATGAATAAATATATAAATAAATAAATAAATAAATAAATAAATAAATAAATAAATAAATAAATAAATAAATAAATAAATAAATAAATAAATAAATAAATAAATAAATAAACGTGTTATCACGATAATTGTGGAGATGGATTTTGTTTAAATACGTTCGTGGAATAAATAGTACAGAGACGAAATTTGAAAATTTTATAGGGAATATGAAAATATTAATGATAATATCAATCATCAATGAGCAATATCTGTGACAATATTTAACAACAGCTGTATGGGGAAATGATTATCATCGTCATAAATGAGTGAGCCAAAATTTAAGCAGATGGTGCATATGTCAACTGTCGTAAATTATGCTCCGAAAACTACCGTATATCGATATATGTTCGGATAATTTTTTTCCCTGTTTCCCATATTTTTCTTATCACGTATCAAATATTTCCACTACTCGAGGTCAAACATATGCACGGAGAAATTTGTGAATCTCGACTCGTGCAATGTGAATTTCTTCATTTCAAAAATCTATTTTTCAAAAATACCAACAATCCTCACATTTTCATTTCCCATATTTTTTGTATCACGTAAAAAATATTTCCTCGACTCGAACATATACAAAATCGAGGTCGAATATATATTTGAAAAAATGGTAAAACTCGACTGTGTCACGTGAATTTCTTCTTCTCGCAGCCAGTTCGCTCGATTTATATAGGTACACACGAATGCGAATGAATAGAGGGTAAAAAGGTTGCACAATGTACATATAGGCACTATCTACCGATAAATCCCCGTGTGTGCCGGAGCACACATCGTCGTCGAGCCACAAAGTAGCACGCACAATGGACGAGACCATCGTGCAAGCACATATAGACATATATATATGTATATAGACATATATAGAGACGGAAAAACGATCGTACCCATAGGTTGCCACGCTAGGTAAACGCGGGCGCTCTCTCGAGTTTGCACTGAAGATTTCCTTCCACCGTGTATCTTCGTTATTTTATTTTATTTTTTTTTTTTTATATCTCCTTTGATTTTATTTTTCGCCCGACTTAAAACGTTCGCAACCCGTGTGGCTGCTCCAAATGGACAATCAACGAGATCACCCTCCGGGCCTTCGACAAATCTCGAGACGCTATTTTTTATTATTATTATTATTTATTTTTAATTCTTCGTATTTCCCGGTTTCCACTTCGTCGATTTCCCAATCAAAATTCTGTCTTCGCTCTTCCAAGTTCAACCCAAGCAACGTAAGCGCCTTAAAAAGACAAAAAACACTCATACCTCACCTAACCTTCCTTATGATTCATACCTTATAACCAAATCTTCTACTTTTCATTAATTTTATTATTATTATTTTTTTTTTTCAATTCGTACAAATTTGTCGAACATAATTTTTTTTTTCGTTCTCAAGTGTCCACATGGAAACACATTTGACGTGACGTGTGCATTCGAGACTGTCAAGTGAGTGTGAAAACGTCACCGCGTCGATAACACACGTTCGGTATCGACAGCATCGAAAATTAAAAACAATACGACCGAAGGACTTTCGAAAAAAAATAAAATTGCTTTTGTTACACCCTTTAGCGAGGTGTTATCAAAATTGCGTTCGATCCCCATCAATCGATGCAAAAAAAAAAAAAAAAAAAAAAACTAACATTGTCACAGATAGTCTCAAAAATAAAATTAAAAAAAAACTAACATTGTCACAGATAGTCTGAAAAATAAAATAAAAAATAATGTTCACTGACAGGTGTCGATGCGGTTCGTCAAACGAAACATTGCCACACGAATTTTTATATTCCCCGGATGGACGGGATTGGGATAAATATTTTTTTCGGAAGCTGTACGAGGTACAGCCAACAATCTTTGCCCCCTCTTAACCCCCCCTCACCCCATCGCCCTTCGCCGTGCTGCTCGGCACGTCACTGTGTGTGTGTGTGTGTGTGTGTGTGATTATTGTGTGGCGATATACGGAAGCACGATGAGGGTCTATAAATGGCTAAGCCGAAAGAGCTTAGCAGTAGCTACTGGAGTAAAAGTTATAGAATCTGGAGCACGCATGTAACCTACGTTTGACACCGTCCCCCCCGTCCCCCGTTCGGTATAAACGCACTCCAAAAGGCCACGGGGACTTACGACGGCAAAACGTTGAACACGTGTATTTCCAATGTCGAAACTTTTGCCATTATTCGGGGCACAAACCGTGCCGCCATAGTTAGCATCGTTCGTATACGTATACAGGCGCACGGTGTTTCGTCTACATGTGTCCCAATACCCCGAGTTACGCGGATGGATATGGGACATTCCGCATCAAGCGCCTTTTCCCAAACGTGAGACTATCGTGAAGGAATATGTAGGTCTCGAAGTTTCGAATTTTCAATGTTTCCAAGGCGAGTAAGTTCGAAATTTTCTTCCATTCGAATTTTCAATGTTTCGACATTGCACGATTTCGAAAGTCCATTAATGCTAACGGGCAAAGTGTAGAACGGTCATATTTTCGAAAAAAAAAAAAAATTCGAAATGCAATTTATCGAAAGCGGGATTTTCCGACGGGTCGCGGATTCGACTCGCCATTGTTTCGACGATTCAATGTTTCGACGGAACAAAAGTTCGGAACGTATATATAGGTATATATAAATATATATACGTTGTCGAACTTTTGATCCGACGAAGGATTGACCGTTCGAAACATTGGCGAGTCGAAACGTTTGTTTTCGAATCGTTGAGATTTCGATGTATTAACTGGTCGGGGATTTGATAGTTCGAATTATTTTAAATTCTGTTACCATGACCAGTCAAAATAACGAAAATTCGGCGATTTGATTTTACGATAGATCAAAAATTCGAATTCAAAAAATTCGAACTTAGGAGCTTTCGAAACATTGAAAATTCGAAAATTCCAGACGTGGTTCTCACAATTGTGTCTGCATCAGGTTGATCCTTTTTTGTATCGTGTCCAAATTTTTATTTTATTTATAATCTCAATCGATTCCATAATAATGGAATAAAAATCTTGAGCCTATCATGACCGGCCTAGTCCAATTCTAATGAAATATATCATAAAAAAATAATTTTTTTTTAATTTAATAAAATTATAAATAAATAAAATTATATATCTTATAAGAATTGAATAACAATCGAAACAGAAAAACGCTTTAAAAAATGTTGAATGACAGCCGGAAAAAAAGTAATCTCATGAGGCTAAAAACTAGTTCAAATTTCGATTCATCACATCGCAAAAATTGGATTTTATTTAAAAAAAAAAATAAAACCCAATTTTTCAAGTGACTCATCCCCCCTCAAACGGTGCATATTCATTTCAACATAATTCCACGATAGACAAATGAAATATTTCCGGAATCGTTGAATCCGGTTGAAACGACCGATGCGTGAAAACTGATTCCGTTCGAGGTCGAGGGTCGCGAAACGTCCCGTCTCGGGAGTTGCCCCCGTTGTCGTCGTGAATCAACGATAAATCGGTACGATGTGGTTGTGTGGTGGTTACATGTGTTGCACAGTCGACGGACTACATCACGGATTGAAACGTCGACGACGGGGTCTCTCCCGCTAATTCGGCATATACTGGCGCACAACCAATGTTACCCCATGCGCAGGGTAGCCGCACATTGTCGTGTTTGCCCGTGTGTGTGGGGGGGGGGGGGGGGGGTTTACACGGTAGCCAGTGAGATATCCGTCAAGCCTCGTTGTCGGTGAATGACGATGACGAGGGCCGACAGCCTCACCAAACACACGCGGTTGAAAACGTCTGCTCGCGTTTTATGCCAGAACTGTTTCGTTCCTCGTGCCCAAGGGATATATATCGTTCACGCTATTTCCCTCGCTCCCTCCTCCCCCCCCCTTCCTCGTACTCGCTCTTCCCTCGAGCCATTATATGGGTATTACAACGTCTCGTGTATTTATGAACGTCAGGATTCACGCGAGTGAAATGTCCCGAGGCCGGAAGCTCTCTCTTACGGTCCGAAATTCGAATTCTCGTTGCCCCAAAACTTTTTCATCCGACGGATCGTTCGTTTATCAAAGTTTCCTTTTTTTTCATCCTTGTGAAAAAAAAAAAAAAGTTTGGTTCGTGCTTTCATCTTCCTTTTTTTGTTTTTTTTTTTTTTTTTTTTTTTTTTTATCTATATCGATTGTAGAGCTTTGATTTTATTGACCGTACATTTTTTGTTTGGAACATTTTTTCGTGCCATCGATAATTATAGAGATATTTGAGGTGGCACGAGTTGGTGCCTCACCCTGTGTATAGTTTATATATAATTTTAGGGTTCCGTAGAAATCTAGGAACCCTTAGGGTTTCGCCAAGTCCGTCCGTCCGTCCGGCTGTATGTTACAGGCCCTCCATTCTCTCAGTTATGGAACGATTGAGATGCAATTTGGTACACCGACGTATATCGGTGACCTAAAAACAGAAATGACAACATAAAAAAAAATCTTTGACCCCCCTCCCGCAAATTAAACAGTGTTCACGATTTTTTTCTCTTTGCTCACACCATTGAGTGAGATATCATTGGATAGGTCTCCTCAAATGCAGCGAATAATGTCCCGAAACCATTCCATTTCAACCCTTCAGTCATGAGATATTTGCTTTTAAAGTCGTTATCAGCGTGTCCTTCCCCTCTAACTTTATAACTATCGATGCAAAAAATGTGAAAAAATTCCAAAATTTCGCTTTTAATTCGTACATTTAATCAAAATTATAACGATGACTGTGGCAAAAATACTTTACGAAAAATCTAAAAATAACTTCGTAAAATTTTTTTTTTTTTCAAAATTCACGCTTACGAAACCCTATCATGTGTTACCACATCTCAAAAAATACCTACGTTCTGGGGAAATTTTTTTCGCTTCAAAGTAAAAATCGGTTTGGCCGAAAAATCGGTTAAAAATATATCCCCAACGATGAATAATCGTCATCGTTCGGGATTCCATCGAAACCCGATGGAAAATCGCAAGATTAGGATGCGCATCTGAACGAACAAAAAAAAAATGGTAATGCCACGATCGATGACAATGGGTGTTGCAACAATTTATCCATACACACACACACACACACACATATATATACATATAATAACCTGCAAGTTCGACAAACCGTGAAAATACGATTAACCCCTTGAGGACTTTTGTGAAGGTCGCGGCTCAGAAACATGTACCAGAAATACAAACGAGTACAATGAGCTCGAAGGACATCGAGAAAGAGGTTTTCCCATGCGAACAAGAGAAACCGAGAAGCTGCTCGTTACATCGAGCCCTTTCGTGACCGGGCTCAATTTCCACAACTATATATGCACCACGACCGAAATCCACAATTATTCGAATTGCGACGAAAAACTACTACAACAACAACAACAACAACAACAACACGCTGGTAACGAGTGAGGTCCGACGAATTGACGATGAAGCAAAGATCGTGGAAGGAGAACGCGAATAAGACGAAGAAAGAAATGAGGCAGAAAAGTTTGGGGACTCTGGGAAATAAAGAGAGAGAAGAGAAGAAGCGAAAAAAAAAAAAAAAAAAATACGGGAGATTTGGCTGAGGGGTGCCATGACGCGAGGGGCTTAAGAACTCGTCGCTAATCTCTCTAATGCTCGTAATCCTTTGGCTTTGCTCGGGTATTACCGCAAATGCAGTTACCTCGAAAATATCGGTCCCTGCGGAGCGAACGGAGAACGAAACGGACCCCGTGCTGATTCTCGATCAGAGCCACACCGCCAATTTCAATGTTTCGGTCGGTACGGCAGATTTCTTTCATCTAGTTTCCAACGTTTATATATATATGTGTGTGTGTGTGTGTGTGTGTGTGTGTAATCTTGTGACCCCGTTTAAGTTTTTCGGATTTGTATTCATTCGCTGTGACCGAGCGACCGCAAGACCTGTACTACTTTTATTTCGTAATTGTGTGTGGGCCGGCCAAAGTATCCCAAAATGAATTCCTTCGGTGGCCACGCCTAGAAAAACATTTTGGAATAAAGAAGGAAAGAAAAAAAAAAATTCGTCTACAAACGTGACCCAGACGTTTTTGTCGTCACCTCGGTGTAATACTTTTGATCGATCATAACTCAAACGATTATGATACTCTCGATGAATTTTCAAAAGTATTATAACGATTCAAAAATAGATCATTTTATTCGAATTATCAATCTCGAAAAATCAATTCGTTTTTATTTTAAAAAATTTTTTTGTTTATTTTTTTGTAAATGTCGAAATATTTTCGTGCTACCCTGAATTTTTTTTTCCATTGATCTGTGAAAGTGTGAATGAATAATTTGGTGGAATTATGTTGTAAATTTACGAAATTGCATAATTATACGAAAACTACAGGATGTGAATGAAAATTAAATGAAAAAAAATAATTGTCTGCAATAATTATTCAGATCCATGAAGGATTATTCATTTTTATGTGAACTGAATGAAAATAATCGTGTAAAATGATTATTCGAATATAGGACGGATTATTAATTTTCATTTCTGATAAAATAAAATAATCGTGTGAAAAAACAATAATTCGAAATGTACGTTGTATTATGAATTTTCATTTCAATAAAATAGAAAACACTTGTGTAATTAATTATTCTCAATCGATTGTCAAATACAAATTCACGCTGCGAGTAGTTCCCCCATCCCCGTTCTTCCATCACTGGGAATCGAGTTGGAGGTTTAGGTTTTACGCAAGCATATGTCAATGTTTGCCTTCCGGCACGCACAAACGAGCCACGCTTGCCTGGCCACGACCGACGATCGTACCCACGACATGGAGAACCCCCGTTCCACGTCGTCCCCCGTGCTATTTTCACGTTCAGATGACCGCGAATTGACACGAATGAAGCTCATCGCTCGGGCTACCAACCCCCGAAGACCGTTCCTTTCGTCCCCGGTGGGTCTGCCCTCCTGCAACGACTCGGGACAAACGCATACACGCGGGACAACTCGCCGGGGGCTGACGAAACGCCCAAAAAAAAAAAAGATCGCCTTGCTTTTGTCTTCGAAACGACGAGCCTCATTCGTAACTGACGTTGTACGGCCGATCGGTTCGGTAAAGTTCTCGTTGCAAATTAACACGATCATGAGAGAATGATGCTGCGCTTGTCAGAGATATCGACCATCATCCACGTATGCACATTAAGGTGTGTGAATGGGACTGTTTTACCTTTTACAATAATAAAAAAGTTAATCATTTTCTTTTCGGAAGTTTTCAATGAGTTGTTGAAAAGATAGTTGTCAACTTTTTTTTTTCAAATTGTAGGACTTCAAAATATCGCCTATTTAAGGGGACTGAGTCACCTGTAACACATTAACTCGACAACTACTGCTGTGACTTTTTTTGAAAATTCAAATTCATGCATTTCAAATTTTTTCGAATATTATATTATTATATTATATTATATTATATTATATATATATATATATATCTATATATATATATATATGCGGATCCGTACTGCACAAGACAGGCTTGGCCAACGATGTAACTACCAAACTGGCGAGAAGGACGAAAGCGTGAACCGTGAAAGTTGCATCGTGAAGGAATGGAATATGGCTCTTGAGGAAGTGCTCGTCGAGGGGTTGAAGCTTCCGAGCGGGTTTCGGGATAGGTGTGTACGAGAGTGCACCCGGTAGCGACAGATTCGAATCCGACGAAATTTCGTTTTGACAAACAACCGACGATATTGTTATCATTATCGCTATGATTCGGATAATAATAATAATAATAATTATTATTATTATCGGTATTATCATTATTATTACTCTACGAATAAATAAAAATATTATTGTTAGTATTGTTGACGTTGTTGAAAAAAAAACAAAATGTTACATGTAGGATTTGAAAAAAAAAAAAAAAATTGCGAGTTTGAGAGGATCGTGGACAAAATAAATTTCACCTATCGAACCTCTGAATATAACTTTTTTCCTTTTAAAATAATGTGAGTGACACTTATGGTCTTGGAAAAGATAACCCAAGTAAAAAAAATATATACAGTCGATATATATATATAAACTTTATATGGGATTGGGCATATAAAGTTTACATATAGACTATATATCGTTCATGTATAATCTATATATAAACTATACATGCCCAATCCCATAGATGGTTTATGTATAATTTTTTTACTTGGGAAATCATGTACGCATGATCTTGACTCGATCAGTGACTTGTTCGTGGAGTGACAGACGTTCGATTACGTCGCTAGAATTTGTGGAGTCGAGGTGTGAATAGAACGTTCTCGGTAATGAGGAACCTACTGGTGCTGGTGGCCAAGCAAGCACCAGCCAACCAGTCACCTCACAGTCTATGACGAGTCGAAGCAACCAACCCCCCCCCTCCCCGACGTTTCCCACCCCGACCGCCGTTCCACAGCACCCCTTTTTGCCCGAGCCACGCACTGCCAGCCTCCATTTTCCGAGCATCCCATGCTCGTTTTCTCTCGTCCTCGGTCATCCCTCCGCCCAGAAAGCCACCACGTAGGGGAACCCGAGTCGTCAAAATTTTCACCTTCATCTCAACTCATCTCAACATCACTTTCAGAGTGAACGAAGTTAAAAGTGGAACGAAGTTAGATCGAAGCTATTTTCATGTGCTTTTTCAACTTCACTTCGACCTAAAAACCTGCAGTTATGTTTCCCATTATTCGAGTTTGGAAAATGGTGAAACGAGAATGAAATAACGAACGAAAAAATATTCACTCTCACTCGGAAGACGAAACGAAGGTGAAATGAGGAATGAAAAAAATGTCACCCCAATTCGGAATGGTGAAACGAAGGTGAACAAAAAAATCGTCGACACCACATTGAGGTTGAATCGAAGGTGAAGAAATATTTTCATCCCACTCCAACTTGCAAGTCGGACGTGAGGTGACGATAGGTTAAAATGTAAGGTGGAAATTTCGACTTGAAAGTCCGTAGCGAAATTTCACACTCATCCGAAGAAACACCGACTGATTGCATTCGAATGCATCGATATATCGATCGTTACTAATAAAATAAAACATTCGACGATTATACAGAGTGTTCGAAAGAGAACTATATTTTTTTTATTGATCGACAGAAATATGCAATATTTTTTTATTCGTTGGAATAATTATATATTAGGGCCTTGAAAAAAGTATCGCTACCTACCTTCCAAATGATTCTAGACCACGAAAAAAGAATTTTTACATTTTTTTTAGATTTTTAAATTCGACCTCTGCATCGCCTGAATTCATTTGAAAGTTTCGAAAATCATTTATGTCATATTTCCGAGTTTAATACAAAAACGGCGACGAACAAAAAATAGGAAAAACATCCATGTAGGCAGCTATCCCGCAAACATAAACTGAAAAAAAAAAATAAAAATGATTTTTATTTTTTTTTTAAGGTTATGTTTTCCGGTTAGCTGTCAATTTTTTTTCAGTATTTTTGTGGTATAATCTTTGAACAAAATATATTTTTTTCAGATGTCTTTTCCCGGCCTGTTTCGAAATGAAAATATATAAATGATTTTAAAAACTTTCAAATAAATTTAGACAATGCAGAGGGTAAATTGAAAAATCGGAAAAAAATATGAAAATTCCTTTTTCATGATCCAGAATCGTTTGGAAGATGTGTGGCGATACTTGTTTCTTAAGAACCACCCTAATATATATGTCTAGCGAAGCTATATACGGTAGTCACTTTCGCGCGTTTATCCAACGTCGACCAGCCACCATTTTAACGTATGTTGGCAGACGACGACGACGACGACGACGACGACGAAGAACGATCCTCGCTCCCTCCGACGAGCGACCCGCCTTCGGAAATCCCTCGGGACTCGCCCCGGCCTTTCGCCGCACTCAGCGCCTCGAGAAGCGTTTTTTTTTTCCCGACCCTCCCCGGAATAATCCACGGAAATAAAAAAGAAAAGTAAAACAAAAAGCCACTTCACCGTACGTTCATTGTCCCTTTCGAAGTAAGGAAAAACCTTTTTTTTTTTTTTTTTTTTTCATCATCCGCCCGAGAGTCATTCCCCTAATCGATTACCCTAATTAGCCACTGACCACAACGACTTCAATTATTTCGATCAACGATTTTTTTTTTTCGTATTCATGATTTTCATTCTTTTCCTCCCAGTTTGATATTAATTAAAAATGATGGCTCTCGTTATATTGATAATTTGTTACAGAAAAAAAAAACATATTAAATTGTTCGGAAATAAATGGAAATCCTAAGCTTATGTGTAATTTTACACTCGTGACTCAACAAAAATAACGAATATATTGACAACATATTTTACATACCATTTATGCACTCGACCATGTGCATAAATCATTTATAAAAAAATATTGTCAATACGTGCGTCATTATTTTTTAACCGCGTTTAGAAAAGTACCTTCGTAAATCCGCGAAATCGCGTTTATAAAAGGCTTTAAATTGCAAAAAAAAAAAAAAAAAAAAAAATTCTGCAGCACAAAAAATATTTATAATTTTCACGCGATAAAAATCATTCGGCTTCACTAGCCAGTAGACACACTCAGCTTAATGCATTCGAGCAAAACTTTTCGTATCTCGACTCGTCCTATCAGCGTAACATATATATACATATATATATGTATATATGTAAAGTGAAAGAAAACCTAACGGCAAAGGACTTTTTTTCCGGGATTTCAGGCCATGGGACGGAAAGGGGGGGGGGGCAATAGGGGCAGCAACGTTTCGCAAGCAGCACCGTGAATTCGGTGGAAAAAGCCTGAAAGGATTTCGCGCGGATTAAGACGCGATAACGAGGAGTCACTGCTGAAGGTTTTCCAAGCGCAACGCTACCCCGTGGTGCAAAGTAGTATTAACCAAAAGTCGCACCGACTACTGTCCCGTATAGTTAAAAAAAAAAAAGAAAAAAAGTCCACGGAGACGCAGCCGATGATATATCTATACGTGGCATCGAATCTCGTGGTTCTCTTTCGATTGCCTGATTATTATCCTTCTCGCGGCTCACCCTCCCCTCCCCCCCCTCCCCCAGAGTAATCCGTTTAATTCGGCCGAAAGGTCCTTTGAGTCCACACTATATATATATATATACATATATGTACATGTATACCCCTTCCGATCATTCGTTTTAATTTACATTAGATTGAAAGAAAAATATAATAAACATGTGTGGAAAGTTAAGAAAATATAATTACGAGTGCGTTGTACACTACAGAAAAATTATTAGTGTCTCGATGAAATTTTTACATCCGATGATTATCGCTTATTTTGCGGTTGAGAAGTTTTTTTAGTCCTGTGTATGTGTATCTATACATATATATATATAAATATATATTAGATTAATATTTTAACTAATTTTCTCAATTTATTTTAAATAACTTCTTACAATGGTTTTCTTTCACTTACCTAATAAAAATATAATTACATCAAATCGTATAGAATAGAAATTATGAATTAGTTGAAACCTACATTACATGATCAAAGGATTCTTCGACGAAAAAATAATCCACAACCATCGAATATGAAAATTCAATCGATAAACAATTAATTTTTTTCTATATAACAACGGTTTACCACAATCTTCCGATCATTCGTTCCAATTTATTTTCGATGAGGAAAAACCTATATCCACATACATATATACACACATATGTATAAAAAACACACACTAAAATACATAATCTAAAATAGCGTATTAATATATAGAATATAATCTATACGGTGTGTTGATTTAATTTGTTCATCTCCGACGATTCGTCGTATTATTTTGTTCAGTCGTATCAACGACGTCACACACGTACTCGATACGTACGATCCGATGTATTAACGTACCGGACATGTAGGTGAAAGCTTTCGCGACGAAGACAATGGCGAGGGACGTCCAAGAGCCGCGTTATATGCAACGCGGCCCCTTTGTACAGACACACATATATATATATATATATATATATATATATATCGGATGAAGGTTGAGGATCGACGCGACCGAGCGAACTACTCGATCGTCGCGGTGCGGAGTCACCCCACCGAACATATCACCACCAGTCACCGCGGAGGCTATTATCGCGTTAACGGCTAATCATCCCCCGGACGATCGTGGCATCATCGTTTCCATCCTATATACCCGATCGTCCGACCGCTCTAGACCTTTATGGGATTCATTATTGTATAAATCACTGCGGGAACAATCAACCCTGGGTGATCCCGTTCATCGCATTGTCGACGGAGAAATTGTGATTAGCTCCGTTGTTCGACGAACCACGTGACACGTACGAAGTTGTCGGATATTCTTCGTCAATATCTAGCTCGTGATTTTTTTTCACGATTATCGTGCGGATATTTGTGAGGAGAAATGGAAATGGAATTCGTCGGATAATCTGATGATTGATCTCACAAATTGCTCTTTGGGGTTTCCACATCTCGAAAGAAGAAAAAAAATATATATATAATAATTTGTACAATGATATTTCGATGATTGGTTTGTTTATTATTAACAATAATGGTAAATTGGGGAATCACCCGGAATCGTAAAAAAGAAAACAAATGAGTGACAAATTTTAAAACGACAACACGTTTTTCCGCTCTCAGGAGTGAAAAAAAAAGTAATTTTAACATAATAACACACGAATTGAATGAAATACAATTTTAGATTGGAATTTTGATTGAATTTACGAAAATATGTTGAACCATTGACACGAAAAGGACCATGGAGATTGACAAACATTCGATGTGAGACAAAGCTGTGGTTACCTATTATTGAACTGTTTGTCCATAAAAAAAAACAGAAAACTCGTATTTTTTTCACGTTATAGATTGTCACAATGTTCAGAGAGACTTGAAGGAAAAAAAACATCCCGCATTCACGAAAAAAAACTCAAAAACTCCCATCCACCATTAATTAATTAATCTTATACTTTTTTTTTAATTCATTAATTGTTGTACCAATCGCTTCAGAAGAAACGACACGAGACATTGTTTTTTATTCCTTCTGTTATCCTCGTTTATCGTGAAATTATTTACCCACGATCGACGATCATGCCTGATCGGCCGAACGCTAATTTATCACCTTGAAGTGTGTTCCAGTTTTTTTTTTATTCTTCATTTTCTTCGATCGCGCAAATCAGATCGACCTCTCTAGATCCGAATGATAATTCTCGAATTTCATCGAATCGATTCAAAACGTAATATTATTGTCCACATGAATAAAAAATAAAAAAAAAACGTTTCCGAAAAAAATGAGAAATCAGAATTGTCTGATACGCAGACAGTATCGAGAAACGATTCAATCCAATCTCACATCACGTTCTCTCTTGCCAATGGCCGACCGCGGATCCTCCCCCACCCCCTTTTCATCCCTCTCCCCCATCACCTCGGTGGCATCGATCGCGTTCGCCAAACATTAAAGAAAGAATAAAAGGGCTCGGCTATGACTGTGCAACGAGGGCGATGCCAACGGGGGCGAGTTGTTAATGCAAAAAATGCAAAGGTATACAATATGTCGCGCGCGAGGGATGCGGGGCAGGAGGGGTGGAGGGAGGGAGGGGGTCATTATTTGAAAAGTACAGTTGAATCGAGTCGAAGCTGGCAAAGCTTTGGGAGTTTCCGTTGGAGTCGAGATGGGCGAGAGAACTGGGGGAAAGTAGACGGACGAAAAAAAAAAAAAAAATGAAAAAATATATATATATAGAAGAAGAGGATAAAGAAAAAAGAAAAGGGATCTTCGGCGAAGGGGCTGTGAGAGGACCGAAGCTCGTAGTTGGTGGAGAGACCCTTTGATCAACTCGCCGGCAGCTTCCCTCGACTTAAACGCGCGCTGATCTTCCATGAATATGGAGAAACCCGGTCGCGTACTCGCGGCTTCTACACTCGCTCGTCGTTTCCCCAACCGCTTCTCGTCGACATCTAATTGTCGTCTCTCGAGCGACACACACACACACACATACAAATATACACCAACGACAAAACGAGAGAGGCGCGAGAACCACCCGATTACGCCACCTTTGCCAACGGTATTAAATCACCCTTCTTTGATAACCATGTAAAAGAATTTTTTGTTTTTTTTTTTTTTTCATCTCTCACCTTTCGAAACGAAGCGCGAATAAAACAAAACCAATTTCACTACGAAATTGGCACATTGATTGTTTTTCGTTGTTTTTTTTTGTAGTTGTTTGTTTTCTTTTTATTTTTCCCGTTTGTTTGTTTTTTTTTTATTATTCGTTTTCGTCGCAATCTTGTTTGTCGTTCACAGACAGAAACACCTCGAGTGAGAAAATATGTTTGTGAAATTTTGTCTTTGTTGGAAATGAAAAATAAAAATTTACGTATTTATATATTTGCAAACGTTTTGCGAATAATGAGTAAACGTGGAGTGTGCTGATGTTGATCTTTGGTGACAATAGTTTTTTATTTTTTTTTTTATTTTTATTTATATACTTTTTTAAAACTATTTTTATCTGAAGAAAAATGCATGTGACTTTTTTTTTCAGTTTTTGGTTTTTTATCATTCAACGATCGATCTCTATGATAATTAATGTGTTCCATTAAATAAAATGAATATTTCACAATTCTTACATCACGATTGATGACACACGACAAATTCCATGCCACAAAGTTTCTCAAACGCTTCGACGCTTTCGTTGTCGCCAAGCTCCGCACATTCGAAAAATCAAAATAATTTTCAAATCTTCGAACGATAAACAATTCTAAATGTTTTTTTTCCATTTCATCGTCAATATCGATGAGGCTGTGAAATGAAAACAAAAAAATATCCACAATATAAATTCACGCACCGTTTCATCAACTATCCGTTCTCATGGAAAACAACGAGAATACAAAAAATGGAACCAAACAAAAATTGAAAAAAAATTGAAAAAAAATATTAAAAAAAAAAAAAAAACGTGGACGTTGAAGCGTTCGAAGCAACAAAACAGGAGTTTGGCCAATTATCACGTTTCGCACGAGAGCTTCATATCCACAAACACAGATTCTATCACGTTCTCTTTCCACATCGTCGACAAGCACGACCGGACATTCGGGCTTGACGCATAAATAACGAGCTTTTCGATAAAGCAAAAAATAAAAATAAAAAAAAAACAACCAAACAAACCAACCGATGAAGCAAAATCGAAAAAAAATAAAATAAAAATAAAACGAAATGAAACCAATAATAAAAATAATAAAAAACAGAAAAAAATCAAACGAAGCGAGTGAGAGTGAGGGAAGAGAAAAAATACGAACGTACATAACAGGGGTTGGGGTGGGCGGGGGGGAGCACTTGACTCTATCCTCTGTCCTTCTTCGCCTCTCATTCTAGCCACGTCCTTCTGTACAACACACACGGTCTCCACCATTCTCATCGATACGATACCCCTCACACCGGGGCCAATTGACCCAAATTTCAATATTTCTTCATTTTCGTGAATCCTCCGTCCAACAACGCCTCAGTGCCAATTTAACCCTTCATGGGTAAAGTCATTTTTTCTACCTTCACACGGTAACGTCGGGTCACGAGTTTCAGGAGCTTTGAAAAGTGCTGCAAAGTGCTGCAAAAAAATTCCCGAAAATTCACGAAATCACTTCGACTATTCAAGTATAAGGATCAATCGCTATATTGCTGATTTGATCATTCGTTCAAACAATATAATCGAACGAACAAATAAAAAGATGAAGAACTTGCCATTTGGTCAAGACACGAGTGACCCGACGTTACCGTTTAAGGGTCAAACGTAGGAAACGTCTGGCCACAGGATTTGTCCATTCGGACGCATCCCCCTCCCACCCTCTCCCGCAAGGCCCGAAAAAAAGGGTTGTCGTTGGGTACGAAGCATCGTTCATTGCCCCAAATTGTTCCGTGTCAATTCGCCCCGGTCGCCCGGACGATAAATCCAGAGATGCGAAACGTATGGGTTAGTCGATGTCGCGTGGACGTTACGGGGATTTGTTTTGCGGAATTGGCGAACGGGGGAGCAGTGCGTAAAGCCAGGAGGATGAGTCCCGGGGATTGGGTGAGTGTTGAAGTGGTTTTGAATTAAAAAATCGAGTGACGGAGGGCGAAAGAGCGATGACGAGCGTCATTCTTTCGGATGACCCGGAAAAAGAAGCCACAGCCAGTCGCAGATCCACACACGCTCCTGTGTGTGTGTGTGTAGAATCGTGGAAACGTGTCCTTATGAGAGGAAGTAAGCCCAGAGTCTGGAGCATCGAAGTGGGCGAGGGTGGAGCGTCTTTATGCATATACATATAGTGGGGTGTGCTTAAAGAAGGCAATGCTTTCCGATCCTCCTGGCAGTTCCTACATCCGAAGTAGATACTACGAGAAGACATCTCCCAAAATTTCAGCCTAATCGGATAATATCTAGAGGTTCCGCTTTCAGGAATTCGGATTTTGCTTTCGACCAACACGCAAGAAATATTTTCCTTTTTCAGCTGTAATTTAATTTTTACAGTTAACGAAAAAATCCAAGGACAAATAATAAGTGCAATACGTAGTATTCGAGTCACTTCAAATGGACATATTTTTCGTTCCACAATTTGAATTAAAATTTACAACTTTTCTTTCGACAAAAATCATCGAAAACTGAAGAGAAACAAAATGGTTAATTTTAAAAAAAATGTAAAACAAAAAATATTACCATTTTAAGTGTCAATACTCTGTGCTGCACTCACTTTCCATCTCCGAAATATTTCGTTTACCCGAAAAATAAATTGCAACGGAAAACAAAAAAATTTGTTTAATCAAAGGCAAAGTCGAATACGCGAAAGCGGAACCTCTAAATATTGTCCGATTGGGGTCAAATTTCGGGAGATGTCTTCTCATAGCATCTGCTTCAGATGGTGGAATCGCCGAAAGAATCCAAAATATGTTCTTCCTTGCAACACACCCTAATGTATAAAGATATATAGATTGCGGGGTAGTCGTTGCGAGAATAAGAGAAAAGGTGGAGGAGGGTAGTTCCGGAGACCGGCACAGATCAAAGCCCCCCGGGGGTGACCGACGAGAGACCGAACCTCCCTCCCCCTGCCCCCCATCGACCCCACCCAACGAAAAACCCCTCGCATTCCACATCTCGCTCTTATTCACCGCTCGGTGAAATCGTGAAGCTTCGCTCGCTCGCGTTCGTTTACACTCCAACTCGCTCAAGTGGCATCAACTTGAATTGCAGAAAGGAATATAAAGAACCCGCGGCATCATGCGTAAAACGATGCCCACGGCAAACAATCGCGGATTTGTTTAGGTATAACAATCTCCGGGCGGGTCCGTGTTCGAGGTTCCGTGATACATTCTCGTCCTCAAACTCCGATGCTTATGCATATATATATATATATAAATATATACGTATGACTATACACGCGTATAACAGATTGGGGACCAATCGAAGAATCGACCTTGTTAACGTTATCGCGAATTTCTTCTTTTTTCGTTTTTTCTTTCTTTTTTTTTCGTCGTTATGTCCGCGAGTGATTGTAGCCTCGTGACGTATTTTTGAAGATTCGCGATTTGAGGGGCGACGATCTTGGGCGTCTCGCGAATTCGTTTGTATTCTCGTTTTGTCGCGAGAAAATTTAGTTGTGGGAGTCATCAATGTGAAAATACGTCAGCTCGACTTGAGTGGACTCTTCAACTGACGTCCAAGTTTTTCAGTCTGGTCGATCCAATTTCTTCGTGGGTTTCGATTCAAGAAAATTGGATATAAATTTCATGTGACCGTAATCGTGAGTTTGAATTTTTTTAAAATTCGAATCGAAAAATTGGAATTAACAAAAATTCGAACTTATGAGTCTTCGAAACATTGAAAATTCGAAACTCCGAGCCCCATCTTGATCAGATCAGGCGTGGTAAACTCAATAATAACCCCGACAAGAGCATTGACAAGGTCCCTAAAGGCAATTGTACAATACCAATCTGAAATACACTAATACCGAAGATTATTGGAAAACAACGAAAATTAAGCATTATTAATATCAAACTTTTCCTCTTATATTTTTGATAGCAGTTGTGCTCGCACGAGCAATGCGAGAATTTATGGTATTTCGTCATTAGAACAAACAGACGTGTGGAAGATAGTGGCATCTGTGAATCGTTACGCAAACGCATATGATAAAAATACGCGTGACTGTAACAAGTGTAACTGTTGTTTTTTTCTCGATATTTCCTCAAACGTATCGTCGACGTTTATCGTTCTATGACATTCATTGTTTGAGCCGTGAAACAGCCACGTGTATTCAAAGCGTGTGCGATATCACGATAGCTCGTTATAGGACATGATGGCCCCCTTTACAATTTTTTTCCGAAATTCATTCGAATCTAATGAATTTTCCAATGTCGTCTAAATATTGGCGTATTCGTCTTTGACGTGAGCGCACAAGTGTTTATACAATTGACGTCAACCAATGTACGAAACGAACCATATATATATATCCCAGACGTGAAAATGGTTCCCATTACAACACAATTCGTACACCTCAAACGGGACCAATCGACCGCCGATATTCTTCTTCCGAAAGATAGACACCGAAAAAAACATGAAATGTAAGTATCACAACGGACCCATTGTGTTTTAAGGGGGCAAGCCCTTGTAGGATAAAAAAATTCAATTTTTTCATTCCACATTTCGAAAGATACATTGATCGGAAATGTTGTCCGAAAGTTTCGCAAAGAACTTTACAGAGTTGGATCACTTACAAACGCCTGGGCAAAGCAATTTTTGTCCGGGCGGTTGAAACACGTGTGACTTTTTCAAAAAAACGGATCTCTGACTAATAGCAAGATCATACATTTTTCTCATTTTTCTTCATATCGGATACGCCGTAGAGGCCAATTGCTGTGAAAGAGATTGAACTTTTTTTTACATTTTTTTGTAATGCTCAAATAAAACTAAATGATAAAATGATCAAACTAATGATAAAATGATCGTTAATGAATTTTCATATTTTGTACTCATATCAACAAACTGTGATAAATATTTCAGAAATATACGATGATAATTGTTGTGAAAAATAATTCTCAATGATAAATTCATACCTCGTTACAGTGGCTTAACGCCTCAATTGAAAATTTAAGAAAAATATACGTTATTCTCATTATTATTGTAACAGCGACGATTGCAGCGTTAAGCTGCATTCTCATCGGTATGGCCACCGCGCAACCGATTGACAATAATGGCAAAGTGCACGAGGTCATGACGGACGAAGAGTTGAAACATGTTTTCAACGCACAGTCTAATGCTAATGGTATGACAATTAAAATATTAAACTGCAACGTTGCGAAAAACTAAATGAATGTTAATTATTCAAAATTGTGGTAAAAATACGTAAATTGTTGCAGTGCCGGACTACGAGGTAGTGTCGATCAAGTGGCCGAAGTTCCACAAGAGATCGTACGGATCAGCTATCGAGATACCCCTCGCCGCATTTGGTCGCAACGTTACTCTCTGGTTACATCCGACTGACGGTATTTTAGGTGGATACGATACTCCCGTCTACACCATAGAATCCGACTCAAACTACCCAGAAGGTTATGTGATCAGGACGAATGACGATGTGAGTTGTCGGAAAATCTAAGGGAAAGAAATAACAAACTAAAACAATGATTTATAAGGATAAAAATAAAGGAAGAATGCGAACTTGCGATTTGAATGTGAAATGTTGTTGAATAGGAAGTCGAGGTCTTCGGAGGACAACAGTTCGAAGATCGAGCGGAGGGTGCTTCCATCATTGTCAAAAGATTTGCTAGCGGAAGAACCACCATTGTGAGGACTATTAATAACGTCAATGTGCTTGGAGATATTTTTTTCAAACGAGAATCAGGAATCGTATGTTGAATTGTCGCTGTTTTTTTAGACTGGCAACGTGGAATCTGAGGGTTGGGTGGTGAGGCCACTTCCCAGTCGCTTTACCAGCAACATGACAAACGGTTACAGAAGCTCGCTCGACAATGTGGACAACCTCCAGAACAACACCACTGCCGTAGATCACGTCATCTATAAAAGTCGCGAAGGAAAAAATCAGGAAACACTGGATCATTCATCAATGAGTGAGTAAAAGCAAAGCAATTATCGATGAGCCATTCCGATCGATTCGGTCTAATAATGAGGTTTAAGGGTCCAGACCACTCCTGAGACACTAAAATGATGCACAAGTTCGAAACTTCTCAGTCGGCAAATGAATAGCTCGATTGCTGAAGCGTAGAAAGCACGAAAAAAATGCAAATCATACAGCATGTATTCATCTAAAATGTCGTTGTCACCGTGATATCAAACTTCCGGAGTTAACTTTTTTCCCGAGATATCATCGTGCGTGCAAAATTTTGGGCAAGCGGTTGAAAAATAAAATCGATAATTCTAATGATTGGAGTGTTAGTTTTTTATGAATCCGTGCTTCCAGACATGACTGACGATTCGATCAGCGGCAGGGTCAGTCGCTCGACGCGCCGTGTTCCCAGCATAGTCTATCCCCAGCTCTGCGTCGTCGTCGATTACGAAACTTACAAGTTAGTGAAAAAAAAAAGAAGAAAAAAACAAACTATTTTCAGTATGAATGAAAAATGATCGTACGGACATAACAATGCAACCAATGTCGTTTGATTCAGGATTCACGGTGAGAATAAGATCAAGCTGTTGGAATATTTGTTGATTTTCTGGAACAGCGTTGATCTGCGATTCAGGTCTCTCGAAAATCCACGAGTGAGACTCAACCTCGCTTCCATACTCATCGCTCTGGTGAGTATGCTTCCAAAAATTACGGAATAATAACCGTGAAATGTCCGATAACTCTGTATATATATATATATATATATATATATATATATATATATATATATATATATATATATATATATATATATATATATATATATATATTTTGAACCTTTCAAACGTTACGCAGGATCCCGATGCGCTGCCATTCATATCGAGTAACATAATTGACGCAAACGAAAGAACTGCGGTTGACGCATCCGATGTTTCCCGAGAATTCGGCATATTTCTGTACAAAGCCCAACCTCATATTCGATTAGACAGTTACGACATCGCTGTCGCAATGACATCGTAAGTCCCCCATTTTCGAACCCCAGACTCATGGTTTTTTCGTCGTCACTGAAAAACTGCATTGAACATCCTTTTTTCCTCTTTTTTTTCAGATATGAAATGTGCTTAACGGTCAAGGGAAAGTGCTCTCGAAAGATTCTGGGTAGATAGTTTTTTCCAAACGAATATTTGTGCAAAGACGTGAAAGGTTGTGAAAAATAACCGATTAATTGGCATTGACAGGTAGGGCTAAGAAAGCGGGAGCCTGCCTAAGTAGCCACACCCGTATTTATTCGGCGGCTGTGATTCATGACAAGGGAGGTTACGACGGTATACGCACGGCTACTCACGAACTCGGCCATTTGTGAGTCCTCCCGTTTAACAATTTCATTGAAGGTGATGCGCTATATCGCCATCGTTCCGTCTTTCTCTGGCGATCATGGCGAAGATGGAACGAACGAGATATATAGCACATCACGGTTATACAACTGTGACTGGCGTCCAAACGGTCCAGAATGACGTGTTCTTATTTGTTTTTCTTTTTTATTCATCCAAACACATATTTATATCCCAAGAATATGGCTCATAGAGAATGTCTCTCGTTGCAGATTCGGCGTCGACCACGACAACGGTACAACTGGCGAATGCTCAGCGAAAGAGGGTTACATCATGGCCTCGAACAACAGCCGCACGATAAATGCGGCCGATTGGTCCCCGTGTAGTCTGAGTCAATTCGAAACATTTTTCCAGTAAGTTTCGACGCATCATTTTATTAAACGCGTGCGAATTAGCGTTCGATAACGACGCTAAAAACAAAAAATGGTTTCTATGAGTTACTCAATGCCATTTGGTGGTTGCTGAAACAGAAAGGACTATTCAATATGTCTTGACAATAAACCCAAGACGACGTCGTCAATAATGACCATCGATTTGCCAGGACGACTATTAACGGCTGACCAACAGTGTCAAAGGACCTGGGGCGGGAATGCCTGCACGGTCAGTATGTGTTAATCGTATGATTATTGCAGATCTGCATCGAAATAGACGGTGGGGGAGGGTGAACTGGTTTTAGCTTTGTGATAACGATAATTTTTTTTTTTTTAGATCGATGAAGACATTTGCAGGGCTCTTCGCTGCCGTAAGAAAAATGGGTCAGGATGCTGGAGTAGTGTCGGTGCCGCTGATGGTACACCCTGCGGCGACAAAAAGGCACGTCGAATCGACCTTCTCACTGTTAAACCAGTCAATTACGAAATTCTATATCTATATAAATATTTTCTTTATATTATTATCATTTCTGCGTTTTTATTATATATATTTTCTATTTTATTTGCTCGTTGAATTATAAATTGTGTCTTCGTTGCAGATATGCCTCAAAAATAAATGTTGGTCCGAAGATCAGCTACAATGAGACGTCGTGAACGACCATGGACCTACCAACGGAACACATCGGGGAGGTACTTAGAATTGGTCTACGAGGCTGGGCCTTCGGCTACGTTGAAATTAAATTTTTGCGAAACATTCAAGCCTATTGGAGGGCCAAAAAATTGTTTGACCCCAAATAAGGACCACTGTAATATATATATACACATAGTCCTTGTGGACTAGTCGACGTTCGTCGTTTCTTTTCCGCACCGAAGCGAACGACAGACAGCCGAGCAAAAGCTCGCAGCAGTCAGCAAACATTCAGAAAATATGAAAGGTCGTCATATGTCATATGAAATATATATACAGATATATATATATGTATATTCGTGTGTGCGTGTGTTTCTACCTTTTTCGAAAGCTCCCGCGAGGACTTTTGACGTTCGTTTTATCCTTGCTCCCGCTTTTCGCTCGGTTCGTTCAATCTTGTTCAATTCATCTCACTTTCTCCACGCGGCTTATCCGCACTCGAGCTTTATTCCGTTCCTCAACCAGCGACGTCCATTTTCATTCGCAACTGTCTCACCGGCACCTCGTCCCTTTCGCTTCCGGCCCGGTTGAACCGCGCCTTCCGTCGTGACAAAAAAATACGCTCCTCTATCGTTCGATATCGACAGATCGTTCCGTTAAAACCGTGACAATTAAGTATGCCACACTCGTGCGCACAGTTCCATCGTTTGCATTGTGAACTTTTTTTTGTCAGGGAAGATGCGGAGCGATCGCGATCGACCAGACAATATTATTGCACAATATTTTCCCGGTTGTGCGAATTATAATTAAACGCAGTTGTCGAAGAAAGTAATTTTTATTTGGACTGAGATTCATAGCTTTTTGGGATGGATAACCTAATTTTTCAAATCTCGAAAAATCGAATAGTTCGGAAAAATCGACAACGTTATTTTTTTAATTAAAAAACATAAAACCTCTCGATATCCATTCATTGACGATAATATTTCGTGAATCGATGACAAATTGGGCATAGATATATTTTTGAATGATTGATTATTACATGGCTAGCTAGATTCTATTTGCTTTCTTTTGTTTGTTCAGACAATTGATCGGGAATTTTTTCCCTTTCCAAAGGTATTCGAATAATTCATGAAAAATTACTTTTACATTAACTGAAAAAAGGTTTGGGGAATAATTTTCAATCTATAGATCGTGAAAATTGAATTATTTATTCTTATAATGAAGAATGAAAATTCTTTCATCGAATTCTGTTGGACGCAGTGTTGCCAACCGAAAAAGAGAAAAAAGTCTGAATAAGTCGGGGAGAACGTATCATGTACGAGCGTTTGGAGAGCTTCAATAGCTCGGAATCTGATGAAAAATTCATATTCATAATGCTTGAACGAGCACAAAGTGAATGAGAGTTGCGTCGCGAGTTATTCGTAACCCCCAAATTGATCTCATACGAATATATATCTATATGTGTATACGTGTATATAGATATACACGTACGACCCATAATCCCCAATGACCCGGGAAATCACTACCAGCACATTCATATGTACATACATGAACCAGCAAGGGGACGAAACCCCGCATAGAGGCAAAAAAAAAATCGAACGATAACGAAACTATATTGCAACGCAAAGAAAAATAAATATCTCCATCAAAAAGCTTATCCCAAGGTCTGGTACTCTTCTTATGTTGTCCTAATCGAATCAAGTGTCATGAGAGTCGAAAATAGCCGCGGCGTGGCGCTAGCAGTACTTGTTGTTAGGGCCGACGCTAAAAATATTAATACCAATATTTTTTTTTCCTTGATTTCTAATTCGTTTCCTGAGGGTGTTTTTTTTTGCAGGAAACGTAAAATAGAATGTTTGTAGATGTGATTGAATAATATCGAAATGGGTGAAATGCTTTGCCTTGGGGTGCAAAACCAAAGGTCACAAAAGGAAAAGGAAATTAAGGAATGGCCTGTCAACATTCAAACTTTTATAACTGGAGAACCGTTCCAGCTACAGCCCCGAAACTTTGCAGACATGTGCAGCTCTACAATGACTTCATTGACTGTAATTTTCGTCATGATCCGTAGTGCCGATCGGATTCACCGTCGTCTTCAAATTCCCAAAAAAAGAACATTACCACTCTAGCGATCGCAAATTACAAAATATTCCCCTGAATACTTCTTCACAAATATATTTGTGCCCATAATCGATCGGTATTGCATTTGGGCCGAATCCATCAAGAAGTTCGGATTTTCTGTTATCCGAACTGCTCATAATTTTTGCAATTCCAATATTTCAATTTTTCAAAAAAATTACATTGATCATTATGGTGAACGAAGATTCGTCTGTGTGAAAGCCAAAGATTGAAAAATAAATGAAAATGCTGCCTCATGGACGAACTTCGTTCACTACTCAGGATTCATGGAAAACAAATTGCAAGTTTCAACTTACAGCTTATTTTTTGTTTTTACGAGTGTGAGTGTGTATAGATGAATACAAATATCCTTCCTCGCATATTATTTAGGAATCATATCGTCGGTTTATGATGGGACATAGCATTGTTGCGCGGGGGTGGTTCACTCTCTGGATCATTGGTGATGCTGGTTTGCCAGAGCGGTTGTGTATCTGACGTGACGAAAACTTTTTGGATCGTAAGAAGGATTATCCGCCCACTGTAACGAAATACCGTGATTGGAAACAATTGCCGGACGTCGCGAGCGTGTGCGTCTGTGTAACCGGCGTGTTTCATTCGTCGATGGCAACTCCCCCCCAAAAGTTCCACGAGTCAAGATCCCAGCGCCATCCTGCGGACGAGTTCCGCAAGTATTTGATCCGGTGGGCGTGACCTCGACCGTTGATTCTGCAGAAAACTGTTCACCCGCACGACCAAACACAACACGATAAAACGGAGCGCTCGATCGCGATCAACTTTATTTGCTGTCGGTAAGGTAGGCATCCCCATTATTTTTCGTTGAGAATTTGGGAAATGTGTGTTTTGGGCTTTTCAGTTGTTTAAGAAGGTGTCGTTGATCGATATGGCAGCGACGTCCGTTGATAAGGGTTTGCGAATTGCTTTATCAGGTATTTTCGTCGATAAACCCAGGTTTCGATGAGGTATTAATTTGTTGAAACGATTGATAGATTACCGTAAGTAGATATTTCATCGGTGGCGCATCAGTGTTTGTATTATGACATCACGATAAGTTCCTGAAGAAATAACACAATTTTTGATTCTTATCGACATTCGTATCTTACTACGTGACGACCGTCGCGTAAGATGAAAATTCATTCGAAGCACTCGACGGGTTGTGTACAAAGTACTGTCATTGCGATATCGGTGCAAGACTCGGGGTTCCCGATGACGAGTGCGTATCAGTTTGTCGTCGCGTTTAGAAATTCGAAGGCTCGATAACCGATTGGACGAGAGTGAGTCTGATATTTAGTTCGATTTGTTTAAATTTGTGGTCTTTAATTGAATAAATTGTGGAGAATCAATTGTACAAGAAAATTCAGAAAAAAAAGAGTGTTTTAATGTATATGGAAACATTATTTTTGCTTTCTTATAGAAAAAGCTATGTAACTATAGGAATACTTTTTTTTTTTTTGAGAAAACACATTTGAATAATACGTCCGGATGTATGTGTGTGTGACTAGCGATGACAAACTTGGAGGTCCTTGTGTGAATGGTTTTTCACTAATAGGTTCACTAATTGGTTAGTTGTTATTGCATTTTGGCCGAAACCATCGATAAGTTTTGATTCTATGATATATGGAATTTTTCGAGAAATAAAGTTAATCAATATATCAACAGTATATATATATATATGTATATTAGGATGGTCCTTATTTATACATGGTCCTATATACAAATAACCTTTTTCGTAGAAAATTGAATTCTCTACAAAAAAGATTCAATAAGATTTTTTCCTAATTATTTTTTTACAAATTTTCTTACTTTTACGAATTTATAAATATCGGTAAAATTGATTATTTCGGAAGCTACTTCGAAAGCTCCAGGATGGGACTGGAAATCTGTTATCACACCTGGAACTTCAATAATCTATAAGAGAAATAAATGAAAGAATTTGTTTTTTTTTTATCCTCTGTCGTTTGTCAATCTCGGATGAAATCTCAATTGCTGAGAAAAAAAAGTTTCGTCGTTCATCAAATGGTCTTAATAATTCGTCCGTGGCATCCGTTCTGTCTTCAAACGAATTCCGACGATAAAACGATCATTCACGTTCCAGTCTGAATATTCATGCGGATATACCATCCGGAGGATGTGATCAGCAATTTTCGCATTTTTGCCTCCGACTGCGAAAGTCAAAAAAAAAAAATAGAAAGGAATAAAGAAAAAACGCAGCTCCCCACAGCCAGCGTTTTCGACAGATATAAATAACATTTTCACTCCCCCATCTGACTTGTACGACGAGGTCAAACGGTTCCATAGCTTCGACAATAGATAAGCGAGTGATTAATATGTTGACTGATTTATAAATGAATGGCCCGGTCTTTCCTCCGTCTCAGTATCCCCTCCCCTACATAAACTTCATTTATCAATCGTCATACACGAGATGATGCAGAATAAAAAAATTCACGAAACTCGATGCACCGGAAACACCGATGTCTCGATCGTACAATTAATACACATCGAAATAATAATCAATCACGAATTTTGACACTCGAACGATAAGTGAATGATCACAATCGTCATTAGAATTTATTTACCTTGAAGTCGAGCAATGCTCATTCATTTTGTATCCGCAATTTGTTTCATATTTCCCAAAAAAAAACATATATATATATATATATATATATATATATATATATATTAATATTACTCAAAAAAAATCACGATATGCTTTATACTTGTCGCGACTTTTTATAAATTTCGAACCGAAAATCTTAATGTTGTATTGCGTTGAAAAAAAATGTTAGAAAAAAAAATCGAATTATAAAAATTATTCATAATTTCATAAATCATGAAAATTCCAATATTTTCTAGTCTTTTTATGTTCACGAATTATAATGAAGACGCGAGTACGTGATAAAATCGTACATAACCCTGAAGCTTAATCTGAACACGCAGCGATCGTTCGGAGACGAAAAAAAAAAATTAAAAAAAAAAGAGTGAGAAAGATGTGATAATTGATCGAATGCCCGAACCGGCACGCAATCCGTATCTCACCGGCATCACGATCGGTCGAATCGATCGTCGTACATCGCACGTCCACTTGTAGTTTTTTTTTTTTTTTTTTTTTTTCTCGTTCTGGATAATTTTATACTCGATTGTAAAGCCAAGAGTGAAGGGCGAATCGCGCGTATCAGCCACAAGGGTGAACTGTCGAACGTTGCAGCTGTCACGGGATCGAAGTTGAACGTGAATATCCTGAAAATGCGCGACTACGGAGGTAAACCCATCGAAGAGAATGGGTTCGACGAGGAAACGAGGTCGAACGGTTGTGAACTGTGGAAAAATCTCGTAACCGTTATCGAGATGACGAATCACGTTATGATATTTTTGGTTACCGGATACGTTCTGTATCTCGCTGGTGAAAAATTAACGACGACTAATGTACACGCTGGATTTTGTACCGTTGGGGTACGTTGTCTTCATCATTTCACATAACATTGCAATCACGTTTCAACGAGATTGCATTTCATAATTTCGAAATAATTTTTGATCGTTCGAAGAAAAACGAAGCAGACGAAAAATGGTAGCAAAGATTTTTATTTTGATTTCCATTTAATTGGTTCGGAGATTTTTTTGGTGATGTCGTTTGTGAGATTGAGAAAAATTAATTGACCATTTTGAATACAATAAGTATTATTTTTTCAAATTTGAATTATTTCTTGGTTAATATTCTTACAAGTTGTTGAGTATTTGAAATCTAATAATTATTATTTTTCTTGAAAATGAATTTAACGATTTTAAAAATGGTTCTATTATTAGTAAGACATGAGTGATTACCATGCATGTCTATTAATGATCGGACCATCATGATTGACAATATTATCGTTCAGAATTTTAGAATATCAAAACTTACCTTACTCCGGATAAATGTTTCAAACCTCGAAAGAGTAACAGCTAATTTAACACGTTTGTTATGATTTTCGAGAAATTGTTGAATATCAGGCAATCCGGAAAAGTTGAAAATTTGTTTTTTTTTTCATAAATTTGGTTCCCAGTGCTTTATTTAAGTACAA
Source organism: Diplazon laetatorius (assembly GCA_963662125.1). Lineage (NCBI taxonomy): Eukaryota > Metazoa > Arthropoda > Insecta > Hymenoptera > Ichneumonidae > Diplazon > Diplazon laetatorius. The sequence goes on from OY759156.1 coordinate 3,933,915, forward strand.
TTTTTCCGACACATTCAACCAACTTTCCACGAATTAGAAACTTCCTCGTTAACTAAAAAAAAAATGATGCGAAGTCTATCTATAAACGTATAACCTTAAAATTAAAAAAATCTGATTGCATAAATCTTGATTTCAAATTACCATAATTTAGATACATTTTCGAAGCAAATTCATTTTTAACTTCCAATCAAACATTTTACAAACCACAATTACAAAGAATTGTTAAAAATATTTTTTAATTCGCTAATTTAATTTCAACATCCACATATTGAGTCCGTACTCCTCGGCTCATAATACAGGCTGATAGTTGTTATTGTTTCTCAGCTTCTAAAACTCCCATTTCATTATTTCCAACTTTTGCGATTGTTGTTTTCATTGCTCCACATCCCACAGCCATCTCTCCCAAGTGTGCCATCTCACCCTGACTCACCCCATTTCGTATCGATCGATTTGAAAAGTAGATGTGAAAAAAAAAAAAAAACCATAAAAAACAATCAATAATTGAAAAAAAAAAAAAAAAATTGTTCGTCTGTGCAGTACGTTCTGCTGATGTCCGAGGCGATAACAATTCTGGTGGGTGAGAGTCTGTTGTCGAGGAGGCTGACTCGTCGGGTCATAAGTAACATCCACTGGGCGCTTCAGTGTCTGGGCGCGTCGTTCACCATTGCCGGAGTCGTTTTGATGTACCGCGTCAAGGAGTCTCACTTCACGTCGATTCACGGTATTCTCGGTCTATCCTCGGTCGTTATCACGTGCGCCGTCGGTTTTTCCGGCATTGCCGCCATATTCGCGACCAGTTTGCGCGATATAATACGACCCGTGACCTCCAAGCTTTGTCACAATTTTCTCGGTATAACGTGCTTCGTGCTCGGAATGATTTCCCAGTGTTACGGTTATCAGAAGAAGTGGATGACGGCCAATGGTCAGAACCTCGCTTGCCTCTGCACCGTATTAACCGGACTCATCACCATTTTTTCTCTCATCGGTGCTCTGAGGAATCTTCGTTCACAAATTGCCGGCGTATTCTCACGATGAAAATTAGGGGAAAAAAACAATATAAATAAAAAGTAAGAATATATTTTGCAAAAAAAAAAATCAAAGAATGTGAGATAAATGAAAAGATTATGAAAAATTCAAACAATGGGATTTGTTTGTTTTTTTTTTGTTTTTTTTTTTTTTGGCTGTTCTCTTGGTTCGTCATTTGCAAAGGATTTGGTCCGTGAGAGGGTACACGTTGATCTGGTTAGAATAGCCTCATGCACAAAGCTTTGTGAAAGAATGACGTAAAAATAAATTGAGAGATTCAAATTGCTATGAAATCCGAGACCTTTGAACGATTTTGATCCAATTTAACGTCCATCCCCGCTGGGCAACGGGGTTTGTTTCTGTGGGAAAAACATTGTTTGTTAACCCGAGTCCAAGATGACGCAAGTTCACAGCGAAAGAGCATTGGATTTTTTGAAAAAATTCATATCCACAATATTATTATGATTTACTTGAAATTAATCATTGATTTGATAAACAATGACCAATTTGCTTGTTACGATTTATAAGAAAAATGTATTTGATTGGTTGAGATAAACCGTTTGGATCTGTAACTCAGAATTCGAAGCAGCAACAGTTACTTCGACATTATCGGTAGATTGATGACCTGAAAACATAAATTATGAGATTTGAAAAAAAAATTGTGTACACCGTTCCCATAGACTAAAAAGTGTATTCAACATATTTTTTTCGACTTATCCCATTGAGTGACGTGTTTTTCAATAGATTTGGTAAAATGTAACCAAGGAAATGTTTTACAAATTTTCGATTTCATCCTTTCAGTCGGGAAACATTTCATTTTGTTATCAAAAACGTTCTCCATTCCCCTCTCTAACTTGCAAACTATGAATGCAATGAATCGAAAACAAAATGTAGAACGTAGCTCATAATTGGTACTTTAAATGAAAATAATAACCAACACTGTAGCAAATATGGTTTATGAAAAACAAATAAATAACCCTCTCTCACTCTCTATTTTATAAATCCTCACACGATCACTTTCACAAAGATTACCATCTTTCGTCGACATGAAATGCCTCTTGACACGTATTACGAAAAGTTGAGAAGCACGTTGGTGATCCTCTCGACCCCTCTTTCCAATGTACTTCACCGTTACACGATTATCCTGAAACAGAAATCTCAACAAAAAACAACGAGCAAATTGCATTTACAAAAAAAAATAAAACTTTTTACTCGAGGAAAAAAAAACAAATTTGAAAAAGAAAAAAAAAACAACGAATCATGATCATCACAATATGGAAGAAAATCAATAAAGGTGCATTCACGTGGAAAATGCTCGGTGAAACGAGTCGAGACGAAAGTGTGGGGCGGGGGGGGGGAGACGATGAGTAAGAGGAAGGGCCGGCTATGTAACAATATAAGTGAATCTAGTTTGTGAAAACACGTGCACTTGAGTCTGGCAGACGACGCGAAGGTGGCGACCCCTGTGAACGCAGCACGGAAACAGCCGGGAAGCGCGTGTCCCATAGTCACGTACTGTATATCTATCAGGGTGGCCCTTGATGGGGGTGTTGACGAATTTCGACAAGTGCACCCCCCGGATAGGTTCGAAATAAATAAATAAAAGTATGTGCGAAACCCCAGCACTGTAGTCCAATGAGAAGACGTGGCTGTAACCTCGTTCTGTTTCCCATTTGAATAACATGGAATTTTCAGACTAATTCGATAATTATTTTTTCGAGTTGTCCCTAAGCACGCGAAAAATTCTTCGTTCACATAAATCTATTGTCAATGGGTACAACTACTCGTACATTTTTTTACAAGACCTCACCTGTACATCATCGATAACGGCGAACCCGATGAACGATGATAACAACTGAAAAACGATTTAAACCCAAATTAAAATTTATGCGTGTTCATGTCTTGTAAAAAAATGTACGAGTAGTTTCACCCATTAACAATAGATTTACGTTCATAAAGAATTTTTCCCGTGCTCAGATACAACTCGAAAAAATAATTACCGAATTAGTCTCGAAAATCCCATGTTATTCAAATGGAAACCAGAACGAGCTTACAGCCACGTCTTCTCATTGGACCACAATGCTGAGGTCTCGCACATATTTTTATCAATTTATTTCGAACCTATATGAGGGGTGCACTCGTCGAAATTCGTCAACACCCCCATTAAGGACCACCCTGATACATCTATATACGAATAAAACGCATACACATGAATATACATTCGTGAAGGATAAAACAGCGGCGTGGGGGCAAGGGTTCCAACAGCCCACCGTGAAACTCTTATTCCCACGTTAAGAGATGCGATCTTCCTCTTCTCGTAATCCTCTCGTAAATCTTCGGGGTCCTCGCGTCATAGCGCAGTTTTCCAAGGCGTTATAGCATAACTTGGTCGTCGTGTTTCTCGCAGTGACTCAAACCGCGAGAGTCGCCCGACGCGTTTTTTTATTTTTTTTATTATTATTATTATTATTTTTTTTTTTGCAGCTTCCATGTCTCCGGACCGGGGCGACGGAGACGAGAAAACGAGATGAGAGATGAGAATGGGAATGAAATAGCTTTTGAAGACGGATATATATATATATATATATATATATATATATATATATATATATATATATATAGAGAGAGAGAGAGAGAGAGAGAGAGAGAGAGAGAGAGAGAGAGAGAGAGAGGAATGAAACCGACCCGAGAAAGGCCAACTGCAGACGCACGATGGTAGTAAATATGCAAAGTGCTCTGTTTGTTTCGAGAATCTGGACGCTGTCGGAGATTCGCCATGCCAGTTATAGCACCTCGACGTTACCGTGACTTGCAACATTTTCTGGCATGTGTTAGTTCTCACTGATTCAATGTTTGTGTGTGGGAGAGGGGTGAGATTATACGGGCCGTTTACGGTGCACAACGCGATTAACGTTGTGTCGCAGAAACTTAAGTGCGAACTGTACACCATGGACTCGACGATAAACGGCTTTGGGATGTAACGAGAAATAAACTACCGCACTAACTTATATCTCCCGCCCCCCTTGTTCGGGGGGCGGGGGATGGCAAGCTCGATTGTGTCACTCACGTCAACGTGACCGGCCTTTATCGCTGCCTTTCGGTGTAAGGCTCTATTTTTTCGGATTGAAAAAAAAAAAACGGCGCCATAAGTCACTTATTCATGAGAAGACATTTTTGTTGAAATCGTTGATTGTTTTTTAACATTTTTTTTTCTTTCGATAGATTTTTCGCGAGGGTTGGAGAATATTGTTTTGGGGAATGTGATATTGTTTTTGGGTTTGTTCTATTTTTTTATTTTGATGAGGAATTGTGTTTGTGGGAAAAAAGTGAGAGTATCACTTTCAAAAAAATAAAAGAGGAAAATAAGTAAAAATATTGTAGGAAATTCAAACCACATAAGATTCGTCGAATGAACAGAAGATTTGATTTTCAATCGTTGAAATCGAAACGCTGAATTGAAATTAAAAAAAAAAGTAATTATATACACAGTGAAAATAAAAAAAAACAATTAATAAGATTTCTTTATTCTCGATAAATAAATATAATTCAATTCCGGAATAATCACATATTCGAGGCAATTAAACAACCACAGTATCGACAAATCCGTTCAATAGCACAGAATCATTAACTTTCATCGTTTCGTTTCAATTTCACGAATTAACAATAATATTCATCGAAAATTCATCAACAAACGAATTATCCATCGCTCAGACCGCAAACACGTGAAAATTATATTATTTTTTTCATGTTTTTTCATATTCAACGAACTAACGATTATTATCAATCAAAAGTTTTGTTATTGGGTTGACGATGATTCATCGTGGGAAAAGTCGGATCGAGCACGGGGTCAATCAGTCAGTGATAATTGCGAAATCCCACGAGGCACACAAATTGTTCCATCCTCGTCGTGTGTGTGTGTGTGTGTATGAACTATGATTTTGGAAATTCGCCATATTGACCCCACCCCAACCCTCTCACCGACCAAACATGTGTACGTATAGGTTTCCTCATTGAAACAACACTGACACACGAACAAACGGCTCGTGAGTCGAATTATACGACGAACGTTGGCGTCACGGTCAATCGGTGTTCACCGTAACACCCCGAAAGCACAGGCACCATCACCATGGACCACCATCAACACCATCGACCGGTATCACCAGCACCGACGCACTCGGCGTGCGGCTAAACGGCCCCACACACTTTCGCATTCCGCAGTCAAACTGCGCGGGTAATTGCCATTTAAATTGGGGCATTCGTCAGTGGAATGAGCGGTGGGGGCTTGGGGAAAGGGGTCGAGGAAGAAAAAAAAAAAAGCTCGAGGCCGACCGAGCCCACGGGGGAAAAAGGGATAAATGGTATGAATACACGTGGAAACAGAAACGTGATAGGGCGGTGTGAAAGCCGCTCGAGCGAATGGATGTGGAAAACTAGGGGCGGACAAAAAAAAACAGAACAAAAAAATTACAACGAAAAAAAAAAAACAAAGAAAAAAAAACGAGTGACCGCCCATTAACCGGGGTGATTAATGTGAGCTAACAAGGGATACGTTATACATTTCAAGTAGAACCAAAATCTCCGATTGACATATATATATGAGGGTGGTTCGAAAAAAAAAAATGTTTGATTTTCCAACGGGCCCAACCCGAAATAATTAGCTTGGATGGAAAAAAAAATTCTGGCAAAAGATGAGAATTTTAAGTTGAGTTTTAGATCCCCCTCAATTGACTTTTGTGATTTTTTCCATTTTTTTTAAATTTAAGACAGATTTATTTCTGGAAAACATTCTTATAGCGTATTATTGTAGAGTATGGAATTCTGAGTAAAAAAGTATAGACCTTTATCATCCCTAAACCTAATAGCTAACGAGTTATTTCACTTTATTCATTTCATTTATCATTTTGGATATGCGAATAATTTTTCGAATTTTTTTCTTTTTCTGATTGACAGCGATCAAAGCCTCGTGGTATCTTTTTTCGTTTCTTCTTTCAGTACGTGTGTATTTTTGAAAAAAGTAGTTTATGTTATCCTGGAGAGTTGAGTGAAGTTCGTACAGGGCGATCGTAAAATAAAAATAAAAAAAATGGGACATCAACGATAATGGTTTTTCCTCATGGCCTATAAACATCAATTGTTCAATTCAGAGCTACTCATCTCCACTGCCTCGCGCACTCGCCAGTTCTGCGAAAAGGTCACATGCGGCTGATATTGACTGAAAATACATTTTTGTTTGACAATTTTCTTTATTTCGTACAATAAATTTAAATTTCGTCGAATAATCGTTATTCACATTAAAAAGTACAGTATTGAAAAAAAATAAATAAAAAAAAAAAAAAACAAACAAATCCAATAGAACAGCGAAGAACGCGACGATAGCGATTGTGACGGAAAAATACGCAAAACTGTTCTCCGTCATATCTCCAATAAAATAAAACACAAAAGAACGTTAAAAAAAAAAAACCTCAATTATTTGTTCTTCGTCTTTTCAGTGAACGCCATAAATTCGAACAAAAATAGAAATCGTTCGAGGTACACTTTTGTCATTCGTCAAAATCGATGATCCAGTTTCGTTTTTATTTTTTTTTTATTTTTTTTTTTCCCCCGTTTCTTTTCATCAGACTACCCCAATTACATACTCCACCATTATATTTTCCACCCAAGCTACATCCCCGCGAACGACTTCTCACTCCCTCCATCCACCCTAGGCAAAAATTCTCTCTTGGTAATTGGAGACGCGAAAAAATGAAAAAAAATGAAAAAAAAAAACACAATTTCTACAACCACAATCAAAACCAAAACGTCAGAATCATTGATTATTTTTTTTCGCCCCATGTCTTCGTTTATTATTATTATTATTATTCATTATCCATAGTACATTGTGTGATAACTAACGATACATCACGTATCGTGAAGTATGTGTGTGTGTGTGTGTGTGTGTGTGTGTGTGAAGGTTCGTTCGATCGTGGGCGCGCGTGTGTATATGGGAATGAAGCTTTTTGTGGGAAAAGTGATTTTCGCGAGGGATATACAATAATGGATGAACGGTCTATCGAGAGGGTTTTTCGGGACGGGAGAGGGTTGGGAAACGCGGAACGGCGGTTCGGAGGTTTGAGGGTGCGGATGTGCGTGAGGGATGTGTTCGGTGCGTGTGTGGGGAAAATCCCCCGTTTCACGGTTCGCGGAGGGGCGTGGAGCGCGGGAGGGGGGGAACGTCGAGTAACGAACTTTACATGGGTAGATAGGTTGAAGGTATTGGTTGATCCAGAGAACCGCCGGAAGTACACTAGTGGCGATGTTGGTTTCTGGCGAAAGCTCACGGTCTCATTAATCTCAACGCGCCAGCTTTGGATTCGCTTGTGCTCGACGAGTGATTCTCGGAGTATCATATATATATATATATATATATATATATATATATATATATATACATGTACATATATATTTATGTATACATCTGATACTTGATATATATATATAAGGGTGGTCCTTAATGGGGGTGCTAACGAATTTCGACAAGTGCACCTCCTAGATAGGTTTGGAATAAATAAATAAAAATATGTGCGAAACCCCAGCACTGTGGTCCAATCAGAAGACGTAGCTGTGAACTCGTTTTGTTTCCCATTTGAATAACATGGAATTTTCAGACTAATTCGGTAATTATTTTTTCGAGTTGTCCTTAAGCATGGAAACAATTCTTGAATAAGATAAATCCATTGTCAATAGGTGTAACTGATCGTACATTTTTTTACAAAACCTCACCTGTATATTATCGATAGCGGCGAACCCGATGAACGATGATAACAACTGATAAACCACTTCAACACAAATCGAAATTTATTTGTTTTTATGTCTTGTAAAAAATGTACGAGTAGTTATACCCATTGACAATAGATTTGTGTGAATGAAGAATTTTTCCGGGTGCTCAGGGACAACTCGAGAAAATAATTACGAATTAGTCCGAAAATTTCATGTTCTTCAAATGGAAAACAAAACGAGCTTACAGCCACGTCTTCTCATTGGCCCACAATGCTGGGGTTTCGAACATATTTTTATTTATTCATTTCGAACCTATCTGGAGGGTGCACTCGTCGAAATTCGTCAACACCCTTATTAAGGACCACCCTAATATATATAAATATATATCAAGTATCGGGAGGGGCCCATCGTATGTACACCACAGTGTACATAACAGAGAGCAGTTCTACCTGAGGCAACCTAGAACGGCAGTTAAGGGCATACGTGCGAGAGAGAACGAGCGAGAGAGAGAGAGAGAGAGAGAGAGAGAGAGAGAAAGGGTGAAACAGAGCAAGGGATAAGGTAGGAAGATAGGCGAAGTGCAGAGGGCCCCGGAAATTCCTCGTTCATTTAGGATCCTCGTGGAATATATATATATACATATATATATAGCTCAGCAAGGATCGCGAGTGATCCAGCTAGCCTTGGGCACGAGGTTACATATATATGTATATGTAGTCTCGTAGAGTTTAATCAAGCCGTGAATCGAGGGGAAATTCTACCAATTGAATTAATCGGCGCGGGGGCTATCAAGCTTTCTCAACTGTGCGGGATGAGGGTAGTGCGCGTGGCTGACGTTACGCGGCGCTGACGATCGCGCGCACGCGCATTCAAACGCTCGACTGACGCGCGATCGGCCAATGGAATTCAAATGAGGCGAAAAGACGAGGAGAGCACGTTTATCTGTCCGTATATACATATATTTATATGTATATATGTATATATATATAGCTAGCTCGCTCGCGCTCTCAGGGCGTCTCCATCTATCCAGCCTCGGAGCTTTTACCGCTTGCACTTGGCTCCCTCGCTGGGAATAATTACGCTCGCGGGAAAAGAGCGATAGAGTGATAGAGAGAGAGAGAGAGAAAGGAAGTGCTATGCACCGAGGCACAGAGGCGGCTAGCGGCACGAGTCCATCCACCCCCCCCTCCCCCTCCCCACCCGCCCACAACTGTTTGAGCGTCGTTAGCTCTTCTCGTTTGAATCTCTGCTATATCCGGTAATCGATTTCCCAACGATCTCTCTCACGTGTATTCCCGGTCCACTTGCCATCTCGTTATCCATTGTACAAACAAATTCAACCGGATCACAAAACGTTAACACATACAATTTCAACTTTCATTTATATTATTTATTTTTATTTTTCTATTTTTGTTTTTTACATTTTTTGTTTTTTTTTGTTTTTTTTTTTCGATCCGTACCTTCCGTTTTATTTCGTGTTTTCGTTTTTTGCTTTTTACATTTTTTTTTCTGTTTTTCTTTTCATCGATCCGTACTTTCCGTTTTATTTCGTGTTATCGTTTCCTGTTCTTTTTTTTTTTTGTTTTTAGATTTTTTTTTCATCGATCCGTACTTTCCGTTTTTTTGCTTTTTTTTTTCTTCGACTCCGTATTCGTCAGAGTTTTTTTCGTCCATTCATGTAACTACGTACTTTCTTGTCGTTCGGCCGAAGGCGATAGTGCCCAGCTCTCTACGGCCGAAGGCGGTACGGAAAAAAAAATTTTGAAAAAAAAAAAACACGAAAAAAAAATACGAGCCATCGCAACGCGACGATAATGAACTTTTGAAAAGCTTATAGAAGTGACGCCGGTGAAGTTGAAGCCCCCGTCGGGGCTTCGGCGCTCTTCTTCCTTTATATATTTCGCTCTTTTCCGAGAGGGTCTCGAGCTCAACACGACCGGGCCACACGTTTTATAATTAATGGAAGGGCGAACGTGCGGCCTTGCGCCTCGGGTAACACGGCTCCACGACGAATCTACTTTACTGGCTCACGCTTTTCTCCATCTTTCCCTCTCTCTCTCTCTCTTCCTCTCTCTATCTCTCTTCGTATCTTCCTTTCTCGCGATCTTTTCGCACCTTTTCTACCTCCCGGGCTTCATATCTTGACCAACCCCCTCCCCCTTCCCTCCCCAACCCCTTTGCCACGAATCTCAACCTGGAATAATTAATTTTCGCACCCTCGAAACTTTCAGCCTCGACGATTTCACGCACTGCATTCGAGAGGCTATACAAACACGCTCGATTTATCCAACAATGTATTTCCGTTCGCCTCTTTGCCCCGACAATTTTCACGGATCATCGATCCCCATGGGGGTTTTCACTCGCGTACAATAGTGACGCCGAATGGAAATTGAAAAAAAATAATAATAAAATAGAAAAATCAACATAGCTGACATTATGGTGAAACGATGTAACGGGGGCTCAATGGGTTTCCGAGAATGTACGGTCTCGAATTGTTTTTAACGGGCAAGGTTAACGAGATGGCTAATAGCCACAACGGATGGAGGGGGGTGGTGAGGGGGTGATCGAGGAGCGATAAAAATGAGAGAGAGAGAGAGAGAGAGAGAGATAGAGAGAGAACGGTTGACCCGATAATCGTCATTCGTCGAGTAATCGACGTCGGTATTACGATTCGACAGAATTAATTATCCACGCAATCAAAACAATACCCGATAACAATTAACGATAATGAAAAATTTGGCCATTGAAAAAAAGAAAAAAAAGAAAAATTCTACAAAGAATGGAATTTTGTTTTTTTTTAGATTAAACGAAAAGATTGTGAAATAAAAATGGAATAAATAAATTGCGTCAACGGGGAAGTCCCGAAGATGTTCGACGGACTAATTCATATCAATTTATTTCGCATTGATAAAGAGAATATGCGTTTGTGTGTGATTAAAAATCGATGATAACGTATGAATGAAAAAAAAATTATTGTTGAAACATTACGACGACGGAATGTAAACAAAAAAAATTTGTTTCGACGATTCGAATAAATGGAGCTCGAGTTATCGATCATTGAGGTGGTTGTTACGTGTAATGATATTAATCGAGATCGTCGATAAATGACGGGATAAGCATTTCGAGTGGATCTCCCGGTGGTGCAATTACCGGCCCCTGAGGGGGGGAAGGGGGCTCGTTGAAAAGGTATATCGAGCGTTACGGACTTTGGGCTATCGGATTGACTGTTCCCGTTTCGACGAAAATTGCGTTACCGCAAAATTGCACGGTAGTTACTTGACGAAACACTCGACGCGCGCAGACATCACAATACACGAGGTCGGGCGTCTCGAAGTTTCCAATGTTTCGATGTTTCTCGACAGTTCGAAAATTTTCGAAAATTCATGTTACGAACGTCGATGTTTCGGACAGTGCGCGGGTTCAGAAAGTCCATGGATGACCGAAAAATTCGTTTTTCCTATTTAGAATTTGGGGGAAATTTCAAAAAGTAAAATAACGAGTGCATTTTTTGAGAAAAAACAATATTTTTGCATATTTTGTCCTGAAACGGACGTTTAACTTGCTCGATAAAATCTGAATTAATTTTTTTATGGAACCTCATTAGAAGACGCACATTTTCGTTTTTTTACAAATGTAAACACGTCAAATCCTGCCAAAGTTACAGCTATTTGAATGGAAAAATTGAAAAAAAAAACGTTCATTAACGAGAAAAACGTGAGATAATTTTTTAAAATGTTGGCACTCGGTGAATATATATTTTAATAAAATAACTCAATTTTTTAAAATTATTTATGGACTTTTTTTTTACTGGCTGAAGCGATGTGGAATGCCACATTCGAAACTTAAAGACGCACCCCACAACCAAACTAGCCTCTTCCATTTGGCAAAATCGATGCGCACCGCGAGCATCGAGAATTATTACTTTTTTTCCTCGTGCAGAAAAAAAAACGTGTCACGAATAGAATTTATAAATAAAATAAAAATCAAATTATATACCTGTACCTTTCTTCATTATCTCAGTTCAATCTCGAAAGCTTTCCATTTCCACAAGATCCTTGCTTTTCGTTCATTTTCGTAACCCTCGTGGGAAAATTGTGTATTTTGTTTTCATCCAAATTGTTTTACCGATCGAATCCGAGGAAAAAAAAAAGATTGAACGACAACGAGAAAAAAAAACGAAAAAAGAAAACTTGATTCATTAGTCGTTCATTATTCTTCATCGTCCATGAACAAAGCCGCTTTCACGAGAATGTACTTCAGTGTCGAGTTTCCGAGCGATGAAAAGCTTTCTTGGGCTACGCGGTGCGGGGGGAGGGGAGGGGGGGGGGGGCGAAAAAATTATCGAGTAATTGGAAATTCTTATCCTGTTTGAATTCTTTTCAAAGCCAATTCAAACTCGTAACCGTTGAAACTAAACTCAATAATTGTACAATTTAAATTGGTCGAACGATTTTGTGGCAATGGAAAAATTCTCACGATTATTATTATTATTATTATTATTTTGTTTAATTCGTCATTCGTAACTTAATCATCGTGAAATAATTACAATTTATCTCCAACAAGCGTAAATCACATTTTTACGAATTTTTTTTTAATCGTTAATCTATCGACGTACATACATTTAACGAAATATTTTTTAATAATTGTGATAATAGAAATGATAACAATGATAATAATAATAACAATAATAATAATGATAATGATAATAATCCTCCGTCTGTCCAATGACCCCAAAAAGTTCCGTTGATGTTTTTTTTTTAGATACAAAAAGCATCCGAATAAACTGGAAAAAATTTGAAATATTTCTTAGGGGATCATATCTTACCTTCCAATAGGTTTTTTTAATCATCTATTGAATATTTATTTAACTATAACTACTTGAATATTCAAGAGACATTTTACCTTAAATTTTTTTTTTGTTCCCAAAAAAGGGTCAGTGTACAGACGTAGGAACAACAACAACAACAATAATAATAATAATAATAATAATAATAATAATAATAATAATAATAATAATAATAATAATAATAATAATAATAATAATAATAATAATAATAATAATAATAACAATAATAATGATAATGATAATAATAATAACGATTTTAATAATGGGTGAATAATTCTATTACGATTAATCTTCAACACTTGAACAATATGTCATCGGAGTGCATAAATGTGTATTAATAGAGAGATGGGATAGAGAGAGAGAGACGGAGAATATTATTTTACAAAAGACCCTCATTGTGCAGGGTACTGCAGTACACTTGCTCCACACACACACATATATATATATATATATATAATATATATAATATATATGGAGACTGAGCTTTCTCTCATCGCAGATGGGAAACACCTTCACGGATTACAACATGAGTTGGGACGCCGAGTGAACTTGCTAATATAGAAGACGTTAGTGAAAAGGACGAGGGGAAGGGAGGGAGGGGGAATTTGAGAGCAGGATGGAATATTTGTTTCTAGCACAGAGCCGGATGGTTTGACACGTTACAATCGCGAATGAATTTGAGCTTCGTCTTCGACGTGGTTAACGTTGTCGTGATAATCGTTTCCATCGTCGTCGTCGTCATCGTCGTCGTCGTCGTCGTCGTTGCCACAATCATGCTCGATAAAGCTATTAGCACGGCGATAATCATCGTCCCATAGGTTTCCCGTGTCACAGAAGCGTCATTGCTGTGTTGCATGGCCGCCGGATTCTCACCGTCGAACACGTGAACGTAAGCTCGTGCCGGTTGTGCGTTGCTCGCCTCGCACGTGTAATTACCCGAATGACGAATCGAAGCTTTGGGGGTGCCCAACCAACTCTCACGAGCGTGTACATCGGTGCTAACGTTCACGCCCTGATCAACGTCGTAATTAATCATTCGAGAGTTGTGATACCAGAATATGTAGGACGGTTCCTCGGTCGAGTTCTTCACTAGACAGTGAAGCTGAAGCGTGCTTCCGGGACGCACGAACTTTTCGCTCGGTCCGGCAATCTCGGCTCGGGCTTCTGCGAAAATAAAGAGAACGACGTACGGACAAACGATTTCAGAGACGAGAAAAGAGAGAGGGGGGGGGGAGAGACGGAAGAGGGGATCGGACGTTGACGTAGGAAAGTACACCGTAGAGTTATATACGAGTCTGATATTAGAATTTTTCATTGTACTACGGTTGGACAGCGGTTCCGGACTCGTCGAGATCTCTGCGGGGTTTCGAAATTTTCCATGCATGACCCGGCCACAGTCGTCGACTGGTCACCACGCGATATATATGTATTGTATATATAACGTAGTCGAAAAATCACGAAGTTTACGCGAAATTTCATGACAACTATTATTCGTATCAGTGAATTTCCGAGTAACATTTATTTTTTTATTTTTGTATTTATTTATTTTATTGTTTCCGACGACGATTTTCTCTCAATTTTCTTCACTTTCATTTATATGTATATTTTCTTGAATCATCAAGTTTCCTCGAATTCCATGACGAGAATTATTCGTGTCAGTAAATTTTCGAAATCCGTTTTTTATTATTCTTTTTTAATTACGATTTTTTTAAATCAATTTTCTTCACATTTGTATGATTATTATTTTTTTTAATCAACGAGTTTTCTCTTTTTATTTTCATTGACGATTTTCTGTTAATTTTCGTCACTTTTATATTATCGATTTTTTATTATTGTATTTTTTATTTAGTTATTTTTTTTTCAAACCGTGACATTTTTCGATATTTCTAATTGTGAGTCGAGCGAATGATAAAATGAGAGATACATTTTTTCATTGAATTTTTCGATAACACGAAACATATTTCGTCGCACTTGTGAACAATTGTGATGTGTGAAAAATAATATGTCAGCATCGACGCGGCGTTGCTAGTAATTGTTTTTTCATCGTCCTGGAATTTTTTTTTATTTTTCCCACCGGCTCCCGTTCAACCATTTCCCCCCAAAAATACGACCTCGCATCGCGCTCAACCCTCGAACGAATTCATCCCCAAATGGATTCAATCTACTCGCAAAAAAAAAAAAATCTGCTAAACAGATCAAATTTCATGCATCCGGGAAAAAAAAACAAAACAACTGAACGTTGTAAACGTGGATCGAACGATACCGATAGGATCAAACTTGTTGAATCCGCGTGAAAAAAAGATTTTAAAAAATTGAAAAATAAAATAAATAATCCACAACAGTCGCGATAATGTCAACGCGAACATTTGTATACAAAGTGAACACACGGGAGACCGTGTGCAGTTTGACGCTGAAAGCGTTATAGCGCATTCGAAATTGAGTGTGCCGATGTGCATCATCGACGATTCCGATCGGACCAAATGCCGTAGGCTGTTTCCAGAATTGTATATATGTACTCTCTCTCTGTTGTGCAGTGTATTACATAACATTGACCACCCGGCTGCCGATATCCGGTCATCGGTTTCCACAATCCCCCTTTGACGTTCCATCCTTGTCCACTTTTCGTTGTGCTACCTTCCATGTCACGTTGTTCGGTGTAGCTGTTGTTACACGCTATAGACACCCACACATATATATCAGGGTGGTCCTTATTTGGGGTCAAAACATTTTTTGGCCCTCCCATGGGCTTAAATGTCTGAAAAAAAATAAATTTCAACGTAGCCGAAGGCCCAGCCTCGTAGACCAATTCTAAGTACCTCCCCAGAGCCCTCGAATTTCGCCATTTGATTAACATAGGATTTTTGGCACCTGATAGTTTATATTTTTTTCCTTCCGCAGTATTGCACCGAAAAATTCGAAACTCCGCACATTTTTCACTCAGGGTAGTAGGTATTCAATGCCAATTTTAAACATTTTCCAGTGATTAAATTCGGCGGGGAATCGGCAAGTTAAGATAGCTTGTTTCTCAAAAGCTTCGATAAATTTCATAATAACTCGGAAACTATGTGAGATATGACGATAATGCAAATAACCTTTTTTGTAGAAAATTGAATTCTCTACAAAAAAGATTAGTTAAGATTTTTTCCTTCTCCCAAAGTTTTTGAAATATTCGAAAAAATGAAGCACTTCATTTTTTTTCGAAAACTGGAATTGGTCTACGAGGTTGGGCCTTCGGCTACTTAAAAATTTAATTTTTTCGCGACATTCAAGCCTATGGGAGGGCCAAAAAAATTGTTGACCCCAAATAAGGACCACCCTTCTATCTATATATATATATGTATGTATATATCTGCAGGTAGCACGATACTATAACGATATAGTTGCGGAGTGCATACTGCATAAGGACCTGCAGCACCAGCAGTATCGTCGCAGCCCTTTGTAGAAACCC
Source organism: Diplazon laetatorius (assembly GCA_963662125.1). NCBI lineage: Eukaryota > Metazoa > Arthropoda > Insecta > Hymenoptera > Ichneumonidae > Diplazon > Diplazon laetatorius. The sequence goes on from OY759156.1 coordinate 3,949,991, forward strand.
GCCCTCAGCTCTATATACTCGTGGCTTAGCGAATTTCAAGATACACTACCCTCTCCAATCCACCGACACTCGTCTCTTCTGCAGACTCCTCTTTGCCTCTGTTACTTTCACTAAAACTCGATACTCCAATATATATATGTGTATGTATAGATGTATATATACATTGTACGGAAATATATATATATATATATAGATGTTTATACATATATATTTCCGTAGGTAAACCACGAATATATAACATCGATATCCCACGAACCGCATACCCTACAGGATGGTTCAGAATAAATTTCACGTTTCCGTTCTTGTCGAATGATTTTATATATATCGTATATGAATTTTTCATTTTTCGCTCCTTTGTCGCAGGGGCCAATGGGGAGTTTATCGAAGGTTGATATCCGCGTAACCGTTATCGCGTGACCGAATGATAAATGGCGAATTCATTCAAATTTATTTCTGCACTCTGTGATGATTTTTTTTTTTTTATTCATTTCTTTTTTTTTGCGTAGATATTTTTAAATCTTTTCGTTTGTCGTTTTTTTTTTTTTTTTTTGAGAAGATTTGTGGGCAATTTTTTTTTTTTGCCCGTGAATTATTGAGACGGTTGAAAATTGCCGAGATTGGAACGGAATTTGGTCCATCGGTCGGAGATACCGCTGGATAAACTATGGAAATTCAAAGTCAATGCGGTTCATCCGAGCGGATGATGAAACTCGGTGAAAGATTTTTACAACTTTTCACGAAAAACTTTTCGGGATTGTAAAAATTGTGGAATCCGCGGTTGGTTAGTTACTCAATATCTTGGGACCGGAGAGTCACTTTATGTCGTCATCTCGGTAGATTTATTCTCTCGTGGAGATACGAGATTTTTATACAGATATATATATAGATATTTTTATTTTCTAATTTTTATTATTTTTTCTTTTTATTACAATCCGAATATGTAAATTCTTTACGAACGAAGTGACGACGAGTCGGGTAAAACTCGCACGGTAATGGGTTTGTGATGTATTCGGAACGGAAACCCGATGGACCGTTTCTCGTCACGGGAAAAACAATAAATATCACGAATGATAAATGCAACGGGCTTTTACGTCGTGAAACTCGGAAAAAGTCGGAAGAGCTTGCGACTGTTCGAGCATTTTCTCGGTATCGCGAAGACCGCTGGGGAAAATTCGTGGGATTCGCGTCTGACATTGTCAATGTGACGGTGAGATTCGATGTGAGATTGTATCGGTGTTGATTCCATCATTTTATCACCGTTGAACAATGCGAATAGCTTGGCATAAGAAAAAAACTTCACTTTTTACAACCGAAATTTAATTTCAAAATTATTTCAATCTCTATTTTCATAATTATTCGAATCTCGGTTGAATTAATTCTAAAACTAATCACAAATCGTTGGGAGAAAAAATTGGTCGAGAGCGTGTTGGGCACGCACATGATAGGATTCCGTAGGCGTGAATTTTGAAAAAAAATGTTTAGTTAGTTATTTATATATTTTTCGTAAACTATTTTTTTCATTAAAAAAAAATGGGAGAAACTTTAATAAACGATTGAACAGATAAAAAAATATTGTAGGTTATATCTTTATTTATCTGCAGCAATTTTTTTTTTTTTTAGTTTCCATGTTTAACATTTATTTTTGCATTCTAGATGTATATAGCAGACAAATTAAACAACCCTTAACACACAAATTAAACGACGAATTATCGTACGAAAATAACTCGCTTCGTCTACGAAAAAAAAAAAAAATAAACAATCATCGTCGAGGTATGAAAAACTGAACGTACACGGATGGGAATGAAAATTCTGAACCTCCCTGTAAACCAGACACACCGCAGTTACCACGGGCCCCGCGGCAACAGCCGAGTTGCAGCGGTTTGTTTGGCCATCCCCATCCCTCGTCGCGGTAACGATCACCCGGGGGTCGAATAAAATAAGAAAACCCGAAACAACGGAAAACACACCAAAAAAGAAACTTAAAAAAAAAAAAACTAACCAAAAAAGAGAATAAAAAACATTTTTTTACAAACAAACGAACAGAAGAAGAAGAAGAAGAAGAAGAAAAAGAAAAAAAAAGCAAACCGCAAAAACTCGGTGTTGTTACCCACCCTCTGCGACGCAAACCGACGAAACAAACCGTGTGCACACACACACACACACTTAAGGCCACGTCGTACGTGCGGGGCTGCCCCCAAAACAAAATGAGATCAATCGGGGAAAAGGTGTAGCGAAAGAAAAGTAACCGTACAATTGTCCAATAAAAAAACACATACACACAGCAGCAGGAACAAAAATAAACGAACACTTACCAAGACACAAAGAGGAGCGAAAGACCGATCGCAATGGAAAAGAAGAAAAAAAGGAAACGAAGTCGCGAAAGAAAACGAAAAAAAAAAAAAAAAAACGAAAAAAAAGAAAAAAAAAGTTAGCAGGAAAGGAAAAATTCGTTTTTAAATCCTCGGAGGTATACTACACGTTCTAAAATAGTATCCGCGTCGACGAGTATCAAGAATCGTTTCTCGCTCTGAGCCAAACTTCCTTTATCCATTTTTCGTCGAGTTATCTATCACCCGGTTGGTGGTGCGAGCAAACCGACGAGATCCCCAATTCGATCCTCTCACCATCTTCTCGTATATCTATAGATTGTACGCACACGTACAGTTCAACGTGTACTCATCGAACACGTACGGTATATGTACGTATGACATGCTATAAAATATCGTTCTACGTATGGTGGCAAGTACGTACATACACGTATGTGTGTGTGTGTGAATCAGGGTGGTCCTTAACGGGGGTGTTGACGAATTTCGACAAGTGCACCCCCCAGATAGGTTCAAAATAAATTAATAAAAATATGTGCAAAAACCCAGCACTGTAGTTCAATGAGAAAACGTGCCTGTAAGCTCGTTTTGTTTCCCATTCAAACAACATGGAATTTTCAGACTAATTCGGTAATTATTTTTTCGAGTTGTCCCTGAGCACGCGGAAAAATTCTTTATTCACACGAATTTATCGTTAATGGGTGTAACTACACGTACAATTTTTACAAGAAACAAAAACAAATAAATTACAATTTGTGTTGAAATCGTTTATCAGTTGTTATGATCGTTCATCGGGTTCGTCGTTATCGATAATACACAGGTGAGGTGTTGTAAAAAAATGTACGATCAGTTACACCCATTAACAATAGATCCATGTGAATAAAAATTTTTTTCCATGCTCAGGGACAACTCGAAAAAATAATTACCGAATTAGTCCGAAAATCCCATGTTATTCAAACGGGAAACAAAACGAGTGCACAGCTACGTCTTCTCATTGGACCACAGTGCTGGGTTTTCGCACATATTTTTATATATTCATTTCGAACCTATCCAGGGGGTGCACTCGTCAAAATTCGTCAACACCCCCATCAAGGACCACCCTAGTGTATACATATATATTACGGACTATCGTCGACTGTAGCAGCAGAGAACTCGGAGCGGAGGACGACGCGTGGGCGAAAGCCGACCGAGCACTCGGTACGTTACACGTTCGGCCATACGTACGACGAGAAAGGATTGTACCTTCTTCTCCGATAGCTTACGGAAGAAATATACTCGTATTCTCGTTCTCCATCTCTCCGTCGAGGTTTCGCCCCAAGAGAGAGCGAGAGAGAGAGAGAGAGGGAGGGAGAGATAGAGGAAAGACATCCAACCCTCCCATCACTACATATCTATATATATATACATACATAAATCCTCGAATATACTTTATACTACGTTGAATGACCTACGTGGAGTCACAGTTATCTCGGCAAGGGTTGCCAGGGTCAGTGCGAGGGGTGAGGGGGGAAGGAAAGGGAACCGGTGGAGGGGGGGGGGAAGGTTACGCAAGACAAGCGACTACGACGACAATTCATCCATTAATAACGCTTACCGACGACGTCCAGAAAGAGAAATATACTGGACGGCGGATGGGTCGACACTTGGCACTCGTACATTCCGCCATCCCTCGGCTGAACGTACTTTATCTGGAGGCTCCAATCCTCGCTGTGGTGAAAATGTATGGCTTGGAAACGCTCGTCACTCGCGTAAGTCGTCAGGCTGACCGTCAATAATTGCTGAACAGCTTTGCGCTTCACCCACGACACCTGTGGCGAACGAGAGAAAAAACAAATAACAAAAAAACAAAAAAAAAACACACAACGGTTATGCTGAGGCAAATGAAAAATGTTTATCGTCATTCATATCTCGTGGATAACGGATGAAATATGTATATGTATATGTATGCATATATTAGGGTGGTTATTGTGGGAGCACATGTAAACACCTGGCGACATAAAAAAAACATTGTTGAAACAATGTGGTAAAAAAAAACTTGTTGAAAAATAACGCCTGACAAAGTAGACTCTTCTCATGTACAACCTGTGTTGTGACAATTGATTTTAGGTCTTCTGGGCTTCTTAAGTTCTCTGAGTTTCTTTTTTTTTACTTTCGGTTTCGTTTGGCTTTTTAAGTTGGTCAGAAAATTGACAACTTCATTGAAATTCTGTGGTAACATTATACTTTTATGTACTTTAGTTAGAAATAATGAAAAAAAAATAGAAACTCTTCAATATCGTTGATGAACTGTTTTGGGAAGCAATTGTTGATGATAAAAATGTTTTTGTCCGGAATTTTTCAATACCGGATTCTAATGGGCGAAGCTATTTAAAAATATTTATATGTATTTTATTTTTTTCAAAATTTTCTACAAAATTGGTGTTTGGAATTTGGTGCGGGATCAGCAATTTCAGTATAATTTCATTCTATTTTCAAACTGAGTTTTCCAGATAAGAATTATTTCGGAAGGCTGCACATAAAAACAAACTCAAGTTACTGATATTTTTTTGACAAATGCTCTTGAAGGCGAGATAACTGTCTACACAATTTTTCAGGATTCAAAGTTCTATCACTAAAGATGACTGCATGATATAGATTTTCAAAAAAAAAGTATCATCATTATATGTATTTTTGATGGAAACCTTTAAGAGCAAGGACGGAGTTCCAAGAATTTATAATAAGATCCGAATTTTTCAGAGAATTATTATTTTTTTACATGTAACAACAAAATTTCGCCATGAGAGGGATGAAAAAAAAATGCTGATTCAAATTGAAGCACCCTGATATTCAAATTCGTGTGTGTGCGTATGTGCGTGATGGATGAGACGGTTTAGAGGGGAACAATGTGTTACACGTTTTTGTTTTCTCGTTCAAATCGTCGAACCATCGAGCCCCGAATGGATTTGCTCCCGGTCATTGATTTTTTTTTCCACGTTTGGATTCTTGCGAATGTGAATAAAGCTATCATATTGTTTTTTTCCGAGGGACTGGTTTTGCGGTAATAAATTTGACAAAGTTTTAGAGATCGAGCATGACAGAATTGTGTGTCATCGTGTCATGTAATGGTGCCATTTGGTTTCGAGTGATATTTTTCGTGGTTTTGACAAAGATCCGAAAAATAATTTATGGTTGGGCGAGTTGACGCAGGAAGCGACGTTTATTTTGCATGAATCCACGAGAGAGTGAATTATTATCATCGGATTTTCCTTATCTGTTTTCTGTTGAAGGGTCGAAACGCGAAAAGGAAAGGTAATAATAGTCGAACAATTTTTTTCCGACCCTGTAGTCGGGAAATAAAATTATCAATGACAGATCTTTTTTCGCGGATTTAAAGCTTTCGGCGTGGGTGACAATTGAAATTTATGTCAAAATGACAATCAAACGATCGAGAAATATGCTGAAGCTGCGATTCGAGTTTTCGGGATGCAGTCAGCGTTGACGTGGCATTTCTCGGTGAGTTATCTTGCAGGAAACGACTTTATTCTGACGACACGAATTTTTCATACAATTATCAGCGACGAATTAATCTTTCGTGGTGAACGATAATTAATTGATAATACGAAAGCTCAACGTCTTGATGTTTGTCATATATATATGTATATTACGATAAATATTCCACAATATTTCCTTCGGGCCCTGATTAATTTTAACCCTATTTCTGAAAAGGGGGTCAGTTTGACTTTTTAACATTTGTATGGTAAATGCAGTAAATATAGTTGAAAAAATCTTACTAAATTCGTGCATCAAGCTTAGACCTTCTACTTTCTGATAAAATATACGACCCTGCATTTTCAAAATTTCCACAGTAGATGTAATAAATATAGTTCAAAAAAATCTTACCAATTTCAAGCATCGTACTTACTCCTTCTGCCTTATCATAAAATTATAAAATGTAATGATCACAAGTAAATCTTATCGATAATTAAACAAACTTGTGAAAAAGTCCTTAAAAAAAAACAAATCACAACTTTGCTAACCTATCCCAAAATTTGACGAACCCAAAGTTTAAATCCAAAATTTCAAGAAACGTTTGAAGAAAAAAAAACAAAATATTGCAACACAATGATTTTCGAAATGTTTAACGGTTCAAATTTTACCCCCCTTCGAATGGACCCTTCTCATTATCATCGTGAAACATTTCAAAGTTTCGAAATAATGTTGTCTCGAGTTTGGTTTATTTTCGTTATCATGATAAACGCGGGTGAGGTAAGTGGGTTTTCTTTCTTTTTTTTTTCTTTTTCTTCTTTTCGTAACGAGATGTAGGGCGAGTCGAGAGGGTTGCAACGAGAGTGCCGAGGGGCGAATAAGAGATCCGAAGATGGGGCCGAGGAGGCTGGAGAGTCCGAAGAATATCGCGCTTGGTTGGATATGCGGTTCGTGATAGGCGAGAGAGAACTTAACGATCGAAGAAACCGCGGTGGGCCGCAGGGGGAGGGGGAGGGGGAGGGGGGGCACCGTGAGTGTGAGAGACGTAGGACTCGAGAATGGATACGTCGATCACACACTCGACGAGTGCGGGTCGAACTGAATTTATGTTTCTCGAATCTGAAAACGAATTCCGGATCTGACGTTTGTGCCGAGTTAAGGCGCAGGTTTCACGAGCTTCCAAGTAGCCTACGGGTCCATTGCGAAGCTGCTGTTTTTTTTTTTTTTTTTTTTTTTTTTTTTTTTTTTTTTTCCTGCTCGTACCGATTGAACGTGATCATCATCGAAAACTGAAACTCACGTACCCTTTCAACCCTCCTTCACGGTCTTTCTTACGACCCCGTTTGCGCACGCACGCCGCCAACGTCGTAAATTATTTTTCAGGGCCCTTCGTGACCCTTCGGACTGCCAGGACCGAACGTGTTCATCATGAGGATACGGTGTATCGTTCTATCTCGATCGCTCAATTCCCGAAGTACGTGTCATCTAATTTCGACCAATCCGGCGGGCGAGGGGGAGGGGGGAGGGGGAGGGAGGAAACGAGGGTACGACGCGGAAGTCCATTGGCGTTGGACAATATTGGAACGAAAATGGGATTGGGTCATGGCGTCATACGAAATTCGTTACGGTTGTCGTGTTAGTAACGATTTTTTTTTTTTTTTTTTTTTTCAAAGGTTATTTTGAGACGATCATTTCGTGTGGGAGGATTTTTTGGTACGTCTGTTTTTTTAGTTGAAATGTTGTTTTTTTGTTCAGGACTATTGAAATAATGAAATAAGAACTACTGAAATTATGATTGTGTGGCGAAGAGTTTATAGAATCTGAGGAAAACTCATTTGTGAATGTGATTTCAAGAAAATTACGATCAATGATGATGGCCGGTGGTAAATTAATTTTTATTTTTAAATAAATTAAATAAATTAAAACTATTCTAAAATAACGAATATCTTGATTTAATATTATATTATGAAGAATAATTTCTCCACATATAATGAATATAGTTGATTGATCGAACATTTTTTCACAATTAAAGTGGTAAAGGAACTGACGATGAAACAGGACTAATATACATATATATACAGGACTAATATACATATATATATGTATATATAAAATAATTCGAGAAAAGTAATGTCGACGTAACCACGATTATAAATTGATTTACAATTACAATTTTTCGTTCACCAATGAAGCCACAATTGGGCTATAATTCGCCGGCAGATGGAATCGGAGGCGCCACTGTTCCGTCGAAACGAATATGCAAAAAAAAAAAAAAAAAGAAAAAAAAAGAAAAGAAAAAATCGTTTCAACCCGTCGAACGCAGAAAAAGTCTTCCTCTCTGGCAATGAAAGTTTCGAATTTGCATTATAACGGAAAATCCTATTAGCCGAGGATGCGCCGGATGCGTTCGATATTTGATATTAATTCACATGTCCATTTAATCACAATTTCTATGCAGATATTCAAATCTCAACGCCATGAATTCTTATCAACCGAACCGAATTTTCATTTATGACTTTTCATCGTACACAAAAGTTCCGTCTCGCTGATAACTAACTAACGAACGAATAAAAATTAAAGAAAAAAAAACAAAGTAAAAAATTAAAATTAAAATTGTTTTATCCGACTCGCACGAATTTTTTTCTCACGATTTTCAATCGAAAATTTTCGCGAAAAATAATATTTCGACTGAAAATAATTTTATAATTGCCCTGAAGTAGGCATTTTGAAAAACCGCGTTTTACAGAAACGAAGAAAAAACAAAATAATACAAACAAAAAAAAACTTGTGAAACGAAAAACTGCGAACGTTGGTTAACATTTTTGTTTTTTTTTCGATTGCAATTTATTCGAGCACACACAACGAGAATTGCAATTAAAGCTTTTACAAATTCAAGGGTTTGAATGGCTTGAGCAGCCACCGAGGTTTTGTTCACGTTTTCCTCGGTCGGTCGTTTCGATTTTTCGAGTTCCATGAATTCGTCAGGATGTGTAGTCATGTAGATTCTGGGATAGACGAGTCAGAGAGAGAGAGAGAGAGAGAGAGAGAGAGAGAGAGAGGGAAGAAGACGGAGGAAGAGGAATGGCAAGGCAAAATGATAGCAGAGAGCGAGGAGGGCAGTTAAACATACATATATACATACTCGTGGGCATGACGAACATTTCAAAAAGTCGAATTATTCATCGTGTGGCCAATGCGTCGTTGAAAAGCCTCGTGGCTCTTCTGATTGCACCCGTGGTTTGGCTCTCGCATTATAATTTCCCCCCCTCAACCCACCCCCGCCCGTATTTCCAGCATTTCCCGAGCGCTTCTCATTCGTTCATCCCACGCCGCGCGTCCTAACCCGACCGACAACCAATTCGAGATAAAGAGACGATACGGCGATGTGCCGTGGTATCTCTACGGCACATCGCCGACCGAGGATTAATAAAATACGTTATATAACGTCACTCTGTCCGTTCGTATTTCCGGGATATGAAAAAACTCCCCACGGTCGGATTTTGCGCGTTCGTCAAACCCGTGTGCAAAGTAAACTTTGAAAACTAAATCGCACACTCATTCTCGTCGAGATTTTTTATTTTATTTTATTTTATTTTATTTTATTTTATTTTATTTTATTATTGTTATTATTATTATTATTATTATTATTATTATTTAGCTTCACACTTCACTCGATGGTTGACGGTTAATGAAAGAACGTTTTTTTTTTCGTTGCAAATGATAATTCCGATTTGTGAAAGAAATTAGTAAAATACGAAAGAATTTTTTTTTTTAAATAATTATCTCGTGATCAATATTTTCTTGTAAATTTTTGACAGCCACGAATCGAAAAAATAGGTTTTCGATGCGAATAATAAGCTAAGCTGGCTTTTTTATTTTTATTTTTATTTTTATCATTTTTTTTTTCGAGGTACGAACGACCGACAAGTGAAATCTAGTTCTTTGGGTCAGTTTACGATCGACTGTGAGTCACGTGGCTATCGAGGGGACGACAATGCAGAGACGGATGACGAGTGATGCGAATCTGTGGCGAGAGAAACTATGGTGAGGGAGGGAGGGGGGGGGGGGTTGAGAGTAGCGAGGCTGACGACGCGAGGGTGGAACAGTGAGGAGCTTCACAGAGCGCGGACTACACGTGAAGGGATTATAATTAGATGCGATTTATCGGGAAAGCGCTCATCTCACGCTCACCGTACAGCATTATAAACAGTTGATATGTCGCATGGATGGACATAGATACACACATTGATACAAACATAGACATATATATATATATATATGTATATCTATGTGAATGTATAATTTCATGTACTACGTGCGTTATGTGCGGGAAATTCGGTGAGAGAGCGACGAAGCTTGGTTAGGTGGTTCACTAGCTCGCCTTGTGGATTGTGGAACAGCACGAAACGAGATTTCTGTGCCCGATTGCCTCCTCGGATTAGACGGAACGTTCGGACAGACGCGGAGAAACGACGACGACGACATTGTATCTACGTGTACGATATATTATGAGGGTGGTCCTTAATGGGGGTGTTGATGAATTTCGACGAGTGCACCCCTCAGATAGGTTCGAAATAAATGAATAAAAATGTGTGCGAAACCCCAGCACTGTGGTCTAATGAGAAGACGTCGCTGTAAGCTCGTTTTGTTTCCCATTTGAATAACATGGGATTTTCCGACTAATTCGGTAATTATTTTTTCGAGTTGCCCCGAAGCACGTGAAAAATGCTTTATTCACATAAATCTATTGTTAATGGGTATAACTACTCGTACATTTTTTTACAAGACATGAATGCAAATAAATTTCAATTTGTGTTGAAATGGTTTATCAGTTGTTATCATCGTTCATCGGGTTCGCCGTTATCGATGATATACAGGTGAGGTCTTGTAAAAAAATGTACGAGTAGTTATACTTATTGACAATAGATTTGTGTGAATAAAGAATTTTTTGCGTGCTTAGGGACAACTCGAAAAAATAATTACTGAATTAGTCTGAAAATCTCATGTTATTCAAACGGGAAACAAAACGAGGTTACAGCCACGTCTTCTCATTGGACCACAGTGCTGGGGTTTCGCACATATCTTTATTTATTTATTTCGAACCTATCTGGGGGGTGCACTCGTCGAAATTCTTCAACAGCCCCATTAAGGACCACCCTAATATATTTATGTATGTATGTATTGAAAATATATATATATAAGAACTCACACACACACACCGTCTCTTACGGGTTTTACTCGATGCTGTTGGCGTTCCGGGGCTCTCAGTGGATTACCGCCCCGGCTAATGGTTAAAATAATTGCAACGAGAATTATCGAGGACCCATCTCTACTCGGTTCTTTTCAAACCATCAGCGGGGCCGGCCTGTTGGGACATCGGTGCCGAACGGCTTGGAAAAGTTAAGAGGATTTTAAACGTATATAGCGAATATATATATATAGCGAAGGAATCACGGACGACTTTTTAATTATATTTCGGCCTGAAATTGAGAAACAGACGATGAACGGTGAGAAAATAAAGGATTTTGAAAATTTAATTTTGTTTTGAATGGATTTTCTTTTCCAACTTTTGTGGTTTTTTTTGTTATACCTTGATTTCGGATGGCGGCAGTTGTGTTCGATGATGGAATTTTTTTCTCGATAGATTCGAAGATGTGAAATATTGGAAGCTCATGGGATTGCTGATTGTGACTTTAATGCGGGAAAATTAATTATTATTTTTATTATTATTATTTGATTAAAAGCGTAATTTACTATTATAAAGAAGAAAAATCTTTACAGTAAATTTTCGATAGAATTTTGAAAAGAAAAAAACAAATAATTTTGGATATCGGAACAAACCAGAAAAAAATGAAAATTTTCACCAGGCTTGTCCACTATTGTTTATATTTTTCAAAAAATGTCAAATGACAAAAAAAGAGTCAAATAACGATGACAAAAACCGAATCATGGTGGTAAATAAGGGTGGAGAAGATGCTATATTTTTCAATAATTCAAGAATATATTTTTAAATATGCTATTCAAAATTGTGAAAACAATATATATTTTTGTATTTCACATAACGAGCGATTTTTAATTATTACCCACACTATATATATATATATATAGAACTCAAACAAGAAAAACATCGAGTACTTCATTGGCCCTCTCTTCAATTCCTGTATGAATATTCTCAAGTGTTAACCAATGCAAACTAGGTGGATTAATTAGATGTATTACCATGCCAAATTTCGAGTTTCCACGTCGTCGCACGGTTTCTGAGAAAATCGGCTGTGACAGCCGGCCAGATCGACCGAGACGACAGTAACATTGTTACGAGGGTCGTCTTCTTTTTCTTTCGAACCGCGAAACCCCAAAAAGTAAAGATAATAAATTCGTCGACTTCAAAACCGAGCCAGTGACATCTCGGTGACGCAGGACGACTTAATTGAGATGTAAATTTGACCAAAACTGCTGCGTTAGCTTTACCACTGGATTCTCACGAGAGTTCAAAGTTTCTCAACTTTATCGCACTTTACGTTCGACTTCGTTGTCTGGAAAAATTTTACTGCAAATATCTATCGTATCCGGACCAAAAGATTCAGACGATTTTTTTTCTATTTTTTTTTCTCATCTACCAACTTCGATCCCGGAAATTATTAAAAAAAAAAATTGACCCTCGACGAACGTCCAATGTTTTCCAAACAAGAAAAAAACATCGTCCGACATTTTTTTCCAGAATAATTTCGATCCTCGTGGATGAAGAAAAAAAAACGTGAATGCGAAAAAATTGGAAAAATCATCAACGTCTGACGTCGCAAATAGAAAAAAATAAAAAATCAATCGAATATCTCGCGAAGCAACGTTGAAAGATAAAAAACACGGGAAAAATAATATTTGATTGACAACAATTTTAATTGCCCCGACGTGGGCATTTCGAAAAAAATTGCGTTTTATAGAAAAAAAAAAACAAACAAATTAATACAAAAAAAATATGGGAAACGAAAAACTGTGAACGGTGGTTACATTTTTTTGTCGGTTGCAATTTATTCGAGCACACAACGAGAATTGCACTTGAAACTTCTATAAATTCAAGGATTTGAAAATTATCTGAATTATCTTACAAAAAAAAAACAAAAAATTCATCCTGGACGAACGTCCAAGTTTTCCACCCTGAAGCATATAAATTCTCCATCGTCGAAAAAAATCAAACTCAACGTGTTCAATGTTTTCCCAAACACGAAAGGACATCACCCAACCATTTTTTTCCCAGAATAACGTCGAACCTCGTGGAAGAACGAAAAAAAAAATACGTGCATGCAAAAAATACAAAAAAAAAATCATCAACGTCCGACGTCGAAAATAGAAAAAAAAAGAAAACGAAAAAAAAAAAAAAACGCATCAATGCATAAAATACAGTTATTTTCGTGAAAATTGGACGCGACAGTCCGGCAAAAAAATGCAAATTTGTTATTTCGTTCGTAAAATCGAAGCTAAAGCTCGTTCGTCGAACGGCCTATACGAGAGAGCAGCCCACAACGTCGAAAACAATTTATCGACGTAATGTTTCTCTCTTTTTTTTTTCATCGAGATTACGGTAATACCGTATCTCGACGTCGTACACGAACCGAGCGAGGGGTGGAGTGGAGATGGCCCGCTCGGGGATGCGGGGGCAGAAACAAGGTAGACCGAGCGAGAGAGACAGAGAGAGAGAGAGAGAGAGAGAGAGAGAGAGGGAGCGAAGGAGGTTGGAACGTATAAAGCGATAAAGCGAGTTAAAACGTAATTACTGCCGGTTTATGGCCTCGCGAATAGCTCGCGTGCTTTGCTTTACCGCAGAAGATGTAACGAAAGGGATGTTAGCGAGTCGGGGGGGGGGGTGGAAAATGGGGGGTGGAAAAGGGGGACTCGCGAAAAGCTACGGGCGAGTCCGTTGTCATCGCCCCGCGGTGTTTGAGAGTACATGTACCCACCCACCGTCGTACACCACTCTCTGTGACCACCGTATGAAATATATAAGATAATAATATACATGCATATGCATATGATATTCGCGTCGGTGAAGGTCCGACGCTTTTCGTCCCTTGCCGCGTGTGTGTTACCGCCTTCTCAGTTTTCCACGAAAATAAAGCTCTTTCTATCGTGTATCTCAACCGATCTCTTCCTATGTACGAACCACTATTCGCGGAAAACGTATTTATATACATATGTATGTGTGTGTGTGGGTGTGTGTGGGTGGGTGTGTGTTTGCTTGCACATTAGTTACCCTTGATACAGGTTGGGTAATGGAACTGCTGATACCTATTCCAGAAAAGCTCTCGCTTCGCTGAGCCCATAATATAATACAAAGTTTCTATTGGAAAAAAAAGAAAAGAAAATAAATAAATGTTTTATTTTAAGTTGGTGTGTATATTCTGATGGAAACAATTTCTGTGTGACGAGAATTCAAGAGAGAGAGAGAGAGAGAGAGAGAGTGTGATTGATTTGTGATTTGTTTATTTATGCCATAGCAAATCACTTTAGGCAATTTTTGTTTAACAAAATCCAAAAATTGATAGTAGCAGAAATGCTGTACATTGATAGTGGTATTTGTTATCAACTTAAAAATTAACTTAAAATTAAGCGACGAAGACTTAAAAAATGAGAGAGAGAGACAGAGAGAGAGAGAGAAAGAGAGAGAGAGATTGATTGATTGATTATGCCTCAGTAAGACTGTTGGCAATAGGGTTAAGTACAGTAATGATTGAAAATTAAATACAGTATATAACAAAGAAAAAACAACCGTAAAATGAAATGAGATAAAATACAAATACGAATAAAAATAAAAAGGCACAATAACATGATTCGATATAAAAAAAAATAAAAAAATAAAAAAATGAAAATAAGTGGCAATTATCCTCTAGATAAACAAAAATAAAAATAATCAAATGAAATACAAATCAAATGAAAAGGTAGAATAACATGATTTGATATAAACAAAAATAGAGAGAGGGAGAGAGAGAGAGAGAGAGAGAGAGATGGAGGGAGAGAAAGTTGTGGATGTGGAAGAACGTGTTCACGTCGAGAGGTATTACAATATACAAGAATATCATGAATGACAATTTCATACGATAGCCATGTGTACGAAGCCTCTCGTGTACAGCATGAGAAATATATATATATTTATACGGTTTGCAGTAGACGTAGTAATAGAAAGAGTGAAAGAGATAGAGATAGAGACATGGAGAAACAGACAGAGTGGCGAATGTACGTACGAAACGTACGAGTATTACTCTTGATGTTATACTTGGGCCACGCGCACTCGACGACCTAACGTCATACATAAAATATCTATACGTGTGTGTTCATGTGTGTGCAAGTATCTTTTTTTTTTTTTCATTCCAAGAGTTACGAGAAATCCCAAGCACCAGTCGAGGGGTGGAAAAAAAATGTTTTTTTTTTTAATTTTTTTTTTTACATAAAATAAGGTCGACGAGTCACATAACGTCGGGGAATTTTTTTAACGAATATTAAAAAAGTTTCGTTGCCCGTGGATATAATTAAAATAATGGCGGTGTAAATTTGTACGATGTGAGGTTTATGATATGTCACTGCAATTGCTTGTTTACGCGATTATTCGCCACCCAAAATTTTTTCAACTGTGAGAAATTTTATATTTAAAAGAAAAAAAAATGTTTTATCACTTTTTTTCTTTTTACTCCGGACTGATTTTTTTATTTTTTTTTTTTATTTTCGCGGTCTTTGGATAATTTGAAAAGTTCACGAGGAATAATTCGCTTGGACGTGTCGGTAGAATTTTGGGTGTGACCGTTCGCTGTTGGGGAAATGGGGGAGGAGGGGGAGGGGGGGGGGGGGGGGGGGGGGGTAATGCTGCGCGTATATCAAATGCAAATGAGGAGGTGCGATGGGCTGCGCGGAAATGAGATAGAGAGAGAGAGAGAGAGAGAGAGAGAGAGAGAGAGAGAGAGAGAGAAAGAGAGAGAGAGACAGAGTCGGTGAGAGAGATAACAGAGGTTGGGGTAACAGCTGCTGGGTAATTCTATGTGCATTCAGAGTGCTTAATGAACCGATAGGATAAAGTTTATTCAAAACAAACAGGGCAAAGCTCGCGCGATCCTTGATTCGAGATTGCACCCCCCACCCCCACCCCCCTTTCCAACCCCACCCCCAACCCCGCAATTCCGAGCCTTCAGGGTCGGATACTGCAGGGCAAAACCCTTCAGTCTCCCGAACAACTCGACAACGGATGAATTAATCGTTATTTTAATTGTTCGTTCATACATATTGACCGAATTTCAACATTTGAAGAATTCCCACGTGAACCGGAAATTAGCGTCAACGTTTGGAATAATATAACCACGATGACCGATGCCCGTCCGGGCACAATCGACAATTTTGTTTGCACAATTTCACGCCGAATCGGGTGGCCTCTGGCCTTTGGGGTCATTTTAATATTAATTCGTCTGGATGGGACGATCGTTTTTACATTTTTCCATATTTATATTCACACTCGGTTTTTTTTTATTTTGATTTTATCTCATCCCTTTGATTGTAAAATGAATGAAAAAAAAATGAGGATGAGGATGAGGTTACCAATGAAAAAAAATAAAGCCCTTCAGGTACAATTGTAACATTTTTTTCTCTCCATTTGGGGAAAAAAAAATACAAAGTTGAGTGTGTTCGTAGATTCGATTGATATCGGATATTGTTGAATGGACACTTTTCAAGATGGTTTGTTTTTTGATTTTCGTTTGTTTTTGCTTTCACGTGTAGGAAGCTGTGTAACGTTCCAAACGATTTTCATCGGAATTTTGATGTCAACATATTGAAAATGTCGAAAAACATCCAGAAATAACATTCGCGGAAAGGGCCAGGAAGGGTGGTTGGGTTTTCAGGGACTTTCCAAAGGTTCACCTATCGTGTGAACCTTCGAAACAAAAATTTCAAAGACACAAAAAAATATAAAAAATAAAATACCGACGGAAAATCGAATTAAAAAATGTTAAGTTTCGAACTTTTATTATAATAATTTTTTTTTTAATAATATTGTTGGTTCACACTGAAGATACATTCATTATGCAATTGTAAATATGTTCGTTTCTTTTTCAGATACCCATATCGATGCCGAGAACTTTCACCTTCAACGTGCATGCATAAAAAAAATACATTGCTTCATTAAAAAAAAAAATGTTGTCGATATATGCATCTCTTATTTTTAGTATCTCGTCTAGAAAAGTACCTTTTAAAATCGACAAAGTTGCATGAATAAGGCCTTAAAACATGAAAACAAAACGAAGATTCATCTGTGAGGTAGCCAAAGATTAAAAGAAAAATTGTAAAAAAATGGAAAATAAAAAATCACATTTATAATCTGTTAACAATTTTATTGCGATAAATCTCAACCCTTTGTGTGTAAAAATGTAAATGTAAACCTTTCGATGGTAATGCAAATCGACGTTTATTCAATTGGTTCACGAGTGAATGAATGAACGACAGATAATTCAATGGATAATATGATTCCGGAAAATTGTTAATTGTGGTTCGACCGAGCGCGACCGAGCACAAAGACCCCATTTTTGCATAACCGAGTCATTAAAACACGCACTGTCGAGGGGAGAAACATAAATACGAACACCCACCGCTGTTTATTGCATGAACACATCGACCAACCGCAAAAAACATTTTCCGCAAAAACCCACAACGTTTTAATGTTCATCGCGGCCGGGGATGAAAAAAAGTAAAAAATAAAAATACTCTTTACTCTCTTTGCGCGTGACGTGATATTTTTATTTAGCATCGCGACCACGGAAAATTAATTGGCAACTGAAAACTCCGAGTCCGAACGACAACGACGAAAAAAAAAAAAACATTAATAAATTCCGTTTGCTGTCATTTAAAAAAAAATCCACTTTTCATTCAAATCCATTTTTTTTCGTTTGATTGGTTTCGATGGAAGTTTTGTGAATTAATTTCATTCGTCAAATTTATAATTGCATGGAACGAAAAAAAAAACACGGAAAAGAAATAATTTTCAACTCAAAAATATTATTATTTAACTCATTTTTTCTCGTTTATTTTTATTCTAATTGAAACGAAGCAAACTTTTCTCTCAATTTCAATTAAACCGACCGACCCTCCCACTCATACGTTTCGATGATCGTAATTCGACGAGATTTCCATGAAATACGTCAACCATTCCACAATTTCCACATTTTTGTGGCACGTAAACGAGATCAATCGATAATTAAAAAAAAAAAACGAAGAAAAATATTCTTGTAACGATTCCAAAGAACAGAAACCATACGTTCGTAATTTTTTTAACTATCCAGCCACATTTTTCGTTCGCAAAAACCCTTCTACGGTCAAAAACTTATCACGAAAAAATTCGCCGAAAAAGCGAAATATAACAAACTAACCAATTTCCACGTTCATTGGTTGAAAAAAAATCAAATTAAAAAAAGTTAAAAACTGTGGGAGGTAAAAAAAAAAGTTATGAACGTACGAGAAGCAATGATTCGCATAAATACCTCGGGGTACCAATGTTCGACATAACCCGCGAGAGCAAACGTTGTTCCATTCTGCGAAATAAAATTTTTTGTAGCTAAGGGTCAGAGCCACGGTGTGAGCGGCGCGGCGGGGTTTGCGGGGGCTGAAAAGGGAGAGGATGGGGTTAAACAAATTGACGAATCACCACTCGACCTCTCAACGCAAACACACCGCGGCTCCGATGAAACACACACAACGGCCAACCCCTACGTAAACATATCAATATTTTTCCTTCAAATATTCACCGTCAAACGGTTATGCAGAATCTTTCGATTGTAAAAAATATTTCATCTCTTAACTAGATTCTGGAAAATGAAGGTCGATTTAACCCGGCTCCGAAATTCCATCCGTTAGCAATTGAAAAAAAATATTTTAATGCAATTTTTTTAACTAATATTATTAATTTATTCACTAATATTATTTATTTATTTAATTATTAATTATTGGAAATGCTTTGTTTGTTATTATTACGCAAAATCATCTAAATAACACATTTCGAGATACGTTTTTCTCAGTGAAAATGCACTTCGAGCTTAAAAAATTTCATAACGTAGAATAGTCAACATTTTCTAATTTTTATCTTGTGAAAAAAAAGTGTTTTTTGGAATGAATAAAAAAAACGAGTATGACAGTTGGGTCTCGCAGACCCACAATACGAATTTCGCAAAATTCTGAGGTTCTAGAAACCGAAAGTTAACCGTAGGGTTCATCGAATTTTGTAATTATTTCGCAAATTCATGAATTTTAATTATCGCTAAACTTCATTCGTGAATATAATATTTTTTGTGACAAAGTGAAAGGCTTAATCACAATCCACGAACTTTTTCAAATTTTTCCAACCACATTTACCATATTTACTGTAGAAATTTTGAAAATACAGGGTCGATCAGAACCCCCCGTCTTAGTAATAAGGTGCAAAAAATAAATAAAATCGTATACGGTTAAATTGAATTATTATTATTATTGTTTTTTGACCAAAAAAAAAAATGACTCACCGTTCCCTCACCGATGTTACGTACGATGCACGGCAGATGAGCGGTCGATCCGGACTGGGCGGAGACCCTGGTGGAATTTTCCGTGCCGAAAGTCATCGGCAGGGTGGGCGGTAAATCAACGTCCAGGGGTTTTGAACTCTGATCCACGGAATTGACGTTCGTCCTTACCATCTCGGCGGTAACCGCTGCCGGGTAGTCTGTGCAAGAGACGAACGTTACTCACACACAAACACACACACACACACGGACATGTGACGTGGGGAGTCGCGAGGGTGGCGACGCGAGAGGGTTGCCTCTTGAAGGAAGACCAAGGACGAAAAAAAAAAATACGAACATTGAGAAAAAGTCGTGGAGCGAAAAAACAAAAAAAAAATAAGGACCAAGTCGTTGAGGATAAAATACGAATATGGGGTTAAGGCCTTATATATATATACGCGATTTCGACAATTTTCGAAGGTGCTTTCCTAGACGCGGTTGAAAAAAAAAAAATGACGCGTATATTGACAACATTTTTTTTTACTAAAAAAAATCAGAAATATCAACGAATAACGGAGATATATTGCATAATAAAGTTCTAACTTTTGAACAGAGGTTCAGATCGATTTGATAATTTTACAACATATTCTTGGTATCATCGCCTATCTCGTGAACCACAGAAACAAAAATTTCAATGACACAAAAAAAAATATAAAGCATAAAATACCGACAAAAAATGAGTAAGAAAATGTTAAGTTTCGATTTTTTATTGCAATAATTTTATATATGCATAAATGATCTTTAAAAAAGTGTTGTCGATATATGCGTCATTTTTTTTTAACCGCGTCTAGAAAAGAGGCTTCGAAAATCGAGGAAATCGCGGATATAAGACCTTAAGTGGGGGAGGGGGGGGGGGCAGCAAGGCGAGAGATATAAAAAAAGAGATAAAAACGAAAGTGACGTTAAATCCCGCAAAAGTCGATCGGCCTCAAAGGGCGCGGGAGGGGTCTTTGTGATCTTCTTTCTTTCTTTCTTTCTTTCTTTCTTGTTTCCGGTGCGCTGACGCACGTGCGCACGGACTGTTTTTTTTTTGTCCCCAATAAGCTCGTACGAGATCGAACTATATAAAAGCGTTTATGCGCGTATGGCCCGAACGTTATGGGGCGACATGAAGAATGAAAAAAAAAAGTTGACGTACATATATATATATATAGAACGAAAGAGCGAGAAAGGACGAGAAAGTGGAGAAAGGAAAGTTTTTCGAAACGTTATCAACCGTTCTTTTCTTTTATCTCTGACAACGACGAAAAAAAGACCAGGGCCGACGTGATGGGGTCCTGGAATACCCCAATTCAGCAAAATAAAAAAAAAGCTAACAAATCAGTGACGAAAAAAAATGTATCTAGAAGAGTTGTTAAACTATTGCGATATGTTTGCCGGGCGAGATTGCATTTTGCATTTTTTTCGTCTGCGATAAATATTTTGTGAATTATTAATTACGAAAAACAAATGGTGATAACAAGTGAATTTTTTTGTTTTTTGAGAATGTGATATTTAATTAAAACACATGAGTTTTTAATTTGTAAAACTCTATTTTTTTTCGCGAGATGCCCGGACTTTTGTGGCGAAAACATTATTATGTTTCGTTCGTTAATGGTCTTCAAACGACTGGAGTGAAAAATAAAGAGAGAGAGAGAGAGAGAGAGAGAGAGAGAGAGAGAGAGAGAGAGAGAGATAGAGAGAGAACGGAATAATTAATTCGTGTGATAACGAACATACTTATATATATAGATGTATATTTATATTTATATCACAATATGTGTTTGCTCCAGAACATATTTTGTAATTTCAAAGCTCACCACCGCGAATTTTTCACAATTTCCACACGACCCCCGAAACAATAAATAATACATTTTCACGTGAATATTTTAGTTTTTTCAATCTCATGCGAAATAAAAAAAGAACACAAAAAAAAACGAAAAAAATTCACAGTTGCAAACGCAACGTTTGTTTCGGTAGCACACGATGTCATGAAAGTAATGAAATTTTCGTTTTTTTTTTTTTTTTTCAGTTGCATCGAAACAATACACTCTGGAGCATGGCCGTGACACCTGTGCTGGACGTGCTAACATTTTCGATAATCTATTATTAAAAAAAAACCCCACAAAAAAAACAAATCAAACAAAAAAATCCACGTGACCCACACCGTAAGCCCCGAAAAAATAAATATCGATGCGATATACGTTTTCAGCGCCAATGTGTACCACGAAATAACGTTTGAAACTCACAAAAAAAGAAAAAAAAACAAAAAAGAAATCTCCAATTCATTTTCACATATAAAAGCTAATCATCAGGTGGTTCACGGTTTCGCTTTTATTTATTTATTTTCGCCGTAGCACTGGCACCAGCAAAGAACCTTCGAATTTCACGTTTGCACGGCCAATTACAAAAAATAATTTCGAAAAAAAGAAAAAAACCATTTACATGAAATTCGTACCCGTTTAATGCACACGTGTGTGAATGACGACATGCACAGCGCCTCATTTACTCGGTGGCCCTCGACTTCCGACGCGAGCTTTTTTCCAGGGTTTTTTTTTTTTTTTTTTTTTTTTTTTTTTTTTTTTTTTTTTTTTTTTTTTTTTTTTTTTTCATCGCGCATAATACGCCACGTGAACGCGAGAGCTCTCGTGCGTAACATGAAAAATTTGCGAGACCGAGATGCCGTCGCGAGAAGCGGCGAAAAAAAAAAAGAGCGAATAACGAAATAATAAAAAGTAAAAAAAAAGAAAAAAACGTCGAAAAAAAAATAACCGTAAAGCTCGAGAATAACGTGTACCACAAAGTATTACGGCTCGCCCGTAGACGCCACTTTTGTTCAACTTGTCGTCTCGTTGCTCGTCACTCTCCCGGCGCTTTCCAGTCAAAGAACAACGCGGAAATAAAGAAACGCATTCACCAACGGAAAAAAGGCGGAAAAACAAAAAAAAATCATGTGTAACGTCGACCGAGGCTATTGTGGAACAGAAACGGTACACGTTATTTTCTTTCGAGCTTCCCCCAAAAGCAAAATTCAAATTCAGTCCGACCTCGAAATAAGAGACTCGGCAATAAGAGACTTTCCCCAGTTTGTATCGCATACCTCAGGCCATGCGATTTCCGAAAAAAAACTCTTCCCCTTGGTAGCTTTTGGTCTCTTATTCGGAGGGCGGACTGTATGCAAAAAATAAAAAAAATAAAATTAAAAAACGAATCAGTAGATTCTGCCAAAAGTGTCCGTGAGAGCAGCGAAAGCTCTCGCGGCTGCGTAAAATAATTCACACGAGAATTAAGAAAAAAAAACCCAAAAAAAAACTAGAAAAATAAAAAAGAATAAAAAAAATTGTTTCTTTAATAAAAAAATGAGAATAGTGAGAAAAAACGTGAAAAGTGGATTGCGTAGAAAACCCGGATAACAAAACCGTGTGTGATAAGAAAAAAGTTGTAAATAGAACGATTGTATGAAAAGAGTTGGGATCGCATAAAAGACCAATAGTGTGTGGGTGTTGGTGTGTGTGTGTGTGGCTGTACAGCGAAGGGTAATCGAAGGGCCGTGGGTGATAAACGTCGTGTATATTCGGTACATCGGTATTGGATACATTGGAAAATTTTCCTCGATTGGATAGCCTCGGGTCGGGGGATAATATCGACTTACCAGTTTGCACGACGATGTTGAGTAGCAGCGAGAGCACGACGGCGGTCGCCCGATAACCATGAACGACGATCATCAGCCACTGGTATATGTTGAAACTCGTTTTCCAGATACGCGGCGCCTTTGACATCATTCTATTTTTTTTTTTCGATTATTATTATTATTATTATTTTAATTATTTTTTTTTGCACACACTTCACTCCGCCTCGCACGTCTTTTCCAGTCTTTCTGGTCCTCGATTCTTATCCCCTCCCCTCTTTCCTCCACAATCACCACAATTTTTTAAAAATTATTTCCCTCGTTTATTCCACAAATTCGACAACACCTTCGATTAATCAACCCTTCACCGTAATCGTCTCAATTCACTCCCGTGATCCGTGATCCGGCGATCCTCGACGCCACATCATCGTCCCTTCCACGAAGGCTGATTCCACCCTCTCGAATAACGCAATCACGTGCAACGAAAAAAAAAAAAAAACAGAAAAGAAAAAAAGAAACAAAAACAAAATTACCGTTACGACTGATAAAACAAACTTTCCGGGGGTTGAGTCACTTAGCCAGCTCGCCCTAGGGGAATGGCTACGTCGTCTGCGTGGTATTCCTCGATCACTACGACCCTTCGAAGGATGACTCTTCTCCCTCGTTGGTCCATCAACCGGCACCGGGATTTCACTCGCTCACAAACATCTCCTGCACGCTGTATTTAAACGATGATTTCTATGGCATTCACCCTTATATACATACCATTCGATATTCATACACACATATATACATCTGTATATACCTAACATAAACACATTTCTATTTACGTATATAAACGTACAAATGCATGTTCGTCAGAATTCACGAAAACGGATGGGCGAGCCGTTGAAAAGGTGAGGTCCGAAGTCGGCAGGACCGAGCAAGACGTAGGAAATTGCGGAGAAGCCGGAGCCATCGGTGAAGACGTACACACTGGCGAATAGTCGATCCGCCGTACCCACAACTACCGTCACACCAACCAACCAACCCCCCAACGAAACTCTCGCGACTTCTCGGATATTGTGCAAGTTTCCACAGCTATCTGGCTATTCTCCTTTACCTTGTATATGTATATATATATATACACTCGTGTTTGTCGGGGGAATCATGTACACCAACACACACAGGTGCATCAATATACGCGTCCGTATATATTTTTGCTGTGTGGTGTTGTGGGACTGTCGTGGTGCGTCGTGACGTACACTCGTGTGTCTCGATACATGGCTCCGGGGGTGGGTTGGGGGTTGTGGGGGGGGGGGGGGTGCACGGGGCTCAGATGTATTTAGTCGCTACGGGAAGCAGCCTCTGTTGGGTCTTCGCACTGGTGAAAGCCCCGGAGGATATTGCGCGGGTACGGGAGAGAGCTTCCTACGTCGTCACCAAAGTCACCAAGAACGTTCCCCGTGTCATCGCCACACGACCTCTGAAAAATTCTCCTTTTTCCTCACTACACCTGTCCCACCATTTTGTAAAAGTGGATTTTTATTTATTGGTTTATATTTTTTTCTTGTTTTATTTATTTATTTATTTATTTTTGTTTTGGGTTTTTGTAAATTCTGTTTCTTTCTCTGGTTGGTCTCGTTATTTTGTCTTTTATTTTTTTTTTTCGTGGGTCGTTAATATTATGCACCGTCTTTCGAGGTTCAGAGTTCAAGTACCTACCCCGGGGGGAGGAGGGGGGGGGGGGGGGGGGGGAAACGTGACACTTATATTCCCCGGGACATTGTGACCACTTTTCGAGTCTTCTTCTTATTTCTTTTTTTTCTTCTTCTTCTTCTTCCACTTCTTCGTTGGTAGTTTTTTTTTTCCCTCTTTTTATTTCTTTATATTTTTTTGTTTGTTTGTTTGTTTTTTTTTTATCTTGTTCTTGTTACGCTGCCACTTTTCGTCACGCTCTTAGTTTTCGCCCTTTGCCATCTTCATCCACGACCCTTGTTCTCGTTCTCACCTTTAATTTTTTTTTTTTTTTTTAATTTTTTTTTTCGCTTCCTCGTTTTCCTCGGGTGGTTCTTCGGACTGGTTCTTCTTTACCCGGCAAGCTTTTACGAAGTGTCGTTAGGGCCGCCTCGTGCCCCGCTGTAATCTGCGTGAGAAATTTCATGAAAATTAGCATCCGTTTTGTTACGGGTGGAAGAGATTGTCACACGTTAAGGTTGTGAGATTATATGGTCGTGTGTGTGTGTGTGTGTGTGGGTGGAGGGGGTGAGTGTGTAGTTGTATTCATTGTACGTGACGTGGCTTTACGAGGGGGATTTTAAAATGTTGTGGCTTATCGGAAAACGGATTATTCGTATGATATTTGAGTTTATATATGTATACCTATATATATATATTTTCGCGATAGATGGATATACGAGATTGGGGGTCGAAGGTTCGTGATTCGATTGTTCAAATCGTTCGGCCAGGTTAACCCCGTCGAAAATGGGTCAATGGGTACAGTCAAACTGGGGGGTAAGAACGGACATTTGCAGATCTGGAAAATTTGAATTTCTTTTTTTTTCATCTGTCGCGTTGTTCGAGAATCTGATGAGAGAAAATTCAGTTTGATTTTATAAAAATTATGATAATTTTGATGAACAAGGGATGCTCGTGGTAATTAATTTGATGAAAATGTCATTAACAAAGTTACAGTGAAGATTGACAATTGGAACACGGATTTGGAAGATTTTTGAATTTTGTCGTGGGAAAGCACGATTTTGGAAAATTGTGTTTCACGTTTCGGTGTTTAGTGATTGGCAAACTACAAACCGAATTTCTCTGTTCAACTGTAATTTTCATGGTATTTCAATAAATATATACGTCATTGTTTCTTCAATGTTGGAATGCAAATGTGAAAATCTTTTGGTACTATGCTATGATTGGAATTGAATTGAATTACGAATGAATAACGATTGCAATTAATAGAAGCTGGATTATTCGTCGAATTTTTAATCGGCACGTGAACACACTCAGATCGAAAATATCGTTCGAAAATAGCAGATTCGTGCCCCCCCCCCCCCCCCCCCCCCATTAACGAAAATCAGATTGACCAGATTTCATTAATAATCTATTTTGAGGATGCTTAAAATTACAAATGTACTCGTAAAAATAAGTTTTTTTTAACCATAATATCCACACTCAATGATAATTTATTTTTTTCGTCGAAGAAACATCGGGCTATGACTCTTTGGTCCATTGGTCCTTTTCCAAAATGGAATTATAATAAAAATACGTTGCAAGAAAAAAAAATTATTCAATTTTCCAAACGCTAAAAAATCATTGTTATCACAATTTTTTTTCGTGCCACGAAGCCCGCGGTCATGCGGCAACGATACCTCGGCCAAAAAATTGTATGATTGAAAAATAAAAAAAATTAAATTAAATTTTCAAAAAATTCATTTCACTTTTCCACGTTATTTTTCGGTTTCCATTGCTCATTTTTTTTTTTTTTTTGACATCCACAATCGAAGCAAATGGAGAATCAGTTTGTTTAACTACGAGGGCCGTCGACAATCGCGACAAAACTGTCGGCAATCGGATATTGACGATCCAATATCGATTTTACACAAATTGCGCATTAACCAGAATCACGAGAATCACCGAGCTCGAAAATAGAGACACGTCATTGTGTCTGGTGAATTCCAACGACATTCTGCATTTCCATCGTAAAAGCGACCTGCCCACCCGACTCCAAAATTCTCGACGTACACGGAAATAAACTCGTGGAACAAAATAATTGTACCGCGAATGAAGCAATTGGAGAAAAAAAAACACAAAAGTGTGGGCAAAAAATTATGAGTTACTCGACAATGAAAAATTAAAAAAAAAAAAGAAATAAAAATTAAATGAAACCCCCACGTTCGAGAGATTGCGAGAGGGGCGAGTCGAAAATTCTTCATGGCGAGACTAACGGAGAGTTAACATTGTTGTGATAACGCAGCACCGAGAACCGCGAAGGAAATATTAAAAAAATAAAAAATTTTAAAAAAATAGAAAAGAAGAAGAGGAAGAAGAAAATAAATAAAAAAAATCCGTCACCTGGTTTTTCTCGTACATCGTGAAAGGTTCCTGTGTACACTGATATATATTGTGAAATAGCGGGTCGACCAGAAGCGAAAAAAAAGTGAGTGGAAAGTGTGTGTGTGAGAGAGAGAGAGAGGAGAGAAAAAGAAATCGTGGGGTCGAGAGCGACGAGAAGCCCCAGAGGAAATGTTCAAACTGTGAAAGTCTTCCAAACTGCCCCCTCGTCGCGTACAGCCCCCGCTATATATGGCAGAGTGCTTGCTGCATCCCGTCTGGGAATTCATCGAGAGCGTTGCGGATTCCTCTTTTATTACAATTCATTACTCTCACCTTTCCGCATTCTCTCACTCTCCCTCTCTCTCTCTCTCTCTCTCTTTCTCTCTCGCTCTAAAACGCACTCTTACTCTCTCCCTCTCACTCTCTCTCTCTCTCTCTAAAACGCACTCGCAGTGTCTCTCTCTCGCCTCTTCCCCGCTTTCGACCCCAACCAGCGACAGTGGACGTCGGTTATATTCAATTATCCCCACAGCCGGGTACGGAAATAATTCAATAGTCCAAGCACGCATTGAAATAGCGCGGATGCAGAGTTTCGATATAATGATGAACGACAGAGCAATCTTTTTTTTTCGTGAATTTTTTACTGGATATGTTGTTATCCATTGATATGTATAGATATGTATTGGAGCATGTTGAAATAACGACAGAGTGCTTCAAACGTTGAAAGCATCTCTTACATTTAAAGTATATATATATATATATATATATATATATATATATATATATATATATATTTCTAGAAAACATTTGACAAAAACCGAACTCTTGCAATAGGTTGGAAAAATGTTGGCAGCTATATCCGGCAAACATAACCTCAAAAAACAAATTTTTATTTTCATTTTTTTATTTTTTACTCTACGAGGAAGTCAAATGCGACAACATTTCGGGCCGGGATTTGAACCCGGGACTTTTTGAATGATGATCAACCACCCGAAATGCTGGATCCGTTGAGTCCCTTTTTTCCGTCTCTTTTCAAGTCGTACTCATTAATAACATTTTCCACCCTGTCCCGAATTTACATAAATATGCATAGAAATATTGAAATAAACATAAATATATGATATCGCGTAAGCATCCAGTTTGAAAGTTCTCATTTGAAAGCTCTCATTAAATTTTCGTAAATTCCAGAACCATGCGCTAATTAACGTGCGATTAACAATTCAGTTGCACTTAATCCTCGGTCGCACTCGGGCTTATCAATCATCGTATAATACAGCACGAGCAATGAATAACGGCTAATGTTAAACCGTCTGTACGGTCAACGTTCACGAAGCATCGGGTTTTATGTCATCGTCGGAGTGTCGTACATATATAGTCGGGAGGGGCAATCGTCGCGCGATGAAGTCGCAATATAATCCGGATGTGTTTCGAAACGTCTGAATTATCGCGGAGATCCGTTGAGTCGGAATACAAACTGGGACTACTGGATCGTATACGGAGTACTACAGAACTCACCCAGGTCGAGTTTCAATACAATTGCAATGTTTTCGAGTTTCCAGCGGATGTGAAACTTTTTTTTTTTTTTTTTTTTTTTGAAGCAATTTAAGGCGAAGCTGTATCTATCACCCCACCTGTGAGGGTGTGAGACAATGTGTTACACGATTGCGTCGTTCTAGGTCGTAGCGGCTGAGCGGCGAGTGGCGAGGGGGGGGGGAGGGGTTAAGGAGATCGATAACGACATTTTGACTAAAAAATTCGAAGACATTTTTCTCAACCGCGAAAATTTTTGTCAAAGCACGCGGCCAAAGGTTGACGCTCAACACGATCTTCACATTTTTCAGAAAATCAGGGACCGTGAAAAATGTGTCGAAAGTGTGGAACGTTTTTTTTTCTTCTTTTTTTTCATTTTTTTTTCTTTATTTTCTTTTCTTTTTTGTTTCACAGTTGGTTGTCTACACGACGTCGCTCTCTCGGCCGTTTGACGATGTGTGAAATATTCACAGTATTTCGCACGTCATTGCACCTGTGTGCCACACGTTTTGTTTTCTTCGCCTTCACGGAACGAGCAACGATTTTACGCGAATTTTGTTAACACGAAAAACAAGAAAGAAAAAATAGTTTTCACGATTTAATTTACACAAAAGCGTTAATGGACGAACTTTTTATTTTTCATATTTTTCGTAAACTATTTTTGCTAGAGTGTTCGGGATAATTTTTATTAAATGCACTGATTAAAAGCTACATTCTGTTATTATTTCCGATTTTTTTGAATCGATGGTTTAGAAATTAGAGGGAAACTCTGACAAAGACTTCGAAAGCGAATATCTCGTGACGAAAGGGTTGAAACGAAAAGGTCTGACATTTTAAATTGCATTTGAGAAGACCTATCAAAAGACACCTCACTCATGGTGAGTAAAAAAAATGGCGAGTTCACTTTTTCATCTTTTTTATTATTAGGGTCGAAAAATTTGTTTTCTTTTCTCTCAATAATACCATTCCTGTATTTGGGTAATCGATCTACGTCTGTGTGCCGAATTTCACCTCAATCGGTAATTAAATGAGAGAATGGGAGGACCGTTGAAAATCGTAGATTAGCGAAAATGAAGTTTTTGAAATTGATGATACAAATATTGATGATATAAATCACGAAAAATATTTCTCGCGCAGCATGAAAAACTCGTGAGAAAGATTATTCGCCACGTTGGAGGATAAAATTGTGAATTATCGGTGAAACCATGTTTATCGAGCATTACTTATCATCGTGCCGTTATTACGACACGGTCGGGGAAACATAATTAATGCCGGATTAATTGTAAGAAAGTTGTGCGGGGGTATTGCGGTTGGATGGTCCGCTATCTTGCGCCAGGAAGTTGAATTAACGAGCTCGCGTTGAAACACGGGCCACCTTCGCCCCCACACAACGCACTTTTCTTTTTTTATTTTTTATTTTTTTTATTTTTTTGTCCACACTCGTCTGCGTGTGGTCGTGCTTTCACGTTTTTAAATTTTTCACAAAAAGCTAACGGGGTTGACATACCCACTGCTCTTCACATCGTTTGGCCGAGCTGCCAACGTCTCCTTGTGACGAAAGAGAAAAAGAAAAAAAGAACAGAATGTCAAAATGGTCTCGAAAGAAAATTATTTTAAATGCACGACCTATATATTATTGTGTGAAAAGCCATTTTGTGTGTGTGTGTGTGTTTCTTCTTCCCTCCTTTTTTCATTAATAACTGGAATATGTATTCGTAATGTAGTTCCACACGAGTTACATCATAATTTGAAGAAAAAGAAAAAAATGCATTCTTTTATTTTCCCCAAAAAAAAAAAAATCACTTTTTTATTCTCTAAATATTCCAGGATTGAAAATATATTTCATATTCCAACATTTGAAGAAATAAAACCGATTGATAAAACATCGAACGAAGAGTTCGAATCAATTTGATTGTTTCTAAAGTGATGAAAACGAAACGAAATAAAATTCAACGGAAAATCGAGGAAAATTTTGATCCGAGGATTTTTTTTTCTTTTTATTTTTACAATGTTGATTTTTTTTCCTGCACACCAGTAGACACCTACATGATTATCACGTTCGTCCACGAGTTTCGAATAACAAAAAAAAACCAATGTCACTCATTTGATAACAACCAAAAACGTGAATGAATGAAAAAAAATGATAATTTTTGCGAAAACAAAAATCGATTATTTCGAAAATGCGGGTCGTGTGAAACGAGCGAGGAGAGTTCAACCGCTAAATGTCAAACCCGATAAAGCTCTGCTCGGCTGCGGTTTAATCGGCGATAAAAAAAAACCGAAAGTCTATATTCGTGCAATTTTTCGGCTCGGTGAATGAAAAAACAAAAAAAAAACAAACAAACAAACAAAAAATATTCACAAATAAATAATTAAACATTTCGAAATGGTCAGAACGAAATCGACGTGATAGGGAGGAGGGGGAAGGGGGGGGGGGGACATATCGAATGGATATTCATCTCATAAATATGTATCCGTCAAACGAAAAATTCGTGGAAAAACCGATTGCAATATATGAGGCGCGCCGGTGGAAAAGCGGATGGCAAAGAAAATCTCCGGGTGTGTATCTCTCGCTGTGCGAGAGAACATACAAATCCCGGGGCTACGAGTGAGAGGACACCTGGCAACCTGGTGAGCGATAGATTTTTTTTTTTTTTGCTTTATTATTGATTTTATTATTATCATTTTTTTTTTCATTTCAATCGTGCAAACGACAGTGAACCAGCATCGACAAAGCTGTAAGCGAAATATAAGTCGCAATATGATGTCGCGTAATATTGCGTCTTCGTTCGAGCGTGGTTCCGCCGTGAGATAATGGAACCAATAAAGTTTATATCGAATATCCGATCAAATATCGTGTATTTGTTTAATTTTCAAAATCACTTTTCACGCTATAACACCGATCTTCGTATCGTCCGGCTGTATCGTATCGCAAGCTCGATACTCATTTTGATAAATAAAAATTGGTCGAGAGCGTGATGGGCACCCACACGATGAGGGTTCCGTAGCCGTAAATTTTGAAAAAAAAAATTTTAGTTCGTTATTTTCATATTCTTCGTAAACTATCTTCGCTACAGTGTTCGTTATAATTTTGATTAAATTTACTAATCAAAAGCTACATTTTGGAATTTTTTCACATTTTTTGCATCGATAGTTTTTAAAGTTAGAGGGGGACACACTCTGATAACGACTTTAAAAGAAAATATCTCATGACTGAAGGGTTGAAATGGAAAGGTCTCAGGACATTATTCGTTGCATTTCCGGAGACCTATCCAAAGATATCTAACTCAATGGTGTGAGCAAAAAAAAATTTCGTGAACACTGTTTGATTTGCGGAAGGGGGTAAAAAATTTTTTTTTTTACGTTGTCATTTCTGTTTTTAGGTCACCGATCGACGTCAGGGTGCCAAATGTGAAAAAAAAAACAAAAAAAAACGATAGTTGGTTAAAATTTCAAATATTCGTCATCTCACCAACCACCCCCAGCACATTTAACACCATTAACTTCCAAAAACAGCAAACAAACCAAAAAAAATCTCGATAAAAAGGACAATATTGAAAAAAATAAAAATAAATGAATAACAATAAAAAATAAAAGTGCTTCGTTCCGAACGTTTCAAATGTACGATAACGTTCTGGCTTTCTCACAAATTGCTTCCTGTTTTTTTCAATTTCCGTTGCCCCCGCGAACGAAGAAAGCTCGGATGATAAAGGATTATAGGATAATACGACACAGACAACCATACACACATATACGATAATACATATATGTATATAAAAAAAAATATATATATATATATATATATATAGATACAGATATATACGTTGTTATCACAAAGTAAAATCATTTGGGGGTGGGGGGCTCGCGGAATAAAATGTTGAAGAGCCGGTCGAGAGGGTCCTAGTCCAATACGCGATGCTTTTAACGCCGAACAATTTCGTATAAACATACAAGGCAGAAAAACGATGAACGTGGAAAACGCGTGTGGACGTTGGACGGTTAGCTCTCGTTCGGGGGGGTCGTGGGAGTGAGGGTTGGTAGCCGAGGCGCCGTTCGAGACTCGGAACCCGAAAACGTTATAGGAATAAGGTCTCTCTCTCTCTCGCGAAATCCGTTGGCCACGAAACGAGATCCCATCCCTAACAAGCTTTATCGCTCGTACGGCCGTGGTTTGTCCAACGGTTCGGCTCGGTGAAGAAAGAAGAAATATAATGAAAAAGAGAAGATGATGACGAAGAAGAAGAAGAAGAAGAAGAAGAAAAAGAAAAACGAGTGGGACACGAAATTCAGAACGAGCAAAGTTTGGAAGGGTCAACATTTCGAACGACCATGTAACCGAACAGTCACGGCGTGAAATGACATTGCAGCGAATCTTCAAAATTCAGAATGACATTGCAGCGAACGTACGATATTCCCGAACGCCTAACAGTCGGCGCGGTTTTCAACATTTCCCGACTTTCGAGCTTCCCCACGCATTCATTATCAAAGTTAGGTGTATAGCGTTACCGACTGTTTTTATAGGAAATTCAATTCTCTGCAACATTGTTTATGTGAACTTTTGGTCTATATGGCGTTGTTTATCCAGCGTTTGGACGAGAAGGTAAAAATGCATTTTCATATTGTTCTTATCTTCCCGTCCAAACGCTGGATAAACAACGCTATACAGACGAAAACTTCACATAAACAATATTGCAGAGAATTGAATTTCCTACAAAAAAGTCCCCCGACGGCATACATCTAACTTCGATAATCAACGCGTGGGGAAAGCTCGAAAGTCGGTCTATGTTGAAAACCGAAATGAACTTTGCTCGTTCTGAATTTCGAGCCCCACCCAAAAAAAAACAACCAACAGACGAAGAAGAATAGCAATAAAAAACAAAAACAACGAAATGGCAATGGTGACATATATAGAATGGGCACGCGGTGGCGAATGCGAGGGGATGTGCCACGAAGGGGCGAACGAGCTTGAGGAACGATGGGGAGAGTTGGCGAAGAGGGATGCGAAATTTCGGGCGGGGAGGGGGGTGGGGTAGGAAGCGGAGAAAACAATATTGGACAAAGGACATTCGAACGAAGGACAGGCAGCAGGAAACTGTGGCGGCAGAAGCAACGAGACAGCCGGGACAACGCGCGGCAGTGCCACGAAATTCAGGACACTTGCCGTAGCCGCGGATGGCCCCCGAGAGCCGGGAATCCTCCGTCGGGTCGGTCTATCGGTGAATTACGGGTCATCTGCCCGGCGGCCCACGAGCCGCGCGCGGTTACGTGTCATTAACTGCCGTTGCAGGTGCGGTCGGCGCATCATTAAACTGAAGGGTTCGAGGCTTGATAGAAATACATGAACAAGGGGGGGGGGGGGAGAGAGCATCGCGATGCACCCCCCCCCTGCGTATTAGCTTCCCCCGACGTCACGGACCAATGAATTTCAACAACCTTCGACTGATCCTCACTCTCGATTAACTATAATCTACATCATTGTCAACGTTTTTATCATTTTTTTTGTATACGATTTTTCATTGTGGATTTTTTAATACACTTTTTAGTTTAGCGATGTTTTTTTTTTCTTGCTTGTAAGTCATTGGACTATGGAAATTGATTGAGGAGCAGTTTGAACATTGATTATTTTCGCCGTGTTGATTACTGTTTTGGTTTATTTTGTATTTTTTTTTTTTTTTTTTTTTTTATGTTTGAGATTATTTGGGTCAGATGATTTGATTTTTGGGAAAATTTTCGTGATTTTCTATGTCTATGGGGAAGCTGTGGGAGATTGAATGATTCATCGATTGAAAAATTATATTCAAGATAAAATAATAATTCTCGTGTCAAGACTTTTCGTGTATAATTTTTTGTGGAAAATTCACCAGCGAAGATATTCCATTCGAATGGTTAATCGGTGAGTATGACATTTTTCAGACTGAAGTGTGTAAATCGAAAGGATAAATTAATAATAAAAAAAATTACATTTGTAGAAAGATTTATTTGTCGGAAAAAAAGAGAGAGAATTATTTTGCAACTGAACAATTGAATTCATAATTCATCGATTGTAAATTGTATTTCCAATAAAATAATGAATTTTGTGTGTCAAGACTTTTCATACATAAATTTTGTTCGAAATTTCGCGAGGAAAAATATATTCCATCCAAATGGTTTATCGGTGAGTATGGGATTTTTATCGGTAAGCTGTGCGAATCGAATGGATGAAAAAAATTGACATTCGTAGCGAGATTTATTTTTCCAAAAAAAAAAAAAAAAAAACCAGGGATACATTTTGTAGCGACAATTTTTTTTTTTTTTTCGCGTCCCCGAGCGTAGCTATAAATTCAGATGGTACACGACGATACACGGTACACGTATTGACCACAGCCAATTATCGGAGACAGCTCGAGCGAATCAATGAACTTTCTCCCCAAGGAACGCAGGGCGATCCGCTCGTTGCACGCAGAGCAATGGCACCCACACACACACACACACACACACACAGGTTATAGCCGATTCACCGCTACTCCGATGATTGAGGTGGACGTTACGGTCTTCAATGAAATTTACCACCGATTGACAACGTATCTGTGTCAATTATTTTTTCCTTCCATTTTTTTCTCTTTCTTTTTTTTTCAATCTTCCGCTCTACTGAATAAAATATATATACATGAATATGTGTGTATATATGTATGTGTTTATATATTCATTTCGTTCACGAATTCACGTACCGTCGATTCATAATTTCCGTACGTCAATCACTGAAATATTTACCAACCCTTCCGGCAACGCAATCATATTCACACATATGTATATATATGAGTACGCATCTCAAATGAAACATTTCGTCGACGATATACTATCATTTGTCGACCGGAAAAAAAAACAAAAAAATCTCATTCTTCCTCAAATCAAAAAAGAAAAAAAAAACAACCGAAATTCCTCATTCCCGAAGAAACCAATAAAAAATATATGTATATATTATATCACATGTATATATGTATATATATTCAAATACATGTATATTATATATACATATATATTCGTACAATATTTGTTTCACGTATTGTTTGTCTCAATATCGTCGAACAAATTCAATTTCCATTCGGTGTAAACAAACCCTCAATTGTGCAAAATCGACACGACACAATGGTGACCCCCCCCCCCCCCCCCCCCCCCAAGCAATGTGTGATAAAACATTGATAATAATAATCAAGCCATTCACCGTCATCGATATGCATTCGAAAACGATTGGGTAAATTCGTTTCAACAATTATCATTATTTCACGAACAATATAAACACACATATATACGTGTATGAGAATGGTACGTATATATATTATATATATATATAACCAGAACCAACAAGCCCCCCCAATGTTACCTGGTAATCATTTGCCCGGGAGAGTCCTGTGGCACCTCCCAATTAAAGGTGTGTATCCCTCTCGGTCACACAGTTAGTCCTCCAATTAAACTGTACGAGACTTAAACATACACGTTGTCAATTAATACAGTACATACGAGTTACGTACGTGCAAAAAACGCGTGTAAAACGTTTTTTGGTTTTTAGTTTTATTTTTTTTAAAGTTTTTTTTTTAATTTTCTCGCGTCTACGAAGACCGATAAGCGACGCCCGAGAGTGATAACAAAGGACGGTGGGTTACACACACCCCGCGTGACAATCTTGAAGACGAAAAAACAAAAAAAAATAATCTCGCACACAGATCGCGGAAAATTGTCGGGGTGACAGCGAGGCGAGAAAACCGCGCGCGGTAAATAAGGGTAGTCCGGTGTTCCCGATGCGTAAACACCCCCAGCCCCCGGGGGTCGTGCGACAGACAAGGAGAAATTTTTTTTTTTCTTTTCTTTCTTCTTCCTCTTCTTCTTATTTTTTTTTTTTTTTTGCTTTTCTTTACTCTCCGTCGGAACAACGGTTGACACAGCGACGAGAGGAGCAGCAGCAGCAGCAGAGCCCGAGTCGCCGATACCGCGCCGTGAAATGCACTGGTCGGTTCAGCCCCTTGCTACCCCTTGGCTCGTAGCAGGGTGGCGGGGGGTGAACACACGAAGAGAGCGAGACGGAGACAGAGAGACGCCCGAGCCGGATAGGGGTTTCGCGGCGGTGGCAGTCGCAAGGGTGGGGGCGCATTCGGCGGGGAAAGGGTCGCGGAGGGGGAGGGGGTGAAAAGTAACGGATGGGCGAAAGGGAGGAGACGCGCCAGGCCGCGCACGCTGGAAACCCCGGTTCGGGGTGCGGGGTGGGGGGGGGGGGAGGATGACGAGGGACGAGGGGTGGGATATGTATATCGAGGCCGTGGCGAGAGGGCACACAACACCATCGGCCCTCGCAATCCGCTAAGGGAGGATTCTTTTTGCGTACGAATCGCGTGGTGGGGGGCGCCTTTTCAATATCCGTCAAAGACGAACCGTCCTAGTGTCGCACTTAAAAAAAAAAAAGAAACGAATGGAACTGTGTGTTGAAATTTTTTTTATTGTTTTTCTAGGTTTTGTTTTTTGGTTTTTTTTTCTGTGCAAACTATTTTTTAATCGTTTTTATTGTTATTGTTGATGATGTTTTAAAAAAAATTAAACAATTTATTGTTATTCTAGGTTTTGTTTTGTTTCGTTTTTTTTTTGTGCAAACGATTTTTTCATTTGTTTTTAATATTATTATTCATGTTGTTGTTGTTGTTGTTGTTGTTGGGATTATTATTATGGGTTTTATTTTCATTAACTGATGTACATTTTAAATTACCAATTTTAGAGACGCATAGAAATTGGGTAAGTGAGAGCAAATAGAATGATTGACTATAATTATTGCATACAATTTTATGATGAATAACTTTGTTGTTGTTATTAGTATTATTATTATTATCATTATTATTACTATTATTACTATTATTATTATTATTATTATTATTATTATTATTATTATTATTATTATTATTATTATTATATTATTTGAAAATGGGATCAGGGTTGGGATCGATGATTTTTTTTTGTTGGTTCTGGGCATTGCTTGATTGAGATTCGGGTCAGATAAGAATGGATCTTGTGGATGTCAATGGAAAAAATAGATTACGGGAAAATCGTTATATCATTGGTTATTAAAAAGATACGAAGAAAATGATTATAATTGTCAAAATGCAATAAATTTTTCTGATAAATATTGAAAAAAAATGACATTTAGCAATTGAAAAATATTTTATCGTAATTTCTCTCTTCCGAAAAAAAAATTTGACGAATGCGAATCTTTTCTATTACAAATATATATAAATATATATATACATATATGTATATACATGTATTGACAAAATAATCAAATAACCCAGCCAGATGCGGCAGAATCGATGTTAGCGCTCTGATAAAACTGCACACGATTTCACATATATACACGCGTGTGTCCCGGGTCCTCGAGCAGCGAACGAGCGAGTTTCAAGAGCGATAAGTGGTGCGCGATGCTCGAATGAAATAAAATCAAACCAAGCTTCGTGCCAATCGACGCCCCACACGACCCAATAAAAACATGTAAAAAAAAAATTGCAACAACAACAAAGACATGCACTTTTCTCAAAATTCATTGCACCATCGGGTTGTTGATAAATAAAAAGCCCCCGCCCCCAAAGAGTCATCCAGATCGAAAATTCGATGGAAATCGTTTTTTTTTTTTTCTTTAAAATTTTCATTTATCTCATTTCGACTTTTCCCGCTTCGACAGTGAAAATTTTATTTGTCATTAAATTTTATCTCGTCTCGTTAGTCCGAATAAACTGTTTATTCGCGGTTGATTAATTCGGCTTGTGGGCGATCGTAAATACGAGATAAAATAAAATGTAAAAAAAAAAAATTGCAAAAAAAT
This sequence comes from Diplazon laetatorius, assembly GCA_963662125.1. Taxonomy (NCBI): domain Eukaryota; kingdom Metazoa; phylum Arthropoda; class Insecta; order Hymenoptera; family Ichneumonidae; genus Diplazon; species Diplazon laetatorius. The sequence continues at coordinate 3,988,349 of OY759156.1, forward strand.
AAAATAAAACGAAAAGAAGTGAAAAAAAAAAATCTGTTTAAAGAGATCCATTGCGGCAAAGTTGTTACAAAGTATTCCTCGTTTGGGGGGGGGGGGCGAAGGGAGGGGGGAGGGGAGAAGCCGGAGAATCCGAGCTAGGGGAAGCTTTCGTTTATTTGCTGCTCCTCTTCTTTTCTCGCTCTTTGAGTGATTTACCACACGAGAGAGTTTTTCATCCGGTCTCTCGGTCGTTCCGGCCGCATCTCCCGCACATTGTACGGACAATGTAATTATTTCAGTTCGTCCACTCGACGCGATCAAACCATTCGAACTCTCGAGTATATCCGCGCTTTCATTCACTCAGGCACGTTTCTTCGACGACCTTTTCTCTTTTTTTTCTTTTCTTTTTTCTTTTTTTTTTTCTATTCGTTTTATTATTTTTTTCTTTTTTTTTTTTTTCGTCTTCTTCCAGCTTTTTCCCCAAACGATCTCGTACCGAAACCTCACTCACTCATCTTCCCATATATTCCCAATGTATTTTTACGATTTTATTCCCGTCCCGTCTTTATTTTTATCAATAAAAACTCTCATGCGGCCTTCGGCACTCCCAACGCGACTCACAGTCTAAGGATATTTATTTTCATTTTTATTTTTCATTTTCTTTCTTTCTTTTTTTTTTTGAGTTTTTTTTTTTCAACATCGGCGCTTCGGAGAACCGCGTCGAGTATTTCGATCGCTCGAAGGGTTCTCGAGAATAGTTTGCAGCAGATGCAATTAATTTTTCATGATTTTTTTGTTTTTTTTTTTTTCACTTTGTCGTTTTTTGCCTCGATGAAAGAAACGAAGCAAAAAAAAAAACAAAAAATGCTAAACAAGTTCGCGAGGTTTTGGTACGAAATCGCGAAAATAATGAAATTGGCCTCAATTGCTTCGGCAAGTTGATTGTATCGCGATTCGAGATTGTGGCGTTGGGGTGTGTACGTCTGTGTGACGACTGTGGATGTGTATGAGACGTTTCATATCAATTTGGACGATCGAAACCACCCCCCCGACCCCTGCCGATTCGGTTCATAATTCTTTTGTGGCTTTCGTTTCACCCAATGAAACAGACACGATGTTTTTTCAGAATTTTCGAATCATCCCACAACCCTTGAAAAAATTGAAAACTACCCTCGAATGAGAAAAATCATATTTGGACACGATGAAACATTTTTTTTTTCAATTTTTGTTTCGTGTTTTCAATAGGTCAAAAAATGAAGCTTGCCGAATGTTCAGATTGGGAACTTTATTGCAACTATGAATTTTGATCATGCCCAAGTACGCCTTTCCTTATTTTGGGATAGTTCTTAATCTCTTCGAGGATTATTGGGTTCATCCGAAAATTCTGAAAAAAAATCAGGGCTGTTTTTGAGGTGAAATAAAAGCCACTGAAAAATCATAAACTCAATCGGGAGGAGTCAAGGTTTCGTCCGTCCGATAAAAAACAAATCATACTAACAATAGTCGCAATACTATTTTTCGAAAAAAAAAGAAAAAAAAATTCCAAAATTAAAATTTTCAGAATTTTTTTTTTTTTTTTCAAAATGTCAATGACTACTACAGAATGCCCAAGAAACTCTATCATATACGTGCCCAACACGCGAATTGACTACTTTTCAAATTTCCTCGGGGGTTGTAGGGGTCTCGGAAAATCCAAAAAAAAAAAAAAATCAGGGGTCCTTTTGGGGTGAAATGAATGCCAGAGGAAAAAAAATCATAAACCAAACCAGCAGAGGTCATGGTTTTGCCCGTCCCAATTGATATAAAATGCCTCATGCATGTATCTATATATATACACACATATATATATACATCGTTAGATGCGAGAATTGGCTTGTTATTCTTATCGAGGCCACACGGACGTGAGATTCGCCGACACGCGGATACATCGCGTAATCGCGTGAGCCACCCCGCCCCCCTACCCCTTCACCCCCGTGTGTGGGGTTTTATAGGGGTAGTTGTGCTTATGCATGTGAAAGTATGTGCGACGAGAGGGATGACAAGTGGGGTTTGGTTGGCCCCGCACATCCGCGGGGGGGGGGGGGCTCTCTCGCGTCACGGGTAGCCAAGATTAACGATAGGCACCGCGGCGATTCAAATTTCGCAGTAATAGGATATGGCAGGGCGTTTTAAGGATAACCCAGGAGACAAGCTTCTGGGATCTCGCGTGACGCAAGCGCCGCCGTGCGGCCTGTACCCCCATCGCCCCCCTCCACTGCTCCGACGCTAGTTGGATGACGCCGCCGCGGTCGCCGCCACCGCCGCGCCCCACCCAAGCTGCCGGGAATCCCGGTATGTGTGCGCTCTTCGCTCGAGCGAGCTTTCGGGCAGACACGACGAATCCACGCGGCGACCACCGCGACGGCATCGCATCTCACAGTCGACTCCTGAAAGCTGGGATCTCGAAAAGCCGGAAAATAGAGAGAAAGAGAGAGGGAGAGACACATATATACATATATATATATAGTGTGTGTGTATGCATCGTTGGAGATAGGGGCATTTGACACTCGACCTCACCCCAAACTTCGCTAAACTTGTTACGCCACTGTCGGGAAACGTTTTTTTTTTCCAACGTTCGTACGTCTTGCGTTATAATAATATCATTTTCCGGTACATGCGGAGAGAGAGAGAAAGAGAGAGAGAGAGAGAGGATATTACAGTCGTTGAAAAAAAATAAATAAAATGAATTACACTACAAGTTATTATAAAATAATTATTGTTATCATTATAGGTAAAAAATGTAGGATATATCAGTATATATTACAGTCGGAACTTGAAATAAGAGACTCGGCAATAAGAGACTTTCCCCAGTTTCTCACTCGAGCGCTTCCCCCACTCTGACTCGAACTCCGAGCTCAAGAATTTCGTGCGCGGACCCGTGGTTAAGAGACTAGCCTGGGACAGATTATTCGGGCAAAATACAGTAAACGTGTAGTGTAAATTGATGTGCGCATGCGTGGGTGATTATGTGTGTGTGTGCGTGTGTGAATGTAACACAAAATTTACAAGTTTATTGGAGTAAGTCATTTTATGATTTAGACACAGAAGTACAAAATAATATTCGATGGTATATTAACGTCGCGCAGTCGAAAATGTTTCTGCATGGGCGAGGTGAATGCACTGACGATAAGCTGGATCTCGTTCGCGCGAGTCTTTTGTTGAGAGGATCGCATGCGGAAAAGAGTGAGAGAGACAGGGGCTTTTGGTCTCTTATTCCAAGGTCGGACGAGCTTCAATCACAAAAAGCTATTTTCAGGCATCACGGATCAAGGACTACATCCTAAAAAAAATTAAAAAGATTCTGAAGGGAGGGGGGTGTCATTCAAACTGATGTCTATATATGGTAGAATGGCTCATATATGCTATTCATTTATTCCGAACATACACACTTATTATTATTTTATAATAATTTATCGTGTAATTCAATTCTTTCATTCATCCATTTGTTACACAAATAATCCTCTATTACAATCATTTCACACGATTATTCTTCAAACTGCATATATTGAAAAAAAAATTGGAATTTTTGGTCCAAATGAACGTTAATCCATCTATATGTGCATCTGGTTATCTCGATAACGTTTCTCGAGGCGGGAGGAGATTGGAGAGGATAACCGCGTCGCGGATCATGTGAAAAAAAAAAGTTAAAACGCGGGGGCTGCGAGAATCTTTATTAGCTTTGGGATCAAAGAGCTCGGTTGATTTTATCCTTCTTCAGCAAACAGTGTTACCAGATGATGAAAACGGACGGGTTCACGGTTAACCGTGTCCCATGTCTTTCACGTACGAACCTGACTGGCTGGACACTGTCGTTGGAAGAAAAAAAGAAAAAAAAGAAAATAAAAGTAAAAAAACGAAAGAAAAAAAAACCGATTCCGGTAGCACGAAGCGTGAAAATCCACGTTGCAGCCTCTCTCGGCGCGTTTCAACGGAAAAACCAATATGGCGTCGCGAGGAATAGAAAAAAATAAAAAAATAAAAAAATAAAAAAAAATAAAAAGCTAGCACTATTGAATTTTCGTGAGAGCCAAAAGAATTTAGTTGGAGCAGATGTGTGTGGGGGGAGGGGGGGGGGGTTGTTCGCACGTAACAGCGGTGAAGTTGCATGATGTCCAGTCTCGGTGCAACCTCGTGGAAACGGTCCACGGAAGGTTATGCCTGATAAAAAGTGACAGATAGCGGAGTAGAAATGGTCCTGTACATGGGGTACGAAGGTGGATCTTGATTTACTCGCAACACACTACGACCGGGCGTCGGACCATTTTTATTTTTATTATTTCTTTTTTTTCAACGTCCGCATTTATGAATCCACATATTTTTTGCACACATCAGCGATAACCACATCACGCCATCTATCCCAGAAGAATTTTTTTACCCCCGGTTCTACATAAATATATGTCTGCAGATTTATCCACATCATTTTATTTATTACCCCTCATCACTCACAATTTTTTTTTTTACCACGGCTTATTTTCCAACTGTTGATTCGGAAACGAGGGGGAAAAAAAAAGACACAATGGAGGTTGATACAACGGAGGTCTTGTCGACCATTTTATCAGAGACCGAGTATAGCTATTTATGTGTACGTATCTACTTTGAACTTGAACTTCAAGCCCTCGTTTCCGTTTGTTTGGAGTCGAGCACGAAAACATGCTCGTTGCTGGTACAACCCATTGTCGACGGGTTTTCCGCGTGGAAAGTTTTGCACTCTCGACTACCCGGAATCCCACTGACGATTATGTGCGGGCTTTTCCGTTCATTCGATTCATCGCGAAATGAAATATTATCAACACCCGTTGTCGAAATTACGGACGTTTGGAAAAATTTTACATTGGCTCGAATGTACGACCATCAAAAGTATTTGGAAAATCATATTGAGGTGGTATACCGGTAATTTTTGTTTGTACTTTTCTTTTTATAGACTCAGTGAAGAGCGAATGTTTGCGCATTTTATTAATTTTAGTAATTACAATTTTGGTAAACACATTTTAGTAATTATTTTTTCGAATTGTCCGTAAGCACGCAAAAAATGCTTTATTCACATGAATGTATTGTTAATTGGTGTAACTACTCGTATATTTTTTTACAAAACAACTGTATTTGTGTTGGAATGGTTTGTAACAACTGATAAACCATTTCGACACAAATAAAAATTCATTTGTGTTTATGTGTTGGATAAAAATGTACGAGTTGTTATACCCATTAACAATAAATTTGTGTGAATAAAGAATTTTTTGCGTGCTTGGGGACAAACTTCAATCATTCAGTGAGTGACGAAAATTCTTTTTTTTTTCATCCGAGAATATTAAATAATCTTCGAACAAAAACTGTTGAGCCGTTAGAATTTAATGATTTCAAGTATCATAAAGTATTCGGTTGTGAGCCGAATACTTCAGGAGATGATATCGAGTGGGGATCTAGTCAAGCGTTCTACATAACCCAGAATAATTCATCGATCCTAAGCAAAATACAACCAACTCTAACCAACATAATTTTGATAAGTTACTTCAGTTCGACGCTCTCCATACAAAGGCGAAATATATACATTTAGTCGCCAGCTTGACTTCTTCCTAAAACTGGGTACACGACCTCAATCACCCAGAAAATATATCAACCCACAAAAATGAATGATCATAAAAGCACAGAAACGTAAAAATGAAATATATTCACGAAACATCAAACGTCAACTAATTGTCGGAGATAAATATCATTCACCGTGTATTCCTGACACCAAAATCGCACCGTAAATAACGCCATTTTTTATGGCTTCGCGCTATAGATCGATATCTAGAATATGAGATTCATCGTATTATTTTTACCTTCGTTATTATTTCCAACTCTGCATAAACATCCCGAGCAAAGTCCTTTGATAATGTTTTTTTTTCTTTAAATTTTCAATTGTTTTTTTATTTACAAAAATCGTCATCAAACCAATTGACTGAGACGCGATAACAAAATGACGACTGTAACTATATGTCGCGTGCGGAACGATTTGCCACCGAGCGCTACCGCACCCGCCATTTTTCTTCGCCCCCACCGCCCTCCTGGCCCCCGGCGACTCTATGTACATCACTCTCCTACCCTCATAATCCAACATCCTCAAACGTGCCATAACCATATCTGTGTACATCTGCATGAGAGCCATAATGCTCGAGACAACCGATGAATCATTCGGGTAAATTTACCGGAGTCAACCGGAAGACTACCAAACACTTATATTCCCCCAACCTCTGATTTACACCCTACCTGCTGCCCCCCCCCCCGTTCCCACAACACGCAAAACATTGCGGTTTATTAGTTTCTCGTGCATGACGGTGCTTCAGGTTCCTATTTCACTATTTACATAGCTTTATTTTTCGTCTCACTCACTAACAGAACAGTTTCCGTTTTAATCTTTCTCTCTCTCTCTGTCTTTCTCTGCCTCTCTTCCGGGCTTTTTCCTGTGTACACTGTTTTACCGGCAGCCCCAAGGGGGTGGAGGAAAGACGAGGAAGCAAAAGTTGGTGTGGCGAAAGAGATTTATCGGTACCGTGGGCTACCTGGTAACTACCTCGTAACTTGGGTAATCTCATGGATTTTTCTTTTTTCACCCCTTTTTTTCCGTCTTTCTTTTTTCGTCTTTCTTTTTTTTTGTCCCGGTGCCAGCGCACTGTGGAAGGTGTACGCGTGGATGTAACGCCGGTCGGTTCTTTCACTGCGATTACTCTTTGAGCTCTTATTTCGACGGTGCATCCGCTTTTGGTCCATGCATCTCTGAGAGATCCTTTGTCGTGCGTCTTCGTTGTACGGGCGGATCGTTCATCGCCGGTCGTAAAAAAAAAATTACGTAGATGTTTCTATTTAGTGCTTTGCTCAAGGAAGATTGCAACAGCGGCCGTCAACGCCCTCTGGCTCTTGGGCGCCACTCGGAACCGAGATCGGTACTGTATGGCACAACGAGGGCCATGGATAAGGGTGAAACTGGGTGAGTTTGCACACCCTTTTAATTTCTTAGTCGTCATTGTGCGATCTTCAGATCTCAAATTGGGTTTTTCACGTAAATTACGCGAGGTGAGTGAAAAAAAAACAAATGTTTGTTGCTGATATTCGACAAGTTGTGATTGAGAGTTTTTACCGAGTCGCATCGCGAAAGCCAAAAGTTTTTTTTTCTCAACTTCACTTTGTAAAAAGTTAAGGTAAAATTTTTTTGATAATGAAACTCGGCGCATCGGTGTAGTTCTTTGTAGTATTATCCTGCAATGATCTTTTCTTTGAAGTAATAAAGAAATGTTGATTTTTAACTTTTAAGTTTGAAGTTTGTATATATTGGCAAAGTTTCGAAGTCGGTTTTTTGTTTTTTTTTTTTTTTTGTAAACATTTATTCCAGGACAGATAAGGAGGGCGGAATGAAAAAGGGAGAAGAATGAAACATTAGAGCACCTGTTAATCTGTGGAAAAGGCAGGAAGTTAGTAACGAAGAAAGAAAGAAAGAAAGCAGAGGATCATATGATTTGGCAATAAAGGGGAAAATTATGAAAAGAAAATGATATATTTGAAGCAAATAGTACAAGTGTGCGGAAAGATAAGCAAGCTGGATGAGAAAGGAGGAAGAGATAGAGTAGAGGAATAAATAAGGAATGCGTGGTATATACAAAATTTCGAAAACTTTGGAAAAAACGAAAAAATCTTATGAAATCTTTTTTGTTGAGAATTCAATTTTCTACAAAAAAGGTTTTTTCCATTATCGTCGTATCTCACATAGTTTCCGAGTTATTATTGAATTTATCGAAGCTTTTACGAAACAAGTTATCTCAACTTACCGATTCCCCGCTGAATTCAATCACTGGAAAATGTTTAAAATTGGCTTCGAAGACCTACTACCCTAAGTGAAAAATGTGCGGAGTTCCGGATTTTTCGGTGGAATACTGCGGAAGGAAAAAAAAATAAACTATCAGGTGCCAAAAACCCTATGTTAATCAAATGGCGAAATTCGAGGGATTTGGGGAGGTACTTAGAATTGGTGTACGAGGCTGGGCCTTCGGCTACGTTGAAATTTATTTTTTTCGAAACATTTAAGCCCATGGGAGGGCCAAAAAATGGTTTGACCCCAAATAAGGACCACCCTTATATATATGTATATATAACGAAGTGTAGCGGAAATATGTCGAATTATTTCAGTAGTAAAAATACATACGTCGAGATTCACAAACGTAAATCCTAACGAGGCTCGAACGAAAATCGTTAATCGGTTACGAGTTTCCCCATTTTTTCTTTAGATAATGGCCGAAGCCCTCCCTCAATGGTTCTCGTTTGTGCGTGGTTATTTTTTTTATGAATACGAACGTGATGGGTCGTAAGGGTCGTAAGTCCGTAGGTCACGAGACTCGATGATTTATGGACAATTTGTGAGAGGGCTCGTTCGCGACCGTGGCGCTGTTAGCGGTCGGTGAACGTACCAACCGGGTTTATCGTCTACGAAGTTGGCCGTGGTTGGAGATGCTCGAACCGTTTCGCGAATTAATTGAAAATCGTAACAATTGACAAGCCGGTCTCTTTTTTTACACGCGTGGCAAGCGGTTTTTATCACGAAAATTAAATTTCGTTGATGCTTGAGTGCCCGTTGTCGCTGCGATTATGGATATTACCACGAGCAAAATCGTCGATGTTTCGTGGCAGTTTGGCGGTGAGAACTAACCTATGAATAACGATTATTTCGTGAAACGTAATGTTTTGATTATTCTGAAGATGCCACAAGAGTTGTTCGTGATTAGGGTTTATCTTGCGAAGCTGAGGTTATAATGGGGATTGGAATTATGGTTGTGCATTGTTAACTGGTTCATTGTATTTGATGTTATCGTTTATGGGTTCAATGAGTTTTGGGTTATAGATACAGGTGGTTGAGTACTGTCAGAGATATTCGGGAAATTTAACCTGGGAGTTGACGGAGTGTATCGACTGTCGGTAATCGAAGCTTAAATGCTATAATCGAAGCTTCAAAGCATCAACTTGATTTTGAATTAAGGTTATTATATTAAAAAGAGGTTTAACTGTGCAACGAACGGTTTGAAAATATCAAATTCGACTTTCAATACAAATTCGGAACATACTTGAAATAAATTGATTCGACCATTTTTTATACCGACTGCAATGTGTCGTCAGTCGATAATGAAAACATAAATAATTTTCATTTGTAATCTGCTGAAAGTTTTGACAGAACTCAGTTTGATTCACGTTTGTTTATACTTTGTGCGATACTATTGTAATTTGTTGTATTTTTCAATATCATTGGTCATCGAGTAAATTCGATTGCAGTTTTCGTTACCGACTGAGTTGGTATCAACTGACAGGGAGGAAAAGAGGAAAGTACAGAATTATATCATTTTAAAGCAGTCAGAGCGATTATTTAATTATTCTACCATAAAGGGAGAAAAAAAACTACTTAAACTAGTCGTTAACAGAAAAATGGCGGATCTGTATCGTCAATTATTGTAATTTCGAACCAAACACGACATCCACTCCGTGAAATGGATTGAAAATGTTTTTAGCGAATTTCCAAATGATTGTTGAAATCATTTTGAAATTTTTCGAAGATACGACTAATCGATTCTAATCTTCTTCAATTATTCAATATCCGACTGTGAAAGTAGCTGAATTACTTTATGAATTTCGCTGATGGCAATTAATTTGAACTTGGCGCAATGAATTAAAGAGCAGCAATCCGTTGACTCTGCGAGCAAACGACGATGTCAGAGAGAGGGAGAGAGAGAGAGAGAGCGAACGTTTACCTTGGTCCATATAACCGAGCTCAAACATGGTGAATATTGCAGTGACGGCATCGAGCAGCGAGTCTGACAAAGTGGGAAAGACATTCCTTCAGCTTAGATTGCTTCTCGACGAGGGCGGAAAGTCCACCACCGTGTTTACAGAAATGACTCTGAGCCAATTCTACAAATTTTTGCACGACTTGGAAAAGGCAAAGAACAGTCTCGATCTTCTGGCGTGAATTTGTAAATAAGAAAACACTTTGTCCATGTAAAAAATACGTATATTCTTATGTCACAGACGTATAAATTATTGTAAAAAACAACTGATCGAACAGTTCGAAATATATACATACATATATACAGAGTTTTTATGTACAGAGTTTCCGAAGCCATGTATCAAGGACCCGAACCTTCAACGAGCTTTCAATGTCCACTAGAAAATTCTCAAATTTTTCAAATTTCACAGCGATTAGTCTGTCGAAAGCTACAATAGTATCCCCTAATGGAAAAACTCATGAAAAAAAAAAAAACAAATATATTTCAAATTTTCATCTTCTTTCAATCGTCGTTATTTAAGAATTTTTTTCAATTTATTATTTTTTTTATTATCATTTTTTTTAATACTGGAAGATATTTCAGAATATCAACATTGCTCGATTAAAATCGTGTCTTATAGTTGCGATGGTAAAAAAAGAGTTCAACAAAAATAAGTTGAAAAATATGAGGCCAAAGACAAAACCGGTCGATTGTTGTTAACAAGCCGTACAAAGTAATATCACTTATCGACGTGTCTCGAATATGTAACACAGTGCGATGTGGATTAATTGGCGTGCACTGTAATCGGGTCTCGCTGCATAACATTTTTTGTTTTTATTTTTTTGTTTTTTTTTTTAAAATTAGTGATACGAAATGATGAATTTTTCATGGCAACGAAGTGTTGTTGCGATGCGTCGATGCTCGATATCTGAGGATAGACAGTTTTAATTAATTCCACGCGATAAACAACGCGATAAATCAAATCGCCAATTAAACACAAACCATGTATGATAATTTTGTTCCAACGAGGGCGACGTGGAATCCATCGCGAATCACGCGTACACGCCGAAACGAACCCCGCGCGATTTTGTCAACGATTTTGCAACATCATCGCCATGATTTCGGAATTTTTCGATCTCGCTGCGTTATCCTCAGATTTCCGAGCTGCCAGAATCATCATCTGAAACGGTACACACGATGGCGTTCAGCGTTAAATTCGTGAATTAAATAAAAAATAATAATCAAAATTGTTAATTCAATTGTAGCAACGAAGCACGAAAAGCTGTGTGAGCGGATGTTTTTGCAGTTGAACTTGTGGATTTCAAGAATGCATTGTTAACAAAATTATTTTACAAAAGCTTGAAACGAGCAATCGATATTATTTTGATTACATTCGTTCATCGATGACAATCACGTTCTTCACATGAACAAACAAAATTTCAACGATTAAATTTGAAAACGGAAAAAAAAATTGAAAAACCAGTCGCAAAACGATAAAAGTCGCAACGTTTTGTCCAAGACATTGTATTTTTATATTTTTAATTTTTTTTTTTTTTTTTTTTGCAATCGAATGAATAACTTTTTTTTTTAAATTTTCTTTATAAACTGCACAACGAACCTACCTTTAGGAATTACCAATTGCTCCGAAAGCTCGTGTAAATAATTTGTTTTTTCGTTTGAAAAGCACGTTCCGGCCGAAATTTGTGCCGTGGAAAAAAAAGAAATGAAAGAAAGAAAAAAACTATTCAGAGCAGCTGGAGAAGGCAAACACAACTTAAGACGGACGAACGAACGACGAAATTACGAAATTAAGAAAATATATTTATTTCATCATTATTTGACATGAAAAGTATTTTTTTTTTTTTTAATTGCAAAATTTACAATAGCCAAGTTGCACGAATTTGAACAACACATTGCGTTTTCGCGTTTGGGTGCAACATCGTGATCCGGGGAGCCCTCTCGTGACCCGGGATAAAACGTATCTCGATAAATGTACACAAAGCGAGGCGAAAATTTCGCGACAAGCGTTTTAGCAGTCTCAACAAAAGTCATTATGCGTGCTTGTTAATTAATTCAACGAACGTTTTAAAAAAAAAATTTTTTTTTTTTTTTTGTTCGCGATTACGTAATAATAACTTCACATCGTGATTATGCATCGCACATACACCATTCATACAACGATAAAAAAATAGATAAATATAGGTATATAAATAAATTACAACAGAATATCAATAACGAAACGACATCGATCTACGATGAAATCTCGATGTTTTTTGCGATTACTTTTATCGAGAGCTTTGGTTTAAAATTTTTTTTTTTGAACGTTGATTTTATATTCATCGGGATAACAAATAGCCTCGAGAAAGACATTAATACTGGTTTTCTTTTCTTTTTTTCTCAACAAACAGCGTAAGACCGCGAATTCATTTTTTTTTGTCTTCCATATCATCATTCTGACGAAAAACGAGAGATTGAAAATTCACACGAACAAGCATTTGCATCAAGCTGACGAAAAAAAAAATTAACAAAAAATAACGATAACAAAAATGGCGAATAAATTCAAATAAAAAACAAAAAATAAAAAAATCAATGTTATGAACGGCGAAATTAAAATTCGCGCATTTGTATGTATAGATTAGAACATACACTAGTTTGAAACATATTAGTCATGTGAAGAACGGGACGCTTAAGATTTCTTAGAGGTCTGCGCCTAGGATGGGGACTCGACGTAGCACCTCTCTGATTGTTCGTTAACGCCGAAATTTTCGATTCCCGAACGATCTCGCTATCGTCGCCCCTCGGTTTCGTTCCGTCCGAATCGATCAACGACTTGCCTCTTTCGGCCTTCTCGCGTACGGACTCCAAAACCGGAAGTATCGCTCCGAGCAACGGACGACGCGACGGCTCACCCGCCCAACATTGTTCCATGAGTTTCCAACACTCGTCGTCGAATTGGGCCAAACGCTCTGGTCTCAGACCTGAGAACAAACGGAAAGAAGATAAAAAAACAAACGAATAAAATATAAATTTTATTTATATTTTATTTCTCGAAGAACTCAATACGATACACATTTTTAGAATTCCGTAGCCAAGTAGAAATACTAAAACTCAAATTATGAGATTTTGCAAAATAATAATTTAAACACCCTCATAAACCGAAAATGTGCTTAAAAATTTGTTTTCTTCCACTGACCCGATTAAATGGGATGTTTTTAAATAGGTCTCCTGAAACGCAACGATAAATGTTTTTGCACTTTTTCATTTTAATCCTTCAGTCACGAGGTAATTGCTTCCAAAGTCGTTATAAAAGCGCCCCCCATCTCCTCCCACCCTTCCAATCTCTAAACTAGCGATGCAAAAAATATGGAAAAATTTCAGAATGTAGTATTTGATTAGCACTCTCAATGATAAACATAACGAACATGGGCAGCAAAAATAGTTAGTGAAAAATTTGGAAATAACTATTTTTTTTTCCGAAAGCAAGCAAATTTGTCGAGGTGAAAATAGCTGTTGATACGTATTGCAAGAAGTTGAAGAGAATGTTGGTAAGAATGGCTAAGGAACCCTATCATGTGAGTCATGATCATTTGTTTTTCAATAAATAAATAATAAATTAGAAATACATTTATAATAATTAAACATAATAATAATAATAATAATAATAATAATAATAATAATAATAATAATAATAATAATAATAATAATAATAATAATAATAATTGAATTAAATAGTGAATTTTACAATTCCAGAAATTCATGAAAAATTAACAATTAAAAAAAAATCAACTAAACCACGAATTTTTCAATTAATTTTTTTTTTCCAATAAAAATAACGAATAAATAAAATGTCGTAACAGATCGAATCTCAAACTCACCGCGTCTCACGCTGAACCACAACTGCTCCTTGTTGTTGAACGGTTCAAAAGCATTGGGCATTCTCACGTGTCCGGCGCATATGTACCAAAACAATATTCCAAAAGCATAAATATCAACCGTACTGTCATAATGACCGGACAACAATTCCGGTGCCATGTGAACGGGTGTGCCAACCACGCTACCCGACATCATCGCCTCGGTTATGCAAAAACCCAAATCCGTGAGTTTCGCACGATTTTCCACATCCAAAAGCACGTTCTTCAATTTGATATCACGATGCAACAAACCCTGCGAGTGAAGATAACGTATTCCCTCGAGCACGTCGATGGCAATTTGTATTCTCTCGTACCACGTGAGACCGGCTCGTATGCCGCAATAAAGATCGCGACTCATGCGATCGGTTATCAACAGAACCGCGGCACCGATTCCACAACCACCGCCGTAAGAATGATCGATCACGGAACCCCGTAATTTAACGATTCTCTTGTGATCGGGTATCGATCGCGTGTAATAAAATTCCATGGCAAGATCGTTCCAATGTTTTTCATCGGGTGGCACGACGGATTTAACGGCACAGGGACCAGGAGCGCCTCCCCAACCGTCGCACGAAAAAACCACACCGTACTGTCCGCGTCCGATTTCTTTGCCCTGATGGGGAATTTTTGTTGGTTAGTTGCTTTGGTCGTATTATTTTTATTATTATAGTATTTAACGTTTATGCGACGAGGAGCGAACTTGTTATAGACGTAAATTCGTAAGATAATATTTTTTTTCACTCTTGGTGCGAGAGCGAGAACCCTACTTTACCGATGATTTTGGTTTCTCATTTATTTTTCATAAATCAATTGCTCAGTTAATTTTCTTAAGAATTAACGAAGCAATATTTTTTCCATCAATGATGGTTCTTGATAAATGAAAATTAAATCGTGAAAAATTTACCTATTACCTTAGAATTTAATTAATTTATTAAATCGTGAAAATATTACCTGATGGGGAATGCCAAATTGCACCATGTCGCTCATGGAAGTCGATTCCAGAGCGAGTTTGGCCAATCTGGGAGCATGAATCTTTCTTATCGCCACTCTTTGTTCCTCGGTTCTCTCGAGTTTCCCCGAATGATGATTTTCCAACGACCGAAGAGCCGCGTGAAACGCGTCGTGGGAAGATTTAATTTTTTCGCGAAATTGCGCGGATATAGTTCTTGCCAATCTAACAGCGGACAAAGAATTTAGAACGTCTATGGTAACGCGCTTGCGCCAAGTGGCATCGAGAGTCGGTGTTGGTGACCAAGGCATTGGCAATGATTTAACGAGTCGACGAACTCTTTCCAAAAACGAATGTACTATCGATGGCGATGAATTGTTGAGTTCAACGTTGTAAGCCGCCGAAAGTATTTGTTTTAGAGCGTCACTCGCTAGTGGACAAACATCGTGTTCGTAACTTTTTTCAAGACTTATCAAACAACGTTGCAAAGTACCGACGAATGTTTCGCGCAAACAATTGACCGATGTGACGAGTTGTCGTGCCACACGATCGCTCAAACGTCCCAAAACCATTCGATGAACTTCCGTGGTTGCGGTTCGCACAGTTGTCGTCCATTCCGTCGTTTCGGTTTCGTTGAACATTGTGCTGGAAAATTCTTGGGGATCGATGTTTTCCGATTGCAAATCGTCGATCATCTCCTGTATGGTTTCTTGAATCAATATCGTCAAATCTTCTTGATTCTTCGAAACCACGTTCATGAGATTGCCGTACAATTCGTTTTCTTTTTGTTGAGCGTATTGTATGCGTCTGGGTGTTATTTGTATTTCACGAGCCATGTCGAAAGCGCTGAGAATGAATTTACGAAGGCTCGTCGTGTGCACGTCGTTTAATAATTTACTTGCATTGACGAGATAACTTTGCAGACAACCACGTACGAAATATAACACGCGATCGATTTTTTTGGATGAATCAACGAGTTCGCTGGAATTCATGGAATTGGCGCTTACGAACCAAGCCATGCGATCCACCTCGACGGAATCTTCCATGCCGAGGAATCCAAGACCGTCCAATTGTTCGAGCCACGTTAGACCCAGCGGATTTATTTGGTCCACGTCGATGCTTGCGTTTTCGTGTTTCGTTGGATCGGTGTTTATCGATCGGTTTTGACCCTGCAGTCGGTGCTGTTCGGATTCCGTGAGACCCGTGTCCACGCTGTCGTACGACAGATTCACGATAGACGAGACGAACAGCACAGGAATGTAGGGATAAGTCTCGCGTAGCTCTCGCAACTCGTCCATGTTCTTGTCGGTCAATGAATATTCGCTCAGAGCGTACAGAAATATTGGCAATACGTCTAGCGTACCTTTGGACAACATTTTTATGGCTCCCACATCCGGCAGAACGAATATTTGCACTCCGTCCTTCAACATCGGTTTGTCCAGTTTAACTTCGACTATTGTCGGACAATTTGCATCTTCGTTTCCGGATTTTGTGAGATCGTCGACAGACAGAGTGTTCCATGGTTTTTCGTTCTCCTGCGCCTGATTCAGCACTTCGTACTCCAGACCCAGAGTCAAACTCACTTGATTCGTCGCGCCGTAACCTAACTTTATCCAACGCCATTTGCCGTCGCGTTCCGGAAGAATATCGGTGGACAGCAAACTGTTTACCAGAGCCGCTTTGGCTTTGCTGTCCTGACCGCATATCACTATCGACGGATTGTTGAAGAGAATGTATTTCAAACGGCTCGACGTCAGAGACGGCAGTAGCTCTTCTATTATGTTTTCTGGAAATGAATAATTATTGCGTGTTTGTTTGAACTTGGATAGCTGCAACATTTATTTATTTAATTGTTAGGTCGAACATTGGGTTATTCGTGTCGGTTTGTACGAAGAGCCATCAGGATAAAATTCAATATTCTATTTACCACAATAATCGTAATACCTTCGATATCATGAAAAAAATCTTAACCCCAAAATATATAATGATAAAATATGTTTAATATCGATGAACGATTGTCTTTTATGTAGTCGGAAGATGTTTCTTGTCATTCGTTCCGTGACAACGTTGAAATAAAATAAATTGAAATTCCTATAATCGACTTTTAGTCTTGTATCGAGAAAAGCAAAAAATTTTAACGTCAACTATTTAAACCAATAATTTCAATGTTTTTTCATTCGTCCTGAACAATCTGCCATTGCTATCATTGATGTCCCTGATAACAGAGCTTGATCCAACTCATTACAAACTTTCATCAAAAAGTTTCTACCAAAAAAAAAAAAAAAAAGTACAAGTTATGAATCAACCACAATACAATTATTCCACGTACGTACAATTATCACAATATTATCGTCAAAAATGCGTAATATTCTCCCAAACCAAAACGACTGTCAGAATTATCGGAAAAAAAAAAAAATTCACAAAACTCACCATCGGGAAAAAAATTTTCGACCGTTATAACCTCCAAAACCCGTTGGGTCTCCTTGAAGATGTTTCGCAGCTGATTACGATTGCGCTGATAACGACGAAATTCTTGGGGCAATTTGCTAAGCATTTTGTTCGTTTGATCCTCGACGTACAGCCGCGACGAACGTCGCACATAACCTAAACACGTAATATCGTCACAATTCGTTCTCCGTACGAATTTTTCGGGCTTTCACACATCGCCATAAGCAATTTCGAACCATCAACGTTCACGAGAATACTTTTACAATTCGCAAGCATCACGACAATCGATCGATCTCGTTTGAGCCAACCGTAATTGCATTATTGCGGAAAAAAAGAGAGAAAGAGAGAGAAAGAAAGAAAAAAAAAATAGTGCTGCGGATGCAACGAAACAGGAAGCCCATGAAATCGCTGACACCAAACCAGTTTCTCCCACACCATAAATAGCCACTAACACAATACAAAGAAGAAATAAAGATATTTCACATTACCACCATAAAACTGCAAATTCTACAATTCACAACGTTAACAACAACAAAAATTCGATCGAACGAATAAATCTCAACGATTATTTTCGTAACGATTGAGTCGCGAACGATTCGATCGTATCAACGTGCTTCACCCTCAAAAATCATTCTTCAAGGTCACAGAAAATGTAAACAACCACACCGAGGCCTCGTGACATTGACGAGTGTTCGAGGTAACGATTATTACAACGATATTTGTCAATTCGAAACCCAAATAACAAAAAAAACAAGACCAAAAAAAAAAGAAACAACGAACGAACGAACTAACAGTAGCTTTATTTACGACAGAAAAGTTTCGCCATTCTGCTTGACACCAATTCCCCCAGATTATGTCCACTCATACACCTTTATATTTATATATATGTATTATTCGTAATATTGTTAGTGAGCAGAGATTATAACAATAAAATAAAATATAATAATGATGACAATTATAATTACTCCTCGTCTCCCTCGAGTTGGAAGGCGATCAGCCGCAGCGTAGACGCATTATTCTACGGTACTCGTGTATCCTCCCCCCCACCCTCCCCCTTCCGGCATGTGGGCATGCACCAGACTCGAGTTATTCACGAGAGTTAATATTATCTGTCGCACCTAACGTTATTATCGCGATAATTCACGATCGTTTGAAATCCCGCGAATAACGTCAAACGCATAATCGGTGATGCGACGAAACGCATTTGATTTCTTTTTTTTTTGTTTATTTTTTTTTCACGAATCGTCGAATTTGCAAATGGCCGATGGAAACGCCGCTGACTAACGTGCGAATAATTAAAACGTTTGAAAAAAAAAATTAATAAATGATTAATCAACGTTGCAGTGTGGACGAATGGCGAACGACGTGCAATTAACCGACGCAAGTCACAGACTGAACGTGCTTTTCTCGATTACTTCGTATCGTGTCGGCGCCTCTCCCTCTCCCTCTCTCTCTCTCTCTTTATTTTTTTTCTCTCTCCCTTACGTTTCCATCTTTCCCTCATGCTTGACAATTGAAGAGAGTACGAAATATCGTTTCCACAATTCGCGATACTTATATCTGTCTTGTTTTAGCTTTTATTTTTATTTTTTTCATCATTTTTTAATAATCATTTTATTTTTATTTCGACAAGTCAGCGAAGATGATTGGAATACGTAAAAAAGTCGGAAATTTATATTGTCGGATAAGGTTCCCACGTTTGCGCAACGTGTGTGCATTATTATTCATGTTTTTTTTCTTCACATGCATCTGCAGTGTATGAAGAAATAAAAAATGGTTGAAAAATGTTTTACTCGAAGATTATAATGTAATTACTGTAAATCGAATAACAAGAATCACGAACGAGAGTGTCTTCGCGAGTGTGCACATTGCGATAAGCCGATGACGTTACCGATTTCCTTTTCCCCCTCCCCCCACCAACATTTCAGTCCGCCGTATGACTTTGCATATGATAATCTTGAAGAGCTTTTTAAATATCGTATCGTTAAATTTATTTATTTTTTCTTTCCTTTTTTTATTTTAGTGTGTGTGTGTGCATGGTCGTGGTGCATGACGGGCTTCCGAAGAATTTCCGAGTCTATTGACCTGAACTTTGTATAAATGGGCGACGTTCCACATCATTCAACATCGAATCGTAAATTAATAACTTTGATACTAGATATATCGAGCTTAATCGACATTTTTGAGATTGCAGTTGTGGACAAGTGATTGAACTGTTACATTTGCCGATGCTGGTTCACGGTGATAGGACGTGCGAACTATTGACCTCGTCAAAATTATTTCAGACTGCTGTTTTCCATTGGAAATAAAATTATTTAAAAAATATTTATGGATTATTCATCAATTGTGCGAAATAAAATGTGATTGTTTATGAATTAAGATGAATAGATTTGTAATTGGTAAAATAGTCATAATTATATATTATTTCCATGAATTAATCGTGGTTTGAAAAAGTGGACGATCTATTGATCGAGATTTCCAATCCGAATATCAATAATCCATGATAATTAATCCATCCGAATATATCATTGACTCTCATTACAGTGTAAAGACTATTATTCAAAAGCATGACATTGCTAATACACACGAGGCACTATGCAATGTCACTAATTGTAAAAAAAAAAAAAATTGCACGAGAAAATGACGTCCCAGGGCGATAAAGCTCGTTACGATGAATAATATGAGTCACACTGCTTGTTGGAGCTTTATCTATGCTAAACATGTTTCAATTGTTTGTTTCAGCTGTTTTTGCATTGCTACCTCCGTAATTATAAACGTGTGGTCGCATGCGAATGAAAATGAACGATGTCGAAAGTGCGGACACATGAAATTACGATCAAGATATCATGTTGTACATGACTGATAGATCGTTTGGATCTTGAGGGAAGTAAGCCTGGGGGACGATCTTCGTTTTTGTCATGAAGCGTGGTGGAGAGCATGGAATGAGGATCAAATCGAAGCTTGTTGGGTCATATCAACTGACATATCTATACTGTACTGGATGAGTGGATGAGCGTTTCAGAAATTGGCACCAATTGGACGTCGGCCATTTTGATTGAGGGGGTGAGGTCTACATGAGGCACCAGGGTGATCTTCCCTTTAGTTGGTTTTTTCTATTTGGGTGCCCCAAAACGATTGGAGGATTCGAAATGACTGATAGAAAATATTCCCAAAATTCCAATTGTAATTTAAAAAATTCAAAAATATGAAAACGATGAGCTTTATGACTAAAGTATTTCACCGAAAAAATGTCAAACTTCGTGAGCGTTCTGTCACCTACAGCAATACCGAGAATTCGTTATGCCAAACAATAATATATATTTTTTATTCTGTAATATAAAGAACGCCGTGTTATTACAATATCAAACTATGGGATGTTGGTGGCAAGGCTGAAAATTTAGTTATGGACCTTCAATTGCAAGGATATTTTTCTTTTGATAAATAAGGGCCACCCTAATGGGACATGCATGACTGAGTGTAGAAAGTATAAATGCGAGGTTGCCCGTCATAAAGAGAGCGGTCCGTGATTTCAATGTTTATGTGTTTCGAAGCGTTTTTAATATATCGACTCGAAAATAGTGGCAGAACGATCGATGAAAATATAAGTTTGTGGTTGTCATTGTGCGATTTTCTCGCTTCGTTAACTGAAGTACGAGACACATGAGTCAATACATAACTCATCGAAATGATAAATCAGTGTGGACACCACTTCGTTTAAGTCCATTAGATTACGGAGTATTGATACTTTTTTTTATGGACCGCAGGGCTTACCTGAGGCGTGGTAACGTCGGACTACTACCTTACCGATGCATCTTCAAGTGGATTCGTACTTCGCGGAACCGCCGCTATCGCCAGGCGGTCATCCACAGCGCGTAGTTGGCGCGGTTTTCAATGCAGCGCGCTGGGACATAATCATTGAAATTGAATATCAATAGCACCTACTCACTCGCATTCCGTCTTTATCTTACATGAGGCTTGCGTATTTCCATTTAAAAAAATTTTTTTTAGATATGCAGTATCACGGCCTTTCTCAATTTCTTATTTTTTTCGACTTGTTTCAGAATCATTCATTCTACCCCCACAATAAATGATCGGGAGGGGAAGATAAAAAATCATGTCGCTTTTATTTCATCAAACAAAAAGCTATGAATCGATATTTGGGCTGGCCCAAATTCGGAGCATATTCAAAAAAATATTCTGAAAAATATGTAATCACGACCTGGGGCGCTTGCGCAATGGACATGTACGATCTCGTAATGTATATCAACTTTACCGAGGTATCTTCATCGATCTTATGATCCTCTAAAAATTGCGTTGAGGGAGCTGAAAAAGGTCGATGCATTCTTTCACGAGTACATTTCAACAATACAATAAATAAAGTAGGAAAAAATCAATAGTTTAAATATTTATTACGGCCTGATAAATTTCGTATTGCTGGAGTCAAATATTTCGCTAAATTCGAAAAATCGACGTGGGCGAAGCCCCAGCTAGTTTTTATGTAACAATCGATAGTGTACGGGCTGTTGTTACGTTTACCGTTCACTGCCTGTTATTCGCTTTCCACAAAATAATACACTCGGATATGGAAGAGCTTCGGGAACTCAGAGTTTCACGGTATTCGGATGAAACACGGACAAAGGAATCAACGATAACGATGAACGTCGCGCTAAAAGCCTGGGAGTGACCGTAAACGACTGGGTATGTCGTATATGGGATCCGTCGTATTCCCAGTTTTGTCGCTCGTAAACGAAGATTACACAGATGTCCTAATGCAACTTGCTCAACGTGGTATTGCGAAAAGTACGGAAATAAATGTTTCTCGTCGTTTTTCAAATGTTTTCCTCGCACGAATCGAGGCCTCTTTCGGTAATACAAAAGCTCCATGTGCCTTGCTCCCTGGCAGAGAATGTGTGGCGATCGTCAGTATTGGTCTGGTCGAGTCATCAGCTCCAGGTCAACGCGGCAGACATTTTTGTTGCAACTTCGGCCAAGGAAATTTCGCGATTTCGTTTATTATTGCACTATACTGTGTAGAAAAAAAACTTCTTTTTTTTTCTCGGTGTTTTAGTCTTAAACGTTAGTGGTTTGCCTAAACCTTGCAACTTGCTTCCTCCGAATCTTAGATAATCCATTTAGTCCCTCTATAAAAAAGCATTTTCATGAATTTTTGAAAAAAAAAAATATAAATATCAAAACAGTCGCGAAATATGGCGTGTTCGATGCATCTGTGTATCGCAGTTTTTATATTAACCGTTAGCCATTTAAATCACGTGGATGCAAACGTCGACAAATACGTAGATCTCATATATGACATTCGTAATGGATACAGCACGTCGAGTGTGTTCTTCATATTCTCTCGTTACAATTCTCGTAAGTTCAATCACGACTTCCAATGAATCCTGAATTATTTCATAACTTCTTCAGCATTAGTTGTTATTTTTTTTCACCTTGCAGCTATGCAGACATACACGACGGCTCACTCGTCATCGCTCGTATTTTCGGAACGAGGTGTCTTCACGTTGACCAGTCATTTCGATCGTTTGAACAAACGTCTGAATTATTATCACAAACGAGTGGGACGTCCGCTGGTGGTGATTTTGTTGAAATCGCTCGACGACGTGAACGAGTTTAACAACGGTACTCGGGAAACCGATAAATCTTATCCAATTTGGCTGGTGATATTTTACGGTAGTTCCGACGATCCGTTCTGCGAATTTTGTCGTCGCCCGGTTGAAAACACGTTTCGTCTTCGGTTCGACACTTTGTGGCTGGTTGTTTGCTGCGACGATCCAACGATTCGCGAATGGTGGTCCGTCAATGGAAATCGCACGGAAACCGGTATTATCGGTATTTGGTCCGCGAATGGAACGTTGGATTTTTTGGCGATCAAAGGATTGAACGCCAGGCGACACAACGTTTTTGGCACCGGTCTACGCGTGGTGATTGCTACGGTTAGTTTTTGCCTGTATGAATGTAATTCAAAGAGTCTAATAACGGAAAAAGTATCGTCGGAGCATCAAGAAAAGATTTTGATATTTCGTCACAATAATATTTCAGGATCATATAAAAGTACTGATAAACATATTCACTTAGTTCCGTTAGAATAAATCCAAAAACCTTCTTCAAAAAAAGATCCTAAAAATCCACCTGGATATGCCAGAAGCATTGTAAGGTGATGATAGCAGCCTGACTCGATCCCAGCTTGGGTCCCCATTAAGATTTCCCGTCAACTTGGCCGCACTTGACGCATTTCAGGATTCCCCCTCCACTCATGATTCCGGCCATCACGTCGATGGTTTCTTCGGTGCAGTTTTCCGTGAACTCCAACAGGCCATGAACTTCACAGTCACCGCGATGTATCGTGTCAATGGATTCGACGAATACAACGCAACGATGGCATTGTGGTACGATGCCCTGGGAATGCTAATCCGAAAGGAAGCGGATCTCATGATCGCCGATCTCACTATGACTGCATCCAGACTCAACGTCATCGACTTCACCAGCCCGTTACTATTGACGAGAACCAAACTGTTCATTCGCGAACCAGACAGCATGAGCGTGCATTGGTTCGCGTACTTTGAGGTTCGAATGAAAGAGTTAATTCATTCTTATTTTATCCAAAACTCCGATGTAAAGATGAACCTTTTTTTTTTTTTGGATTCGTTAAAAGGCATTCGCGTCACAAATTTGGATGACACTGATTGTGCTGATTATCACGACACCTTTGCTACTGACTTTCATCAGAGTCAAACGAGGCTCGACGTCATTGGGTTCTCTTTACTTCGAATATTATTTGAGCGTGTGGGGAATATTCTGTCAGCAAGGATTATTGGGTAATAACAACACGGCAATATAAGAATACATATGGTGGTTTTCGTATGATCGAGTTTGGCAATGTTACAAATGTTATTGCAGCATTTCCGGCTGAAACATCAATGAGAATAGCTTACTTCTCGATATTTGTTTCGGCACTCGTCGTATCAGCCGTTTATTCCGCTTCGTTGATAAGTTTTCTCACTGTAACGTCATCGACGTTACCTTTCACGGATCTCGTCGGTTTTGTCAAGGACGGATCTTACAAACTCATTGTTTATCAAAACAGTTCGGAATACGACTTCTTCGATGTGAGTTGTTGCCTGCCCATTTTCATGAACAAAAAAATGATTACACGTTTGCATATGACGTTGGACTAATGAAAGGTTTGGTCCATTGACTCACGAATTATTTTCTGGCTGTATTGCAGTCATCGACCGATCCGATCTTCGCGGGAATGAGGGCGTTGATGAAACCCTGGAAGGAACTTCCGTTCAAACCGAGATTAGGCTGGGATCAGGTACCCACGAATATTTATGTAGCTGTGCATATAGAAAAAGTGATGTTGCATGTTCCTTTTATCCTTTTCTACACCGCAAGTTCGCCCATTTTCTTTTCAAATCAATTTTATGCAGGTTTGTAACGAAAGAGTCGCTCTTTTCACGACCGACCTTGACAGACGAGCCATGAATACAACATGCAGAATTGTAGGAATCGATACAGGTGGGGTGGACAATTTGGCGATAGGATTGCCAGCTGGTAGTCAGTACAACGAGGTCGTGAACTATCAGTAAGTTTTCACCATCAATTCAGTATTTATTAATTATTTAATCAATGAATTTGACACTGATGTAGCATTCAGCGCTTCAAAGCCAATGGGATATTCGCGCGTCTGACAGACATGTATTACAACGACGAAATTTCCATCGAGACGACTTATGACGCCGTTAAATTTTCTCGCGTCGCACCGATACTGTTGATTCTGGCTGTTGGCATAATTTTGGCTTTCATCGTGTGGACTTGCGAGACGATATATTACGAAAATTCTAAGCGATGTCATTCACGCAGAATCGAATCAAAGTTTATCGGATATTACCCCTAGAAAAAAATGTAAGATTTTTTATTTTATGTGCATCACGATTTTTTTGCTGCGAAATAAACTGTGACGATTGACCCTTGTAGTGAGCATTTACCCTTTTCCAGAATGTTTCAGGATTTTGGTAACTCGTGTTATGTTGCCTGAATAAACGACAATTACGATTACTACGAAACCACACGAATTAATTTAGAAGGACCGTCTACGATATAAAATAATAAAACGTATCTGACATCTGCAAGACTTGGTGTCTTTTTTATTCTCCGAAAGTCAGTGACCTGTCATTGTCGCCAGCCCTTGAATCAAATACCTCTTTGAAGAGGCTGATATTTAATTGATTTTCATTTTTGGCATTTAAAGCCATTTCCGTTGATATAGGGTGACTCGACACATCAGATATTGATAATTTCGAAATTTTTCTTAGGGGCTAATTGTTATCCTATGCAGATCAAAATGACCTCGTTTGTTTGTTGAAAAAAAGAGTCGTCGAAGGGTTGCAACGGCGTCGGAAATCCTGTTGACAGTTGCACCCATGGGAGTGTCCCATCACCTACTTCTCTTATTCATTTGTCGATGCACTCATCACCTCGCATATGTTCACTAAATTAGACACGGAATGCAACAATTCTCTCAAGTTCCGTATTTTCGCAAAACTGCACATACTCGTTGTTTCAGTTAACCACCGATTATTAACACCCAGTAATTTTTACTCATCGTCGACGGGCGCGTGTGGGTCACGTGTGCCAGGGAAAAACTTCGTGTTCAGAAAATGCCCAGTGACACGCACAACCAAGATTTTCTAATTGCATGATACGGAAACTCGAACGTGGGATGTTAGTCGCGTCGGGACTTCAAACCTGATAGCGTTGGTTCTCCATCTGAAACTACATCGAGGAACCATAAACGAAATAAAATAGGCTAAATCTAAAATAGGCTAGATAAAAATTTCACTTGAAACGAAAAAAACATCGAGTGCTTAAAAATTATAATTGCAAAATATGGCGTCTACGGTGCAACTGATCATCGCAGTTTTCGTATTCACGATAACCCACTCGAGTTGCGCGAATGTGGATTATAACAAATACGTCCCACTCGTATCCGACATTCGCAGCAAATACACCGCGTCCACTGTGTTCTTCTTATTGTCCCCAGGCAATTCACGTAAGTACGTTCCTGCCAACAATTATTTTCAAGCTTCAAATTCATCTGATTGTGAGT